>CM034701.1:121217214-121238079 GCA_020142125.1 Phrynosoma platyrhinos | reverse complement strand
TTTGGCCTTATGGGAAGAGAAGGTAGCACAATATTGTGGATAATGTTTGCTCCACCTGCTGAGCATAAATAAAACATTCCTTTAAGGTCATTTTTGTTTTTCAAAGGTACTATGCCCCTTGACCTTTGGAAGTGTGGTTGCATTTGCTGCTTAGCCTGAAGTAGTAAAGTGACATTTGTTTGGTAAATGTGAACTTTACTTTCTTTCCTCAAGGCTTCTGTCACCTTCAGTGTTTTTGCTTTAATGTGTAAAATCTTATTATGGGAAAAAGACTTTTTTTTTGTAAAGTATTAACAAGTGGGAATTAAGCAGAAACAAACAGGTCTTTTCAGCAGCCTGACAGAAATACAAATTAGCATGTTTGGGCTCTGATTCCTTAAAAATGTCTTTTGGTAATGGTAACACAACTTTCAATAATCGCAAGCACTAAGCAAAATACAGAAAGTCTTAATTAAATAATGCTAAAGAGTAAAATCAGAGGCGTAGACTCCCACAGTGTGGTTGCTTCTATGTTTCAGTATGCAAAGACAAAAGCACCATCCCTTGATGTATTACAAGAGACAATGTTGTGACAGCTATGATATTAGGAAAAGGCAAAATACACAACTGTGACAACCTCAAAGAGGAGGCTGCTTTAAAACCCATTTTTCACATAAAAAAGGCATATTAACAACATGCATCAACAAACCCAAGTTGCTTGATGAATTTATAACAATACATGAAAAGAGTTTTGAGGAAATGCAAAGTGACTGGAAGTTTCCAGGGCCTCAGTTTGCCAGGCAGTTGTACATTGATGAAAACAACTTAAGTTTTTTTAATGGTCACATTAGAAACATGCTGCCAAGAACAGAACCTTGAGTCGCAAGGTACAGAGCCTTAACAACACAGAGAGCACGGTTTGCCTGAGTAACGTGTATTTTTCTGTTAACTTTGCATTCTGCTTAGAGCAAACCTACCCTAGCAGTCTAACTCCAATCATACGTATTCAAATATAGAGTTCAAAAATACCCATTGAATGCCCATTCAAATACACTACATGTTTAGGTTTGTACCGTCTCCTTTGCCATGGAGATCACCATATTCAAAATATAGCTTTTCTGTAGTTGCACAAGACTCCTGTGTTGCATACAGACACGTACAAAAAGACAGAAAAATTCTACTTGCCAATTCTTCCTTCATCAACAAGATACAAATTCAGATAGCATCTCAATGGGTGATTAAATTAAGCAATGTTGTTTCCACTGTGGACTGTATAACAAGCTGTCCGATGCCTGGGCCAGGGCATGGAAAATGCCTGTGGGCTGAACTATGTGTGTTGTGTGCCTTCAGGTTGCTTCTGAATCATGGTGACCCTAAGGCAAATCTATCATGGGGTTTTCTTGGAAAGATTTAGTCAGAGGTTTACCACTGCCTTGCTTTGGGTCTGAGAACATATGAAGCCAAGGTCACCCAGTGAGTTTCATGCCTAAGCCAGGAATCAAACCCTGGTCTCCAGAGTTGTAGTCCAACACTCAAACCACTATGACACTACAGGAAAAGAGATTCCACCTCAACATTAGGAAGAACCTCCTGACAGTAAGAGATGTTTGACAGTGGAACTCACTCCTTCGGAGGTTGGTGGAGTCTACTTCTTTGGAGGTTTTTAAACAGAGGCTGGATGGCCATCGGTTAGGGTTATTTTGATTGTGTCTTCCTGAATGGCAGAGGGTTGGACTGGATGGCCCTTGGGGTCTCTTCCAACTCTATGATTCTATGACATGTTACTTAAATAGTGTCGCAAGCAGCTTTATTCTTGGTTTTTCTTTAATTACACCTCGGTGGCAATGACAGCAGTAGGTGAATTTGTATCAGGACTTCAGTGACTTAAGTGAGCTTTTAAGGAGGATTTATTTCTCTCTCCCCCCCCCCCCCCCCATATGTATGGCTAGATTATTTAGAAAAAAATTCTCCTGGGCATTATAGTGTTCTCTCTGGAGTAATTTGATTTTCATTCTCAAGATCCCTGATGCTTTTCAGCATGCAAGTGGCAGCCCAGTCAGGCTGCAGTTGTGTGAGCACAGCTGCTAACAGCAAGGAGCTAAAATGTGCTGACAAAACGTGCACATTGTTACAAGCCCAAATTCATCACCACTTCCCACTGAGGGACCGTGGCTACTGATTTTTATTCATTAAACACCCTCACCTCTGTGCTACTGAAGAGATGTGTCTGTTCCCAGTGTCCAATTCCTTAAAGAGATAGGCTTCAACACAATGAGGTATGTGAAGTCGTAGGCTTTCATGGCTGGCATCCATAGTTTTTTGTGGGTTTTTCGGGCTGTGTGGCCATGTTCTAGAAGAGTTTCAAACAATGCAGTATGCCTGTCACAACCAGAGGCTTTTGAGGGAAATGCCCAGCCCAGGCAACATGGCTGAATGTTGCAGAAAACTTTCATTGCACATTTGTATAAAACTTGTGAAATTAGTTAAGGGGCACTGGGCAGGGATTGCTCAAATCTTCCTTCTTCCATTACTCATATCCTCCCCTTTCTTCCATGCACCAGTCATAATCATCCCCCTTTGAAGGCACATTACTCCATAATGCTCTAACTTCCAAATTCGCAGTGCAGAGACTTTAGTGAATTAGACCACTATAATTTCTTAGGGTGGGTGTTTCTTTCTTATATGCAGTAACACAGGAAGTGTTCCTGTTGCCTTAAGAGATGAGGGAGAAGTACTGGAGAAAATGCATCACTCAGCAATTTTGTAAGGCAGGTGAGAAAGAATTTTCTGGAATTTAGTCTAGACCAGCAAAAGAAACAACCATCAAACAATCAAAGAAAATATGGGCAGGAGAGAAGAGTATTGAAAAAGGAATGGTAGTGAGAGAGGGTGAGTGATTTGTTTGAAGTGCAAAAAATTTCAGAAAATACCCTGGCTGAAAGGGAGTCCCCTCTACAGACCTGTGAAGAAGGAAAGTTTGGAGTCTTTTGGGGGGTACGAATGCACTGTGACTCTCTTCAGCAAGGTCTCATTCTCTATTGATTATATTCTGGATTGAGTTTGATTGCTTAATATCAAATATTGCATAACCTTATTGGAGATGTGATGCAATGGATCCCTTGTAATCTTAAAATTGCACACAGTGCACTTGGAAGCACTATGCACAGTGCACCAAACATTCATTAACTGAAAAGCTCCCCTACCATTTCCTTGTCTCTTGGTTTCTCCTCCTGCTCTCCCTTTCTATTCTGCTTTTAACCCACCATTCTCCTCCCCAACAATCTTTTAATTATGCACTGATCAGGTACCTACAAGCCCACCATACCTTAACATGTAATTTTGAATTTGGGATCCCTGGCTCCTGCATGCAAAATGTCTACAAACTCTTAGTTTTAGGACCTTCTTGACTAGAAGTGGAGAAGCAGAAAGGATGAGGTGATTCAGCTGTGCAGAAAAAATGTTCTGTATATAGTCAGAGGAAAGACATTTATGATTAAGAATTCTCCACCCTTGATGTACTGATTGATCACTGAATTCCCCTTGTTGCAGAAATTGTAATGGATCAGTGTCCTCTAACTGAAATACATTCATTCTTTATTAACTGGCAATAACCAAAGCATTTGAAAAGTGAGTGGAGTGTATGTGTTCATGGGGCTAGGGGGGAAAAAAGAGATACAAATGTGACAAATAGATTTCAAGAGGTTGTAAGATGAGATCCCATGACTTAGGACAGCTTTCTCAACCTGGCAGTTCCCTCATGTATTGGATTCTCACCATTTCCAGGCAATATTATGTGCTTTGTATCCCATGTTGAGAAAAAAAAAACTCTAGTTGCGAGGACTGACAACTTTAAAAGTACAAATGGAGACCACTTGAAAGAGGTAACAACAAATGTATCACTAAGATCAAGAATGACAAGCACTACACCATTCTCTGTAAATCCCATGATGTACCCCAAACTAATGTCACAAAATAATGATTTATTTTAAAATAGCTTAATTAATTAAACAACTTATATTATTAGTGTTGATAGTAATGAATTAATTTTCCAGTGTATAATGTTTAACATTATTGAATTAATTTCTAACCTAATGTTCCAAGCTCGCAACCACAATGTGATTTTCTGTGATGTACACAAGCTGGAATGGGCCTGAGTGGGCTTTGGCCAAATATGTTCTCCAGCCTTCCTTCTCCCATATGGCCAGTAGATAAAGTTTGAATGCTTCACTTCTGCTTTTAATTATCCACAATGTAACATGTTACATGGACTTTGAAAAAAGGAAAATAAAAGGAAACAATGACAGTTCAAAATGGCATTAATGATCAAACATCTATCAAGTGTATACATGTGAGTGGGAAACTGTGGCCTCCAAGCATTCCCTGGCTTTTCTAAATATTTTAGTGTGTGGACGTTTTTTTTTAAAAACCAAAAATGTCCTGAACACCCAAGGAGACAATACTGCCATATTGGAAGGGGGCTGGACTGGGCTGGGCTCTTTTAGGCCTGGTTAAAACTAGTAAGTAAACCAATAGTCAATTTCCATTGACTTCTGATTTGTTTGTTTTTTTTAAAAAAACCTCTCTGTACTTAAGACAAGCTGGGAAAAGCACTGCATTTTGAGTATTTTTTTTGTTTAAAAACTTTTTAAAAAAGTGAGTGGAGCCCCCAAGAACTTGTAAAGGAGTTGTTGTTTTTTCCCATATGAGATCCTGCATGGTTGCACATGTCAGGAACAGATCAATGAAAACAATCTATATGCCTTGGGGGGTGGGGTGGGAAATGTCCAGACACAAATACCTATGGTAAAATATACAGTCAAATGTAGATAGGCCAAACAAGCCACAACTGAACCAAACTATTTCTAAATTAGTTAAGATAAAGTAGAGTGAGCTTGTGGCTTCAAAAATCTAAATAAACCATGGTTAACTAAAATTAAAAGTCAAATCTTTCAAATTCTTCCAAGCTATGGAAAAGGAAGGGAGTACATCAGCCCAAGCAAACTGCTACGCTAGAATCTAAAGTAAGCTTTTCTGCATGCCCCAAATCACCTGTCTTTGCTCTGTGTTTAAAGGAAGGAACTGCTGTTAATTCAGCATTCTTTTCTTTTCCTTGTTCATGTTGCTGTTGTTGTTAACTGACTTCATGTCAATCTCGACCCATGGCTATCCTATGGATGAGACATCTCGAGCCCCCCCCCCGTCCTCTACTGCACTGACCAAATCCTGCAAACTCATATTCATGGTCTCTTTAATAAAGTCCATCCATCTAGCATATGGCTTTCCTCGTTCTACTTCCCTCCACCTTTCTTAACATTATTGTCTTTTCCAACGATTCATGCCTTCTCATGATGTGTCCAAAGTATGGCAGTCTAAGTCTTGTCAGCTTGGCTTATAGGGATATCTCTGGCTTGATCTGCTCTAGGACCCATTCATTTGTCCTTTTGGCTGTCCATGGGATCTTCAGCACTCTTCTCCAGCACCACATTATCTCAAATGAGTTGATTTTCCTCCTATCTTCTTTCTTGACTGTCCAGCTCTCACATCCATACATGCTAATAGGGAATACAATGGAGTCCTTGTTCATCCCCTCCCACCACGACCAGTAGGGAAGAGTCAGGAACAAGAGCCAGCATGTTGCTGGGGCTTTTTATCTCTGCCTATTATAGGCTGCTCCTAGCATAATTCTGTGGAAACTATTTCATTTGTAGGGAATAACACAGATAATATTCACAAATCCTTTCTTTTTGTAAGGGAATTACCAAGGTATTAAAGAAGCTTTTATGATAGGAAAGCAGTTTTCACTATATCAGCAGTAATTATTGAGGGGTAAAAAGCTGCAATGACAGGAAGAATACTGGCTCATTTGCAGGTCAGAAAACATTATGTATAGATCCATAATGGACAGGGACTTGGGTCATTCATCACGGCGATGCTGGGCTCTGAGAAATCAGAAGACTGATATGCTGCTACTGAAGGAAAATTTTGCTTAGTTTTACACTTGCTTGATGTTGATGTTCAGCATTCCCCAAACAGTCTTTAATTTGGGGTCAAGGCTGCAGATTTTTTCAGTCTCAAATGTGGTGCAGGAATTAGCAACTCCTTACAAGGTGTGGAGCTAAAATATTCTTTTTTACCTTTGTAAATAATATGCTTCTGACTAGATGCAGTAAAGACAGAATTCCCAGCACACCTCCAATCTACAAATAATTTAAAGTAACCTGGATCTTCATATTTCAGCACACAGAGGAAGCAAGTGACAAATCAGCAAAACAGGGCCTTAAGCTACAGCCTTGATTGCATGGCTAATGGCTGGCTACTCTCAATCTTCTGACAGAAAGGCACCTTCATTTGTACCCTGTGGCCAAAAGCAGGGCCAGATTATTTTCTGGTACACACTAACAGGTATTAACTGGGCACTTCACAGACAGAATTTAATTTCTGATAGCAGCATAAGACTAAGTCTGTGCCAATGGTTTTGTGTCACAATACCTCCTGGGTACCTTAAACAGAGGCTGCATGGCCATCTGTCAGGGATGCTTTGATTCTGTATTCCTGCATAGCCCATGAGGTCTCTTCCAATTTTATAATTCTACCTTATGTTTACCTATGGTCTGCCCTGAGGACTTGAAGGCACACAACAACAGCACTGTTAACTAAAAAAGCTGGTATTAGCTTACAGAAAAATGTCTCCCCATTTTGTCTTGATTTTTTTAAATGCTGAATTAGTGATGGTACAGAGATTACCTGCTGTCAAGAATATAAGGACAACAAAAGCCAATCTCTCTCCTTCTTAGGGAAAGGCTTCATTTGAAAACCCCTTGAAAATAAAAGGTGTGATCCAGGCAAAGTTGTTGTTGTTCATTTTTATTTATACCCTGCCTGTTTCCCCAAAATTGAGAATCAAGTTAAGCCTGCTGTGCACACATAATTGGACTGAATGTAATACCACATAATTCTGAGTGAACTTATCCAGTCATATAATGAAATTTAAGATGGAGCAGTAGCCTGAATGACTTCACAACAATTCTCTAAGCCCCCCACCCCATCCCCAAACTGAGTGTGTGATTTTCAGAAGAGACTGCAATGATGTGTCAAACTGATTGGTAAAGTTTAGTCTATGTCCTATGCAGGCATTCATCTGTTTACAAGTAGGGCTAAACTGGGAGTAGGGACATAGGCACACATGTAAGTCTCACATTCAAATATTATCACAAGCTCAACAGATTTCCAGACCTTTGTATGTAGAGCATAAAAGCCTTTATAGAGCAATGTAACTGCATTCAGCTGAACACAGTTA
Source organism: Phrynosoma platyrhinos (assembly GCA_020142125.1). Classification (NCBI taxonomy): domain Eukaryota; kingdom Metazoa; phylum Chordata; class Lepidosauria; order Squamata; family Phrynosomatidae; genus Phrynosoma; species Phrynosoma platyrhinos. The sequence goes on along the minus strand of CM034701.1, from coordinate 121,230,803 downwards.
TAGAACTTTTATGACTCAAAACCCAACTTTATTTGGTTTATGATCATGGGAGCCCTGTAATCAGATATAGCTGAATACAATTACATATCTCTGCAGTCTGGGACAGTGACAAGTGTACAACAAATTGGGGAGCGGGCACAGTTTACATACATCCAGGCATTTACCATCTATTTAGTTGCCCAAGCATTTATGAAAATACTAGAACAGAGATTTGGTCACCTCTAGATCTATGTGAATGGGTGGCCTCTCCTACCCCCTAAGAAATGAGGTAACTGAGTGTGGAGTAAGACCCAAAAAAGAAGGTAAGTTATCAGCAGCCTGTGCTAGAACTGGATCTGAAAAGGAGGCAGATAGCTGGCTACTCTCTGCAGGAAATATCATGGCATAGGGTGGGGTGGTGGGCTGAAAGCCTGACAGGGGACAATACTAGGAGTGCTAATGGTGTTAACGCTTATCTTTTCCTCAGCCTATACAATGTTTAAATAGTGTTACACAGAAAGATGCTAAACCCCTCCTCATATGGAAACTGAAGACTAGGTAAAGTGCAGGATCATCTCAGCCTTCCACCATTCAGAGTTGGAAGCATGCATGTAACAACTAGATCAGGATTCAATGGGGAATATACAAGCCTATCCAAAATTCTCTCAGTGTAGTCAGTACAGCCCAAAAGTGCAACCTGGATGCCTTCGCATTCTATCCAGCCAGAAAGCTCCTTTCCTTAGCCATAGGAAATAGCAGGTTTGTGGAGTAAAATATTGATCAACCCAATTTGGAACTCCATCTCTCTAATTTTATTGATACAGGAGTCCAAGGTCTCTAGAAGTTTGATCTCTTTTTGTTATCCTGTCATATGGTAATTGCAATAGGAAGAAAGAGAGAACATTTCAGTTTAAGAGGCTGTTCTAGAGCTCAGTGAAGTCAGAGATAATTTATATAGTCTTTCAATAGCAACTGCAGCAGATCTTAACTATGCTGATAAGATCTTCCTTCACACAAAATAACAATTCATTTTTATTGTTGACAATTTTTTTCACAGTCTTTAGAAAGTATTTTGCAGCAATTGCCATCAATATTGCATACTGACAGTATCGTCCCAGTGATTCATATCTATGGGATCGCCAAACGAGAGGGGGGAAAAGCCCATACTGTCCTGATGTAAATTTCCTGAATACTAAACATTCAATTTGTGGTCCAGTTATGCTTTGCATTTCAGTTACCATAAACCAGGGTTTGAGTGCTCAGAATAAAAACAAACAAGCACTCCACACTATGTTTGAAGGTTCTTAGTAGATTTCTTCAACCCTCCCCCATTAAAATTTGTAGCCTGTGGGCTTCAGGGAGTCTGGGACACAAAAAGAGTTGGGACAGTATGCAGCCCACATTTTCTCCAACCCTGCAGTAAAGAAAAATTCAGCATGTACAATCTCAGGCCTGGCAGATCCAGGTTCAAGTCCCAAAAGGCACTGGCAACTTTGTACCAGCCATTCTCTCTCAGTCTGATTTATTTCAATGGGTTGTGGAGAGAATGACAAGGGGAAGAGGAAAGCCATGTTTTGAATACATGAGAGAATAGGTGAAATATAAATGTAACAAATAATAAAGAGAAATACTTAACTCCATGGTGATCACTACTGTCACAATTTTATACCTGTTACTACCAGCTGGTTTATGACAAATATCAATGCAACACAAAAATAAATTTAATAATACCAACCCTAATAATCTCACTATTTTATATACTGGATATGGTTATCTGATATTTTGTTTACTATACTTTCTTGATCTGCTGTAATTTGCTTTATCGTTCTTAGTAAAAACAAATAATCAATTAAAATTTTTTTTTTCATGAAGCCTTGGATCCAACATCTAGTTCCCATGCACTTCTTGTTGTGTGCCTTCAAGTTGTTCCCTACTTATAGCAACTTCACACACTAAATGATTTAAAATATTATGCATAAAGTTACTGCCAGGTTATATGTATAAGATGTATAACATTTAGCCTTGTGCCCCATCTTCAAGATATCATATTTATCCAAATATTCCAAAATGTGAAAAAATCCAAAATCCAAAGCATATTGGATAAGAAAGATTCAACCTGTATACATAAATAACTCAGACAGACCGTGTGGTGTACTGTTGGACTTCAATTCTGACGACCAGAGTATGCAGCATGATCACAAAATCCACACACATCCATCCAAGAACTATGGAGACTACAATGTACTGTAGTCCCATTTAAACCTACTATTCCAGGAATAGTACTACTATCCCTGAGAGTTCAATCCTATATATGTCTATTAGAGATACACCTCTTTAAATTCAGTGGGACATTGGATGGGTTTCTGGCATATGCTTACAACCCTAAAGGTTTTATCTCAAAGTGTGCACCACTGAATTCACTGAGCACTTAGACATGTACAAGGTTACACTATCACCAAAGGCCCTTCCTTCCTCATTATTTCTCCTAAGATAAATCACAGAGAGCCAGCATGGTGTAGTGGTTTGAGTGTTGGACTATGACTCTGGTGACAAAAGTTTGAATCCCCACTCAGCCACTGAAACCCACTGGATGATTTTGGGCAAGTCATACACTCTCAGACTCAGAGGAAGGCAAAGACAAGCCCCCTCTGAGCAAATCTTGTCATGAAAACCATGTGATAGGTTTGCCCTAGGGTCCCCATAAATCAGAAACAACTTAAGGGCACACAGTAATTCAGTGAAATTACACTGAAACAGGCTTTCTAAATTCTTCATTTAGAACACAACACCAAACAAAACCCATGAAAAAGACTGGAGTGGCACTCAGTACAAAAATATTTCACCTACAGAGGAGTGTACAAGTGATGCTCCAAATGTTCAAAGAGATTAGGAAAATTGTAGGGTTGCATTGGGTCTTAAGAGTCAAGGCTGGCATTCAAAGAACCATGGAACTAGTTCTGTGAACCCAAAAGATGTTTCAAAGTGCTTTTAAAAGCTAATAAATTTTAAAAAATATATAACATGATATGAGACAATGCTAAAATAATAATCATCATCTTAGACTAGAAATAAATAAACAAGAGTCTAAAGCCTAGGAAGGAGCCAGTGTGGCATAGTGGCTTGAGTGTTGGACTGTGACTCTGGAGACCAGTGTTTAATTCCCAGCTTGGCCATGAAACCCACTGGGTCACCTTGGGCAAGTCACACTCTCTCAGCCTTAGGGGAAGGCAATGGCAAACCTCTTCTGAACAAATCTTGCCAAAAAACAAAAAACAAAAACCCCATGATAGGTTTGCCTTAGGGTTGTGATAAGTCAGAAACGACTTTAAGGCACAACAATAACAAACAAGGCAGAGTTACTCTAGAAGGAAGAAAAATATCAAGATGACTACTGAGTAAATACAAGTCACTGGGTTCATAGTGATTACAGACATAGGCCTTCATATAGCTAGTGCTGACTCTTTCTAAGAGAAAAAGTAAGCAAAAAGATATCTAATTTGTAGGCAGTGCAGGGAAGACCAAAATCAATATTTGCTAAACAAAAAGGTACAATCTGCTCCCACTTCGTTTTGTTAAAACAGAGCAAAAATAGGAGGCTAAATAAAAGGATTATTGCAAAGAAAAGAAGAAAACATAGACACACTGTATAAATATTAATTAACAATGCCTATCTCTAACAGCAGCAGCAGTAGCAGCAGCAAACAACCATAGGTTACTTACTTTAGCAAATGTTGCGCAACAGAGTGGTGAGCCGTGAGGCGGCCGTCATACATTTCAGTGGAAGCCCACTGCATTATGGCCTGGTGCATTCGGTACTGCACAGTCAGCATTTTGACAACGCGGTCACCATATTTCTCAATCAACCGCTCCATTAAGCTGAGGGAAAGGCCCTTTGTGGCAGCCCTGTATCAAGAATTAACAAATAAGGCAATCTAAACAAGAATGAACAAGGAAAGTCATTATGAAGATTGCAGAGTGGGCCCATCATTAACTTCACCATTATCCCAATGGAATTCAGAGAAAGTAATATGGCTTTTATTATACAAAGAGTGACCCAATAAGTGAACACCAGGGCACAAATGGCACTTTCCAGTAGTCTGCTTGCTCTTGCAGTTCTTCAGCTCTGTAACTGCCAAAGAGAAGAAGCAGCATAGATATACCCAGGTCTCAGCCAATTTATTAAAAAATGGGTGGGAACCATGTGGCCTTTCCAGATGTTGCTGGACTGCTTCTCCCAACAGTTCTCACCACTACACATTCTGGCTAGTTGCTGGGACTTGCAGTCCAACATCTACACAAGGTAATGCTCTTCCCACTCATTCTTACAGCATCTTTAAATTCTAATATAGAGGGACATAAGCAATTCAAACAGTATTTTTTATTTTTTTAAAATTAATATATATATGTATATGTATGTGTGTGTATATATTTATAACAGAACATAACAAGTACATACATCTGTAAGCCCATAAACTGTTTTGTCAATGTGATACATTAACTTTGTTAATTCAATCCATATTTTAATTACCAATAAGAATAATTTTTCTTCAGTGTCTAAGAGTCCTAGTATACCATCCACTGTTCTTTCCTCAAAATTCAAGCTACATCCAACAGCTTTTTCCAGAATCACCCGTGTGCTCTGCGGAGGCCTTCATTTCCAGAACCAGATCTCATGAAATCTTTTCTGCCTCTTTTCTGTCTCCTGAAAGCCTTATTGTTTCCACTCAGTTTTTCATTCAAAGCCAAGTCTCATATTTTACTCCATCATATATAAACACTTCCATTTTGTCTTCAGACTTCCAATGTTCAGTTACCATTAGCCTAATAATGCAAATGGGGTATCAGATTTCTACCTTAAACAGTAAAGCTTCTAGATGAAGATTCTGCTACTTCTGTTTTGTACAGTGGCAAGCACAGTGGTGATAATACACAAATGTTAACTTAGTTGAAGTGGTGGCCTGAAAGTGCCTCATCTAGTTCTGTCTTTGAAACTGACACGACATGAGAATGGTGCTGATAACCTGGAAGGAAAAACCACAGCAGTCTCTGCAATTCTTGTGTCTGCAGTTCTTCTGGGCTTGTAACCAAAGATTTCCCCCTTTACCTTCTTAATAAATTCCATACAAATCTATTAAATGAAATAAGAAGCAAGTCTATGGCTTCCACACATGTTAAAAACCCTTTGTTTTAGCACCAAGCAGTAAATGTTCCACAGTATTCCTTTTAATGGAATCCCATAAAATGTAAGAGAGGCAATAAAGACCACCCTAGGCTGCTAATAAAATTTTGTATACATTAACACTTGCTATTTCAACTCACTGTAGGGGGCTATAACAGACTATTTGGTGAGTTTATTAAGAGATCTTTCACCCTGTACAGTAATCTGATATTTTTTCTCCCCTAGTTATTGTCAATATGTTCCAATTTTCAGAAAGGAAAAAGAAAATGTTTCATGTTATTCTTTTAGCACTCAAAATGACTAGCATTTGCAAGGTTATAAACTCTGGTTGTGGGTCAGGTATATACACAAACATATGGATTGATGCATTAAGAACTGAAACAAGAACAGCAACAGAAGAGGTGGAATTCTCTCATCCTAAGTTAGCAATGTTCTTACACACATTCTTTTGATGTTATGGGCTCAATGAATCTCAATGACTCAAACATATGCATCATATAGACAGAGATGGGCACCTATGCTAGGTGTGGGGCCAATTCTATACCCACCCACCCACAGTGGTTCACACAGATTATGAAAATAATGCTAAAGCTGGAAAGCCACCAGATCCCATCTTAGAAGCTAAGCAGGGTCATGCGTAGTTAGCACTTGGAAGGGAGACTACCAAAAACACAAGGTGCTGTAGACTATATTTCAGGAGAAGGCAGTGTCAAGCAACCTCTTGAGTATTCCTTGTCTAAGAAAACTCTGTGAAATTCATGAGGTCACAATAATTTGACAGACAACTTGAAGGCATGTACTTTACTTTTTAAACCAGAAATCACTTCTGCATCACCATCACCATCACTAGTATTCTTGATCCTTTCATTTTATGGGGGAGAGGCTTGGGAACATAAGGGGCAAATCACCACCAACCCCTAAATTGGGAAAAAATCAGCTGAAAATAAGCTAAAGCAAAATCAGTAATTGTTTCTTTTTTTCTCCCTTTAGATTTATTCTTGGCAATTTTTTTTTCAGTTGGGGAATGGTCATGAGGGGCAAATAAAGCTAGGGTTCAGAACAAGCAATTTTATATTTGAGAATGAAGAAACCAGAGACAGCATCAGGTGAACCTTTTTGGGAAGTATGAGGTGCCACTATCAAAATGGCTCTCCCTGTTAACCCCTCATTTAACTTCATTTATCTCGGATTTGTTTATCTCGGATTGGCCTTTTTAGTCATCAGCGCGCTTGCAAAAAGCGTGGGATGAGTCCTTCCTGAATCTTCGTTTGCGAAGAAAAGCCAGAGAGATAACTTCATTAGGTGGGGGGCACATGACACAGGACCTCTAAGAAAGGACTCTAGAGGTTCAGGAAGGTAAATATGGGAGGAAATATCAAGATTCTGTTTCTGTTTCTGGAATGCCATCCTAGTGGAAGCTTCAAGTATTTTATAATCAAATAAAAACCAACCATTCCTTGTTGCCAATTACATTGACTGCAACACCAGAAATTGTATCTAAAATCTGTTTTACACTTTGCAGTACACATATATTTTATTTATTTAACACCTCTTTAGCCCACTCTTAACAGCAAAAGTGTCCAGAAGAGTTTGCAATAAACAAGAACATAACAAAAAGCAATGCTAAAATAACAATCGTCATCATAGACTAGAAATAAACAAACAAGAGTCTAAAGCCTTGAAAAATGAAGAGATCTTACATTTTCTCTAGAACTGTTCTCAAATGACCATCACGGATAGGCATTAAAACACGCTCAAGACTACACATGTGGGTTGGGAATGAGACAGATGTCCTTCAGCACAAAAGCAAAACCAGCAAATCCAGCTGATAAGATCAATTCTCAATTTTCAGCATCAGTGAAGCAATGCATATGAGTGTTTTAAAGGTCTCTTGGCTTACAAGTAGTAGCGCAGCCAGGAACAAAAGCCCAGAAATAACACTGTTTTGAAGGCATTATTTGCAGATCTCAAAATTTCCATGTTGTTGTTAACTACCCTCAAGTCAACTTTGACTTCTGGCAACCCTGTGAATGAGGCATCTGCAAGACCTCCTATCCTCAATGACCATGCTCAGTTCCTGCAGACTTAGGGCTGTGTCTTCTTTGGTTGAGTCCATCCATCTGGTGTGTGATCTCCCTCTTTTTCTACTGCCCTCTGTCTTTCCAAGAGTTATTGTCTTTTCTATTGAGTCATGTCTTCTCATGGTGTGGCCAAAGTACGACAGCCTCAATTAGTCATTTTGACTTCTAGGGAAAGTTCAGATCTGATTTGCTCTTGTATCCATTTGTTTTTCATTTTAGCCATCCACTGTACCCACAAAACTCTTCTCCACCACCACATCTTAATTTTTCTTTCTCTCAGCTTTCTCTTGCACCCATACATAGTAATGGGAAATATGATGGCATGAACAATCCTCACTTTAATGTTCAGTTGTACATCTTTGCACTTTACCATCTTTCTAGTTCTTCCACAGCTGCCCTTCCTAGTCCTAGTCTTCTCCTGATTTCTTGACTGCAATTTCCATTCTGGTCAATGACTGAGCCAAGATATAAGAAGTCTTTTACTATTTCAGTGTCCTCATCATTCATATTGAATATCTTCCATTGTCATGATTTTTGCTTTCTTAATGTTCAGCATTAAACCTGCCTTTGTAGTTTCTTCTTTGACTTTCCGTAGTAGTTGTTCCAAGTCTTTGCTATTTTTATAATTTTTTGCAGGATTTTTTTGCACTATGTGACCGTATTCTGGACTAATTTATTCCTGACATTTCACTTGCATTTGTGGCTACCATCTTCAGAGGGTTCACTCTCTGAAGATGGTAACCACAGATGCAGATGAAACATCAGGAATAAATTCTTCCAGAATATGGCCACATAGTGCAAAAAATCCACAAAAAACTATGGATGCCAGCAGTGAAAGCCTTCGACTTCACTTTGTTATTTTGTTAGTTTAGTGGGCCCTTGTTATATGTGGGGGATTCATTATGGATCCCTCCTCTGCATAAGGCAAAAAATGCAGAACCTCAAGTCCTGGGCACACACACCATTAGAATGCTTGAGAGCTTGCCGCCTGCGTGAGCTCCAGTCTGTAGATGACAAGCCCACTGTATTATGGTGTATATTGTAGTTTGTTGACAGCCCTTCCTTCAATCTTCACTCCTTCTTCTTTTGAATCTAGGCCTGCTTTTCATATGATACCAAAATCCACAAATGCTCAAGTTCCATTTTCCCCAATAGCAGCACAGGGATGCAGCAGCACTGTAATTAGGGACAGAGATTCCGGCACCCACATTTTTCCAGCTTTACCCATGGATTAGGTTACCTAAGTTCTGGTTCAGAGGCAGCTGCAGAAGTGGTGTCAGCATTGAGAAAACATCTCCCTCTGTGGCTCCCTCACTCTCTTTTTTTCTCTCAGCAGAAGCACTACCGTGGCTGTCTTAGGACTCCCGGCATTGCCCAGCTGCCTCCACTTTTGACCAGGCTGGGTGAGGAAGGGGCTCAATGTTGCCAAAGAGAAAAGGAAGGGGGCTGCCAGGAGCCTTAAGACAGCTGCAGCAGTGCTTCTGCTGAGGGATACATAGAGTAAGGGAACCACAGGGCCTATAATGCCGACACTACCTTCTGCGGCCGCCTCCAAATCAAAACTTGGGCAACTTAATCCATGGGTAAAGTTAGAAAGATGTAGGTGCCAGAATCTCTGCCCCTAATGGCAGTACAGCAGCGTCTCTGCACCACTACTGGGGACAATGGGGGCTGTCCCTAATGGCAGCACATCCACTGCACACGCTACCATTGGGGATTTGCCATACGCGAATACTCAAATCTGCAGATGGCAAGTCTGCAGATACCGGGGGCCGACTGTGTAGATTGCACATCAAGACAATCTAATGTATTGGCATACCCAGCTCTTTAAGTGGAAATCATGATCTTCATGATCTTGCTGGTGTGTTAAAGCAATGACTCTTAAAACTATTAACCTTCAGGCCAACATTAGGAATCCTGAGACCCACCCCCAAACATGTTCCTCCAGACTACATGACTACATTGCAGCTCAAAACAAATTTCCAACTTTTATATTTCACTGACCAAAAAATAGGAAACAAGTGACAACATATAACTTGTTTTCTGAATCAGACCTAAGAGTACTGACACAGTATAATATCCAAGCTGAAGAAATGCTCCCTACCCAAAAAAAGAGAGAAAAACCCACAAGGGAGAAAGTTGCAACACAGTGGCTCACAGAATGCAAAGTACCAGTAACACTACATCCCGCATCCTTCTTCTAGACTTAGTTTTACTTGTTGTTAATTGCCATCAAGTTGGCTTTAACTTATGGCAACCCAATGAATGAGAGACCTCCAAGAAACCCTATTCTCAACAGCCTTGCTCATGTCTTGCAAACTCGGATGTGCATTCATTAATTGAGTCTATCCACTTGTAATACAGTTGTGTATTTCTGCATAGAGGCCATTGGTCTAGCTGGCCTTTGTGATCTCTTCTAGCATTATCCTATGGAAAATACTAGGTAAAGGTAAAGTTATTCCCCATTGACAAGGTTGTCAAGTCGTGTCCGACCATAGGGGGTGGTGCTCATCTCCGTTACTAAGCCAAAGAGCCAGCGTTGCCAGACTACCCTGTGATCATGTGGCCAGCATGAGTGCACAGGACGCTGTTTACATTCCCACCAAAGTGGTACCTATTTATCTACTTGCATTTGCATGCTTTCGAACTGCTAGGTTGGCAGAAGCTGGGACTAGTGACAGGAGCTCACCCCATCATGCAGCACTTGGGCCTCGAACTGCCACCCTGCCGATCTTGCAATCAACAATCAGCATCTTAATCACTTGAGATACAAGTGAGAAATTCAATTTTCCACTCCAATATGCAATATTGCCAATTATCATTTTACTAAACCTAACAACAAAATTAATTAGCAACTTCACAAGGCCACAGATGCTTATATTTTCATGGCACAATGGTTTGTAACTGGCCACCATCAAGTTTAATGAAATTATTACTGTCTGGAATTGCTATATTTCACTTTTCTCTCAGCTTACTATTTAAACTTCTATCCCTATCAATGTTATGTGAATACATGCCTGCAACTAGTCATATCCTACTTAGCATATCTACTAATTGTAGAAAATACAGATTCTGCTCCCCATCCCAGAGCCCTAAAGGATTTGAAATGAAAGTTGAAACAGCTAGTCATTCATTGACTAGCTGTTTCCTTACTCCAAAGGATTTTGGGGAAATGTGTGGACAAGATTTTGTCTTACTCCTTTTTATTTCTGTCCCTCTCATTCACAACTTTCTTTTCACTTTTTTTTCTATTTTGCTCAGAAGATTATCCCTATTCATACCTCCTTCACAACAACATGGATCTTCAACTGCTTCTCACAACCATCAACCTAATGATCAGTATTTTGACTGCTTCTAAGGATTACAGATGAAAGCTAGTTTCTTCCTGGGAAGACACTAGATGAAAGCTAGTGTCTTGCTGGGAAGATAACTGCATGCTAATCATTTCTCCTTTACACCTTTCAGCTATCATGTCATACCCTTAGTGGCGAGTAACTGCCGTAAATGGAGAGACGCAGAAGGAAGTCTAATTCATGATTTGAAATCCATTGTAGAACAACACATTTTTTAAAGAATAAGTAAAATGCCACAAAACAGCAAACAAGCTTTCAGGTTTGCACCATTCCTTATTATGGACAATGTTATTTAATCTCTGGTTGCAGGGAAACTGGGAATAGTATGATTGTTTCTGAAACACAACTCCAAATCAAGCTAAGCTAAACTAAGCTCTAATTTTAAGGTAAAAGACCCATTGAAGGTCTTAAGACACATACCACACCCTGAAGAGTTAGAAGTTAACTACTTATCATAGAATCATAGAATCATAAAGTTGGAAGAGACCACAAGGGCCATGTAGGTCCCTAGGAATGACTATATAATCTCTCTCTATATTAATTCTACAGACTAACATGGCTATATCTTTAAATTCTACCACTATGGAAAGCACCAAATTTAGTCGGATGAAGCGGAAAATCCATCAACATCTTCAAGAAACTTGCCCAGACACAGACAGGTATCTTCTTTTTCATCAAGCACAAGCAATGGGATGTCGTTCCTTGGGACCTATGTGTGGGGAGCCCTTTGCAAAAGTACATATCACATAGAGCTCATGAGTTCTACTCATGCTGACGGGTTCTGCAGTAGTCAACATTCCTTTTCAGTTTTCTTCAGATAAACTCCTGCACTCTTGTCTGTCGCTGGCTTCTATTCCACCATAACCATAAGCATAGACTAAAGCCTATGAAAGCTAATGCTATACACTTTTTTTCCCAGCTAGTCTCAAAGGTGATATAAAATCTCTCTATGTATTAATACTTAAGAACAGCTAAAGAAGAGAGGAACTGTTTATCCGAGGGGTTACAATAGGGGGGATGGCATTGCTGATCTTAAAATGCCTACATCTATACAGAGATAGGGAAAGGAATATTTAAAAAGGGAAAAAGATTGAGAATGCAGCCTGAGAAAAGAGAGGGGGAGAAACATAAGGAAAGCAACCTGCCTCTATTAGGGATTCAGTGTGCAGACAGTGACAAGAGACAGAGGCAAGATGTCTCTCTTGCCATAGAAGCAGCGCTCCTACCACAATACCTCTCCTGTGTCTGAACTGGAGAAAGAAAGGTTTCTTTTTTCTGCACAAGCAGCATTCAGCAGCAACATGGAGGAGCCCAAAGAATGCAGTGCATCTGCCATTTTGAGAGCTTGAGATGGAGTCAGGGCAATGGCCATTTCTAATAGGTGCTTATTGTATAAACCTCTCTTGCAGAGAAACTGCAGCATCCATTTTTAATAGGGGCTTACTGTATAAATCTCTCTGCAGCCTTACAAAGCTTATACAGTAAGACCCTATGAAAAATGGATGCTGCTGCTGTGCTCTACCTCAAGTGCCCAAAATGGCAGGCAAGTCACGTTCTTTGGGCTGCCCCATGTTGCTGCTGAATGGTGCTCAGACCAAAAAAGAAGGTGAGGAAGGAAGGAAGGCTGACCTTCTTTCTCCTATTTGAGCAAAAGAGGTAGGAGGTAGGAGCACTACTTCCGTGGCCCACCATGCCAAGAGGGGCTTTTCGCCTCCACCTCTTGTCACTGCCTTTGCGCTGGGTCTCTATTCCAGCACTGACCTGTATATAAGTCAACCCGGGATTTTGGGGTCAATTTTTTGTCATTTTCCTCCCAACGTATACATGTATATAGACAGTAACTTAAATTACAATGTCAGTATTAACTTAATTCCAGAATTCAGTTATTAATACAGTTATTAATTAACTGAATGAGAAAGCATGCTAGAGACAATAATTTTTTAATTCCTCAGCCAGTTCTTTAACTAAAGTCATGTTCTCATATATTTTTTATTTTATTTTATTTTATTAATTTATTCATTCATTTTGCAAAATCAAAAAGTTGAAGTGAATTGAAGGCATTTGAATTTTGCTATGAAACCACTTTGGAAAAGAGATGGAATATAAAACAAAGAATAATCAAGGTTTTCATAAAATTAATGGACACATTTCTTCCCCTCCCAAATTAAAAACAGGGGAAAGTGTGTCGGGGACAACGACAAGGAGTATCCTTTTAAAGTTTCATTTTATCAAGGCTTTTAATACAGACATTTACCTTGAAATTAAATGACAATTTAAATCATACTGAATTAATTTTTTACCTTATTAATGACCACTTTTCTACTAACTTTCCTATCTGTGAGACCTGTCAAAAAATTAAAAGGATTAAGAGGTTCTATGCAGACATTTAAAACCAAATGAAGTAGAGTGCAAGGCATCCTGTCTTAACACAACATGTCTTGAGTATTGCTGATGCCTTTAACAATAATTGAATTTAATATAGTGAGCTCCTTGGGGCATAACATATTGGTAACTCAGCTTGTGAGATGTAAATCTGTAACCAATATTGATCAGAACCATGTTCTTTCAAGTTCTGTTTGACTTGAAATTTAGTAAATCAAAGAAAACAAAGCAAATAAGGAGCCACTGTCTTAAAATATAGCTTAGAAAACAATACATGCCCTTTGCGTCAGCACTCAGGTGGCCACAAAACAACCTGTAATCTGTAAGAAAGAAGGATATGTTGCTCACCTGTAACTGGATTTGTTCGAGTGGTCATCTGCGAATTCACACAAATGGGTTATATCTGCGCCTGGGCAGCTAGCTCGGAAATTTCTGATATCACTGGGCAAAACTTCAGTTGCAACTTTTTGGTGGTAGCTCTGCCCACCCCTATAAAGCCCTGGCGTTTCTACTCTTTCTCCAGTTCCGAAATGTACGCCGTGAACAGCGACAGCATGAAATTTAGCAAAGAGCAGGACACAACTGTGGGGAGGATGGGCGGGATTTGTGTGAATT
>CM034701.1:121191442-121214127 GCA_020142125.1 Phrynosoma platyrhinos | reverse complement strand
CCGAAGCTGATAACAGGCGCTCCTGACCACCGCATTCACCTGACTAGCAGTATTGGGCCCAAGAAGGATCTACGGGTTCAATAGCTCCCTTTTGTAACAATGTGCGCCCTTCATTGAGTAAGGTGTCTGAGGGGTTTGTGGACAGGAAAGCCCTGGTGGTTGGGAGCTCTTCAAACTCAAGTGCATAGCCCCTACAAACAATGTTCAGCACCCAAGAATGAGAGGTGATTGAGGCTCAGGTATCAAAATAGGCCTCAAGTCTGTCCCCAAAGGGAAGAGTGACAAAGTGCATGGCCCCACATCACATCCCTCTTGCCTGACTCCATGGTCTTTTTACGGAAGTCCTGCTGGTACCAAGGAGCAGGTTGCTGGCGTCAACCAGCCGAAGAGGAGGATGAATGAGATGGTTGCCGCTGCTGATGTTGGACTTGCTGTTGTCCCTGGTGCTGTTTCTGGTATGGCCGATGTTGATATGGCTGGTACCACAGATGGTGCCCGTCAAAGCACCTTCAGGATGGTTGGAAGGCGGGAGAAGGCTTCCTAGCCATCGCCTTCATGCAGTATCGGAAGTTGAGTTTCTCATCCGCCTCTTTATTAAAGAGACCGGAATCATTGAATGGCATGTCCTCACTTGCAATCTTTGCCTGAGGGGTCAGGTCAGAGGCCCGAAGCCATGCATGCCTGCGAAGAACTATCGAGCCTGATAGCATCTTTGCAGCACGGTCCGTCAAGTGCCTGGCAGAGATGATTTGTTGACCACCCAAAGTGTGCATCTCCGATTGGATGGCCACTGCGAGGGTCCTGTCTTCATTCGGAATAGAAGACAGTAGTGGCTCCAACCTCTCCATGAGATGCTGAACGTAGGCCCCCATACAGGCTGTGTAGCTGGCAACCTTTAAGTCCAGCACTGCCGCGGTGTAGATCTTCTTCGCCACTGCATCCAACTTTTTGCTCTCCCGATCCATGAGTGACGAGGAGGTTTGGGAAGTGAATGCAAGTTGGAATTCCTCAACAATGGTTGAATTTGGCTTTGGGCGTTCAAATAACCAGCTTGGTCCCAACGGAACAATGCGGTAGAGGCTTTCCAGCTTGCAGGAAGTAGACGGCATCGTGGCTGGAATTATCCAAGACCTCTTCGCAATTTTTTCTAAGGAGGGAATGTAAGCAATGGCAGATGGAGTTGGAACTTTGCCATGCATCCTCCTCTCCACAGAATCCACAGCTTCATCATCCACCCTGGGCATTTGCCATGTGGACAACTTGGTTTGTAATGGATTTGAGATCGTCTGAAGGCGACGACAATGCCAATGTGACCAGCTGTGTTGGGCTGGAAGGCCAGAGTCCAGTGAAGGCGACTGAGATCTCCGTCCTGAATGGCTCGGTGTTGGCAAATCCTCTGGGGATCTTGGCAGCAGCAGCACAAAGAGTAACGTATGGCGAGGTGGGACCGGAGGAGCTGGTGGTGACCAAGCTTGAGATGCCAGTTGCTGTTGCCACTGATGCTGAGGTTGTTCAGGATCTACAGGTTGGTAATATTTGCCCGACAGGGCATCAAACCGGAGATCCGGGTATTGGACCAGGAGAGGATCTTGTAGTAGTGGCTCCTCTTCCACTCCAGCTTGATCGACCTCGAGCCCAAGGGATGGATGGAGTCTCGCGGTGTTGAGCCTCATCCACAGAAAGCTCTCGATCCCAAGAGGTGGTTGCAGTAATATGCTCCAGTTGGTATGGAGTCAGGGTTGTAGGCTTGGTTTCCACAATTTCACCCTCCGATTCTGATTCAATTTGTATCATGGGCCAACTCGGATCCGAAAGAGGGTGGAGGGGTCCTAATCAATTGAGACCTTCTCATGATGTGACCTCTTAGGAGAAGCCGAACGGGCTCTTTTGGAGGAAGAACGATCAGTCAACTCATTAGACACTTCCAAGTGCTTGTGCTTGGCCATTTTTTTTTGCCAGACACCTCGCTGCGGTCTTTATCAGACCTGGTGGCAGCCCCATCGCCATGATCCTTCTCAGACCTGCTGGTCTTTTTGTCCTTGGAGGACTTCTCCTTGGGCTTTTCCTTCTCCCGGCAGGACTCCTTACTGGAGGGCCTGAGATGGTGCAGAGGCCTGTCTTAAGGCCCAGAGAGCAGTCTTGAGCTTCAAGTCCCTATTTTTTGGGGGCTTGGGCCGTCATCCCCTTGCACAGGGGGCAGGCTTTTGGATTGTGGGCTTCTCCAAGGCACAACACATACTGATTGTGCCGATCAGTTGTGGGGATTTTCGTGTTGCATTTGAGGCAATGCTTGAAGGAAGCCATAGTGGTGAGACAAATTTGATCTGTGAGGCAAATCAGAAGTCAGAACACAGTCCAAAGGTCAACCAATCCGCAAACAATCACAAAGCTGAATAGTCAAGAACTAGAACAAGAAGTCAAAAAAACCGTAGGTCAAAATCAAAAGAAGAGAGCTACTCTGGCGCGCGAAGTTCCTTGCTAGCTGCTAACGTGGTGGACGAAAGGAACTGGCGAAAGAGCGGGAACGCCAGGGGCTTTATAGGGCTGGGCGGAACTATCACCAAAAAGTTGCAACTGAAGTTTTGCCCAGTGATACCAGAACTTTCCGAGCTAGCTGTGCAGGCGCAGATATAACCCATTTGTGTGATTCACAGATACCACGACGAAGAAATTATTATACTGCCAGATTGTCTACAAATTGTCAAAAAATCAAATTATCTGGTTTTAACCCATAAAACAGAGCAACACATTTTTTTAAAGTCCTGGATGAAAATGCATAAATATTCCAAACAGTACTCCTCTTTTTTAATGTCATTGCCAATAGTTCAAAATATAAATATCCATGCAACATCCTCAGACATTCTTAAATCAATTCATTCACAAAATATACAGTTTGATAGAATATAGTGGAATTTACAACACTTTTTTTAAAAGGCTTGTTTGGACATATGATAGTTTATATTACTGTATGTGCCTAGTTTGTGCTCATATTCTGTCTACCTCCCTTTTTGGCTCCCTTCCTCCTTTATGTTATCTTTTAAAATCCAATGAAAACCAAGTACAACAGCAACAAAGACAGTTCTGAAAACAGGTAAGAAATATGTGAGGAATGACAAATACAAGAGCTTGCTTGATCTTTCTTACCGCAGAAATGAAATGTTATTGATGTTAACTGCTACATTATTTTGTTTTATCTTTGCTCCTTTACCTAACGTGAACTAGTATTTTAATATAATTAAAATGTCTGCAATATAATATCATTTTATGCAAGGAACTACTAAGCTCCTTAAAGTCCTAGGCCAATAAAATACCTCAGCATTAACTCTGGCTTTCTCCTGTCAAAATAAAGTTTGAAATTTATTTTTTACTATTTATTAAGAATTACTGTGTTCTCCAGCAATGATGTGTTCAAAAAGTATTCTCAACAATCTAGAATGTAAGTTTCATGTGAAGCTACTACTCATTACCATTGACAAAGGATGTTAACAGTACTGTAGAGGTTTTCTGTACCTGGCACAGTACTGTATTATGCCTGTACGTGCCAGGTTGTATTATATTACAAGAACTATAAAATTCATGTACATAAAAAAATCTAACTAAAAATTTATACAGAAATAACAACATACACAGCAATGTACAATTTATAAGCTTCTTGCACGCTAGCTTGCTCCTTGGAAAAACAAGAAATACATTCCTGATAGAGGCTTAATATGTTTCAGGGAACAGTTCCATAAACTAGATGTAATTTTTTTCTAACACAATAGTATTTTAACAACAATAACCAGGCAAGCCACCGAAACACATCCCCTACACACACCACAATAAGAAAACTGATAAGAGTCCATATCCTTAGTAACTGATATGTGAAAAATCTCAATGAAATGTATGATCATAGGAAGATGCTGACAAATCTATTATTGACCAGTAAGAGGACTGGAAGCTCAATGTCCCAGCTACCGAGTGCCAGCTTTATTTTGGGCCCTGGGCAGGGAAACAGACTGATTCCAAGTTCTTTGTAGTGTAGAGGGAGTGATATTGCAGAACAGTTATGCTATAGGTTTTAGGCAAGCCATTCAGTACTTCACATAGATTTTAGAATCACAGAGGGCTTGGTTCACAGCCAGTGCAAATGAATGCATAACCCTCATGGTGTGCTCTGCTTTAATGAACTAATTCTATTTTTGCAAAAATTATAACTCGAACTGGTAGTCTACAGTAGACGCAAGCCTCCTCAAAACCAAGACTACAGAACAGGATGAACCAATGGTTTGCAAAACATTATTCACCAGTTTGGAGGTAATGGAAAAACCAAGGCTTCTGTGGCTGTGGGAAGTCACATAAAGAAAGAGCACTGAAAGGGATGGAATCACAGTTCACAGATTTGTGAACAGTGACCAAGCGGGAAGTGGCTTTCATACAAGAAAGACAACTCTGATCTCTTTCCATTACAGTAAGCTGGCTCTGGCCGATTGTGCAAGGCATAGTGACTGTGTAACTGTTGTTAGTTTTTTGTGGGTTTTCGGGTTGTGTGGCCATGTTCTAGAAGAGTTTCTTTCTGACGTTTCACCAGCATCTGTGGCTGGCATCTTCAGAGAATGCTGGAATGGAAGAGACTGGCTATATATACACTGTGAGACTCTGGGTAGGGAGGAGTGATCCCCATGTAAACTGTGTATTGTTCTGTTGTTGATTGTAACTGTTATTGGTTTTTAAAAAGGGCGTTAATTTCAATTTTCTTATATTACTCTTGATTGTTCTTCCACATCAATAATTCCCAAAGTTTGTTGCAGGAGAAATGGATTAAATTCGATAGTTAATGGTGCCTGTGACCTCCAAGACACAGATCATCCCAGGTGACATCTCTGAATTTGGATAATTCTGGTACATCTCTGAATGCCGATGATTGGATTGGACTGCAGAATAACACACTCACAACAGGGGCTGCCAAATGCTTGTCTCCTTCCAGTCATGAAGCACTCTCAGTGAAAGCAGTAAGTCTTACACTTTCATAAAGTCAGTAACTCTTTCCTGATACAAGAATAAAATACTTCACCTATAATTCAGAGGGAAAATTTATTTCTGCTGTCAGAAGCTCCCCACTGTGAGTTCTCCTGCTAAAACATGGCTAGTTTCTCATACAGTCACTGGATGCCATGAATAAGGTCAGGGATTGGTGGCCCTAACTATCAACAATCCTATTTATAGTGCACTTAAATATAATCACTGTCAACCTCATTGAAATTCTCTTCTTCACAACAACATTTTTCCTGAACACTCAGTCAAACAATTAATGGGTTGCTGTGAAATACTTACTTGTGAGAGATGATTGTGGGAGGCAGCTGTTTGTGATCTCCAGCTAGGATACACTTTTTGGCCTTCAGCAGGGGTATCCAGCAGCTTGCTTCAAGTGCTTGGGCACATTCATCAATCACCACCATGTCAAAGTGATTCTCTGGAAGTAGCTTTAGTGGACCATCAGAAGAGGCTCCTAATTAAAAAGGGAATTTAAGAACATAAAATCTTTGTGCCATAATGGAAGTAAGAAAGGGCACGTGGGTCTAAGGCTTAGACCTGAGGAGTCTTTGCTGCTAATCTTCTGATTCTGTCATCCTCTGCTATGTGGAGAATACAAGTTCCTCCTAACACAGTCCCAACTTCCTTTCTGCCCCGATACTCTTCCAATAGATGCCATAATTGCATCTAACTATTTCTTTAGAAAGTGGTGCCTGTCAGGTTTCTACAAGAAGAGAGTGGAGGCAGTTCTGGAAGCATTCTATGGACGTTAAAAGAAAAGAAATAAGACATTATACTATACATGCTTTTCCAGTAGAGGAGTCACACAGCTAGTTAAATGCATGCAAATATTATTCAGTGTAATGATCTTTAGTTACCTGTACCTTTGCTGTTGTTGTTTTATGCCTTCAAGTTGTTTCTTACTTATAGTGACCCTAAGGCAAAGCTGTGGTAAGATTTGTTCAGAGAGAGTTTGCCATTGCCTTCCTCTGAAGCTGAGAGAGTATGACTTGCCCATGGACACCAGAGGGTTGCCATGATTGAGTAGGGATTTGAACCCTGGTTTTTCAGAGTCTTAGTCCAACACTCAAGCCACTGCATCATGCTGCCTCCCACCAAAGCTTTCCAAAGCACAAGAAAAGCCCTGCTAAAGCAAGACCATCCTCTGCTATGTGCAACTAGCCAGAGGCTTATGGAAAGCCTACAAACAGGAAAATGAGCACAGTCATAGAATCATAGAGTTGGAAGAGCCCTCAAGGGCCATCCAGTCTAATTCTGTCATGCAGGAACACACAATCGAAACACCCCAAATAGATCTATTTATTCATTTATTTATTATGCATAACATTAATTAATTTATTATTAAACAGATGACCATCCAGCCTCTGTTAAAAAACCTCCAAAGGAGGAGACTCCATCACACTCTGAGTAGTACACTCCTGGGCACGTTCCCCAGCAACTGGCATTCAGAGATAATATACAGCTACCAAAATTATAGTGCCCCTTGGCACTGTCTGTGTCATGAGACCACATGCCTCCTGAACCCAGGATTGCTGGCAGCACCTTGCCATACCTACTCTGAATGTACCAGGTCATTGTCTACCCTTGCCACTATAAAATAGCCTTGTTTCTTCATCTACTGAAACAGGCAAGTTTAGCTGGCAACACTGTTGAGGCACCTGAGGCAAGAGTCTCTAAGTGTTCACATCTGCAGTAAATCCAATCTTGCATCCACTCTTTCAGATTAGCAACGGTTATACCTAAAGAGACAACCCCCTCCCCCAAGGCCAAGCTAATCCCAGATAAATCTGGAATAAAATTTTGCTATCAGTTCAAGCACTACTTACATGAGAGACCATACTGAAAACATTCTCATTCTCTGATAGTTCTAAAGCACAGTTCTCTTGGATTTGCTGAAAAACCGATTCATGCTTTTTTAGTACTCCCTCAGGGTTGAGGAATTAAAATATTTAGATCAGAAGTTTCAAACCACTGCAAATGCAAATGGCTACAGGACTCTTCATTTTTATTCATGCTTTGGGTATGACAGATTTATTAATTTGAAAGTTAAAAACGTTAATCCAATAAATATTCGGGCAACTTGGAAGGTTGGTAGTCTTCTTTGCATCTGGGTGGCTTTCCTGTTTTATACACCAAGAACTGCATAGAGGTACCTCATATGTACCAGTCAAGTTAGTTTTATAGCTCTTGGTCCTGAGAGCTTTTGCCAAGATCCATGTGGAAATCAGTAAGCTAAAGAAAAGGTGGGGAAATGAGATATTCAGCCTTTACATACTGGCCAGAAATAATGCAGATTGAGGTCACTTTAACTGTCCTGGATAAGTGTTAGGGAATCATGGGAATTGTATTTTTTTCTGGGACATTGAGCCTTCTCTGTCAGACAGCTCTGGTGCCACAATAAATTACAGTTCCTATGATTCCTTAGCACTGAGCCAGGACAGTTAAAGTGGTCTCAAGCTGCATTATTTCTGGCAGTCTGTAAAGGCCCATTAATGGGTGGAGAAAGGGAAAGCAAAAAGCAGGGTTTAGTGGGATGAGTGAGAAGAGGGTTTTTCCAAAATTCATACAGCTGCTGTGACCCCTTCCAAACTCAAGATGGTGATGATGTGTGCGTCTCTCTATGTGTGAAAGAGCGTGTGTGTAAAAGGGAGAGAAACAAAAGAAGTAATTTCTCAGTTTTAGTCTCTAATGGTTTTAGTACAGATTTTAATTTAAACTTCACTTTAAAAATATAAATGACAATAGTTACCTTTCTCCTTTTCTGGGGTGAATGCAAGTGAATTAATTATGTTTCGCTTTAACTGAACACATTATGCCCTTTCTACTAACTTCACTATCTCTGATTTTGTTGCTATACTAAATTCCAGCTAAATAAATCTGAGTCTAGACAAGACTAGATTAAAGTGGTTCAGATCCTGAAACAGTTCAACAAACAGAAGCCTTTACAGAAATATGCAGAGGCTACTTTACAGAAATATGCAGCCTCTCCCACTGGAAGTGATGGACTGATGCTTTAGGGCTGCTGCTGCTGCTGCTGCTGTTGCAGGGAGAGGAGCTCTCCCTAGGGAAAGTGTCAGCTACTTCCAAACTGGTGTCAGACTGGTGCTAGGGGGCATTTTGGGGCATTTCCCCACCTTTTTCTACTTAGAATGACAGAAGACGGAATCTCGGAGGCAGCAACTCCAACAATACATCCACTTCTTTGCTCACTCTGCAATTAAGAAATGGAGTCAAGGTGGATTGCTAAAAGCTACCAAACTGGGCTGGGGGGCAGGGGGGGGGAAAGAAAGGGATGAACTACAACTCTTTCTGGAAGCAGTTCTCTCTTTAACAGAACCACAATACCAGGAGTAGGTGTGTGTCAGCAACACAGCAGAGCCTAGACACTGAAGGTCCTGGAGAATTTGTTTGAGTTGCACCATTGATAATCCAGCCTTGCAAATAGCTAAGAGATGTATTATTCTATTTCATACACTCCAGTAGAATCCTAATGTACTGAACTCCTTTAACTAAAAGTCATTTCTGTCCCTCAGGGTTGAAGCAATTAAGTTCTCCTTCTGCTGAGCTTGGCAACAAAATGACAGAAGGACTGGTTTGTGCCAACCAACTATGTAGAGCAGAGGAGGTCATAATGATTTCTACCTCCAATTATATCAACCAAATAATTGCTCCAATTTGAACGTGTTTTGGGGAGAAAAAAAAAAAGCCCAGTGCAGAAGAAACATTATTTAGGCTTCAATGTAATATGGCTTTATTCTGGCCTGATTTCCACTGGAAGTTTTCAAAGCAAAAAAGAAAATGAGCAATCACTGTTTGGAAATGTATTTAAAAATATATATATTAAAAGTTAATGCATTAGACCTAAAGTATCACAAAGTCAGCAAGCTACGCAATATGATAGAAAAGTGTACTGTTCTCTGACCTGCTCTAGCTCCCCAAATAAAAGAAAACCAAGTTTATCAGTGTTCATGATTGACTGGAATTTCCCTCCCCAAAGTACCCTCCCCAAAATACAAATATCCTGAAAATTATTTCTTGTCACCCAGTGTAAACCTAGAGCTGCAGGGCTATCTGAATAAAATTAGAAGGGATCAGCACTGTGTTGTCTGTTCCCCCAATCTCAGAAAATAACAGAAAGCACAACATTATTTAACAACCTGGACTGTAAAATCAGATAGAAGATTTGGCCATTGTTAAGAAATTAATGTGAAATTCTTGATATGTTAACTAAAACAAATTTGTTGAGTTTTTAAATTAAAGCTATTTCAGTACTTACTGAGAAGGTGACTAGTAAATACACTGAGTAGGCAATCATAACTATCTGATCTACACAAATCCAAGGATATAATCAGAACTATATCATTAGGGGATTAACTAGTAACCTTCACTATTTGAGGTGTAATGGTATGTGAAATGTATATACTGTATATGCTGAAGATTTTAACCAAGGTCTGTACATCTGCACTGATCATAGAGATGGATCTCAGAAAGCACCTGCTTCTATTCTTTCCTTTTCTTTCTTTTTAAATGAAGGGCTGTGATCATGGCATTTGGCACAATAGGGGGCAAATGAACACAGGTTCTCTAAGGGTGAGGATTAGCAAGGGATAGTACTGCTTATATGCAAGTGTGTAGATAGAATAACTACCACTTCCTGACAACTTCCCTACAGAAATCTATTAAATCAAAAAGGAGTCACAGTAAATCAACAAATGGGACTTGGCTATAAAGGAATATAAACTGTCGTCCATACTTTGGTCTTGGGCACTTGTCTTTCAGGCCACAGGATTAATCAAAGACTGAATCTTGGAAGGAAAAATTTCATATTGGAAATTATCATATTCATCTCAAACATGTCTACGCATCATGGAGATTTGCTGTAGGTTGGAACTTCTAGTCTCACAAAGGAAGATAAAGAGGTGTGTTAAGGTACGTGGCAGTGGACTGGGAAGGAGCAGCTGAAAGTCCACAGGATCCACAATCCTCATAGTGTCTAACCACTTTATTTATTTATTTATATCCTCCCTTCCTCCCAGTGATGAGACTCTATAGCTAACAACATAGTCAATATGCAGCTAACAACATAGTCAAAAATAATACAGCTTAAAACCTATGCAAAGGTTATACAATGAGTTTGTAATGTTAAAAAAATTAAAATTGACTTTTAAAAAAGCTCATCCTAGTAAGTTTCTAAACACCTGATGGTCTTAATATGCTGGCAGCATGAGAGCAAGCATGGAGCCATCCTGGCCTCCATAGAGAGATAGTTCCAAAGTCTGGGAGCATCCACCGAGAAGGCCCTTTCCTTTGTTCCCACCAAATGAGCCTGACAAGGTAATGGGACAGAAAGAAGGGCTTCTGCAGACAATTTTAGCGCTCCAATGGGCTCATAAGAGGAGACTGTTGTTGTGTGTCTTCAGTTGTTTCCAACTTACGGTCACCTTAAGGCAAATACAGGTTTTTCTTGGCAAGATCTGCTCAGAGGAGGCTGAGAGAGTGTGACACGTCCAAGAACAATGCTACACCATTCTGGCTCTTATAATGGAAGATACAGCCCTCCAAATTGTTTTGACATGATGGAGAATTTAGACTTGACTTAGATGACATAATGGAGAATTAGACTTGTCCTAATTTAATTTGCACCCATTCCTTGTGATTGGAAGGCTTTTTGAATAGAAGGCTTTCTAAACACAGAAAGAGCCTGGCAACGCTTTGGATAGAACTGAATCTCCAAGGTCAGAGTTCTCAATTTACCCATCTCCTTCCCTTAAGAATGCACCCCAAATGATATTTTGAAGTACACTTGTCCCTCCATTTTCACAGGCTTCGAATCTGCAGTCTTGGTCCTTCGCAGACTGGCAAGCAAGAAGGGTTAAAATGGCAAGCGTGCAGCCATTCAAGCCTATGGGGCTTGAATATTTGCGAATATTCATTTTCACAGGGGGTGGGTGGGTGGGTCCGGAACAGATCCCATGAAAATGGAGGGACAACTGTATAAATATTCTGACTCTCCAGCATCCCCTGTTTTGCAAGATTTATTTCAGTCTTCCTACCAGATGAAAAACATAGATTTCAGTAACAAATTGGTTTTATTAAGTTAAACTCCTATTGAGTTTATAAACAATATTTGTAAATCTTGTAACCTTTTCATTTATACCCTTCACATATATATTTTCATATATAACAAAAATTATGTGGATTATTTTCCTAAAAATAATTTGGGAATCATCAACAGCTTCCCAAATAAAAACAGCAGCAATTTTGTCGGGTCATCCACTAAAACATTACATATGTATGCACTTTAAAATAAAAGTAAGTCACTGCTTTGCTGGTCTGAAATTTTGATAATTCCTGTAAATAATGCATAAATCCCTCAATAGCCCACATATAGTAACAGAAAGCAATGCTTTATTAAAAGTGGATGATAGAGTTGTATATGTCATCCAAAGGCACATAGTGCCAGAAAGTTACTCAGGTCATCTAGCCATGGAGCAGAAAAATATAACTGAAGAAAAAAAAGCAAACAAACTAGCTACGTGTAATTATGTGTATTGTTCATATCATGAAAGGTACTAGATTAAGAATCCATATTAACAAGGTTAGCACAAGGCAACACAGACTACAATTAAATAAAGGCACACACTACCTGAGGCAAGTCATATTATTTGTGCACATGACAAAGAAAAGCCCACAAGTGCCATCACCCCTGCCCCTTATTACATAGCAAATCATTAGCAATTTCCTATCATTTCATGACAAGGAAAACCTGTTCCTGCAGGCTAGGGTTACTCCTCCTAAAGGAAGGGCCAGCCCTAAATAAGCATGTATCATTCCTCCTTGTGGCCTTCTAGCAAAGTGTACTCCAGTCCACAAAAGTTATGTAATAATAAATATATTACTTTTATAAAGTGCTTCAGAACTCTTATTATTTATTTATTTATTTATATTCTGCCCCTCTGCAGAGCAATATTTGGCTCCTTTACTTCAAAATATCAAGAACACTTATACATTCCACCAATATCCTTCAAACTTATGTCACAGGGTTGTTCAAAGGATAAAGTGGAACATGGTAAACCGTTTTCAATCTTGAGCTCTTTCTATGAAATGTAAGAAGGCAATACCATAAATAATGAACGTGCTGAGAATCAATTCAAGAACCCTCGTCGCAAAAAATCCACTTAACTCACATTTCCTTTACAGGTAAATTCATTTGTCTGCCTTTTATTTTATCCATTGACAGTTTTGGGTGTCAAGCAATATTCAGATATATAAACATGCCTGGGTTTTATTCACATATAAGAGTGTCAAAAGTCATTGGAGTGCTTTCATAACAGAAAGCAAGCTGACATATGGTACTCCTGCAGTCTTAAAAATGGTGATTACCAGAGGTCTTTGGAAAGGGGATGTGTATGTTACTGCTGCACAAAGGCAGGCCAAAATATGCAAGTAACAAAGCAGAAGCATACAAGACACAAGGGTAGTTTGGAAGATCACAGGGGTGTTCAGTGGTAAGCAAAGCCACGTCCCTGAGAAAGAGGCAAAGAGGTAGGATGGACATAATCTGACATGAAGAAGAGCCCAAGTTTCTCAGATTTCTGGAAAGGAACATTTCAGTGGTAGTCAGAGATATAACTGTTTTGCAGTATACAAGTGAGTAATGGGAGTGGTGAATGCCTCTGTGGAGCAAGGCAGATTTCCATCCTGCCTAAAGGAGGCTGTTGTGAGACTCTTATTGAAAAAGGCCTCCCTGGATCGCACCGTTCTAAATAATTATCAGCCAGTCTCTAACATTCCATTCTTGGGCAAGGTTCTGGAGTGAGTGGTGGCCTCCCAGCTCCAGGGACTTCTGGATGAAAGTGATTATCCTAGATCGTTTCAATCTGGCTTCAGCCTAGCTATGGGTCAGTGATAGCTCTAGTAGCCTTGGTGGATGACCTACACAGGGAACTGGGTAGGGGGAGTGTGTCTCTGTTGGCCCTGCTGGATCCCTCAGCAGCTTTCAATACCATCGACCATGGTATCCTTCTGGGCCACCTCTCTGAGATGGGACTTGGGGCGCTGTTATACAGTGGCTCCAGTCTTTCTTGGAGGGTCAAACTCAGAAGGTAGTGTTGGGGACTCTTGTTTGCCCCCCTGGTCATTGGCCTGTGGAGGCCCTCACGGTTCTGTTCTGTCCCCTATATTATTTAATATCTACATGAAACCACTGGAAGAGGTCATCTGGAATTTTGGGGTGTCGTGTCACCAGTATGCAGTTGACATCCAATTCACTCTCTCCTTTCCAACTAATGTCTGCTGTCAGTAATGGACTGGATGAGGGCAAACAAACTGAAACTTAATCCAGACAAGAGAGAGATGCTCCTGGTCAATCAGAAGGCAGATCAGGGAATAGGGACCTTGCCTGAGCTGGATGGGATTACACTCCCCATGAAATCTCAGACTCGTGGCTTGAGTGGGCTCTTGAACTCTACTCTGAGCTTGGATGCCTAGGTTTTCACAGTGGCTAGGAGTGCATTTGCACAGCTAAAACTAGTGCGCCAGCTGCGCCCATTCCTTAAGATCTCAGGTCTGGCTACAGTAACACATGCTTGCTCCCTATCTCTGGAACTCCCTCCCACAGGAGGCTAGGCTGCCCGCCTCCCTGTTTGTCTTTTGTTGGTAAGCCAAGATGTTATTATTTAAGCAAGCACTTAATATATAATCCTACCAGGGTGTTTTTTATGGAGTATGTGTGTTTTAGTCTTGTCTTTCAATTTTTGTATATTTTAATATCATTTTATACTCTTTTTAGATTATTTTGTCTGTTTTAAATTTTACTGCAATGTTGTTTTTTAATGTTTTTATCTGTTAGCCACCTTGGGTCCCTTCTGTGAGAAAGATGGCATACAAATGAAATAAATTCATAAAAATAAATACAGGTTGTATTTGTGTGGGGTGGGTTTATAAATAGTTACACACACATTTCTTAACACTTTACGTTTCTGTATGATCTTTCTTTTCTGAAAGAAAAGCCTGCATTGATTTTTTTTTTTGCAACTTCGCTGTTTTCATTCTGATTGTATCAAAAATGATATAAACAAGGCCCACTGTAGGCACACACAGGTAAGATAAGACGTTCACTCTCCACTTGCATACTTTTGAATATATTACAGAAATAGTAAAGGGAATAAAGTATTTAATTAAAACAAAATATTATTTTAAAACTGTAGCTGTTTCATACATTTCAATTTACACAGGAGAAGATAATCTCCCCATTAAAAAGTACATATGTGTAAAGGGGGAGGTTGGAAAAGATTAGTTTTTTTTTGTATGTCATGAGCAGAATCATATATACTCGACTATGAAATGACCTCATGCATTAGTCGAGGATAGGTTTGGAGACCAAAATTATGAATTTTGATGTGACTCGTGACTAAATGGAGGGCAAAACTTAGGGTCATATAACAAAGGATATAAAGGATGAAACAAAGGAAAAGGATGCCAAAGAACATACAAAATTTTGGCAGGGATAACTATTTGTTCTCTCCTTAAAAGCTGGATGGATGAGGAGGGAACTCCAGGGGAGGTGTGGGGGAGGCTAAGAAGACGCAAATATGTCAAAAAGGATGAAAAGGCAAAGCAAAGAAATGGTGACTATGGCCCGAAACAGACAGGCCAAAGGAGAAGCTTCTGGCCACTTTGGGGACATGATGTGCAGATGACGCAAACACCCCCCCCCCCCCCCCCCCCCCAAGATTAAACAGAAGCTGCTCTGAGACTGCCAAAGGCGGCCCAAGGCTGCAGGCAAAAGGAGCAATAAAAAAGTGCTCCTGCCGGTGGCTCCTTTTGGATCACAGCAGTGGTCCACTTTGAGAACAGGCTGTCTGTTCACCATGGTCATTGGCCGACTGGGGCTGATCGCAACTGGAACAGCCCTATGTTAGCAGTGATTATAAGCTTTTACTTTCATGTGCCTGATTTTAATCAAGAAAAGTTGACATACACAAATGTCTTATTCAGTTCTTCAAAGCCCAATTCTTCTTAGTGCTTCTTTAAGGTGAAGTATCAAAGAGTGGTTACTGCCACCATTTTTCTACTCAGGCATTCAAAAAGGTTAGAAGCAGCGCTGTGGCAAAGAGAGTAGAGGGGACTGGTGCTTCTTTTTTATTCTTCTGGGATGGACTAAACTCTTGCTTTTTGCCCCTCTACCCAAAGAAAGGAATGGTTCCTTTTCTTTTTTTCTTTTTTTTTGACAAGAGTTAAAGTACAATACTTATACTAACCCATGGATAAGTTGAACCAAGTTTTTAAAGTCAATTTTGACTAAAATTTCTAGATTTATACATGAGTATATACAGTATGATAAATTCCTAATGATTTATAATTTCATCTCAGCTAGAGAAAACAGTGACAGGAGAGAACTTGAAAGTCCTCCACATGAAGCCAGACAAACAATTTTATGACTGCCTGGGAAGGAAGGAAGGAAGGAAGGAAGGAAGGAAGGAAGGAAGGAAGGAAGGAAGGAAGGAAGGACGGACTCTAAAAATTAAGCCTTTTCCTCTCCTGTTCATAAAAAGCCCCTTAAGGGAAAGTGGCAGGTCTCCATCCCTCCCATAATGCTCATTCATTTACTGGATCAGGAACAGTTGGGAAAATGTGGGTAGATGACACTCCACAATGGATAAAGGGAGTCAGGCGGGACAGACAGAGGGTGGAAATACTCAGCACAGCAAAGATAGGGAACTGAAGCTGGATTAACCACTGTAGGTTTCAGGTGGTGATCTGGAAGGGACCTCCACTTGAGAAACACATCTGAGAGAAAGAAACATCTCCTTTCACTGAGGCTTATACAGAGCAGGGGGAGGATGTGCTTCTCCATATCATGATGGTAGTAGCAGCACTGTCCCCCATTACCCAGACCCTGGATTGGGGGGACTGGAGAGCTTGAGCCCCCTCCCAGCTGGGCTGAAGGGAGCTGACCCCTTCAAAATGATCAGGCAGCAAGGATTGGGCCATCAGGATTCTTGTGTAGTTGAGCCCCCGCAGAAACTACCAACCAGAAAAATCCGAGTTTACAGCTATCTTTCTAGCTGCTTAATAAAGATGGCAATGGCAAACTCCCTCTAAAGAAGCTTGCCAAGAAAACCTTAGGGTCGCCAGAAGCCAGAAATGACTTGAAAGCACATGACAACATTATTTTGTATTTTCTGTTTTTACTGTTCTGTAAAAATATATGTGTTGTTTGTGTGTGTGTGCCCCTTAAGTCACCTGCCCACTTATGAGGGCCCCATGAATTTCACAGGGTTTTTTTAGGCAAGGAATACTTAGAGGTGGTTTGCCAGTTCCTTCTTCTGCAATATAGCCTTCACCTGCTATTCCTTGGCATCTTCCATCCAAGTACTAACCAGAGCTGGCCCTGCGTACTTTCTAAAATCAGGTGGGATCTGGTGCCTTTAGGGTTTTTAGAGTATGCAAAATTCATAATGACCTGCCTCCCAATCTTAAGGCCTCCCATCTTAAAGGCAGTTCCAGGGTCCCTGCCTCATCACTAGAGGCCAAGAGGAAGCTGTGCCAGCTGAAAAAGGTAGCCAGCAAGGCCAGCTCTATTAAGTCAGACTTTTCTGTGGAGGTGATGGTGGCAGCAAATGTCAGGTCCTACTTATTGCTTAAGGCCAGAAGGCAGCTGTGTTGGACAATTTGGAAAAGCACACAGGAAGGAAATTCTTCTGTAGAATAGCTTTCTAAAGTAGCAAGGGGCCCTTGCAAATCCTGGGAGAATAGTAAATGTGCCACTTCAGATGGCTACCTCACTCACCTGGTGCTATAGCTGGCCCTAACTTCAAAGATGGATTGCAAAATCTTTGGAGTTACTGATGAACCATCATAATGTGGGGGGTGGGGGGTGGAGAGCATGTAGAGCAGCTGAAAACTATAGCTGCCATGTCCTTGTTAAAGGAAAAGACAGAAAAAATCTCCTAACCTGTGTTTGTAGCAAGAATCACATCAGCATGTCTCAAGATTTCAGTTATAGCCATTTCCTCTCGCTCCTTCAGCTCCTTTCTCAGTGTCTTAATCTCATTCAAAAAATGGCTTCTTTCTCCTTTGTCTTGGGTTTTTTTGGTTCTGACCTGCAGAAAAAGAGAAGAGTGGAGGGGAAATTAAAGGAACAGAACTTACAGTGAGGCATGTCACTTTAAAGAATGTTGCACAGCCAGCTAATAGTAAGACCAACAGAATCTCTCCCATAAAAGTACAATATGCTGCAATGACAGTACTCACAGCTCTTGCACCTACTGACAAAAGTTTGATCTACAGTCAGCCCCCCATATCCACAGACTGAAAATATTTTAAATATATATAACTTCCAAAAAAGCAAACCTTGATTTTGCCATTTTTTACAAGGGACATTTATCTTACTCTGCCATTGTATTTAATGGGACTTGAGTATCTATGGATTTTGGAATCCACAGGGAGTCCAGGAACCAAACCCCAGTGGATACCAAGGGCCTACTGTATAATGGAAAAGTAAATAGATTTAGATGCATATTCACTAATGGTGCAAATTTATTAGCAATTTTTAACTAAACTATTGTTAATGGATACTACAGTCACCCCTCTGTTCTCGCGGACTTGAGATCTGTGTCCCTCGCCTATCCACAGGTAGCCAATGGAGGGGGACAAAATGGGGCGCGTGCCTCCATTCAAGCCTATGGGGCTTGAATATACGTGATTTTCCATTTTCATAGGAGGGTCTGGAACGGATCAAGAACGGAGGGTTGACTGTATATTTTCTGCTATTAGTGTTCATATTTCCTCCTTTCCTACCAAATACAGTTTTTACTGAAGTGGGGTTCCATTTCAGTTTCACAAATCCCAGTTTTATATAATAGGTTATAGATGATATTAACCTAATACAATTGTCAACCATTCATGTAAGCTATAAAATACCAAGAAAAATGCAATGCAATGTTCTTATAACACTTTCTAACTGTACATATGTTTTGAAATAACGTTAGGTTACCACACAGCTTCTATACAAAAATAAAACAATATTGTTTATGCTGCCAGCCCTAAAATGTTTCATCACATAAGCATGTTGCATATTATAAAACCTCTCCACACCAAGAAATTTCCAATGAGATTAAAAATTCAATAATTTGGTGACTAAATTAAACACAAATGATCACAGATGTAAATTGGCAGCAAGGTAAAGTAGGAAATACTTTCACATATCTTCCATTTTAGCATAATCTGGTATGCTTTCGCTTCAAGTAACTCTATTTTGCTTCTTCAGTTGCTCTTCACTAACCTGATGAAAGCCCCAGTTCAAATAGGGACACAACACTAAAAGCAAGAACCAAGAACATACACTGAAGCTAGGCAACCTATTTAAAATACTTTGATAAACATTACAACAGGACTGTTCCTTGCAGGACTAGGTCCAACAATCTCCCACAACATTTGGTTACAAGATGAGGAAGACAGGCAAAGCTTGGACCTTTCTTTTCACTCCATTAACAGAAGAAGCAGAAGAAGCATCTAAATACAATAAAGGACCTCTTCAACTCACAAACAGATCCATTCTGCAAATGCAACAAAGTGTGCAGCTAAAGTATTCAGTAGACAGTTTTCTTATGAAGAGCTGGGGGGAAAGAGTATAGTGTCGGAGAACTTGATCTGTTTTCAAGAGGCAAACGATGTATCATTTATAAGAGGAGCTGGCAGGGGGATTTCCATTTCCTTTAACAACCACTAAAAAGCTTTACTGTCACTTTGAGAGACAGCAGAGTTGCCATTAGCAGCCTAGTGGCACTCCACTGTCCCACAGAATGGCTTAATGAAAACAATGTGACATTAAAATACAGCATCATTCCCAGAGGCATAAGGGAGGGGGGATATGTCTGCTCCCACTATCCAGTGAGAGAGCCATCCTCCCATTTAAAAAGGCCTCTGGAATGACACTATGTCATGACATAGTCTTGTGCCCATTATGCCATCCTATGAGATACTGCAGTGCCATCAGAGTACATCTCTGCTATAGTTTGAAATCGTGGGAAAGCATGCTGTTTTGTTGCTTGATTAAAAAAAAAAGTGGAAAACTCTCTGCTACTTTTTCTTCTATATGTCTTGCCTACCTCTGAAAATTAATCAATTTTGCTTGTCCACATAAAATCTGCTGAAAATGCCTCCTGCTCCACACTTTTATGAGAGGCAAATCATCCTGTGAAAGTTATGGTGGGTGATACAGCACTAATGCAACTTTCCTTCTTTGTCTAAATTGAAAAAAGAACAGGATCCAACCCAATAAATCCTTGAACCACACCATACATTCAGGATCCATCAAAGTTCTCTAGCGGCATGGTATTGCAGTGACATACAATATAGTCTGCACTAGTATTTTTGGTCAAGGGACTGCCAGTAAAAACTTAGGTGTCATGTTTTAAATAAATAAAAAAACATGTTTGGAAGCCTGAAAAGGCAAAGAAATTATAGAAAAATTGTACCAAAGCAAACATATAGGAAATTGTCACTACAGTAAATGCTCTACAGTCTTAATATCAATTTTCGTTCAAAAAAGACATCTAATAGTGGTGCAGCAGAATTTTTAAAAAGGACAAAACATGATAATCTCTTTTATTAGATGAATGTTTACTGGGCAGGAATATGAAAATGTGAATAAATGCAAAGTCTGTCCGTGCTGCCCACTCCTCATGTTTTCATCTTGAAGCCTTGTCTACCCCAAAAGAGAGAGAGAGAGAAAGAGAGAGAGAGAGCGCGTGCCTGCCTGCCTGCATCCCTGCAGGCATTTTTAAAAGCCCTGACAGATTGCAGCATCAATTTGATAGACTGTAAGGTGCCACAAGACTTTTGTATTTTTGGAGGATACTAAAATGGCTCTCCCTCTGGATCCTGGCTAGACAAGCTAGCACCATGTAGTGGCTAGAGGGCAGATTCGGATTTGGAAATCTTGTGCTGAGTTATGATGGTCACTAGACAGCCTTATATAAGCCTTTTGGCCTCCTCTATTATCAGGATGTCTTATTCTTCCTCAAAAATCTTATATCAAATTGACCTTTAATCAAGCGTAGGGAATGACAAGTTCAGATTTGTAAAACCGCATTTGGCTTTTTTTCTAGAATGCCCACTAATGGGATTGAGATACAAAATGGAGGCTGGGGGAGAGACAGATGCAAAAGGATTTGAAACCAGTAATCTTTTCTCTGTTGTCAAGTCATTTTGGCCTTGGCACGCAAAAGAAAAAAATCTCCAAGATAACAATGCTTCATCTCTTATTATGAATGGCCCACATTACCTTATGTAAGATATGGATATATCTTTGTAAAATCACTGCACTCTGATTTTATCTAGGTTTGTAACTATAATGAAAGGGTTTTCTTTAAAAAATACATGTATGACACTTAATTGGTTTACTGTATTAATTGTCATAGTTTTGACTTTATGTATAGGTTAATACCAAGCACACATGCATTTGTAAAGTTTGTACTTGTTTGTATATGCATTGTTCAAAATTATTAACTTATGTGTATTGTTACTTTTCTTTGCTTTTGAACAGCCTCTGAAGAAATACATTGGGCTAACCTCTGGACTAAAGCCTTCTATTATATACATCTTAATATTTCATCTCTTCTTCACATTAACATAAACCATTGGGAATCTGAAATCTTTGCCAATCTGAGGCAAATCATCCACCAGTGAATTACCCAGTATTCCAGGAGATCCAAATCTACCTTCCACTCATTTGTAACTTCAAACAAATGTGGACAGTTTTGAAGATGGTCTCTTCCAATAATGCCTTCAATGCTCCACTCCTGACTGAATGTTCAGCTTGTGTCCCCCCTGGCAAATTACAAATTACTTTACAACTGCTGAGAAGGCAGTATCTAGCTGGTCTTCATGCTTCCTACCCATTTCTTTTAAACCTCATCAAATTATGTTGAAAATCATTTTACAAATCTTAGGGCACCAATTTGGAAAGAAAAAGAAAGAAGTATTCAGAAATCAAGAAAATCCCAGAAAGCAGAAAATCTAGCACACTCCTGCAGCTTTCTGTTTTCTACAAGTAACAAAGTATGAACAGATCAAAGTGAAATCCCCCAAAGGGGGTAAAATGACTGCAGTATATACAAAACCAAATAAAGGTGACAAAGCTGCAATATCTTTGCTTGATTCCTGGCTGTGGAGAAACAGACCTGCTCCCTCTGTAATTTGCTGAGGAAGGGGGACACCTTCAAACATTTTTGTTTTTCTGCACCTTCACAAATAGAAAAGAACTTACTGCTCCCTCTCTTAGACAATTGAAGCTTATTATCATCATAAGGAAAAATAAAAAAAATGCAAAGAAAGAAGCAAACTGCTAAGCTGAGGAAGAGGAAAGTAATATTTACCTCCCACTATATAGGTGGAAACATGCAGTAAAATCTTGTAGTGCATCCTTACCCTCTAACAGGACGTCCCTTCTGTAGGGGGTGAATGAGCCATACAGCCGGGTCTTCATCCAGGACATTAAAGCTGTTATGGCCCAGATGAGCAAAGTGCAGCTTGTGGTCTGTATGCAGCCTCCCCCCACCCCCAACTTTTGTGTCCCCTGAAGCCCCCTCCACACATCATCAAAAGCTCCCTTCAATTTTTTTTAAAAATATTGGCATGATTTTCAGACAATTTTGGCTCAAAAACCACATAGAAACAACCCCATCTTACCCCTACAAGCATCCCAGCACCCTGTATTACAACCGGCAAAGACCTTGTTTTCCTCTCAGAATTTGGGAGGGGTATCACCTCCTGCCACCAAGACTTTTGAGAGGGCCTGCTAAGGAAAACAGAGGTATTTGACCTTGCCCGGATAATGGTGGGAGCACATGGGGGAGGAATTGGTCTCCAAAGGGTTACCATCAAGCAGGCCAGTTCACTTTCCTTCCACAGGAATTTTGCTCTTCAAATTAAAAAACAGCACAGTATTCCATGGCTCTTGTGTCCACTGATTCTGCCTGCTTCTCAATACAATGCTTCCAGTGGATTTCAGTGGATTTTTTTTAAGTTTAAAAAATTCTGCACAACTCAGGAATCTTTCTAATAGTGGTAGCTCATGACCTGAGGGGCGGTGGGAGAGCACTCACCTCCAAATCTTGGATTGGGGTATCAAAAGCCACCTATGCCCCTCAGCCTGCTGATATCTTGTTTCCAAGTGGTCTCATTTTGGCTTATCTCTATCAATGCAAAGACCCTACTCCCACTATCAAAAGAAATGATGATGATGATGATGGTGGTAGCGACAATTACATTTTTATTTAACCTTCGCACAAGAAACTTATGGTGGTAAACATGACTGCTCCACTACTCTATACCATCACCATCCACCATCATCAGTAGGGAGAGAAGGTAGAATGCGTGTGTTTTAATCTTATTTTTATTTTAATATTGTATTTAGTCTTTTAAGGGGGGTATTGTATTACTGATATTGTTGTAATGTATGTTTTTAATCTGTACCTTATATTTGTAAGCCGCCTTGATTGCTTAGGCAAAAGATGGGATATAAGAAAAAAATTATTATTACATTATTATTATCATAACAACAACCTAGTAAGATAGATTAGGCTGAGTCACTGGTTCAAAATACAGTGGTACCTCTACTTACGAATGCTTCATCTTACGAA
>CM034701.1:121153649-121191342 GCA_020142125.1 Phrynosoma platyrhinos | reverse complement strand
GGGCTGTGGAACGGATTAATTTCGTAAGTAGAGGTACCACTGTATGTGTTTCATGCATGAAAGGGGATTTGAACCCACATCTCCTTTACCTTAATGTAACACTCTAACTCAGGGGTCGGCAACCTTTGTTGCCGGCGGGCCGGGGGGGGGGAATGGCACAAGGGCCAGGCATGCGTGCATGCACTTGCCCCCCGCGCACGCATGCGCATGACACCCACTGTCATGCGCATGTGTGCGTGCATGGGGGCGCCATTTTAGAAGGCTCCACCGCGTGTGCGCCGGGCCTTTGCCAGGGCCCAGGGAAGGCCCCAGCGCGCCTGTGCAGGGCAAATTCACCTGGCACACATACGCTGGCACCTTGCTAGGGTCCAGGGAAGGCCCCACAGCAGCTGCGCCATGCGAATTCGCATGGCGCAGCCACCATGGGGCCTTACAAAATGGTGCTCGCGCGCAAGCATGGGCACCATTTTGGAGGCCAAAATGGCACGTGCGGGGCGGCGGCGGGGGGACCAGCCATGGGCCGGTCCCAAGGCCTGGGTGGGCCACACCCGGATCGTGGACCGTAGGTTGCCGACCCCTGCTCTAACTATAAATGGCTATTACAGTGGGACTGCCAGTTTAATTTTATGATGATAATAATAATAATAATAATAATAATAATAATAATAATAATAATAATAATAATAATAATAATTTCTTATACCCGCCTTGGCAATCAAGGTGGCTTACAAGTACAAATACAGATTAAAAACATACATGCCATAAAACCATAATACAATACCCCCCTTAAAACTAAATACAATAATAAAAGCATAAAGATTAAAACAACATACGTTCTGGGACACCAACAGGAGTGTATAACAGAGATGTATATCGGGGAGAAGCACAGTTCACATGGAGTAGTCTATTCCGGGAAGGCCTGCCGGAAGAGATCCTTCTTGATAGCCTTTTTAAAGCTATCCAAGTTGGTTATTTGACAGATATCTTCTGGCAAGGTGTTCCACAGTCTGGGAGCGGCGGCAGAAAACGTCCTCTGGGAGGTTACCGCTAATCTAGTTTTTATCGGTGGCAGTAAATTCCTCCCAGAGGACTTGAGGGTGCAGGGCAGATTATATGGAAGAAGGCGATCCCTTAGATAGGTTGGACCCAAGCCCTGTAGGGCTTTAAAGGTCATCACCAACACCTTATACTGTGCTCGGAAACCGATAGGCAGCCAGTGGAGAGATTTCAGAACAGGTGTAATATGATCACTCTTAGATTTCCTGGTAATCAATCTGGCCACCATGTTTTGTACTAATTGTAGTTTCTGGACTAGGTATAAGGGTAGCCCCATGTAGAGTGCATTGCAGAAGTCGAGTCATGAGGTTACCAGCGTATCTACCACAGTTTCTAGGTCCCTTACTTCCAGGAAGGAGTGCAGCTAGCGTATCAGCCGAAGGTGATAACAAGCGCTCCTGACTGTCGCATTCACCTGATCTGTCATTTGAGGCGACGAGTCTAGGAGCACCCCCAAACTATGAACACAGTCCTTAGCGGAGAGCATGACCCCATTCAGGACTGGAGGTTGTGGCCCAATACTTGGTTTGGAGGCCCCTACTGTGAGTACCTCCGTTTTATCTGGATTCAGCTTCAGTCGGTTTTCTTCATCCAGTCCATTACTGCCTCGAGACATTGATTGAGGGAAGAACTGCCATCTGGTGTCATGGCTGCTGACCGAGACATGGAGAAATATATTTGGTTGTCATCAGTATATTGATAACATCCCGCCCCATGTCCATGGATGATCTCTCCCAGCGGCTTCATATAGATATTACACAGCATCGGGGACAGGATGGCACCCTGAGGGATGCCACATTTAAGCTCTGTTTTTGAAGAGCAACTGTCCCCGAGTGACACTCTCTGGAATCTGCCCAAGAGGAAGGAACGGAACCACTGAAGTACAGTGCCTCCCATTCCTCAGGTGTTCCAAAAGGATGTCATGGTCTATCGCAGGGGTAGGCAACCTAAGGCCTGGGGGGCCGGATGTGGCCCCTCGAGGCCTTTGGACCGGCCCCAAGCCAGTCCTGCCGCTGCCCCCCACCGCCTGCCATGATGATATTGATTAATGTTGTTATTACTTGTTCTTGGGGTTTTCTTGGCAAAATCCCCACAGGGGTTTTGCCATGGCTTTTCTGGGGCTGAGGAAGTGTGCATGCATATTTTTATTTTTATTTTTTTAATTTTAATTTTAATTTTAATTTTAATTTATTTATTTATTTTTGGTGCTTCGGCCCCCCAATTGTCTGAGGGACAGCAACCCGGCCCCCGGCTCAAAAAGGTTGCCTACCCCTGGTCTATCGTATCAAAAGCCGCTGAGAGGTCTAAAAGCGCCAACTGGGTCACGCTTCCACTGTCAATGCTTAGGCGTAGGTCATCTGCCAGAGCGACTATAGCAGTCTCCACTCCATATCCCAGTCTGAAGCCAGTTTGAAATAGATCTAGAAAATTGGTTTCATCCAAGATCGCTTGAAGTTGAAAGGCGACAGCTTGTTCGATCACCTTGCTCAAAAATGGTAGATGAGAAACCGGTCTATAATTTTTCAGATCCAGGGGGTCCAGGGAAGGTTTCAGGATCACTTGAAGTTGAAAGGTGACAGCTCGCTTGATCACCTTGCTTAAAAATAGTAGATGAGAAAGGCAATACTGTTTAAAAAGCCACTGTTCCACATACATTAATGACTATCCCTTGCTCCATACTGTTAGCTTGCATCCCTACGCTGTATGTGAAACTCTTCATATTTTCATGTCAGGCATGTTTTAAAAGGTCATGATGATCTCTGAAACACAGAGAAATTCCCCATAACAAAGGAGCACGGACCTGAAGACATCTGAAGGACCTAGGTAGCTTCAAGAAAAGGCTAAATGGGTGTGCTGATCACTCCTTCTTCCCCCAGGTTTCCTACATATCGTCTTGCACTCTGAGACAAAAGAAGACTCACTGCACCAAGATTAGGTGAAAAAAGATTCAACTTCAACATTAGGAGGAACTTCCTGACAGTAAAGGCGGTTCGACAGTGGAACACACTCCCTCGGAGAGTAGTGGAGTCTCCTTCCTTGGAGGTCTTTAAGCAGAGGCTGGATGGTCATCTGTCAAGGATGCTTTGATTGGGAGTTCCTGCATGGCAGGGGGTTGGACTGGATGGCCCTTGTGGTCTCTTCCAACTCTATGATTCTATGATTCTATGATTCTATGATTAAGCCAATATCTCCTGCCTATCCCCTGCTGTGTTCCCAGATAACTTCCCTGCCAAGCTATCTATGGGTTATCCTAAATCCAATCTCTGTTTTGTTAACCCAAAGTTAAAACAATCAGTCATTTCAGAATCCCCTTGTTGGTTTCATGAGAAGAACATCAGGTCTTTGTTAACATTGCAAGATATCACCAAGTATCCCCAGAAGCAAGATTATCAGGTATAAATATCAGTCTGAACTCTAGCCCTGTGTGTACACAGAGAGCTTTCTACATTCACTGTGTCTCCCTCAGAGTTCGTTTGAGCCACATCCCACTTTCCATGGTCTCCTCTTCAAGACAGATCTCTACAACCCTCAATCAGCTGGGAACACAGCAGGGGACAGGCAGGAGATATTGGCTTACTACAACCCCCCGTCTCCACTATCCAATTTCCATACTTCCATTTCTGTCAGCTCTGCATGATGTGTTGGAATTGCTATCGTGTGCTTGGTTCCATTTTTTTTACCTCCAAAGAAAAACCTTATTTAATTCATTAAACTTGGGAGTTCTCTCACATTAGTACCGGCATACACAGGTGAAAACGATCCTCAT
Organism: Phrynosoma platyrhinos; assembly: GCA_020142125.1. Taxonomy (NCBI): domain Eukaryota; kingdom Metazoa; phylum Chordata; class Lepidosauria; order Squamata; family Phrynosomatidae; genus Phrynosoma; species Phrynosoma platyrhinos. The sequence goes on along the minus strand of CM034701.1, from coordinate 121,187,519 downwards.
GTTACCCAATCCCTTGCAAAATGTCCTTTGAGCTAAATAATTTCCCCAGACGTTTAAGACACTGACATGGTCGGTGGGGACCACCTATTCCTCTCACTTTTTGGGTAACAGTACTACTCCACAAAATTTCTCTACTAGTTTGCCCTTTATATTTTGAGCTCTGATGAATCAAACTTAATACACAGACAGGTTATTATCTGAGAACAGGAAAAAACAAACAATCTTGTGTACCAGGCCCTGAAAGAGAAAACCTGCATTGTTCAGCAGAAACATGTTTTTTTTAAAAACCTTTGTAAATAACTATAGTACGTCTGCACTAAAATCTCTTGCTGCCACTGTGGGCTTAGAGAACAGTTTGCATCTCACCTGCAAAAACCAGGAACGCAGAATGTGAATGTGCAGAAGCAATTATGTTCATGCAGTAAAACAGCCCTCAGGAAAGTATGCTGCTATTATACTGAATTCTACCTATTCTCTCTCTCTCTTATTTTTATATATCTTTCCTACCTTCTGTACCTAGGCATGTAATGGCCATGAAAAGGCACACCTTTAATATCACTGGCATTTCCTCATCAGCACTTTCTGGTTTATGGTCACTCTGTGTGATCTGGCATATAATCAACCCAGATTTCTCACATCACAAATCAGGCCTGTGCAGCCTGAGAACCATTATGTCAAAGAAGTTCCATACCTCTTTCCTCCTCATGCCAGGCATCTCAAAGCCAAGCACAATTGCCAAGCAACTGGGCAGGCTACAAAATGTGACTGCTAGGTTGCAATTGGAAGGGTTGGGAAGGATCATAAATTATGCAGACTTGACACATGTTCTTCAGTCAGCCTATTGTTGTGTAAAACCAATAAAGAAGCTTGGACATCATAGGACAGACTTATACTGACATAGTTTTCATACTGGGATGAATGGAATTCAATTAGCCTACCCATTCTGTTCAGCTTCATAGCTCTGCAACACCAAGAACATACAGAAATTCTTTTTACCAGAGTAACCTCCTTTATAGAGTTATACTTCCTGGACTGTAAATACACATTCAAAAGAAAACAGTTGTCTCAATACTCAAAGTGGCATTATTTCTTTAGTCAAGACAACACAATCCATACACAAAGAAGTTATTTGGCTAGACATATTTTCAAGATTTTCAGTAGAAAAAAAGGAAGTTAAAAGAAATGTAAAGGAAAGACAATCTTAAACAATCTTTTGAGGACTGAGCATGTGGACATCAGAATGATGCTTGACTACTGGAGTGCTTCCTGGCACTGCCAGTCAGAAAAGCACTGCAGAACTATTGTATCATTCCCTTGCTAACAGAATTTTCTGGTAAGAAAAAAGGATGAAAAAGTGGTATAAAAATGCAACAGGATTATAAATGGAAGATGCTGTCATCTGGGTCACTTGTAAAATCCTGCTTTCGGCAAGATAACTGCACATTTTAAAAATTGCTTAGAAACACTAGTGAATGGTGCCATGGAATGGAAATCCAAATAGAAGCACCTGGACTGCCACATTTGGTTACAGGTTCCACCTGTTCAAACAAAAATCTGCCAATATGGGAAATAATAAATAACAGCCTTGTATCAAAAAGTTTAAAGAAGCAACTGTTCTAGCAGCGTTTGTGACTGAGCTTTTACAGATCAAACCACATTCAATTGCACCACCACCCATACAGTAACAGCATGAGATGGGGCTGTTATAAAGAAAATCCAGTGAATTTGTAAGTACTAAATAAACTACTCCAGCAATGTCAGAATATTAATGGCCAAAATGAGCATTGTGCTTGAGCAACTTTCATATAGAGATCAGCAACTGGAGACTTGTGCCAAAATCTCTCCTCTTACCACCCCATTAGTGTATATAATCTGACTTGAGATGCCAACTCAAAAGCATAAGGACTGTGCAAGTAAGAACAATATCTGTGGTCATGGGGAAGAAGGGGCTTTTGTCATCTTTCATCATCATACTGTTAAGTTCCAGTCAAGCAAAGTTAGTTGCTAACCAGGCATTAGAAAAACACTGTTATCACAAAAAGAAGTGGAGGGGGAGGGAAGTGTCAAATAAGAGCCAGGATACTCACTAGAGATCAAAGTGTACATAAACCTGTGTGAAGTGGTTCATGTTCCAACATGTCTATGATGTACTGAGAAGATCGTTACCATACAGCCATAGCTTATCACTCATAAAATAGAGAACAGCTATCTACTTATGCATTTGTCTGTGTGGGGTGATGCCATGTACAAGAAAAACTAAAACTAAAATATTTTGTAAATACAATTATTATACAAAATGATAAACAATATGCTGCTGGAGATGCTGAAAAGCACAAAGTTAAGGAACACGCAAAATGTAAAGTAATTTCCTCCTAATGAATGTGACTCAAAAGTACACAAGGAAGAAATGTGCGCTGTACCCTGCCACCCATCTCAGGTATGTCTTTGCATAGTCACAGATAGCTTCCTGGCACAGTACATTTAATGCAATTTGGAAGCCATTTTGTAATGTACAGTGTCCTTGGAAAAAAAAAATTAATATTTTGTATTAAAATATCCTATCCCAATTAAATTAGTGCCACATTTTAAATTAAGTTTAAAAGAGGAAATTAAATAAAAAGGATGGCAAAGAACTCCAAGACTCTGTTTACTGATTTTGCTAAGCAAACAAGATGGAGAAGGAAAATGCATAACAAATCCAGTTATACAATTATTGCTTTCTCTTACCATCCATTTTAAGTCATAGCATTAGTGATATTGGGGAACCAGCATAGCATTAGTGATAGCATAGCATTAGTGATATTGGGGAACCAGAAGAATGGACCAAAATTGTCAGGTGGTTCCTATATACACCAGTGGCTGCCTGAAGCTCTGGACATTCCTAGGGAGGCTAGAATGACCCCTTCCTTTTCTTGTCCCTCTATCAGAAAGTAAAGACTTTTTAAAAAGCTGAGAGAATTAACGTTTTTAAAGAAAGGGTCTGTACGAGCATGCTGAACTCATTTTAAAACTACTTTTTAATGTCTTTTAAATTGTTTTCAGTATTGTTGATAGTTTAATTCCATTTTAATGTTGCTATGTTCTACATTTTATCTACCTTATTTTCCTGCGTATAAGACTACTTTTTAACCTGCAAAATCTGTGGTTAAAGTGGGGGGGTCGTCTTATACGCCAGGTATAAGGATAAGGAGGATAGAGGTGCTAAAACTCTATATTTTGACTGGAAAAATGGGGGGTCGTCTTATGCGCGGGGTCGTCTTATACGCCGGAAAATACGGGTATATTGTAATTGTTTTAATTCGTAAGCTGTCTTGAGTCCTGGTTTTGGGAGACAGGTGGTATATAAATGAAGCTAACACTGATGATAATGATAACAATGATGATGATACTAACAGTAATAATAATAATAATATAATACTTCTATTTCTGTTCACTGTAAGAATTAGCTTTGATTTAGAAGCAATTGCAGACTCAAAGAAAAAAGTTAAAAAGCAGTAAATGTGCATAGGAGTATAAATGTAAGATTTAATCCCCATTTTAGAATGCACAGAATATATTCCCAAGGGGAACAAGACCAGGATAAGGCATGTTGATTTTTCAATGCTTCTGACCACAGAAAATGTATAATCACAAAATGGCTGCCACAGAGCTTTGCACAGTGAAAAATAGCTGCTTGCCTGTTCACACAGGGTAAGTAATTTTGTCGTGAAAATGAATACAAGGCAAAGGTTGGACCTGATGCTAAACAATATACTTGTCTCTGCAAAAATGCAGCAAAAGTTCTTTTAGAGCAGCGATGATGATGAAAAAACAAACACAGAGAGAAGACCCACACAAAGGCAAAATTTACTCCCAATCCCACCCCCAAACATACAGACACGGGCAAAATTATACACTCCCAAAGTCTCAAGAAATGTCTCTTTCTTAGCTACTGCTTCCTTCTCAGGTCACTTCTGCTCCCTATCCCAGTCTCCCAAGCTGTCCCATAGTAGAAGGGTCCATAGTCTTTCCTTTAAAAAAGCAACAGTTTTTGCTAGCTGGCCAGGCATAGAGGGAACACCAGCCTTTAACTACTGTGCCACTTTTTTTTTTAGTTTGTTCTAGAATACTCTATCTGGAATAAAAGAAGAAGCCAGGGTGATGGATGTCAAAGATTTGCTTTCCATCCAGGCAAGACTGGTTGGTTTGTACAAATTATAAAATTAAACGAACATCAATGAGGACAAGGGGCCTCAGAAAATTTGTGGGGAAATGTCTGGGGCACCTATAGGCACAGCAATGCAGAGCTATATATGAATTATGACCTTGTTCTCAATCTGTTGCTCTTTAGTACCACCCATGCATATTCACTAGGGAATATTCACTGGAAAATCCAAGATTTTGAGAAGAGAGAACCTTGGGTGATTGTGGAAGCAGGAGACTCAAAATATTTTTAAAGGGACTGAAAACATTCAGTGGGCAAAGAATGTTATCTGATGGTTAGCTGTATAGGTAGAAAATCAAGGGAGGAAAAATGGAAAGCTACAAAATTTGCTAGAACCCTGACCGGGAACGTTCTATATTGCAACAGTTTGCTGGTGGTCCCATGGATAAATGTTTAATAAGGTATCTCTGGTTTTCATTCTTCAAACCTATACTGTCCAATTCCCCATACAGTTTTCCCAGTACAATAATGAGAGACAGATGCTTGCCAATAATCCCAGGATTCTGATTTTGATTTCTGCGCGTCACTTATAATTACTGTACTTCAAATACTAGCAGTATGTTCTACACAGCAATTGTTAAAAAAAAAAAAAGATTGTGGAAGAAGAAACACAGGACTTACAAATGTTTGATCAATATCCTTCCTGATATCTGCCACAATCTGAGCATTATCTCCATGTGCTAAGATGGCATCAAGTGAATGTTGCTGTATGGACTCCAAGAGACGAGCTGGATGACCAAGGCGGAGGATCTGTGCTTTATGGCCCACAAGTCTTTCTACCATGTTGTCCACTGCAATGTTAGATGGAGCACAGCACAGGACCTTAGAAAGAAACACTACAATGGCTAAAGGTTTCCAAAAGCTTAGATTAGGCATTCACAGAAACAGCACCATGCCAGGGGCAACAGAAATGCATTAGAAAAGCATCTTTTAAAAAAAAGTTTCAAATTGTTAAGAGCTAGGTCTCTAGGTTTGCTCTACAATTTCATGGTTTTGATATCATCCCAGGTTCTCTAGGGTAGAGGTGCTCAACTGTGTCCCTCCAGATGTTTTTGGGCTGCACCACACATAATTCCTCCCCACTGGGCATGTTTGTTAGGGCTGAATCACAGGAGTACCCAAAGCAGTGCTATTAAGCTGATGTGTTTTTGCTATCTATTCAACTACTTGTGCCCATCAGGCCTCCGGTGCTACAAAGTTCTTCCTTGCTTACAGCTGTACCCTCCAAAGTATCAGGAATTACCTGTCAAGTGAATACCTTGATATTCTAGCAGTTGTTTGAGAACTGATAGTTTTAAATAATGAATTTTCTGTTTTAGTGCTACATAGTTTTTATCTGTGCTCCTAAATTAATATAATATGGTTTACATTTTATAGATAATTTAATATTATTTCAGTCTTAACTCTTCATATGTTTATAGCTATATGTGCTTCAACTATTACCGGTATTTCTTTTTTACTCTGCAAGTCACTTTGAATCCCGCTCCTGGGGAAATGATATAAACACAGATAGTAAGGCTTCTGACAGTGAAGCTCCTTTTTCAAAGGCTTTTAATGCCCATCCAGCCAAATCTTTCTTCATCCTCTGTTTAGCTGGAATTTTTTAGAGGCATTAGCATTAGAGAGATGGTGAAAGATGACTAAAAAGACAGGCTTTCAGTGTTGGGTTGCAATAGTGCATCTGCTGTAAACAATACAATAAATAAAGCTTCTTCTGGCAAAGAACAGGATACTGTCTTATCCAATCCTATCATAGCTCTTTGTGTGTGCTTATAACAGACAAGGTAATCAGTAGATCCCCCCAGAAAGCCTTACCCAGTATGCATGAACAGCAAAGCAGAGAGAAAAAGGGAGTGCAGATCTATACATCTGGCCATCAATATTGAAATAATAAACAACATGGAAGCCAATGAAAGAAAAGTCATTCCTGGAGGCATTTTAGAAGAAGTGTTAAAATGATCTTGGCCTACAAATACCCTTGGCTCACAGAAGTTTCAATTTTTATTTTTATTTTTTTACTTCTGCAAGGCTCATTTGACCTGAGTGTTTCATTGCACAAGTGCTTTGTATTAATTCTGCATTAAAAGTTTACTGAAACATATTGAACTGTTATTCTTTTGTGTAGTCTAGGAATCTATTCCTGTTCTTTTCCTGTTATTCCTGCCTATGGGACCAAATTTTATATTAAAGTAGTAATGTGCAGGAACACATCCAGTTCACTATGTGAGGTGTATCTGTAAAGTGACTGAATGACTGACTGACTGATGCCCAAAATACATTGCAGGAATTATCCAGTTTGAGACCGGTTTAACTGGCCTGGCTCAGTGCTAGGAATCCTGGAAATTGTAGTTTATTGTGGCACCAGAGCTCTCTGGCAGAGAAGGTTAAATGTCTCACAAATCTACAGTTCTCAGAATTCAGTGTGCTTTGGAGCTGACTCTTTAGATCCCAGGCTTTCTAACCAAGCTTTAGGATCTGCAACACAGAAAGCTTGCCAACCCTGCTACCTGCAGAGTCTCCTAAGATTCAGAGTAACCAGGAATGGATTCCTGCTGCAAAAACAGCAAGGAGTTCTCCTAGTTTTCACTAGGCAAGAATACAAAACATGAGGTTAACAGAGAGAATGGAGAATCTTAGGGCAAAAATATGTGCTAGCAAGCAGTTCACCATCATTTCCTTTTAACTCTCATTCTCAGCAATTTATATTCTTAGCGAGGGGAAACAAATTTAAGAGAGGAAAACACACATAAGGAAAAGGTTTAATCTTTCCCTACACGTAAGCAATGAACCCCAAATAGGATTGGATCTGTGTTTGCTCTTGTTAATTGCCATTATGTGAGCTTCAACTTATGGTGACCCTCCAAATGAGAGATCTCCAAGACACTATTATTAACATCCCTGCTCTGGTCTTGCAAACTCAGGGCCATATCTTCCTCAATTGAGTCTGTCTATCTGCAACTAAGTATTCGACTTTTCCTACTGTCTTCAACAAGTCCCTATGTGTGTCTACTCTAGTGTCAAAAAGGAAATATGACTCACCCATACACAACACACTAGTGTTTTGTTTAGTACTGGTGGGTATATGCTTTGGTAACACTGAAATATTGGTTCATACACCAGCTATGGCCCAAACAATTCTGCATAACTGCAAGGAATCTCACAATCTATTTTGATCATTCTCTACACTGGTGGCTTTCCAGATGTTCTTGTACATACACTACAGTGGCGGACTTTCAGTATGATTTTCAGGTAAAACCAACTCCAAATTGTGCTTTTAAAAATATGGAGAGCTTGGAGGATTTTGAGGTGACTGGCAGGGCTCTTCAAGAGCCACAAAAGTTGGGGTTGAAGCCACATGTGGTCCATGGGTCACAGTTTCCTCACCTCTACACTACAATGAAAGGTAGGCCACCCCTCTTATCTGGTACCAGATGCTGGTGCTTCTCCTAATTTATAACTTCTCACTCACTTTCAAGCCTTGCTGCACAGCTTGAAGTATTATTTCAACCACAGTCATTGTTTTGCCAGTACCAGGTGGTCCATGGATGATTGCAAGCTCTTTCTGTGCCAGGGAGAAGGCAACAGCCACCTTCTGGGAGTCATCCAGTGATTCATTGTAGAACTTCAGCAGCCCTGCAAGAAGCAGCAGGAGGAACATTTGTTCCGATCTCAGACTTGCAAAGAACATTTGCACAAGAAAACAAAGTCAACAATACAAATAAGAGATCCTAGAAACTGCTACCATCTGATAGCAAAAATAACCTTTGTAACAAAGGAAACATCCTGGTTAAAACTGAGAGGAGTCAGGATCCCCACTGAGTACTGACTTCCTTGCTGGAAAAGCTATGTTTAGCTGCAAATATGCTAAGTCCACAGAGACATTCAGGATCATTATATGAAGCTGTGTTGGCACAGAAAGTTAGTGTGCTGAGCCAGGCAGAATTTTAGAAAGGCAGTCCTTTTACATTTGTCCCACATAATTTCACTAGGATTTCATTTTGTTAAATCTCCTTCTTTGCTATGAGGTCAGACATGAGCATTGTGTAAGCAAATATTACCAGATCTTCACAGAATGATTAATGGTATTCCCATTAAAATACCATTTTAGATGGTGTTCCCTCACTGGTGGGATGAGGCCCATCCAACCTGGCAACCCTGATACATGCATAGAAAGTTCAGTGGGCAGAAAATCTACTATTGGAAGTGTTCCCAGTGACAGTAGGCCCTTAAACAAAATGACTTGAAGTTTTCAGAGTATACAGGCTCAAGCTTCTCAGCCACATTAGCCTGGAGGTGATAAAACTTAGCCCCCTCCCTTCAAGGATCAAGAGACCATATGATAGATTTTTTTCTTATTTTTTATTATTTTCACATTAAAGTATATAGATAGTCATGACATACCCAAAAATCTTTCTGACCATGTGGCTATAGAGAGATTTTCGGAGGAGGAGCCTGCCCGCAAAAGATATCCTCCCCAAAATATACCATCTTAACTAAAGACTGAAACAACATGTAGGCATCTTACTAACATCTCCAACTGTTTTTCTCTTGTTTGGTTTGTAACATCTTGCCTGATGAAGAAGCCAGTGGAGCTTCGAAAGCTTGCAACAAGTATATTGTGCATTTTGGTTGGCCAATAAAGGTATCATTGATGGATTATTGTTTATACCATAATTTTTTATCTTTTGTCATTATTCGTCTATCTTTTCCACTGATTTATTCTTGATTACTGCAATTAATATATACTTGTTCATCATTTCTCTTAATTTTACTACAAAGGGAGCATCCGATAGATTTTAACATCCTAAATAATTTGGTTTCTCACCCAACACTACCTTCCCTAGCATGAGCCAGCATAGTTCCAGAAAAAGTAGAGAATGCCAGTAGGAGCTTTGGTCTTACTCACTGGATTGCATGTAAGGGGGCCACTGGACAGATTGGTTCAAATTCTTGCTCAACTAGAATTCCCAAGTTCATTTTCAGCAGGCCACACAATTTACCAGTCTTAGGGCCTCGGCAGATGGCTTAAAAAGCCGTCCTGGAGGCAGGGAAGAGGAGGGGCAGCTGCACGCTCAGCACCCCTTCCTCCTCCCGAGGTTGCCCTCAGAGCCGCTGGCCCTCTGCACGGCCGGCGCTCCGAGGGCAACCTCCCGCCGCAGCGTCCAGACACGCTGCAGTGGAAAAGTCAGTGAACGTGCGCCGCAAGCTTTTGCGGCACACTTTCACTGACTTGTGAAAGGAGCGCTATTTTAGCACTCCTTTCAGGGATGGGGAAGGTGCGCCGCAGGATCGAGGCGTGGGGATGCCTCGGTCCCGCAGCGCACCTTCCCAGGGCGGCCCCATGCCGCCAGTCTGCTTCCCCCCTTAATTCTTCATCTGTGAAACAAGGATACTAATAATATCTTATCTAATAGCAAGGATGACTAAAATCAAGACTTAAAAGTACTTCCACATTTATATTTCATTACCATAAATCTTTTTACATTTCCAGCCCTATTCCCAAATTTGCTGAAGAGGAAAAGTTCATGTTCACAAAAGTTCATGTTCATTCAGCTTCTAACAACAAAAATATAGTCCTGGGACACCTCAAAGATGAACTAACTGTTTTTATGGCATAAATCAGAGTAGAGAACATTTGGTTGTCCAAACATTTTGGATGATAATTCCCACAATTCCCTAATACTAGCCAGCCAGGCTGGGGCTCCTGCAAGATGAAGTCCAAAATATCTGGAGATCAAAGATTCTCTAGCCCAGATATAACTTTTTGTAGACTAAAGCGCACTTCAGCTGATTGCTACAATTGACTAACATGGCTATTTATCTAAAACAAAGATAACGATAACAAATTGTAACCAATCCTTAAGAAATTCTGTAAAAATAGTATGCACATCTTCACTTTAGAATACTTATTGTCCATTTCAGGAACTACTATCATCATCATCATCATCATCATCCCCCCTCCCCCATGCCAGCTTTATCCTTTCCACTACAAGGGATAAAATAAAGGAGAAGGGTTATGGCTTTGGTTTTCATTCCTCTGATGTTTGATGCCGGAGTAGTAAGCAGATTACCGGTACATCTGGGCTCTGAGGTGCATAAGAATTCAACTAAAGTATAAGAAGCAATTACTACTAGAGATAGGCAGTTGATAAAGGATTGTTGTTGTCTTTAGCTTGGTAAATGCTGCATGGAACAGGCTGATGACAGACTGGATAGTTGAAATCTCCTGAACCTGCATGGAGCTGGTGCATCAAAAGGGGCAGCACTGCTACCTCTGCAAATTCGCAATGCCAAGAAATTTCTCATTGTGAATAGCAGGAGATGAATGCAGTTTCCAAATCCACTTAGGTTTGGCCATCTCTGCTATGGTGACCAATTAGGATGGGTCTCTTAGGTAGTTTTGCAAGAGGCACAGGGTTGCCAATGTTATACTTTTATTTCAGGATTTATTAATTTGACAGTCTTACTGAACAAATAATACAGAAAGCCGTTTTTAAAACACAGGAAGTTATAAAGGGCTCCTCTCTGAGCCCATTAACTTTCAGACTGATGGAATCTCTTAAATCAAACCAAATCTAAGTAACATTCCAAACTTAAACTTGTTTTGCTATGTTAAAACAAAAACTGATTTTGCATTTGACATCAACTTTAAATTTTAATTTTTTTGTTAGGAACACCTGAGGAACATAACAACGTATTCATCTTAATCCAAAGTAAAGCAGAACTAATCAGTCAATGGGAATTTGGTAAAGTCAGTTCTTATGTAAATTCAATTGATACAGTGGGTCTACTCTTAAGCCAAATGTTCACTTGACAGCTTTTAAAACATAATCCATTTTTTTTTAAAATAAATTGATATATACTTACCATTCAAAAAGGTCTAATACAATCCAGGCCACCAACTCCTCTTCCATTGCAATAAAATGTTATAAATTCCAGTTTTTCTTTTTTAAAAAATCTAGCCTTTATAGTAGGCAGAATAAACAGCCCCTAATTTGTAACTACTCCCTCAAAAGTCAAATATTTTCTTTGCTTTGTAAGTGTGGAGTGCAATTTTAGTTTCCCAGGGTGCTAACCCTTTTAAAGGGAAAGAAAAATAAGCAAGTATAAAGTTAAACCTGTCAGAATCTAGCTTTCACTACCAGTATAGCTGAAGTATGGGTCAGACTATATTTTAATATGCTTTCCTAAAAATAAAGACTAATTCAAAGAAACAACAAACATGTGGTTTGTGTTTTAAAAATAAATGATAGTGACTTTAATAAATATTTACATAAAATAATTAAAACCTACCGTAATCTAACTGGTGATGGTTTGGGTATAGAAAAGAAATCTCACCATCTGTAAGACAGCAGGACGAAACTACAACATACTGCTTGCTGACTGCAGTTACAAGCAGTCTAGAATTTTGGGCGAGCTGTTAAACTGTCTCTAAGAGTGATAGAAAGAATGAGAAAGTGAGAGGGAAGTTTCTATCTATATAAGAAGAAAGAGGAGAATGCAAATATATTCCAACAGTAAGTTCCAAAATAAGCTTTCAATGCATTTTAAAACAGATCCCAAATTATTACAAAATTAAATCAAATCTGTGAATGAGTCCAACAGATGTAGAATGGGAACAAGTGTGTGAAGCAAGCAAATATGAGAAAGACCCTTAGAAAAATACTCTTCAACCTACATGTGTTAAGCTTCCACTTAACACAGTCACAATACATTTGGTATTTTCCAGCAGCACAGTAGCAATGATATATGATCTATTGCATGAAGAATGCAAGGTAGATATTATTGTAATCACAGTGGAATTATTATTACCATTATCATCATCATCATCATCCTGCCTTCCTCCCAGTAGAGGGACTCATTATGTCAAGTCAGTAGATTCATATTTACTTATGAAATTTATAGCACAATTTTATACGTGTGTTCTCAGATACTGTGTTCAACGGAACTTAATCATAGGTAAATGTAAATAGGATTGCATTCTTATGGCTTACTACTCAATGGATATGTACAAAACTGCGTAAGAAGCAATATACATATAATTTTTTTATTGAAATACATACTGTACCTAATTGTGGTTGGCTTGCAGTTCTACTTTAGGGAGCAAATGTGAATGTTGGGTTAGCATGGGATGGTAAGAATGAACTATGTTGATATATAGTATTTCACCAAATGGACTAAATACCTCTTCTGAAGAACGGACGACAAATCAAGAATAAGCTACGATGTGATCTGTGATGTTCACAGGAGAAATGCTGACCTCTAGTGGTTTTCAGGTATCATGTATACAAAATTCACAGGTTCTTGTCTTGAACTCTCCTTCTCCCTGCTGAATCATTTGTGTGCAGATAGCTTTTTATGTGGCATTCTGCCATCTGTACTCCAATGAAATAATCCTACAAAAGTTCTACCATGATGACTGGTCCTTAGAAACATTAACTAATCCTTCTGGTGAAAACATCTGTTTCAGAAAGCATGTACCAATTTTTCCAATGGCTGAATTAAATTACCTGTTATGAACTAAATTGCTCAGCAGAAAGGAGATATGATATGCCCATGACCTTTTCTACACAATTACTGTTTCGGGAACAACTGGATTATTTAGTTCACACAATAAGAAAGCACCTGTAATATATTAATTGTAACCTGAGAGCTGTTATACTGTGCAAATCTTGGTGTTCTCTGCAGGCACAAAGTCTGTTTACCCATATGGTTTGGGGTACTCTTATTGTTGAACACATGAATTCCTCTCACCCTGTTTTTCCAAAATAATTCTTCCTGAGTATGGGTAGGAAGTTACATAGTCGTGATACTTTTATTTAATGTAGTGGGAGAAAGAGAAATAATGCCAGTCCTTTCTGTGGGTTGATTTCTGCCAATGGAACACCAGTTGTCAAGGGATATCAAAGAATGTGGGCAAATTTCCCAGAATTCTGGAATTCAATTGGGTTTGTGAGTCTTTGGGAATAGGGAGAGATAAATGACCCACTGGATACCATTCAGAAGGCATGTATGGAGTGTGGTGGGGTAAGAAATTATACAAAGAACAAATAGTGAATGGCAATTAACTGCAAGATCCACACCTGGGGTAGAATCCAGCAAGTACTCATAATGTGTAGTCTCCATTCATTTTAATGGTTCCTGGCAGTGCTTCACACCACCTTCTTACTCCTGTTTTCTGTTGTGCAGAGAGGTCATCCGCAGATGGCAAGCTCACATTATCCCCAATGTGACATGTTCATGCGGCCACACCACCATTAGGAACAAGTCCTGTTGTCTCTAATGGCAGCACAGCCATGCATGTGAGCCACCACTGGGAATAACAGGGGCTGTCCCTAATAGCAGTGCGGCCATGTGTAGTGCCACCATTGAAGTCCCGTTGTCCTTAATGGCAGCACACCCCGCCACAAGGGACAGCAGAACCTGAACATCCATGGATTTTGGTATCCACAGGGGGGTGGTGGTCTGGAATGGATGCTCCACAGATGCTGAGGGCCAACTGTATTTGCACAGATGCAATTTCCTGCCCTGCATGGCTTAAATATTTATGCTAATATGGGCACATAAGTGATAGAACTGACCAAATTGACTATGATATAAAAAGCAGAGAAGGAAGTGGCACTGCACCAGATGTTCTAGTTTCATTTCTGTTTAGGAGGTAACACTTTGTCCAGAAGGCAGCAGTCTCAAGGACTGCTAGTGCAATGTATTTGCATATCACAGAATAGCATGTTCTACAATGATTTCTTCATATCCAAAACTTTCCCCTTTGTACGCATATCCAATAAGAAAATGTTCTTACTTGTATTATTGGGATCACTAGGTTCAGAAGCACAGAAGAGGACATCAATAAGACCAGATGCTGGACCAGAGCGATAATGACTAAGTGTATTTAAAGCCCTGCCAAATAAAATACAAAAAAAAAAAAAATGTGAATCTTAAACACAAGAGTTCAGAAAATAATGTCAAACTATAACCAAATCTCACACTACTACAAAAGAAATTCTTTTTATCACTACAGGAGGAACACACAGATGTTTGAAAACCAAAAGGGAACCTCCCAAAAATTCAAAAATATGAGGAATTCTCGGGTTAAACTGGATTTTCTCCATCACTCTTTCCATTCCAAATTCTGTCAAACCAGGAACGGTGCATGCAGTTATAGTTGGCCTTCCTTATCTGCAGACTTGTCATCCATGGATTCCAGCATCTCTGGATGGCAAGCCCCTGGTTGTCCCCAATGGCCCCCATGCAACTCTATGGTTATGTAGCGTCCTGTTGCCTCCCTGAGGGAGACCATCTCTGCCCCCCCCCAGATCTCTATGGTTACGCAGAGCATCGTGTCCAGTTTGCTTGTTTCTGAAGCAGCTGGGTGACCAAGATGGCAGATTTGAGTCTGAGAGGCGGGTTAGGGTGGCGGCAGCGGCAAGACTGGTATGGCTGGCACCAGACTTCGGGCTCAGCCTTGCACAAGAGGACACCATCTTCATCCTCCGCCTACTCCTTCTCTGCTCACTGCCTGGTGCTCTGGAGAGGAAAGTGCCACATGAGGGAGGGTGTTGGGCTGGTTCAGCATGATCTCCAGAGGAGAAAAGAGGGAAAGGGGTCACCTCGGTGCCCTACCTGCCAAGAAGACACCCAGGAGGTGTGAGAGCTCAGGTAAGCTGTCCAAAATAATGGGGGTTGACTCTAATGGCAGTTTGGCCACGTGGCTGAGCTACCATTGGGAAAATGGGACTTGAGCATCTGTGGATTTTGGTATCTGTGTGTGTGTGTGTGTGTCTGAAGTGGATCCCCCATGGATACTGAGGTTCCACTGTATATGCTACCTATAATTTGCTGAACTATATTGTTACCAGTCATGTGCAAAAGAAACCATTGAGATATAGACAGGCATGGTATTTCAACAAGCAACTAGAGGCAATTCATTTTCCTAAGATACAGTTTTAAATGCGATAACACCTTGGTTAACATATACAGTATAGGTGCAATTTCTTTTTTAATATGATACTAAATCTAAGATAAAATTGCTAGCCCTGAGTGCTGTACCACAAAATTCCCATTATTAAAAAGAGAAAAAATACTGCAAGACAGTGGCAGATCCAGAACATGGGGAGACCAGGCAAATATCCAAAGTTTCAGTACTGCCAGATCAAATGGAGAAACAGCCATATGCTGTACCTGGCTCCACTGCCCTTCTTGCTGTCAATCATCTGCTCGAAGCCTATAGAACTAGGTGCTGATTCATGTAGGATGAAAAATGTTGGAGGAACATACTCTCTCACAGCTCATAGCATTAAATAAGCAAGAAAGCCCACTAAGGGCCTCGGCAGACGGCTTATTGAGCCGTCTCCGAGGCAAGGAAGAGGAGGGGCAGCTGCACGCACGGCGCCCCTTCCTCTTCCCGAGGTCGTCCTTGGAGCTGCCGGCCCTCCGCACGGCCGGCGCTCCGGGGACAACCTCCCGCTGCAGCGTCCGCACGTGCTGCGGCGGAAAAGGCAGGGAAAGTGCGCCCTACGCATTTAGGGCGCACTTTCCCTGTCTTCTAAAAGGAGCGCCAATTTGGGGCTCCTTTTAGGGACGCCGCAGGAGCGCCGCGGTGCGGAGGCTGCGGTCCTGCGGCGCTCCGTCTGGCGGTGTCTCTGGCGCTTCCGTCTGCTTCCCCCCTAAGTCTGGCATTTGGAGTCCACTGGAACTGTACATTTATCTAACAGGGGACTAAGCCTTTTCCCAAGTCCATTATTGCAACTCTTTCAAAGCTATCACAACTACTTGAAAGGAAAATGTGTTTATCCTCTATTTAAGAGATATAATAACTCAAGACCTGTCCTACTTAATTGTGTTACCTTTTAAGCCTTTTGTATGTGACATCATTGGCAAGTTTCAGCAGACGATAGGAGTTTCCCTGGTCCAAGTTTAGAAGGCTATTCTGAGGCTCATCGATTGCAATGGTGATTGATTTGGGGTTTATGCGGGTAACAATTCCTGTGGAGAGCTGATTAACTTGTCCAATTGCTTCATAGAGTCCCACAATATCACCTGCAGCAGAAGAGAAATAATCAGAGGAGGGAAAGTCCAGATACAAAACAGGAAACAGTTGAGGAGTACAACAATGGAGCTGCCTTGTACCAAATGAAACAGTGTGTCCAACCAGTTCAGTACTGTCCATTCTGATTTGCAGCAGCAATCCAAGATCTCTGACAAGTTTTTGTGATCACTGGCCAGTAATCTTTTAAACTGAGATGCCAGGAGTTAAACTTGAGATGGGGGCAATGTCTGCATGAGGTATACCATTAAGCTAGAGTCCAAATGGTTTAGGATAGTTTTTCACTCTTCAGGATTCCATAAATGACAACAGGAGTGGATCACGGGAATGAAATCTATCCATCTCACACAAGTCATGTACACCTCCCACTTATCAATACCATCTCATAAGATCCAGAGACAAACCAATTGGAAAACATTCCCTTAAAGTCAGCAAGGAAGGAGCACAGAATTAGGTACTGTCTTCTCCAAAAACTGGACACAAAATGAAAAACTGCCAATTCAAAATGCTTTTTCTAATATAAAGAAGAAATTAGGTATACAGTCGCGCCTCCATTTTCATGGACTTGGAGTCCATGCTCCTTGCTCGTTTGTGGGTGGCAAATGAAGGGGGACAAAATGGGGCACACACTGCCATTCAAGCCAATGATCCCCTCATTCCTCCCGTGGCCCCATCTTTAGTGATGGTTGAGGATCTCCAGAGGGACACCAGGGTTTTTGGTTTGTTTTAATTATGGTTTTATGTTTTGATATTGTGTTTTTAATTTGTCATATTGTATAATACTTTCTTAAGGGGGGGAGGGATTATAATGTTTTAATGTTATATTTTACTCTTGTTGTATTTTACTGTTGTCAACCGCCCGGATTGGTTCACCACAGGGCGGTATACAAATAAATATTATTATTATTACTATTATTATTATTATTATTAAGAATATTGGTGATTTCTGTTTTCGTGGGATGGTGGTGGAACGGATCCCCCGTGAAAACAGAGGGGAGACTGTATATGTAATTTTATGTGAGATCTTATGTATTCTGTTTTTGTTTTAACAATTTTTTATAATAATAATAATAATTTTTATTTATATCCCGCTCCTCTGCAGAGCAATCGGGGCAGCTTACAACATTACAATTTCCATTAAACAAAACATAAAATCCTGAATCCCACCCATCCTTTAAGAAGTAAGGGTTCTTCTTATTCTAGGCTGGGTGGTGCTGGGCTTAGTGTCTCTCCCCCAGGTGACATCGGATGGTAATGGAGGGAGGGCTCTTCTTATTTTAGGCCCGATGGTGCTCGGCCTAGTGTCTCTCCCCCAGATGACATCAGATGGTAATGGAGGGAGGGCTTGCTTTAACAGTTTTAACAATTTTTTAAAATATGAGGTTTCTTTGGAATGTAGTCTCAAAAGGAAAAGAAAGCAAAGATGGAAAATGAAATCAGGAAACCCCAGTCCTTCCAAATAGAAGGAAATTCAGTGCTGCAAAAGGCAAGGAAAGCAAAACAACAAGGAGTCCCCAAACCCTACAAATTTATTGCAGCATAACCTTTCATGAATTACAGCCTGCCTCCTTAGATGCACATAGTTTTACCTAGAATTTTTGGGATACTGATTTTGAGGGCCTGGATCAAGCAATCGTTCTGGGACACACTGATTTAGAAATAGCTTACCAAAGAGCCCAGCAGTAAGTCACCAGTACTGGATGGTGAAAGGGAGCCAGAGACTCACATACATTTCTAAAATATCCCTAGTGAAGCGATACTATACTTGATCTTAGCCAAAAAGCCAAGAAAACCCAAATTTTGAATTATATTTCAATGCAAACTGCCTTCATTGGACATTTGACTGGATTAAGTTAAAAAGCTTCTCCAGCTTGAGGGTTTTAATATACCTTTCGGTTGGCATGCATACATATGGTATGACAAAATTAGGGCCAACAAAGAGCTCAACCATAAGATATAAACAGCAACTGTGCCCAAAAGTACCCCTGTGGATATCTCCCCAAGAGGCCTTTCACAGAAGAGAAAAACCAGAACGAGAAAATTTAAAAAATCGATTACTTTTAAAGACTTACTGAAAGTTCAAAATAATGAATATCAAATTAAGTCAAAAGAAGAATTGAATCGTGAAGGAGTTCAATGCCCTGGTTTTTATATCGACAACTTTCAGAAAGATATAAACTTAATAAGAAATTGGAAGGTTTTGAAATTAACAAATTGGAGTTTTCAGAAATCTTTCAGGAGAAAAATATAGCCAGGACACTGTTAAAATTAGAAATGGAGCAAGAAGTTGTCAAAGACAACAGGATAATCAGGGCTCAAAATATAGGTCACACTCTACAAATTGAACAATGAGAGAAGACATGGAACAAAACCATGAAATTTACACAGAGCAACAATTTAACAGAATACAGAATACTATTACAAAATGTTCTACATGAATCCTACATGAAACAACACCCAAAATTATAGCAAAAATTTATAAACAATCACAAGATAACTGTTGAAAGTGTAAGGAAGGTAAAGGTACCTTTTTCCACACGTAGTGAAAACAAATTCACAACATAATAATGAAGACATTGCATATAAACCTCCCCATTTTACCAGAGATGTATCTTTTAAACATGTTAGATGTTTGAGATTCAATTACTGAGAAAAGACACTCAAAAGTATTACTCTACCTCAGCAAGCTTATGCTATGCACAAAAATGGAAATTAAAAGAGATTCCTACAGAAGATGACTGGTTACATAAACTATATGATATGTACGAAATGGAAAGATTAACTATTTGAGAAAACAATGAATCAATATAAAAAAGACTGGAAAGTTGTAATAAGGTTATGGGAAAAGAAAAAGGGTTATCATGTACTTTAAAAAGGGAATAAGAAGGGGGAAATCAAAGTTAACCATTGATATAAAAGTTATCACTGAATTTGAATGGCTTTCTTTAACTTAGATGGGCCTTTTTTTTATTTACTAATGTGGAAAATTGTCACTCACACGATGGGGATTACTGGCAAATTCTTAGTACACAACGTTGTCCCTTGAAACTACTTTTATTTTAAGTTAAGGAAGAACAAATTAAAAACTAGGAAGATAATAAACAATTTTATTTTAAAAGGAAATAAGGTCTGATTTTACATTACTTTACATTAGAAGTTTACAACTGTTGGTTTGACAGTTCTCTGCCCTCAGGCTACAATATAAAAAGACAGGATACATAAGAAAAAGGGAGCAGCAGTGGAGGAAGGGATTAAGTCTGGAAAATGCTGGGTGCTGTTCTCTCCTTGGCAGTCAGGATGGAAGGAGGGGTTTTCATCAACAGCTGGGCATAGGCACGATACCGTGCCCGTCTTTTCTTTTCTACCTCTGGAGGCCACGGTAGTGTTAATTGAGATGGAGGGAACGCTTTTAATCAGTTGTTGGCCTGAAGATGTGTCTGCCTGTTCTTCTCTCCCTATGAAGTCACAGCAGTAGCAGATTCATCCAGCACTGCTCTTCATATTCTTGCAAAGCAAATCCAAAACAGCACCTCACCAACACCATTTTTCAAAGCATGTACTGTTTAGTTAGAAACAAACAAACAAAAGCTATTGCTTGTATATGCCAATGAAATTTCTATTCCAAAAAGCAATTCAAGTCCTACAGAAACTGATTAACACCAAAGATGTAAACATAGGTTGTTAGATGTGTTCAATCAAGATGGAAGTTGCCAGTTTAAATTATCATGATCTCATCAATGCAGTCAGCTTAAACCCAACAAGAAATGTCAGCTTTGCTTGGGTAAAAGTTGATCATTTACAACAGAGCCAAGACACATTTTCAGTTTACTTCCCATCTGCCTTTTTTTTCTTCTTGCCTCTCTCCTTCTTATTGAAATATTTATTCCTTAAACGAAAAACACAGGTCTGTATAATTGAAGTTGTTCTGTCACTAGCAATTGCAAACCCAATAGGTGATGTATTTAGCTCATGCTGGGTTTTGTGCCACATATCAGAAACACTGTTCTTTCAGAAATAGTGGGCAGGGAGATTATGAGTTTTGAACTCTCTGGGAACTCTTTCCAAAGCTCTTATTTGTCTGGTCCAATACAAACTGTTTCCATTAGTCTTTTGCTTTAAAGTAGCTAAGAATACTCTAGTATGTTGCTGTCCAATTATCATTATCATGCATACCTGTCATCAGTGCTGATGAGTTAATTCTCTATGCAATAAACAAGGAGCCATTTGTCTGTCTGTGGCAAGGAAGAATTGTTGCGAGGTGATTACTGAGTTGCTTTTCTAGCCTCAAAGAGTTAGGCTGCATGTCTCTCTCCTTCCCTTCCTCTAAAATTGTCCTCCTTATGGAATGAGGAAAAGAACTGCCCACAAATTGCCCTGGAGGACCCTGTTTAGCATAGGTTCAGCTTTGAAGGATGTGCCTAGATGGCTCTGGTCTGGTCTGCCTGCTGGTCTCTCCCATGTTTCAGGATGGGGAAAGGAAAGGAGAGTGGGAGAGAGTTCAGGATATAGCATTCAAGATACAAACCTGCTTGAAACAAGATTTCATTCTGAAAGCTGCATGCAGAGCTGTCTGCTTTACAATTTATGTCAAGGATCTCTAAGATAAGAAAGGGGAACGACATACTTATACTTTCCATAAGCTTTGCATGACACAGAAGATGGTAACTGCCTGTAAGGGAAAAAGCCACCAGGATAACAGCACTGTGGAAAGCTGCAACAGCACTGTTACTGCTGCTCCATAATGGCTGATTTCTTGCAAAAATTAGGGGTCATTTAGGGAAAAAACAGTAGGGAGAACTACTAAAGCACATGAAAAGGATTACTAGCAGGACTATGATGAGTGCAACATCTGTTGACTGTTACTATTATTTGCTGTCAAGTTGACTTGGACATAGCAACCCTAGGAATGAGAGATTTCCAAGATCCTCAGTTATCAACTGCTCTGCTCATGTTTGCAAATGCAGAGCTGTGGCTTCATTGATTGGATGAATCCATCTGTAGTGTGGTCTTCTTCTATTCCTACTACCCTCCACTTTACCAAGCATTGTCATCTTTTCCAGTGATTCATGTTGTCTCATGATATGTCCAAAGTACAACAGTCTCAGTTCAGTCATCTTAGCTTCTAGGGAGAGTTCAGAATTGATTTGGTGTTCCTTCCTCCAATTTTCAAGCCTGAGCCCTCCATGTGTAATCCTGCTTTCTATATGATATGTTCTGCATATAAATTAAACAGATAGGATGGAAAATGCAGCCTCATCTGACTCCCTTGCCAATAGGAAACCATCCTGTTTCTCCATATTGTGTCCTGGCAGTATTCCCTTGTTCAGAGTATAGGTTATACATCAATATCACCAGATGCTGTGGGACTCCCATTTCTTTTAAAGCAAAACAGACTTTCTCATATCAAAGGCTTTGCTGTAGCCTATAAAGTCCAGGTTCATTTTTTCTGAAATTCTTTGATGTGTTCCACTATCTAATGTATGTATGCAGTATGATCTCTAGTGCTTCTTCCTTTTCTTAACTCAAATGGAACATCTCACATTTCTCACTCCATGCATGGTAAAAGCCTTTCATGCAAAATCTTGGGTATCATTTTGCTTGCATGGGATATCAGTGCAATAGTCTGATGGTTACTACAATCCATGGTTTTCCCTTTCTTGGGGATTGCAATGCATATTGAACATTTCCAGTGTGTGAGCACTGTTTTGTTTTCCATTATTTGTTGGTAGATTTTTGTTAAAATCTGAATGGATTCCATCTCTATAGCATGAAATAAACTCTCTTGGTATGTCATCTGTTTCTTGAAATTTATTTCTTCCAAGTGCTTCCAGAGCCTTTTCCACTTCAGTTTTGAAAACTGGGAGTTCATCTTCAATTTTTTTTTTCTTGAAGGAATCGTCATCATTTCATCATCTGCTCTGGTGCCACAACAAACTACAGTTCCCAGAATTAGCATTGAACCATGGTAGTTAAAGTGTGGTCATACCACATTATTTTTGCAGTGTGGATGTAGACTCATTTATATAGCTCCTCAATGTATTGTTTCCATTGACTTTTTATTTTGCCCTCTTGGTCACATACCACTTTTATTCATCAGAAGCATAAAATGATGTATTGTTTTGCAAGTAAACAAAAAGTCCTATAAATGTCTACTCAGAAGTGTCACTGAATTGAATGGGTCTTATGGCTAAGTAAGGGGGTACAGGATTGCAGCCTACATTGTGTGTGTGTGTGTATATATATATATATATATATGTGTGTGTGTGTGTGTGTGTGTGTGTGTGTGTGTGTGTGAAAATCTGATTACTTCAAATATATGCCTCTGCCAAAATATTTTTCTTAATTGTCAACTAGTAATTTAGTAACACGGACAATTCCTAAAACAAAAATGCTAGGTTACAGGTCCATACCTAATCTAATTTCTGAACTGTAACTTTCATTGTCAGATGCAGTTCACAAGAAAATGTAAAAGGTCTTAGTAACAATCTACCTACTGGTAATCTAATACTGTAACTGTGCAATTTCATTAGAAAACTTCTATCAAGTCTTTTCAGCTCATTTTATAGTTTCCAAGATATAATTCAAAATACAGCCTATCCCAGAGAGCTTCAATAAAGCCAACAACAACAATACTGCCATATTTTCAGGTGTATAAGACGACTGGGCGTATAAGACGACTCCCAACTTTTCCAGCTAAAATATAGAGTTTGGGATATGCTCGCCATATAAGATTACCCCTCTTCCAACACACACCAAATAATTTTTTTTAAAAATCAGATTTGATTCAATATGGCAATTTTAACTCAAATGCTTATGACATGCAGGTACTTAGCAGGAAAACTGTCACTTATAAACACAACAAACTACAGCTCCCATGTTCCCTAGCATTTATTTCTGCAGTGTGTTTTGGACCTTGTTTTTTAAAAAATAGTCCAGATTTAAATGCTGCTTTTAAAATTATTTCCATCTCCCAGCTATGAGATGGTTGGGGGGCAATGAGAAAGTGTTGGGGGGAAGGACTGCCAATATACTAGGTGATGCATTCTGGGATATGTACAATTTGTGGCCAAGTAAGTGACCCTGGGCATGTCACACACTCTCAGCCTCAGAGGATGGTAATGGCAACCCCCATTTGAAGAAACATGCCAAGAAAACCCCATGCTAAGGTTGCCTTAGGGTCGCCATAAGTCGAAAAGGACTTGAAGACACACAAAAACATCAAAAAAGTCTGCAATTGTTTCTTGGGTAGTACATGGGAATAGGAGCCAGCATGGTGTAGTGGTCTGAGTGTTGGACTACCACTCTGGAGACCTGGGTTTGATTCCCCACTCTGCCATGAAACCCAATGGGTGAACATGGATAAGTCACACACTCTCAGCCTCAGGGGAAGGCAGTGGCAAACCTCCTCTAAGTGAATCTTGACAAGAAAACCTCATGATCACCAAAAGTCAGGAACCATTTGAAGGCACACAACATACACATATAACCTTCAAGTTAAGGAACTCGGTTCTCCTTTAGATAAATCTTCAAGGGTACACTCTCTCTCTCTCTCTCATTGTGCAGAATTATTTGTTAAAGAAGCCATGCCCAAGCAACACATCAACTTAAGCAGTGTCTGCATTGCAGAAATTTATTAAAGCAGTTTGACAATACTTTAACTGCCCTGGCCCAAGGCTATGGAATTCTGGGATTTGCAGTTTTGTGAGATATTTAGCCTTTTCTGTCAGAGAGCTCTGGTACCACAAAGCAAACTGCAGATCCTAAGAGTCCATAGGATGGAGCCATGGCAGTTAAAGCGGTGTCAAACTTCATTATTTCTGCAGGGCAGATTCAGGCTGCATCCATACTGTAGAACTGGCTTCCTTCTCCTTCTCCCCTCATCCTCATCATCTTCCTTCTCTTTCTCCCCTCATCCTCATCCTCTTCCTGGATTCCTTCCCCTTCTCCCCTCTTCCTCCTCCTCCTCCTCCTCCTCCTCCTCCTTCGCCTGGCTTCCTTCTCCTTCTCTTTCTCCCCCCCTCCTCCTCTGCCCAGTGTATAAGACGACCCCCGTCTTTTCAGACCCTTTTCCAGAGTTTAAAAGTCATCTTATACGCCAGATAATACGGTACTTCTATGACATCCAGTTCATTTATACCCTTGAAAACATTCAATTAAAATCCAGAGAAAACTTTTGAGTTTTTCATTCCCCTCTTAGAAAGCTCTTAGTGGAGGGAATTGCACACAAACAGGAGATATCACTCAAAAGACCCATCTCTAGCATGTGCCAAATATAATGCTTTCACAGTCAGGTAGCATCATAGCACCTCTGAAAATATCTCAAAACCCTGTAGGTTCATTAAGATGATACATCCATCTAAAATTACATAATATGGCAAACTCTGCCCTGGGAGGCCATGAAAAATACAGATTCCACATGAAGCATCATGTCTGCCTAAAATTCTCAGTATACTGTGACCATTAAATGATTGCTGCTAGTTTCCTTATGGAATAATTCTGAGCCAGAATGAGGTATAAAACCTAGCTCCTCAGAAAAGAGAGAGCACAGTTCACTCCTGTTTTATTTACCAAACTTTTAGCCAGGTGTTTCCCCTCTCTCCTAGTTCAATGGTCATATAATTTGGTACATGGAGCCTTCTGTGGAATTTTCGGTCAAAAATGTATGACTCCAACTAGCAAGGTCAAAAAAAGCTAACAAAATAACTAACCAGATTCTATCACTGTTTTCACCTCTGGGTTTCTCTAATGAGATCTAAATTGTGATTACATAAAATTATCAGCTAAATTCAGCTTAATATTTGCAATCTTCTTACCTTGGTTAATCATAATGCAAGACCAGGGAGTGCTACAGTTCCACTAGAATTCTAAGTCTAAGGGCCTAAGCAGACAGGCAAGATAGCACAGGCCAACCCGCCTCCGCATCTGGTCAGAAGACCCCCATCATGGCTCGTAAGACTGGAAATGAGGCTCTTGACTACACCCACCAGGTCAGGCACCCCCATCCAATGTTACAAGCCACAACAGGGGTCTTCTGAGCAGACATGATGGCAGATACATGTAAGGGGCACGCGGAGATGTGTGGTATGCCAGCTGTCATCACATAGTTTTAAGGAAACACCATGGCAAATAGTGGGTTTATATAGGTACGGTCCCTTTGGGTCAGGATCAGTCCAGAACCACTGGATTGGCATTTGGAGAGGCCAATCCCAGCCCAGGGCAAATAGCCTATATTGTCAGTACAGGATGGCACAAGGCCAGGGGGGAGCATGGGCCATTTGGTCCGGGCATATAGGCCCTAAGAAATCTGCATTGTGTTGATACAGGGAGCACTTATGATAGGCATACTTGTATCTACAGCAAGTTTTAGCCATTCTAATTGCTTTATTGTATCTCTACTTACCAGGTCCAAAACCATTACTGGGCAGCTCTGCCTGTGAGCCACATTTTCTAGGTTGTAAAGTTACAAGGAGACGACCATATAACCCCGTTCTTTGACTGGCTATTTCAAGTTTCAGCAAGCAGACTCCTTTGCGCTCCAGCTCTTTGAAGGAGATGCTTTCCTGCCATGCTCTGGAAAGGTACAAAGAAAGAAACCATGGAACAGTGGACAAATGAACAGTATGAACTAAGAAGCTTGGCCTTCTCCCTCCTCCAGTACAATGCTACCAGACAACAAAGAACTACTGCCCAATACAGGCGATAACACTAAACAATACTTGGGTCTGTTCAGATGCAGTAATTACAGATAATCTCTAAGGAAGGGAAATTCACATTCCAAACTACCTCAGTTTCTTGTCTGTCTACTTGACAGCCTTCCGATGCATCTCGAGATGTTGAGAAACACAAGACTATCAACTCCCTTTACACAAGCTGTCCATGTATTACTGTTGTGTGCCTTCAACTCATTTCCAACTTATGGAAACCTTAAGGTGATCCTGTCATAGGGTTTTCTGGAGGTGAGAGTATGTGACTCACGCAAGGTCAACCAGTGGGTTTCCACGGGCAAGTGTGGAATCAAACCCTGGTCTCCAGAGTTGTACTCCAACACTCAAACCACTACCCCACGCTGGCTCTCTGTCCGTGTTTAGCAGGTCTCAAAAGACCAATATGAGGTGCATGGTTGTCCAGAGGTATGGTCTGGACAAACAGAATTCTGGACTAGACAGGCCTTAACCCTGAATATTGCTGGAAAATTTAAGGAAAACAAGATGTAAAGCTTACATTACTGAACAGCTTTTACAGTACACACAGAGGGTACAAATAATTCCTGTATTAAAAGATGTACTTATTACACATGTCCAGATGTCCTGTGTTTGACAGAATTGTACTGACTGATCTACTTCCACTAGTTTATCTACCTAATAACTCAACAGCAGTTGGTCAACATTTTTCTCTCCCTTTGTAACCACAAATGGGAAAATATTTAGCAGCAACAGTAAGCATTAGGATATCAGTACTTATGGAATGGCTGCAAAATCTTAAATATATCTCAAAGCCAGCTTCCTTGATAATAAAAATTTCTTTGAAAGTTCTTCTCAGGGACAACCACAAGCAATAAATATGGGTGTGCTGTTATAATTCTTGTGGATTTCAGTGCCTTACAAAAGCTTTTCCCGCCTTTTTTTTGCTCTAGGCGATGGAGTCTAGGGAATAAAAAAGTATTTGAAGAAATAATCTGCTTCTCCCTTATGTTTAAGAAACAAGACTAGAGCCCCTTGGGTATGTGGAAGTGAGCACACAGTTCTTTGGATGCAGGCTAAAGAACTTGGGGGGAGGGTGTCCCTTTATTCTGAGGCTTCTTCTCCATCCTATTTTATAGATAATTAAAACCATCTTTAATCAGATATTCTAAATAACTATTAATACATTTCAATTACATATTTAACTCAGATTTACAAAGGGGAAACATTCATTTTACTTAATATATCCATAAAAATACTCTGAATCCAATAAATTATGTCAAATTGCTCCAAAAACTTTAGTGGTTCCTTCTGTGACATAAAAACACATTATGATATACCTATTTATATTTTAAAAAATAAGAACAGTTTATCAGAACTAGTAGCTACTAATCCTCATTCTTGGAGTGTCAAGGTCAATATAATAGGGTAACAAAAGTGAGATCAGAATTTTATTTATTTATGGCAAATTTCTGAATAATTTGCGGTACTTCGCCAAGGCTTTCTCATCCCAATTATTTAAGGACAGTAACAATTAAAATGCTTCCTAAAGTAGGATGTTGAAAAATAACACCTGAGGGTGAAAATCAGGAACAGATCTATAAGCTTGGTTGTGGTATGTGTTGTGAATTCTGACTTCATTCATGTGTTCAGGGGAACCTGTTCCATAGTCCCCATCATATGTCTGCCTTAACAATTATTTTGCACTTGGCTCCAGCTAACAAACCTCAACTTTAGTTAAAATAAATAATAGACTCTGCAAGGTGAGGTTCTGCCTATGCTTGCACTATAAGGAAGGTGCTCTACACTATATAGCTCCAGTTCTAGAAAAGTGCTTCAAGAGCACATGCTTCACAGCTTGATCAATTGAAAGTATACTTCTCCACACAGGACCAGCCCTGAGGATGGCAAGTCTGGGCACTAAGCTGAAGGGTGGTGCCAAGTTGAGCTCAGTGTCTTTTGAGCATACTGTCTGGAGAAAGGTACTATCTGGGAGAGGACATGTGAGACTCCAGCGAGTTTCCAAAGCTGGAGCTGGAGAGTACTGGCAGCTAAGAAGTCCTCCCATTTTGGGTTATATGTGGTATATAAATTAAATAAATAAAGCACTCAATTTTTAAAAAAGTAGCTCTGAGAACTTTCATGAACACTGCTAACGAAGTCTAAAAACAGCTGGGCCTTTTATATTGTTTTGCATTCCTGATCAAGCAACGCAACCTGGCACCACATCAGAACTTACTGGGAAGCAGAGAGGAGGGCTGAATGCATTCTTTGCTCAAAGTAATAATAATAATAATAATAATAATAATAATAATAATAATAATAAAACGTATTTGTATCCCGCCCCTTTGAGGACAATTGAGGCAGCTAACAGTATAAAATACACAATACAATCAACCCAAATAATCTCCCCCCCTTAAAAAAGCATTAAATCCAATAAAGATTAAAACCATACAGATTAAAACTGACCAAATTTGTCCCTGCTTGCTGATATATATCTCAGATATATTGGTCATTAGCCAATTTATCAATCCTGTTTGCACCCCTGCTATCAGGCCATCTTTACCAAGTTCCCCCAAAAATAAAAGAGTCCAAAATCTGGCCAGTGTAACCAAAACAAAGAATACTTACAATTACTCCACACTGAGATTGCCTAATTGTATTATACCATTGCATGGATTTTAATTGCCATTTTGAAAATCTAATCTTGTCTGAAAAGTGAGGTACACATTTAATAAAAACAAACAAACAGTTATAAAGTTGGAAATCAGTGGCCCATTCTAGCACTCTCAAAGCATGCAGATGATTAAGCTGGCAAGGTCCAGCTTCCTCTTAAAAACAACACTGTCTGTATTTTAAATGTTATTTATTGTGGGTGACTATAAAGGAACCACGCGCTTAGCAATAGCAGCTTCATTTATATACCACTTCATACCGCCTGGAGCAGTCTCTAAGTGGTTTACAACTATAAGCTAATTGCCCCCAACAAGCTGGGTACTCATTTTAGTGACCTATGGAAGGATGCATGGCTGAGTTGATCCTGAGCCCCTGGCTGAGATTGAACTCACAACCTTGTGGTGTGCGAGGGTGTGGCTGCAGTACTGACATTTAACCACTGAGCCACCAAGACTCCTGCTTACAGACTAACAGTCATAATATTTATATAGAATAATATGTGTGTATAGAAATAGTCAAGAAAACTGTCTCTTTAAAGAGAAAATTCTGCGAATGAGAGGCTAGCTTCATAATAGAAAGTTTTGGATCATACTCCTAGATTATGCAAAGGCTCCCTTTTCTGTCTTCTGGATGTAAGATACTGCATTTTAGCAGTATCAGGGGAATCCTAAAGAGAGGGCCAATGGAGTAGGACTTTAACATTTGATGTTTCTACCTCCAAAAAGGTAAAGCATTTTTCTTTTTTAAAAAAGTGGACTACATTTGGCATGCTTCATCAAAACAGCAGCTAATTTCCCCCCCCCAATGTAAAAGCATGGTGGCTCCTTTAGAAATTCAGTATTCTCTGATTAACAAAGGGGCTTGCAGCTTCACCAAGAACAGAGGCAACTTGAATCTTTTGTCTTGCTAATGGAACTTAAAATGTAATAATAATAATAATAATAATAATAATAATAATAATAATAATAATAATAATAATTTCTATCCCACCCCTCTACCGAAGATCGGGGCAGCATACAACAAAAAAATCTCACAATAACCCATCCCAAACCCAAACCCACCCTCCCCTTAAAACAGTATTAAACAACTTAACATTGAAATAATTATTTCCTGGAGTTTATTTCCTGGAGTTCCCAACATAGCCAGGAGGAGAAGGGGCCATCCTGAATGAATTTCCCTCCAGAACCACTTGAACGGAAACCAGCCACATTGTGACAAAATACAGATTAGTATGTGACTAACATTGTCACAACATAGTATTTCTTTCTCCTGTATGATTTTTAATACCTTTGCCTGATGAATAAGCCAGTGGAGCTTCAAAAGCTTGCATCATGTATTTGACGCATTTTGGTTGGCCCAATAAAGGTATCACTGTTGTAGATTTTACATGTTATAGTACATCGCTAGCAATATTTACTTAAATGTTCCACTTGGCTCTCTTAGCAAGTGTTGGTAGGATTAGCTGTAAACCAAAAACCTGATAGCAACCAAGTAGCATATTTCATACTTGCCATTGTATTACCATATATGGATGTGAGGGCTGAACAATTAAGAAAGTGGATAAGAAGAAAATTAACTGATTCAAGATGTGGTGCTGAAGAAAAATGCTGAGGATACCGTGGACAGCCAAAAAGATAAACAAATGGGTCCTACGACTGATTGAGCCTGAATTCTCCCTGGAAGCCAATATGAGGCTGTTGTACTTTGGCCACATCGTGAGAAGGCATGGCTCATTAAAAAAGGTAATACCAGCAAAGATGGAGAAATTAGAAAGAGAGGCCAGATGGATAGACTCAATCAGAGAGGTCACAGGTATGAATATACAGAACCTAAGCAGAGCAGTGGAAAATAGGGGGTCTTGGAGATGTCTCATCAGCAGGGTAGCCATGGGTTGAAATCAACTTGAGGGCAGTTAACAACAACAACAATACAAGCCAGGGGGTCACCATGGGCTGAGAGCAACTTGAGTGCAATTAACAACAACAACAAAGCAGGTTTCCTGAATGTGTTGTTGTTAACTGCCCTCGAGTCAATTTGAACCCAAGGTGACCCTATGGATGAGACATCTCCAAGACCCTCTGTCCTCCACTGCTCTGCCCAACTCCTACAAACTTATACTTGTGATCTCCTTAATAAATTCCATCCATCTCACATGTGGCCTTCCTCTCTTTCTACTTCCCTTCACCTTTCATAGCATTATTTTTTTTCCCCAATGAGTTGTGCCTTTTCATGAAGTGTCCAAAGTATGACAACTTCAATTTGATCATTTTGGTTTCCAAGAAGATTTCTGGCTTGATCTGCTTTAGGACCCACTTGTTTGTCGCTTTGGCTGTCCATGAGATCCTCAGCACTCTTCTCCAGCACCACATTATCTCAAAGGAATTGATTTTCCTCCTATCTTCTTTCTGTCCAGCTCTCACATCCCTACATGGTAATAGGGAATACAATGACTTGTATGATTCTAACTTTTGTGCTGAGTTGTGTATCTTTGCATTTTAGGATCTTTTCTAGTTCTTTCATAGCCACCTTCCCCTTTTCTTAGTCTTCTCCTGATTTCCTGACAGCAGTCCCCCATTTCTATCAATGTTTGATCCCCAGGTTAATCCTTTTGCTATAAAAAGGAGGAAGGTATTGCATTTCTGGGCAAAAGTTTCATTCATGTCTCATTTTAGTAATCTGTCATTTAGTAATTCATCTCATCCAAACTAGGCATTATAATCTGAAACAGGATGCCTATGCATGTTTTTGTCGTATGCTTGAAGTAAACATATAACACCTTTGCCCTAGATAATTAAGCAAAGCCTAATTATCATTCATCTCAAAAGAGGTGATTTTCTTTCCCTATACAGTATTCTTTCTGAATATATAGGCACTGACAAGGTGCCCAGACGTGTCCTCATCGCAAAGGAGGGCAAGGCACCGCAAAATGTAGGGCATTCAAGAAAAACGGCCAAAAACACTCATATAAACGAAAAGTCGTGTCCAAAACGGAAGGCATTTGGGAACTCCTCCTAGACAGAAGGCTGAAATGCAAGACGTGAGGAGGAAAAGTCTGGTCCCCCTTGCGCACTTAGAGATGTCAACATCTTAAAGACTTAAAGATAATTTTTGAACACACGGACCACCAATTGGGGACTGGGAATCCCCTCCAGTACCTGGCTTCCTCGATCTCGGCCTCCCTTTCCTCCTTGAGCAGCTCCAACTGCCGCGAGACGAACTCCTCAACGGCCGCCGCCATCCCAACGGATGCTAAGAGGAAATGGATCCCCAACAAACCCCCAGAAGGGGAGGCCAGAGCGGAACCTTAGAGCCGGGTTCCTGCTTCCCGCCGGACCCGGTCCGTCGCCCCTCCTGTTCCCCCTTGTGATGTATTTCCGGTTCCGGTGAGCGGCGAGGGGCGATGGCTGTGGCGTTTTTCGTCTCTGCGGTGGGCTCTGGGCGCTTGTTGAGGCGGGCAGGTGAGGGCGTTGCTGTTCTCCTCTCTAATGCCGTTTTCCTTTGGCAGCCATTTCGGGAAGGGCCTCCCGCACTACGCTCCTTCATAGGCAGACGTTCCCAGTGCTCTGCTCCTCTTGGGGGTGTATCCACACTGAAGAAATAACCCGTTTTGACACCGTTTTAACTGCCAGGACTCAGTGCTGTAGAATCCTGGGAACTGTAGTTTGTGGTGGCACCAGAGCTCTCTGACAGAAAAGGCCCAATGTCTCACAAAACTACAGTTCCCAAAAATTCCATAGCACTGAGTCATGGCAGTAAAAAGTGGTGTTAAACTGGATGATTAATTATCATTATTATAACTATTTATTTGTAACTATCTACTAATTATTATTATAACTGGACTGTTTCTGCAGTATGGATGCACAAAAAAACCCCAAAACACAACACTTTTTAAACCTGCTTTTTTTCCAACCCTGCTTAGAAGTAACTATGGCTGCATCTGCACTGCAGAAATAATCCAGTTTGAGACCACTTTAACTGCCCTGGCTCAGTGCTAGTTTAAAATTTAAACTGACCCAGTTTAAAGCAGCCAGCCCCACTTCTAAGTCTAAATCCTCCCATCCCATGTTTGGTTCTTGTTCCCTTTGACTTAGGGCCTTTGCAGACTACTAGAAATAGTGCAAATTGAGTCCCCTTTAACTGGCCTGGCTCAGTGCTATGGGATCATGGGAACTGTAGTTTATTGTGGCACCAGAGCTCTCTGACAGAGAAGGCTCAATGTCTCAGAAAAAAAATACAGTTCCCATGATTCCCTAGCACTGAGCCAGGACAGTTAAAGTGCACTCAATTTGCACTGTTTCTAGCAGTCTGCAAAGGCCCAAACTTTGTCCACAGAAGCCAGCCTTGAATAGAATATTCATGCCATTCTCGTTCTGCTATGTTTGCACACAAGTGGAGCAACCTTCATCTGAGAGTTCAAAGACTAGTGGTGTTAAATTTTCTTTTTATCTTGCGTTGACTGGTATATTGTGACTTCACTATTGCTTGTAACAACCTTGTAATTCCTGTTGTATTAAGACAGATGCATAAGGAAATCTGGTTTTAAGGAGCAGGGTAAGTTCATTGATTCTTGCTCTTTTTTCATTTGTACCTGTATATTGAATTTGTATCCCACCTTTCTCCCAAAATGGGATTCGAGATGGCTTCCTATAACTTTAAAAATATATGTGGTTAAAACAATAATTTACAAAAGTTTAAAAAGAATGTAATAATAGTATTATTTAAAAGATCCTTAAAAACAGCTAAGAACGCTTAAAACATGTTTAAAATATGATTGCATTAACAGATTTAAAAAAATGCAGCGCAGCATTTACACACACTACAGCTCCATAATTAAAATTCAAAAGCCTGCCTAAATAAAAACATCTTCACCTGCTTGCAGAAACCAGACTTTCTGGGAGCAAACACAGAGAAAGGTTTCCCCAAATCCATACAAACAGCACCTGCAAAGGTGGTGGGACTGAGAGAAAGCCCTCAACAGGAGGACAGCAGGAATTTGAAAGGATTAAATTTCTTTGTAGCCTATGTATATTTAAAAACATTCCATATCATTTCCCACTGAAAGATCTCATAGCTTTATTCATATTATGGCTATTAAGTGAAGCCAGAACTGCAAGTGATAGTAATATTTGAAATCAAAGGAACAATATTTGGTTGTAGGTTGGCAAAAATGAGACCTTTCATAGGTCGGTAAAATGAGTAAGTACCCTGCTTGATGGGGGCAATTGGCCTACAGATTGTAAACTACTTAGAGAGTGCTGAGTTCA
>CM034701.1:121108639-121151497 GCA_020142125.1 Phrynosoma platyrhinos | reverse complement strand
GATTCAACCCAGATTCATCCTGGATTATTTTCACTCCTTCCTGCAGGATGCTTTCCATTTGAGACCTTAAAAGTCTGTTAAATATATGTGGGGACACAGTGGCAATTCTTCAACCAAGTGATGGGGCCCACAGAGTAGCAGACAAAAGGCTTAGGTACCTATAGAGATGATAAGAGGGCAACACTGTAAAATGTGCCACATAATATTTTCTTCAGACTATAAATTAGGTGTGTTATCACATGGATACAGGAGCATTCCTGTATGTTCCAAAATATTCCTGCTTACAGTTGAACACCATGCTTAAAGTTAGACAAATTTAACAGGAATGCCACAATATCAGCACTTCGGAATATTTGTGCTTGTGGATTCAGATTTGGCATACCTAGTTTGAAAGGCAGGGGAAATAAGCCCACTATGTTCTAGTTATATGGCCCTGAATTTGTCACTCATTTTGGAAACATGGAAGAGGAAGTAGCATGTTATTGAACAGAGGAAGATAGGATTGTCTGAATAATAGAGAAGACCTAGTGTCATTCAATGAAAATGCATGGTTTCTTTGTAATTTTAAATGCTGCTCAGTGTCTTGGTTGACAAACTGTTTAATAGAGAGATTTCTAGGCTCCATCTTGTCCTAGAATGCAGCATCAGTGCTGAGGGTTCAGTAGAAAGGACTGTTGTATACAGAACAGTGTGTTGGACTAGGTCTCTGGGAAACCAGTGTTTGAATCTCTGCTCAGCCATGGAAATCCCTTGGGTGATCTTAGGCATTTCACACTATCTCAGCTTTTGAAGAAGGCAAAGGTAAACCATCTCTGAATAAATCTTGCCAAGAAGACCATAGGCTAGGGTTGCTATAGGTTGGAATAAAGTTGAAGGCACATGCCTCTCTCACATACACCCTATACTAAGCTAAATAAAACGTATGGAAACATTTTGCCCAACTTAACAGGATTTGAGAAGAGACCTGGGGCCTGTACAGACTGCCAGAAATAATCCAGCTTGAGACCACTTTAACTGTCCTGGCTCAGTGCTGAGGGAATCATGGGAATTGTAGTTTTTTCTGAGACATTAAACCTTCTGTCAGAGAGCTCTGGTGCCACAATAAACTACAGTTCTCCTGATTCCCTAGCACTGAGCCAGGGCAGTTAAAGTGATCTCAAGCTGGATTATTTCTGGCAGTCTGTATAGGCCAGGGGTAGGCAACCTTTCCCCTTTACGGGCCGAGAGACTTCAACTCCCAGAAGCCTCAGCCATGTTGGTCAATAGTCCCATGTTGGCCAATAGCTCCTGGCATTCTGGGAGCTGAAGTCCCTCGGCCCTTAAAGGGGAAAGGTTGCCTACCCCTGGTATAGGCCCTTTGGCAGCCCAAACAACCTAGGTTTAGTCCCTATTGTCTGATAAATTGCAGAATTGCTCATTAGGCAGGTGTGAGTTATTGCATTTGTTGTAATGGCTACTTTCTGGGTCTTGAAGCCTGATTCTGTGCAGATTTACATGTACCTAAGACCATTATGTTTCATGTGCCTAGGATGTCTGAACTCCAGAAAGGAGGACTGGAAAGGAAAAGGGCCTCTGTGGTTTCTATAAAGAAACTGCTGTTCAGAGTAGCTCCCTTAGTTATAGTCTGTGTTTCCAGGTTTAGCCCCAGTGAGTAATGACTTTTGTGCAGGTTGCCTTTCCTTATAAGGAAAATTGGTATCCTGTAACAGCAAAAAGATGATTAAACTAATAAGCTATTGGAATAACTCCTTCCAAGAAGGGATTTTCACTAATCTTGCCTTTAATTTGTTCAGGTTAATCATCACCCTTTTAACCCTGGGCTCATTATTTCAGTTGCATGTTGTCTGCAGCAGATTTAGAAAAGAAGGGATTTTATTTAAACTATTTTTAACCAGATATTTTTAACTGACTTAAACTATAACTTGTGAAACATTAGATCTTAGAGCCAAGTCCCCATTCCTGCAGGGCTTTAAGCCCACCTTTCTTTTACCAGTTCTAAACATCAGAAGAACTGTAGAGATCTTTTTAGCTGAACCTGGATATTTGTTAATGTTTTG
Source organism: Phrynosoma platyrhinos (assembly GCA_020142125.1). Lineage (NCBI taxonomy): Eukaryota > Metazoa > Chordata > Lepidosauria > Squamata > Phrynosomatidae > Phrynosoma > Phrynosoma platyrhinos. The sequence continues at coordinate 121,149,440 of CM034701.1, read as the reverse complement.
TCTGTCATTGGTGAAGGGGAAGCAAAATAACACACTTATCCCACTCTGTGCAAAGGGATCTTGTAACACCTGAGTGAAAAAAGTTGGAGCATGAGCTTTCGGAGACTTGGGGCCTGAACAGACTGCTAGAAATTATCCAGTTTGAGACCACTTTAACTGTCCTGGCTCAGTGCTAGGGAATCATGGGAACTGTAGTTTATTGTGGCACCAGCACGCTCTGACAGAGAAGGCTCAGTGTCTCAGAAAAATCTACAATTCCCATGATTCCCTAGCATTGAGCCAAGGCAGTTAAAAGTGGTCTCAAACTGTATTATTTCTGGCAGTCTGTTCAGGCCCTTGGTCTACTTGTTCACATGCAGTAGACCAAGTCTACAGAAGCTTAATGCTACAACTTCTTTTGCTCAGTCTCAAAAATATTACAAGATCCCTTTGCATACTGATATTCTAGATTAACAAGGCTGTCTCAGAATTCTCATCCCACCTCTTTCAGTGTTACAGTTCATAGTTCTAGAATTAGCACATTGTTAGTAGCTTATCAAAACAGCAGCATCCAAGTATGCTAATGCAATTCTCAGTTTCTGATTTTCTTGTCTTTCTTTTTCAGCCTCTTCGTTGTGGTCTGCAGCTCGAAGTCAAAGTTCACAAAGCACCTCATCACAGCAACAGTAAGATTAGTTTATTGCATAAGAAAAACTGCTGTAGAACATGACCTTTCTTCCTATTTCAGGATACTGATGATAATTTGTTTTTCCTTAAAGAACAGATTTACAACATTAACAATCTACAAACCTGTAGCCAAAGTAGAATGGCAGCTGCAGCTCAGGAAGCAGCTTCAGAAGTAGAGCCAGCTGAATTTGGCAGAAGTGCTGATGAAGAAATAGTAGACCTCACCTGTGAATCTCCAGTAGTTGATCTTACATATAATGATGCTGTTGTGTTTGTTGAGCAGTCTAGACAGAGGCAAAATCAAGAATTTGGAAGCCAATCATTCTCTGACAGCCATATATTGTGTAGTGATGATGATGACAGTGAATGCAGAGAGAGTGATGTCCTTGTGACAAGTGAGTTGTCCAACAAATTGGGAAAACAAGGAATTGTAAGTTCACAGTCCTCAGGCATTGTGAGTTGTCCAATTTGCATGGATGGCTATGCAGAAATTGTACACAGTGGACGGCTTGTAGTGTCGACAAAATGTGGCCACATTTTTTGTAGTCAGTGTCTCTGTCATTCTCTTAGGAGTGCTAGCTGTTGCCCAACTTGTAGGAAGAAACTCAGTCCCAAACAGTACCATCCAATTTATATATGAAGATATGGGTGCCCCTTTCAACAATTATAATGTGGATTTTCATGAGTCCCTTATAAACCTAGAATTAAAGGAATCTAAGTTATATAGATGACTTGAATTACTATTGGGGTTTTTTCACTTTCTTTTTGGTCTAGTTATACTGTACAAATTTCATTTTGTTGTTAAGGATTTTCACAGCTCAAGTTCTTCAGGATCTGCAGAGGTCTGAAGAACAGCTTCTTCTGTTACAAATATGGCTAGTGTTGCCATACCACCTTGGAATAGCTGTACAATTTTATTATTTGTTGAAGAAAAGAGAGCATAAAGTAAGATGCACCCCACCCAGCTGGCCCCACATTATAACACTATGGAGAATCCTCAATGTTGTAAAATTCATTTTATAAGAATTGAACCTAGACATGCATTTGAATGAAGTTAAAGTGAATACTAAATGTTATTCATCATTAGAGTCACTAGGCTTCTATTCTGCTTATACTGTTATCCTTAAAGAAGTACTTCAGATTACTCTTTGTCCCATGTATGATTCACCAGTATGGTTTTTTATCCTATTGGAAAGAATTTGAGAATTCATCATCACGTAACTTTGTTGGCATAATAGAAAAAACTGGATAGCCAGGTAGTATACACTGAAGATACAGCATTTAGCGCTGTTGGCCAATGCCATCCCCAAGCTGATCCCTTCTGGTTGTGATAGCCTATAGTCCACATCAGTATCTAGCATGGGCATTGGCTATGCATGCAAATGACTGATGGGAGTTGTGATCAAGGACAGCTTCAGGGTACTTGGTTTTCAAAAGGCTGACTTATGGTGTATTTTTTTAAAAGATTACTGCTCTCACCTTTATACTAGTGTTTCAGCAAAACTGTGTATATTGCACTGGCCTCAGCTATTACATAATGTCTTCCCTGTTAATGGGTGACGTCTCTTGTATCTTCTCATGAAAGGCAGAATAATCGAAAAGCAAAACAATGGTGCATAATCTAATGGTAACTAAAAAGCTATACCCAAGTTAGAAAGTCCTAGAAGTGTAGTTACAACAGACTAGATCTGCTCAAAGGTTTATGATTAAATTGTTCTTGTTTGGGCTGTAATGGCTGTGTAATCCAAAAACCAAAAATAGGAATACTGTATTTAGTGATTTATCAGAATTCACAATTGGTTGCCATGTTCTTATGGATTACTGCATACTATTGTTTGAACAGAAACTGTTATTTTCATCCACTGTATTACAATTTCATTAGTACGGAAACAAGCATGTTTTTCTGCAGTAATGAACTCATAGTACAGTGTTGTACTACATTATATGCTAGTTTGATATAGTATGCTAGTTTAATATACTAATAAAGCAAAGAAGAGAGGTCTGTGCTAGTTATTTGTGAGTACTGTCATTTCTCAAGGGAAGCTAGTGCTAATGTTGCCTATATTTAAAAGAACAAAAAATAACTGTTCACATATCTATGTTGGTTCAACAGTAAAGCAGGATATCTTAAAGCACTGTCAAATGTTTGCTTATATTTTACATTTATTGATGAATATATAGCTCATGTTTGTGTTCATAGTTTACTGTGTTTATTGCCAGTGGCTTCTGTACTCAGGGTGAAAATAAAGCCATTTAAATACTCAATGAATAATTTTAGGTAGCATGATTAAATAGCCATAGTCTTTTCTAAACACAAATAATTTTCTTTGTCTTCCCTGTCTTCTACCATTGTACTTTTGAAAAAAATGACTTGTATTTATTTTTCTGTAGCTGTAAGGGTTATTTTAGCAGAACACTGCTCAGAAATATATTAGTGGGGAAACAGAGGGGGTTGTTTTTTGTTGTTGTTTTGCAACTACTGAAGTGTTCTTTGTCCTCTCTAATTAATGAGAAATTACATACTTAGGTATTTGCTCCTGGTGAATACTAAAACAGTTAAAAGAACTAGCTAAGTCCTTAAGATTGAACTTCAGTTTAATGTCAGCAGCATAGGACATCTTGCAAGTCATTGCAACATTTGACAGATGTTGTCAAAACTGTCACTGCACTGGAATTTTTGCCATTAGTAGATAAGCAAATGCAAAGCTCACCCAGTTCTGTTTGGAAAGTGGCAGCTAGGTAATCTGAGCCAATATATGACAGATTCTGCAATCTGTAGTTATCAGGGATGAGTGGCCTTAGAGGAAATGTTTCTGCTGCCCGATATTATATGGATGTGGCATTGTCACTGTAGGAATGGCAGTAGGAAAGAACCATTGTTATGAATACAACCTAAAAGATTTGTGTGGCAAATATAATGTAGAAAGGAGGCAGCTATGAAAATAAGCAGAAAACTTTTAATACATCTCTAGAATTCCTCCCTCTGTACAGAGTGTTAGCATTTTTAGACCTCTCCTTCCTGACATATCTCCATGAAACAGGAGGTTGCCTGCTAAAGGGGATTCCAAAGGTCTCCTGCCATCTAAACCCAATTTGTGTCTGTTGTTATAGCCAATGTCCCATCAGAAAGTCAGAGTTTGTGCTCTCCTGGCTCTTAGCTTCCCTTTACTCCATGGACGTGGCTCATACCAATGAACAAAAGTCCTGTCACATTACATCACCTCTAAGCAGCTGCTTATCTGGTACAGAAAACTTCTTGCCTTAATCTTAAACAGTAGTAGATTATTATTCAATGGGACTGTTTAGTTATTCTGTGTTACATTGTTTTGGTTCTTTAATCTAACCACATAAAAGAGTAAAGGCTTTGAGGGTGTTTTTTTTTAAAAAAAATCCCACAGGAACTACCATTGTCTGTTTAATCCTATTTTCAAAATTTCCATCCAAATCCCTTATTAATTACAGCAAATGCAAAGATGTGCTACATGGCAGCTATACAATGTGGCAAAACAATCCATTTAATGGCTTTTCTATATTCACTGTCTAGGAAGGTGCTTTGTTCTGTAATCAGCAGATCATGTCCACAATGTGGAATTGATTTACATTTAAAAAAAAAAGTTGCATAGTGCAATCTTCTCATGATTGTACCATTTTAAAATGTTCCCTAATATTGGCTTAAATACCCTAAAAGGCACCAGGTCCCATCTGATTTTAGAAGCTAAGTAGGACCAGCTCTGATTAGTACTTGGAGGGAAGACGGCCAACAAATGCCAGCTGCTCTATGCTATATTTCAGAGGAAGGAACTGACAAAACCACCTCTGGGTATTCTTTGCCTAAGAAAACCCTATGAAATTCATGGGGTCACCATAAGTTGACAGATAACTTGAAGGCACGTGCACAATATCAGAGTCCTTGTTCAGCAAAAGCCAGTATGTTAATCACAATGATTAACACAATCACAATGATGCCAGCTAAGCCTTTCTTCTAACTTTGTGCCTTATGTGGAGAGATTTTATAGGTGGTGGTGGTGGTGTCAGAAATATATTTCATAACCTAAATTATTTTATTCCCAGAAGGGGTGTGTCACAGAGTATTAAGTTTCAGTTCTTACTCTGCCTCTCAGATAGGGGTGGGAGTGACAGACTGGTCTCATGAACTGTGCTTATTTCCAGTTTCCTTGAGATGAATGTGACTTTTGGAGAGCACAGAGAAGAATAAAGATTGCATTAGCTTTTTAAAATAGGCATTTGCAGAACAAGGGATGAGTGCTTTGTGCCCATATCTTGGGTGGATGGGTGCTGGAAAGAGGCATTTAGGTGTAGGGAAGGATTTTTTTTTTCCGTACTGACCCTCTCAACTTTCTGTACTTACTGACATTTTGTCCCTGTATGTTCTTATTCTCCTTTAGCCCTTGGGAACATGAGAAGATGATTTGTAAACAATCTCAGTTTATCCACTTTATAAAATGTGAGCTGTATTCATAATTTGGAGGAAAAATGTAGATCAGATTTAGTACAGGATGGGAAACCTATTTTCTGTTGAGGTCTAGATTCAAAGGGGGTGATCCATCTGTTGGGCAAAACATGTTGAAGATAAGGAGGGCAACCTTTCTCTCTCTTTCCACCAACCTAGTTGTTAAGAGGAAAAACATCACTTTGACAAATGTGTGAACTATTGCTTACAAGGAGCTTTCAAAATTCAGCCCAAGTCTGAGGTTATCCATCTATGTTTGGTTTGTGGAACATATCTAAAGTCCTGTTAAAGTCTGCAAGAGAAAGAAAGCCATTTTCCATTCTGTTCTTTCTGTGCAATACACATTTCCTTCTTCTTGGATACCCATAGAAAATAAGATATGAAATGAGAGATTCCATTGTCAAATAACCATAGTTTCAACTACCTCAGTTTACTTTCTATCCATGAAAAGAAGTAGGGGAGGAGTGTTTCAGCTTGAGTTCTACTCCTGGGTTAGCTAGAATGGAAGAAAAGTTTGGAAAGGATATTTTATGGAGTACAACTCCCAGAATTCTACAAGCATTCTGGGAATTGCAATCCAAATAATTACTTTTCCAAGATTGAGGTGAGAGATTGAGTTGTTCAAATATTACTATCATTTTAAATTATGGTATGAATTTGTGGTCTAAGTTTAGACGCATTTATCCTGTTTCTGGAATGAGGGGGGCAACCAGGCTAATTCTACTTGGATGAGGGGAATTACACTTAGTTTGTGCAAATACTATTTGTTACATTTCCTTTCTCTGAGATTCAGAACATCTCAGGTAGGTGGCAATGCCTTTTAGGGTACTGAGATTTCTGGGTGGGTGTAAGTAGCCTTCTATTTAGACTCCCCAATGCATCTTGAAGAGTGGCATGAAGGAATGGCACCAGCACATGTCTTCTCATAGCAAGAATCATGTTCTCTGCCAAAGGGGAAAACCTATTTCATATCCTTCTAGATTTCTCACCATTCATTAAATTACGGTAAATAAAGACACAGCATTCATTCAGAATAAAGCTTTTGGAATTCAGTGAATAAATGTCCATTATTTTTGTGGGAATTTGACTCAATCTTCATTATTTTCTGTGGTATAATTCTTTGAGTTAGTGCATTAATTTTTCAAGCAATGGTGTCAGTATTAGTGCCTAAATCCAGTTGTTACTCCCAGTTTAAAAAAATTCAATGAGAATTTTGTAAAAAAAAAAAAAGACAAATCACTGGGTCTGCTATTGTTGGCACAATCAATTGAGTGTAGGCTCCCCAGAGGTTGTTGATTTATACAGGCTAGTACTACCTCTTGTGAACATAGGAAGAGATGTCCTAGATCAGACCAAGGGCCTATCCAAACTAGCATTGTATTCCCTCAGTGACCAATCAAATACCCATGGGAAGCCCACCATATCATCGTAGCTTTCCAAGGCTTCAAAACAAGGTATTAAAGGACCTACTGCTCAAGTTCCTTTTAAATAGGAATGTTGGGGGTTAACATGGAGATACTGTGTGCAACATATGTACCGTATTTTCCGGCATATAAGACGACTGGGCATATAAGATGACCCCCCACTTTTCCAGTTAAAATATAGAGTTTGGGAAGAGTATGACTTCCAAAACTGTTGTTGTTGTTGCTGTGCACCTTCAAGTCATTTCCAACTGATGATGACACTAAGGCAAACCTATCATGAACCTACTTATACCTGGCGTATAAGACGACCCCCCCCCACTTTAACCCCAGATTTTGCAGGTTTAAAAGTAGTCTTATACGCCAGAAAATAAGGTACTTATATTACTAAGCTATGCACTCTTCTTCATTAAAGACAAGAGTCAGGAGTCCATCCCACTGGAAATGCAGTGAATCTGCTCCACTTGATGGCAGCATGGCTAACTAATAATTTTGGTAAATTCAAACAAAAATCACAAACCAATAAAGATATCACTGTTTGGTGGATTTTTGTTTGAATTTGCTAAATGGCCAACGCAGCTACCCCTGCATATTAATTATTTTGGTGGCAGCTCTCCCACAGCCATGTTTCCTTTTAATTAGACATTTATGTTTTTGGAGCATCATGTCCTCATTCCACATCTACCAACACATTTATCTTTACCTTTACAGTGATTTCTGATTATTTGATAAACTACTGGCTTTTGTTAGCATCTTTCCAAATTTGCTTACTATTTCATGCGCACATTCCTTATTTTCTACTTAAAATGTGCTGCTGAATACTTTGCTAGCTTGGTTTGTTTTCTAGAAAGAAAATTCCTGCAGTGTGTCTTATTGCAAGCTCCAGGTTTCCATACTTGTATCTTCTGTCACCACATCTTTCATGCTCAGTTTTCTCTTCTATCTGGAGTGCTATCAGTTAACTGTGGCTCTCCAGATGGATTTTCACCTACACTCTCCAGCCCTAGACCAATCATGGACCCTCCTCTTGGACAAATGAAGTGAGGCACATGGCTGCTAAAGAGCAACTTTTCAATAGTCACATTCTGCTTGTGGAATTTTCTCTCCAGAGAGATTTACCTGGCACCTAAATTTTGGCCTTTTTAGTACCAAATGAAAATGTCTTTTATTTTTCTAAGTTATCCCATTCATTAAGAACAGTATTTGCTATTTATAAATAATTGCAGTGCTATTTGGATCTTTTAAAAGAATGGTTAATTATTTTATTATGTTCTTGTGTTTCATGCTGTGGGGTTATATTTTGTCAACTGTGAGAGACAGTTTTTTTACTGGGCGATGTAGAAAAGAAGGGAATCATAAATAACTAAAATTCCCAACTTTTAATGGAAAGTGCAAAATTGATTTGACAGATCAGAACAGGAAAGTCTCTCACAAAAATTCAGTAGTAAAAAAGAACTTCTCCCTGGGTAGGGATTAAATAGGTAGGAAAAAAATAATATCAGATAAAAATGGATGGAAAACATGTTCAGGAGTCCCAGAGTTTCCACTTGAGATGTTGGTTTCCCTGTTCTATGGCCTCCAGGAGAATACTTTTTTCCTCATTTGAAGGCAGCCTTTATGAAATACTGGCTGGAGTACTTGTCTACAACATAACAACAGATCCATGTTCTTTCACAGGCTCCTTCCAAAAACCTCCTTGATTGAACCTCCATGGCCTGAAATCAGATTACCTGATCCAATAGAAGAGGCAAAACACCACAAAGGTAAAAAAAAGTTGAAAAGCTATGGGTATAGCTCAGGGGTAGGCAACCTTTTTGAGCTGGGGGCCAGGTTGCTGTCCCTCAGACAATTGTGGGGCCGAAGTACCAAAAATAAATAAAAAATATAATAAGAATAAAAATAAAAAAGTAATTTAAAAAAAAAATTAAAAATATATATGCATGCACACTGTCTCAGCCCTAGAAAAAACATGGCAAAACCCCTGTGGAGATTTTGCCAAGTAAACCCCAAGAACAAGTAATAACAACAATCAATATCATCAGGGCAGGCGGCGGCAGCAGGGGGCAGAGGGGGCGGCGGCAGGACCGGCCTGGGGCTGGTCTAAGGGCCTTGGGGGGGCCACATCCGGCCCCCGGGCCTTAGGTTGCCTACCCCTGGTATAGCTGTACTATTTTGTTCTCTTGGTAGCAGCAGGGGTTTCATTTTTGTTTATGTACTATGATAACTAGAACAGGAAAATTGGGAACAAGATTATCAGTAAATTTCTCTCTAGGCATTCGTATGAACATGAAACATGAGAAGTCTTTTGCACACAAACAGGCCAGTCCCAGCCCTTAGATCTTGGCCAATGCCTTCTTCATTGAAATGCAATTGGCATTAGTTTGAAGGCCTCCTTGTGCAAATACCTTTTTGAAGAAGAGAATCATCTTTGAAGAAGGGGATCTTGAACAGTCTGTGCCCCCAAGAAGATGTCTGTATATGTGTAGACCCTCTCTCATATTGGTGCCAAATGCATACCACCTGCTAGGCGGGACCCCCCCTACACCCCATGCCTGATTTAGACTGTCTGGTTTGTGTATGTTGTAGCCATTGTAGCCACACTTTCCCTTTTTTGCTTTGCTGCCCCAACTGCCAGCTCCATCCTTTTAAAATGTGCACCTGCACCAGTGCATTTATACACAGCTTTAGGGTTAGGGTTGAGGTTAAGATGGAGCGCTCCTTTGGGACTAGTCTTGCGTCAGGGTGTTTATATACACCAGGGGTAGGCAACTTTTTTGAGCCAGGGGCTGGGTTGCTGTCCCTCAGACAATTGGGGGGCCAAATCACCAATAAATAAATAAATAAATAAAATAAAAATAAATTTAAAAATATATGTATGTACACTCTCTCAGCCCCAGAAAAGCCATGGCAAAACCCCTGTGGAGATTTTGCCAAGAAAACCCCAAGAACAAGTAATAACAACAATAATCAATATCATCATGGTGGGGGGCGGCGGCGGCAGTGACAGGACCAGCCTGGGGCCGGTCCAAAGGCCTCAGGGGGGCCGCATCCGCCTCCCAGGTCTTAGGTTGCCTACCCCTGATATACACAGTTGAAGGTGTACACTTTCCAGGCTAGAGTGGTTTATTTCTGCTTCTTTCAGTCCAGCTTTTCCTGCCTTAGAGCAGCTGTGATGTGTTAGCCCATCTGTTTGAGGCCCAAGTCTGGCTTCAAATACCTTCTGGCTTTTAGGTACTTTACCAAATTTTTGTCAGGATGTGATGATGTGGTATGTTTCGAAACTATGTTTCTGTGTTTAGAATTTCATATTTGGGTTACATCTCACTTTGCTTTGGCTTTATAAAGAATGCATGCCCTGGAAACTGCTATCTTTAATGATAAAATTCATAATGCTCTGTGGTCATAACCATTTAAAAATGTTGATAACAAATTGCATTAACACTGGGACAACTCTCTGGAGACCAAAGGGGTCACTGAGCATACAGGTGTATCTCAGTTAATGAAGCCTCTGACCTAAAAACCCACAAAACCTTTTACAAAGTATTTTTATGACCACTCTGCACATGTGCATATTGTTAGTTTGGGATAAAAAGTTGATTGAAACATGTTAAACAGCTTTTGGGAGGGAAGAAATTTATCCCTATACTTTCCATGTTATTTCTGCCACATTTTCTGTTAAATGAAATGTGGTACCACATTTTCTGTTAAATGAAGAAATGCCAAGGAACATCTCTACTATGCTTAGTTAACTGAGGTATCTGTACAGAATGGTAAATTTAGGTAACTTTAGAATAGTTTTTTATAGAATTTTGATGATAAGAAATGAGGCATGGATATTAACCTTACTGTGAAGAGACTACTACTTTTATCAGAGACAGGTATTTCCCATATATATCCACACATTATTAACTCCCACCTCATTTATTAACTTACCCTTTTTCACCCAGAGGTTGTGCAAAAGGTGAATGAGCTAATTGCCACTGGACAGTATGGAAGACTGTTTGCAGTTGTTCACTTTGCCAGCAGACAGTGGAAAGTAACCAGCGAAGATTTAATTTTAATTGAAAATCACATACCGGCTGAGTGTGGAGACAGAATTCGAATAGAAAAGGTAAGTTTCATATTAGTAGTTGCTTTATTCCTGTGTACTAACTGGAGAATAAAAAGAAGGATAAAGGGTTGAATCCCCTGAGTACTGATTGCATTATTACCTTGATATCAGAACCGGTTTAGAACATTCCAACAATGGTTCACAGAAACCTGCCATATATCTTATGCTAATCAGATTGCAAACTATGTTTTAATCACAGTCTTGCAAATGTATAGATGCTAAATGGCAGATTAATATTTCAAATGAATATGCTTGCTTTCCTTTTACTGCTCCCCCTCCCCTTAATACCTCACTACTTAGGTACCACTCTATCTCACCTTCAACAAGCCAATTGGCCCTCATAGTCTCTGTTATGTCCTCTGTAATATTTCTTTTCCTGTTTGGGGAGGAAATAATCCTACTTCACATCTTGGAAGTATATCAAATAGAATTGCCTATTAAGAATTACTCAGCTGAAATTTAGAATAGAACTGGAGGATTGTGGGCGGAAATACAGATACTTTTTAAAAGTGACCTGCAGATGGTGCCATCTTGTTCTTCTCCTTCCATAATAGCACTTTAAATTCTTATGTATTAATTAAAGAGGCTGGATGGCAATCTGTCAGGAGTGCTTTGATTGTGTATTCCTGCATGGCAGGGGGTTGGATTTGTTAGCCCTTTTGATCTCTTTCAGCTCTATGATTCTATGTGATATATAAATTTGAGTGCCTCTTTTTTATCTGCTCACAAAAAGATTATGTTTTTTGAGGGGGAAATACTCTACCTAGTGACTAGCCATCTTCATGTCATTGCAGTGGAGCAGCTGAAGAAAAAGTTTTTGAATCCAGAAAAGCATTTTAGTCATGGATGCCCACCTTGATAGAACTGAACTTTTATTTTAATTTAGCATATTATTGAAGGGAAGAGACTGAATTGTCATGTAAAAAATGGTTTTTTGCCTAATCTAGACCAGTTATTGTTACTACACTCGTCCCTCTACATTTGCAGCTTTGACTTTTGCAGATTTGATTATTCACTGATTTTATTCACTGATGTTCTCTAGGAATATCTAGGTCCTCCAGAGCAACTCTATAGTCAATTTTAACCAAATGTCGCACTGAAAGACCTAGCGATTCCTAGAGAGAACACTCCACTAGGCATCTTAGCTCCTCCAGCACAATTCTATAGTCAATGTTTGATAGATGTTGACCACAGAGTTGAACTGGAGCACCTAGAGATTCCTAGAGAGGTGTTCTCTCAGGTAAAAACATAATGTTTTTGTTATTTGTGGTTTTTCCACATTCATGGGGGTGCGGTGCCCTTAACTCCAGCAATTGTGGAGGAATGAGTGTACTTCCAGGAATGCTTTTGTACAGAATGCCTTAAAACTTGTATGACATTGATAATAAAAGTACTAAGCAATAGCATATCCAATTGTTAATTCTTCCTAGAGTAGAACCATTGAATCATTTCGGCTTACCTACATGTTGATTCACCAGTCAGCAATTAATTCATTCGGTCTACTTTATTTGGGACAAACCAATAGGATCCCAGCCAATGTCTTTTAAGTGCTTTCCCTTGTTACTGTCCATAAATAGTACCGTATGTTGACCTTTGATTTCTAAACATGAATATTTGATTTCTAAACCTGATCATTGTGGGGATATATTTGAATTTCTAAACTAAGCCACTTTTAACACTAAATCGTGCATGCTTAATTGTAGATGTAAGTAAAATCCAACAAGTTGCCCTAAATTAGATTTTCATGGAATTAAATTAGCAATGGAGAAAGGGTTACATGCAAACTGTTCCTCTAATGTCTGTTTCACAGAGTCCCCCGGGGGGGGGTATGGGGGGGTATTTTTGGTCTTACCGACCAGATCTAGCAGCCAGATGAGCTGTCTGCAAGAAGCCAACAGATGGTGGTTCCAGAATATAGATCAGCATAAGAAAGTAAGTTTATGTCTAAGGTTTCATAAATCCTGAACACAATTGTATCAGGGTTTGAAAACAAACCAGGACAGAAGAATTAACAGCAGGAGGCAGCATCAAACGGCTCCCCACTGGTCAATTAGAGGATGGATAGATTTAAAAGACAGTTAACCTGATACAGCATTCAGACCTGTATCAAGAGTGCAACTTGTTTTCTTGAAGTTGTTGGGATCCTTTTTTCCCCTTTTTGAAGATGGGAACAATGTTTGCCCCCCTCCAGTCTGCTGAGACTTCTCCTGTTCTCCAGGAGTTCTCAAAGGTGATTCTGAGATTACATTTGCCAGTTCTTTTAATATCCTTGGATGTAGTTCATCTGGTCCTGGAGACTTAAATTCATTTAGGTAAACCAGGTATTCCTGTACTGCCTCTTTACTTATTCTGTGCTGCATTTCCCCTATTGTGTCCTCTGCTCCATTTTCCTCAGGTTGAGCATCCTTTTCCTTTTGTGAGAAGACTGAGGCAAAGAAGGTGTTGAGTAGTTCTGCCTTTTTTCAGTCCCCTGTTAGAATTTCTCCATCTTCTCTGTGCAGTGCCCCTACCATTTCCTTCTTCTTTCTTTTACCCACAAAACTCCTTTTTATTGTTCTTAACCCCTCTAGCAAGCCTGAGCTCATTCTGCGCTTTGGCTTTCCTGACTTTACCTCTACATGTGCTAGCTATTTGTTTGAATTCCTCTTTACTGATTTTGCCCTTTTTCCATTTCTTATACATCTCCCATTTAAAACTTAGCTCAGCTGAAAGTTCTTTTGTCATCCAGCCTAGCTTCTTGAGACAACTATTTCTATTCAAAATTTTTCTTTCTCATTGGAACAGTTTGAGATTGTGCCTCCAGTATCTCCCTTTTGAGAAACTCCCTTACCCTTTAATATTCTTGACCTTTAGTATTCCTGGATCACTCCCAATCTTTCTCTAAGTTTATTGAAATTAGCTCCCCTAAAGTTTAAAATGAGTGTCTGACTTTGCCTGGTTTCTCCTTTCCACTACATAAGAAACTCCAGGAGAACATGATCACTCCCACCTAAGGATTCCATCGCTTGCACCCCATTTACCAGGTCATCCCTGTTGGTTAGGATCAGATCTAAAATAGTTGATCCCCTTGTTGCCTCTTCCGCTTTTGGACAATGAAATTGTCTTCAAGGCAAATGAGAAATTTGCTAGACCTTGAAGTATTGGCTGAGTTCGACTTCCAGCAAATATCAGGATAGTTGAAGTCACCCATCACTACTACATCTCTCCTTTCTGAGTGTTTGGTCATCTTTTCTAGAAAGGCATTGTCCAATTCCTCAGTCTGATTTGGGGGTCTGTAGTAGACTCCCACGATAACATTCCTGTTGTTTCCTTCCCTTTTAATTTTTGTCCAGATGCTCTCCACCTGATTTCCAGGATTTAAGTCCTGGATCTCTTTACAGGTATAAACATCCCTGACATATAATGCTATTCCTCCTCCTTTCCTGTTTGGCCTATTTCTCTTTAAAAGATTATACACCTCTATTCCTACATTCCAATCATGAGTCTCATCCCACCAGGTTTCAGTAATGCCTATTATATGTGCTTTTTTGTGCTAGGAGTTCAAGTTCATCTTGTTTATTTCCCATGCTCTGTGCATTAGTGTTGAGACATCTAAGACCATGGATCCTCTCCACTTGCTGCCTATGTGAGTTTTTTTGCCTCCCCCTGTTGGGCCCTTGCATCATTTGCCCTGTTCCTTCTATAACACTTTTTTATCTCCGGTCCATGATGTACTCCTGCCTTCCAAGATACCGTACCCCTACATGACTCAATTTAAAGCCTTCTTGATTAAATGTTTGAGAATCATAAACTGGCTAGAAACACAAGAGTACAGTAGATTTTAAGAGCATTTCCTTTTGCCAGTCTTCTAGCAAAAAAAAAAATTAATGATATTTTGACAATAATGTAATGACTGATGTTGCATTGTTTACTGTTGCCCAGGTATTGTTGGTTGGTGCAGATAACTTCACCTTGCTGGGAAAGCCAGTTCTGGGGTAAGGAATCAATAATTCAGTCATACTGAAATGTTTTCAAGACAAGTGGGTTGTGCTGGAAACAGCACAAGGAGCCTTGGGGAAATATGTCTTAAAAATCACTAAAACAAAACAGTGGAAAGAAAATGCAGATCGAAAGAGATAATTGCCTTCCTAACTGTGTGTTCAGAGAGTCCTCAGAGCAAGACGCATATGCTGAAAGAATGTAGGGTGGTACAGAGGCAAAATATGGTAGAGAGGAAAGGGTCTGGTCAGAGTGTAATCCTTTTGCTACTGACAGCAGCCTGGAGATATCTTCTTGCACTAAGCAGCTTTAAAAAATCTGACATCTCAGCTTCAAGGAGAACAGCCTTGTGCTTTACGTGCAGAATAGTTACCTTGCATTTACCCATTTCTCATAATAGTGGGGAGATAATTATCAGCTGATTCAGGGTTATTTTTCCATGGTTTTGCTTCTGATAGGAGAATGGGTCCAGCACTATCACTTCTGAGATTTGGCTTAAGGGCAATCTTTAGCATCCCTGACCAGCTTTTTTGGCCATTCCTTATATAAGGACATCTCGGATAATCAACACTGAATCTCCTTCATACTCATGAGACACTATTTCTAGATTGGAAGGTGGAAGAAGGGAATCTTGATGGACCTTTCACCTGTTGGTCATGTGGAGAGAGAAGAGATAAATAGTTTGGCTTTTTATAGGGCACAGTGTTTCTGGCACAGACTTGATGAGAGTGCAATCCTAGGCCCACTTACCTAAAAGTGATATTCTTTCTTAGTAGAAATGTACAGTATAGGACTGTATTGCTCATGTATTTGACTGTCAGATTATTCGTGTATATTTTAATGAGTTGGTCCATATAAAAATGAACCTTGTGTTCTAATTATTCTGCTTCTCCCTCCTTCCTTTCTCACAGAAGGGCTGGCACATGTGAACTGTCCTGTAGTGCTCAGTGAACCAGAATCAACACACAGTTCCCTACTTTTATGTCATGTTAAGTTTAAAGTCTCACCTAAAAAACTGTCAAAAACAAGTCATTATGAACTGATACATATACTCGAATAATGGCAGAACATTTCTTTTTGTGAGGAAACAAAAAGTAAAGGAATAATGATAGGATATTCTTTCATTTTGGGGTTTTGTTTAAAAGCATAAAAAACCAAAACAAAAATAGGAGTTGCCTGCTGCTTTGATATGTGGTGAAAGTTAACAGAACACATCACACTTTAGGTAGTATAAGCTAGCATTAGCTGAGAATTTTTCCCCTGCTGCCAACCCAGTGAATCCACAAGGTTGTATTCACCCAACATCTTCTTCTTAGTGCAAAAATAAAAAGGAATTCAGCATGTTGTTGTGGTGGTGTGTCTTCAAGTTGTTTCTGACTTGTAGCAACCCTAAGGCAAACCTGCCATGAGATTTTCTAGCACATGCAAATTTGTTAATATTCCACAGTTGTTCCTGAAACATTCCTTCTCAAGCTTGTGATAGCTTTCCTTAATTCCTTAACTCCCTTTGGAAAATACTTTAATTTTGATTTTCAGATATTTTGAGAAAGTGGAATTGAAATGATGGCAATCCTATATGTATGCCCAGGAAGTAGAGTTCATTGAACAATAAATTGTTTTGAACTCAGTAATGCTCCTTTCTGAGTGGACACATCTTTGGACAATCCTATGTCAGTTGTACAAGCCTTTTGCCTCTACATCTTCTCTGCGACCACCCCCAGGCTATGGAATGGCCTGCCGGATGAAATCCATCTTATTACTACTCTTACTGCCTTTAAAAAAGCAGTGAAGGCGGATCTCTTCTGACAGGCCTTCCCGGAATAGCTTCTGCCCTAGGGAGATGAGTTTTTATTTTATTTGTCCCTAATGTTGCTCATTTTTCTTTTATTGTTTTATTGTTTTTATTGCATTGTTGTATTTTAATCTCTCTTAAATTTAATTTTGTTTTAAGGGGATGGAAGGGTTGGATTGTGGGTTGAAAGAATGTTTTAACTTTGTCTGTTTTAAATGCTGTAACCCGCCCCGATTGCTGCGTAGAGGGTCGGGCTATAAATAAAATTATTATTGTTGTTGTTGTTGTTGTTGTTGTTGTTGTTGGTTAATATTACTCAAAGGCTGAGAGCCAGCATGGCGTAGTGCAGGGGTAGGCAACCTTTTTGAGCCAGGAGCCGGGTTGCTGTCCCTCAGACAGTTGGGGGGGCCGAAGCATCATAAATAAATAAATAAAAATTAAGAAAAAAATTTAAAAATATGCATGCACACTCTCTCAGCCCCAGAAAAGCCATGGCAAAACCCCTGTGGAGATTTTGCCAAGAAAACCCCAAGCACAAGTAATAACAACAATAATCAATATCATCATGGTGGGTGGCGGTGGCGGCAGTTGCCTACCCCTGGCATAGTGGTTGATGGACTAGGATGTTGGGACATCAGGGTTCAATTCCTACTGAGTTAGCTTGGGCAAATCACACACTCTCAGCCTCAGAGGGAGGCAAACCCCATCTGAACAAATCTTTCCAAGAACCACTGTGATAGGTTCATCTTAGAATCACCATACGTTGCAAATAACTTGAAAGCATACACAGCAACAATTCTGCCAAGAAAATCTTGTGATAGGTTTGCCTTAGGGTTGCCATAAGTCAGAAATGACTAAGGCACATAAAAAATCTTCAAAGGTGCTGTCTTAGAGCTTCTCTCTCTCTCTGTTCTCCTTGTTGGCCCTATTATTTAGTTAGCTTTCAGTATATCTATCCTGGGGGCCTAATATTCCTCTTTCTAGTAGCTAGTCTTGTTTTTTGCTTACTTTAATATTCTTATGCTCTTTCTTCCCTCCTAGAAAATTTCTTGTTACTAAAAATTGAACTTTGATAAAAAAAAATAAGATGTCTGGTTGATATTAGTGAAAATACTTTTGGTTTCTGCTCTTCAGGTGTAGACTTCCTTCTAGCTTCTGTTTTAAAATAATTTAAGGTTTTAATGTGCAGTAAATATTTCTGATATATTGTTTTCTCTAAAATAGTGGTGGGGAAGCACCTCTGAAAAGATATATTCCAGGAGTGAAGAAAGTGCAGCCTGGACCACATGCAGCCTCTCCCCCGGGTCAATGTTGCCATATTACAGGGACACCCCAGGCAATTTTGGGCCTAGAAGAGGCCTATTTTCCAATAGGAAATTAAATTCTGGATCATTTGCTGTTGGAAAAAGGCCCAGAGAATGCCACAAATACAACAGAATTGCCACCCACACACCTAAGGATGCACTGATGGAAAAAACGCACACATTTTTTTCCAGAGGACATGGCCCTCCAAGGACTCCTGAGAGGCCAGTGTGTCTCTCTAACCTTTACAGGTGTCCTCCCCCATATAGAATCTTTTATTCATCATTTCATTAAATTGTAGGCACTCTAGGAATTTCATTATTGTGATTCAATTTCATTTCCTTGTTGATTAGAAGAAAATGTAAACAACTTATTTGTCTCCTTTATTATAAAGAAAGGATCTCGTCCGCGTGGAGGCCACTGTTATTGAGAAGACAGAATCTTGGCCACGAATTAATATGAGGTTCCGTCCAAAGTGTCATTTCCAGAGGAAGAGAAGTAAGATAGCAAAGATACATAAACCTTTTTCTCTCCAATATGCAAAATACTGTGATTACATTTGGGATGTTGTTAGACAAACATTGTAAGATAAGAGTATGATCCATGAAGAAAGAGCAGAGGGTTCTGTGTATCTCATGGTTAGAATAATCTTGCTCTAATGACTTCATCCAAGCAAATGCTTCCTTTTTTTGGTAGTCTGCTTTTCAAATATTTCCAGTTTATTTTGTCTCACAGCTCCAAATCTTGCTTAATGTTAACATAAGTTAACAAGGTGAAACAACATCTTCAGGCAAGCCTTGATTAGCCTTCTAAGGAAGCAGTTTCTTCTTGAGTGATAACTTGTTTCTCCATGCCATTAGCAAAAAATCTTTTCAGATGTATATGCGGTAAAATTTAAACCTAAAGAGATTTGGCTGTGTTTCTCCCAGATCAGCGTCACATCATTATGTGGACATGGTGTTTAACTATAACTATATTTTTGTCTTCTCTTTCAGTCATCATTCAGCCACAAACTGTTCTGAGGATAAACAACATTGAAATTGCTCCTGCTCTGTCATGATGAATTGTTGGACTTGGCTTCTCGTTGCTACTTTAGGGCAGTATGAACACTGAACATGTTTCTCTTGCATTTGGTTACTGTCAGTAAAAGAAATCTTATTATTACATTTCCTCATATTATTTCTTACTTAATAGTAATGATCCATGATACTACTATCTTATGAAATTAGAGATTGAGGAATTATTGAGAAGATAACATTCATTTTCTCTGTGCTAGCAAAATGTGGGCCAGGAGTTCACACCTGGCAACCACTCCTGCCACTCTCACATACAAGCCAAACACAGCATTTCAGTCACTTATTATATCCCACAAGAGGACTGATAGCTGCCTGGGACTACAACAAGTAGGAGGGTGATTACGCAGATGAACCGTTGGCTAAAAGCTCTCAGAGTTTGGAAATAACCAGTTAAATTTAACTGGTTATGTGCTGATTGGTTTCTATCTTCTCCCAGCAAGACTTAACAGTATTCATTCATCCAGTGGTGCAGAGGGTGGACTCAAGGAGGAAAAGACTCACATAGTTCAGTGCTGGCCTGTGTCAAAGGAAGGAAAACCTGCCTCCTACATGTAAAACATGTTTTCTGGCATTAATATTTACTGACCATACTTCATGATTCTGAGTGAGTGGGGAGGAGAATGCAATTATTAGTTGTTCAGAAAAAATGTTCTGCATTTTCTCAGAGACATTCAAAATATTTTTGATTAAAAATTCTGCAAACTTGATTGGCCAACTGATTATTGCTGTACACTAGTATCCACATTTTCCATAGGGTAATGAGTACATTTTCCTCATTTGCTTTTTTCAGTCTGGACAAACAATTAATGGTGTTGGAAGGGTGGAGAGAAGAGAAAATGCAGATTAGTGACAAAATATAGTTAGCGAAGTTCATTAGTTTCTATGCTTCAGGATAGCCTTTTACAACATGGCAGTTTCCATATGTATTGCACTACAAATTTCACACACCTCAATTCTTAAGACTGTGAGATTTGTAGTGCAGTACGGCTGGAAAGTACCTGGTTGGGGGAAGCAACTTAAAAACTATAAAAAGAACACCTTTGGATTACACTGTTGTAATATCATAATTGTCTAAAGAAAAATACAGCAAATAAAAAAAATAGACAGAATCAATGGCTTAAAAAGTCCAAGGTGAACAAAAGTTGGTGCCAAACTCCAGGGTGTAAGACTTCCATAGGGAGGGTATTCCATAGCTGGAGCACCACATCACAGAAATTTTTCTCCTTTGTTGATACATAACGTACCTGAGATACTTGGTGAAAAGTCTCCTCTAATAATCTTTAGTCAAACAGCACTATGGATTCATAATCATGGTATAAAGACGTGAAAGTGAGGGTTTTATTCTTCCACATGGTCCAGTCCATGCTAAAAATGATTACCAAGATTCTAACATCTTGCCATAGCTGTTAATTTCCACCACAACTTAACCTGAAATAATGTAAGCAAAGCACTTTTCCCCCCAGCTCAATTATGTGATACATTTAGATCAGAGATTCCCAAACTTTGGCCCTCCAAGTGTTTTTGGACCAACTCCCAAAAGCACTAGCCAGCTTGGTTAGCAGTCAAGAATTTTGGGAGCTAAAGTCCAAAATATGTTTGGGAACCACTGCTTTAGATGATACATGTTCTAAAGCAAAATAGGAATTGTTGAACTACAACTCTCATCACCATCACCCATTTAGCCAACATGAGGAATTCTGGGTCTTGCAGCTGAATAACATCTAGAAAGCTGCACAGTGCTCACCCCTGCTCTAAAGGTGTTGCTGTTGCAAGCAATTTAGTTTCAGTGTGTCATTGCACATTTTGTCTTGTGATAAAATAGCTTTTCTTCTCACTTTAATAAGATGGCAGCAGGCCTTTATTGAATCCAACACTGCATGTGGTCCTCAAGGGTAAAAAGATTGTTTATCTCTTGAGTTTAATGAGCCAGACTAATACCAGTGCTCATTTTTTCTTCGCCATTTCCGGAATCATTTCACTCTTTTGGTTCTCTTCAAATAATAGACAAACTGTTTAGCTAAACACTTAATGAAATGCAAGTAGCTGCCAGCATTGTTGCATGAAAGTGTAATTCAGTGTTGATCCAATGGAATATTTGTGGTTATCACCTGTGTGAAGGTAATGAATTTTGTAAATCTTATTTTCTGATAAAAAAAAAACAAACAAACACCTAGACGTTCCTCTGAGTGCCTGCTCTGTACACAACATACAGAGAAACTTGATGTCAATTGTAACAGGAACAACTTGTACTGGTCCATGTATAGTCTTGCTTTCTTGCAAGGTTATTAGATTAGACTGAAGCTCCCAGTCAGTTAAGCTAAAATACTTTAATGCAGTGTTCAGAGTATCTCATGTGAGGAATGAGTCCTAAATTTGTACCCATTGGGTACAACTGTGTGTGGGTTTTTTGTTTTGTTTTTTAAATTTTCTGGAAACCTGCCAGGGACTGGCACCAGTCCAGACAGTACCATTTTGAGTAGCACTGCTTAGTAGATCTGGTTTGGTTCTGATGAAGTCAGCTGCTACATCCCTATTCTGTCTGGAGTAAACTAGATCAGAGCTTCTCAGATGGTGGTCTGTAGGTGACTGGTGGTTCAAAAACTCCATTCAGGTTGTCCATGGAAAGATAGAATAGTCAAGAAATTGTGTAATTATTTCCACATTTGATTTATCTATTTTTTTTTTCTTGACAGCCAGCTCTTCCTTCAACTTAGATATCCTTCTTCGGTGGTTTTTAAATGGAGGCTGTATGGCCATCTGTCGGGGATCCTTTGATTGTATGTCCCTGTATGGGGTTGGACTTGGTGGCCCTTGTGGTCTCTTCCAATTGTATGATTCTGTTATTCCCTCTGAGCAAATCTTGTCAAGAACCCAAGGTGATGGTTTCGCCTTAGGATTGCCATATGTTGGAAATGACACACACAACAACATCTTTTTCCTCACAGCGGAGACTGAGGCTATTTGGTTAACAGTAGGATTACTAAGCAGATTAAAAAGATCCTGCCCTGTGAATTTTCTTACTATGGCACTAGCACAGTCTTCTGATTTTTCTCATGTTGAGAATTTTTCTGAATGGCCTGGCTATGGGCCATGGTTTTCATAATATCACTCTGTGTTTTTTTGTTGCTGTTTTTTTAAATTATGCCAATGCTGAAGAAAAAGTATTTTGATTATATACGCTTCAATTTGCAGAAGAAAGAAACTCATTAACTGACACACATCAAAGTTCCCCTTGAAATTTTCATGTAGTCTGCAAGGCAAGCATATTGCGAATCATTGATTTAGTTTTAGTTATTCTCTTCAGATGACTATTTCCTCTGACTATCATGACTATTTCATGACTAAGCATAAAACAAGGTGAACATGTTTTGGTGGACCATCTTGATCTAACAGAATAATCAGAACTTTCACATCACCTAGTGTGCAATGCTTTTCAAAGGAGTTGGTTCACACATATCAGGCACATATGAATAAAGGGATGTTTGTGCACATGTGAGCCAACCTTTATTAGTGCTATTTGCAGATGTTAAAAATGTCTTCAAGGCATGTAATCATCTATACATATGCAAACTGAATTATTTACACTTCTCTCATTGCCCTCGAACCTGCTAAAAAATCTCGGTATGAGATAACAAAAACTACGTTTATAATGCCCTTTTCACCAAAGGGCAATACATCAGAACATATACAATAAAAAATGATTGATAAAACGCAACAGTATAAAATGCTAAAATACTAAAATGATATACTAATATGCTAAAAGTAGCATATTAGTGCTAATTAGTGCAAAGTCACTTTCAACTTCAGGATAGTGGGAGCAAGGTAATGCTTTTGGTTAAAATCTTTGACACTGTGCTCTATTCTTAAAGCCTTGAAGAGGAAGAGGGCAGTGTTTTTCAGCTATAAGAAACTATAGCTTGACAAGTTTTTAAAATTCAGAGTCTGAGACCACTATATTAGGAATGGTTTTTTTGTATGATTTTTTCCCTGTGTTTGTTTGGGTTTTTTTATGGTTTTTTTCTTGCTTGTCTTTGAACTCCTTCTTCAGCCTAATTTATTTTCCCAGCATGACATGGATTTATTCTTGCTACAGACAGGAAATATGATTTAGTGGCTTGAATTCATACATAATCCACTACTTGGGAAGAACAGCATTTCAGTTGCTGGGGTGGGAGAGGGAGTGATAGAGTTGAAATGACTACAAGAGCAGCAAAAAGACCTGAAACAATTCATTCAGCCTGTGTCCTGTTAAAATCAACAATCTGATGCTTAGCTATGGAATTATTATACAGTGGGCTTTGAGCTCCATGCAGTATGTATGCGTAACAGTTAAAAATACATAATCCACTACTAATTTCTCAAAGTATGCTTGTTAATACATATTGTGGGCAGGATCCAGTGGGGTGTATTGGCTGATAGAACTGCTTCATCAATAGAATAGAAAGAGAAGTTATCCCTCTTTCCCTCTTCAGTTCTTCCTGTCCTGTACAATCCCAAAACCAGTTTCAAAGGGCTAGGAAACTCCAGCATCAGTTCATTGGCAACACAGAAGGCTGCAATGAGGAGAGAAAGGGGAATAAATCCCATCAAACTAGTGCAACATTTGATGTAGGCCCATGTGTCTAGTAGTCAAGGGAGTTAATGTACATTTTGTGGCCCCTGATGCCCCCTCAAACCACCAAAAATGGGGGGAAATCTGTACAGTGTTTCAGTGATTACTGTTTTTGTGTGTGTGTTGTGTGCTTTCAAGTTGTTTCTAGCTTATGATGACCCTATAGTTGAGCAGGGATTCAAACCCTGGTTTCTAGAGTCATAGTCTAGCGCTCAAAACACTACAAAACGATTGCCACGCAGAGGGGCGGGTTATAAATAAAAATTATTATTATTATTATTATTATACACCATGCTGGCTCTTTCAAGTAATTTGCTGCCCTGAAGCTACATGCAAACATGGTACTTTGCCTTTCTTTGCCCCAATGCCATTTTTTGGCTATAACTCAGTTAGAAATTGTGACTGCAAGTGACTAATAACATTTCCGGTATGCTGGGATGAACAGTATAGCCCATGGGGAGGAGTCATGGGAAGGACTAGAGTCAGAGCTAGAATCATGGAGTTGGAAGTAATTTTTGGTAGAGTCAGTCTCAGTCAGTAGAAATAAACCCTGGCTTCAAAATAAAAACTTGCAATATTAAATGCCTAATTTGCTATAAACTATCATAGGAATTTAGGAAAGTTTTCTTGTTCAGACATTTTAAATAAATATGTTATGTTCTACCAATCTAAGTAATCTGATGATTTGCGTAGTGGTGATGAAATCCATTGTGCTACCATTTTGCTATAGTAAATTTGTTATTACTAATTACAGTCGCCCCTCCATTTTCACAGACTTGAAGTCCATGGTCTGCGCTTTATATGGACTGGCAAGAGGGGATACTTAAAATGGCACGTGCCATGGCCACGCATGGGAATGTGCACCCTTTCAAGCCTGTGTGGCTTGAATATGTGCAATATTTCGTTTTCGCAGGAAGGGGTCCAGAACGGATCCCCCACGAAAACACGAGGGGAAATGTAATATACATTCACCATTTATGAAGAAATCAGAATCTGAGTCTGAGTCAGCAGAAAAACAGAGGAGTTGAAGCTGAAGTTGAAGATAGCATACTAACTGTACAGCCCTGGTCATGGGAGTGAAAATTAGCTCTCACTGTCTCCATGCAGTTGCTCACACTATTGTATATCATCTCATTCATTCGGAGGTCAGTTCTGTTAGATAAGCCACTGTGCTTGCATCTATAACAGATGGAAGGCTGAGACTAATGCTACAATTGTAGGCATACTCATTCCTTTAATGTTTTTAGAATTATGTTGTTGATGTGTACCATGAAGTTGTTTCCAACTCATGGCAACTCTAAGATGAACCTACCATAGAGTCTTCTTGGCAAGTTGGTTCAGAGGGGGTTTGCTTTTGTCTTCCTCTGAGGCTGAGAGAGTGTAAACATGGTTCCCCCACCCCACCCCAATGGTTTCTGTGGCTGAGCAGGGATTTGAACCTTGGTATCCAGAGTCGTAGTTCAAGAATCAAACCACTACACCATGTTGCCTCTCTTTCAAGTTATAGAATTTCTACCACTAAACCACAAGCAAACATGGTAGTTTCCTTGTTGAAGGTCCTCTAGTGTGTTTCTATAGCTGAGCAGGGATTTGAACTTTGGTCTCCAAACACATAGTTCAGTGCTCAAACCACTACACCACACCAGTTCTGTTTTACAATTATAGAAATTTATATATCAAAATTACATGGCACATCTGTCCTGTTGAGGTGAATATGAGAAATACCATAAATAGCAAAAAAAAATATACATATTCTAAATATACAGATTTATTTCCCATATTCCTTTAATAAATCTACTGCGATTGGATCAGTTCTACCAAAATATAAGGATATTGAACTTTATTATTCTGAAAAGAAATAAAAAAAAGACACTTTTTTAAATCAATTTATCTTCCGGCTATCTCCATTCCTGGATTCTCACTACATTAGTCATTTTTATCATACATATATTCTATTCCATAGTCTCTTCACCTATTCACCACATGAAGGGGTGACTGTACATTTTTTTTTCCAGTAGTAGGAAATAATCATAGAGTCTGTTGTTAACACATGCACATTTATTTGTGAACTGCACCCTTAAGATAACAGAGTGAAATTGCTAATGAATCTGTAATATCTTTCATAATTAAAGTTCAACATATTCTAATTTTTGCACTTGACCAAAAGAAAAACAAACATAATATACTATATCTGTCTTCATGTAACTAAACTGCCAGCAATTATCACTTATTCCAGAATATTTCCCATTGTCTTGAGGGGATCAATACTATCCATAATTATTTATTTACAATGACTCACAATTACAACACAACTATATTTAGGGTACATTGATCTAAACATTGTTTCAAATCTATGTCTCATGATATTTCATTAAAAAAAATCAATTTCTCTTGATCTGGTGTTGATTTATTAAAGATTGCATTAACATTAATTTTATCAATACTGTTTCACATAACAATGCTTGCTAGAATAAATAATATTTCATGCCACTTATTTTAGAGGATGTTGCATTTAAACCACTGGGTCAAGTTCCATTTAAATGCCAAGTTATAGCCCAATCATAGCTATGTTTATACATTGTGCTTTACTTTACTGATCTCCCTAGTGGAATAAATGGACAGACTCTTAAGAGAGGGGATGAATTCTAGAAATGGGGTTCAGGAATGAACTTGCTCAGCTCCGAAATCTATGAGCCAAGCCTAACCCTTGTCTTTGTGTTTTGCCTCTAGCTATAACAGTTCAGATCAAGGCCTCTCATCAACCATTTTTCCTTTTCTCACTCATCCCACTTTTATTTCCACAAATTTATGAAGTTGTCCTAAGGGAAGGAGGAAAACCATCAGCCAAGACTCAATATGAAGGCTGCTTCTAAATTCTTCTAGCCAACACAAACTTCTGAAAGTTAATCTGAAGATTATTCCTATGGAATATTTTTCAGCATCCTCAAAATCATCAATATGGCAGATCCCAAAAACTGTAGTTTGAGCTTCTTAAGTCAGTTAACAGGAGGAATAAAAATATAATTTCCCAAGTTCCAGTTAATCAAAGAAGACTGCAAAACCCACAAAACCTAGAAAAAGCTCCCTTCTCAGCTACCATTTCTTCTTCCTCTTCCCCACCTTAATTTGTTAACTTTAGGGAAAGGATTGTGAGGCAGGAATCTGGCAGACAAGTGGGCCTGTGACTGTATTATTTGTTTATTACATTTATATCCCACTTTTCTTCCAATGAGCTCAAGATGTCATAAATGGTTCTCACCTCCACAGTTGTCCTTGTAACAGCCTATCAGATAGGTCAGTCTGAAAGTGATTGACAATATGTATCCAGTCATTGTAATGTTGAATGGTGATTTTAATTTCCTAAGGTGTTTTCTAACATGCTAAATCCCCCTCCATTGCAAAATTTGGTTATAAATCCTGAGCGTAAATATTCTTTCCCCCCAAAAATCTAAACAGTTTTTGCCCACTGTTCCTTTTTAACTGCTGTTCTGTTTTGATTGTGATCAAAAGAAGGGGGAATGGAGGGTGAATTCCAGTTTGACTGGATAATCAAATTAGGATGCCATTTTCTAGATAAATAGGCCCAGATCCAACTGTTAATCCCAACTAGAGCAGACCAGTTGAATTTGGTAATTATGTATGTTCTGATCCAGAGAATCTATACTAGTTGGGACAAACAATGGATTTAGGTCAAAAAATCTTGGAATTAATAGTGTGATCCCAACTTGTTAAAAATATTTGCCCTTGTGCTCATTTTGTCTTGGTTATTCATCACCTCTGCCACAGCTACTCACAGAGGAAAGACTGTAAACTAATCTAGAAGAATGATGCTCTTTTAAACATCAGGTACAGTCTAAGCTTGTTGACCCACAATGACCTGGAGGAAGACTAGATAATTGGAAGCTGAAATGAATGGGAGCATGGTTTAATTAGAGTTATTTTGCTAGAAGGAATCACATGAGTGAATCTGGCTAATCATGAGCTTAAGATAATCATGGATCAGGCTGGATGGAGCTGCTGTGTTAGAATAATTATAAAGATTTGTGAGATACATGCTGAGCTACAATAAGAGATAATGGCATTTATGAGATCTTTCATTATCTTTTCCCTCTGTACATCATTTAATTATGTGGTGACAGCTTGTCTCGTAGAACTCGCTGCCCTCCACCCTTAAATACCAATGATAGTAAAATCAATTCCTGAAGTGAAATATGCATTTTCAGCTAGGAGGTGGATTGTAACATGACTTCTGTGGCTTCAAAACCATAGCTTGAGGGCAGTTTCTTGATTGATTTGTTTTGAGACAAGTGTTCTCTCTCCATCTTTCCACAGAATGACAGAAGTTTTTCAGAACAAAACAAAATTATAGATGTACTTGGCCAATGATTATGGCTTTCCAGATTCAGAAGAGCTGAAGTGGGTCTTCTCTCTGTTTTAGAGTTTTACGTTTACATTACAACAGATTTCATTTTCATTTCTTGATTTGTTGTGGTTCATGTTGGTTTCTTTGAGAAACAAACCCAAACCCTTCTGCTTCTTGTATCAATAAGTTAAATTTACTCAATGTGTGATTGTTATACGTAGACATAAAATGTGCCCAGATCTAAAGTCTGTCAAATGTCTTTTTCCATTCATCTAGGTCAAGAGTGGATATCTGTGGCACTCTGGATATTGTTGGATTGTAACTCCCAGTAGCCCTAGCCAGCATAGCCAATGGTAAAGAATGGCCCAGTAATATCTGAAGGCAGCAACATTCCCATCCCTGATTGTCTGAGGCCTCCTTTGTCAGTTGTGGCCAAGTAGACTCTTGCTGTTCACATTAGTAAGGGCTAACTATAGTCATTTGCCATTGTATGCATAGTATGCACCCACTTTTATGGCAAACGTTTGGGAATAATAGTGTTCAGCAATGGTTCTCTCATTTGTAGTGTGTATCAAGAAAATTATTCTCACATTGGCTGTCTGTCATGAAATGGCATGCATTAGACTTTTCTTGCACACATTTTGAGATACCAGCTACATTTTTATTATAGGCTAATATCCTAGAGTGAATTATTTTGAATTAAGAAGCTTCTAGCAGATGAGTCCATAATATGTGAGGAAATGATTTGGACATCCATTAACTTTCTGGGCTGGTACTTAATTATACTGAAATTGAGGTTCAAGCAAAATACTTCTAGGCTTTATGTACCTAAGAACTTAAGAAAAGTTCTGCTGACTCAGGCTGAAAGAGTACACAGACTACTCCATCATCCTTTTCCAACAGTAGCTGACTGGTTGTCTTTATGAAACCCACAAGTAGGACATGGGCACAGTAACAGCGTCCCACTCATGTTCCCCAGCCATTAATGTTCGAGAACACTCTGTCTCTGATCCTGGAGGTAATATAGAACAACTCTGGCAGTAGCCATAGCCTGATCAAGGTCATGTTGTCATACCTTCAGATAAAGGATAAAGTCCAACATTTGTCACGTTTTATTTCTGGCTTTGACATATAGCAGTGTGAGGCAGGGAAAAAGAAGCACAAACCAAATGTACCTTTTAGAGATTGGATAAGAAGCTGCTGACCCTCAGGTTTCCTCCCTCAGATCATGAGAATAAAATGAATTTTCTCTCATAAATTTCTTGTTGGCAAGCCCAGGTAATAATACACTGAAGGGCTTCCAGCTATTCTCTAATTGACTGTTTCCAGAGCCAAAGTCATTCCTTACCAGAAATTTTGGGATCAAAGTAAAAGGTAGGCTAGATTCCAAACTCCCTACTCCCCATAAACAGCATAGTGAGCCAAATGCCTAACTCCCCGCCCTGCGCATTGGAACAGTTGTCTTGGATGCTGTTGATCCACAGTTCTCTTATGCCTCTGAAGTTGGTAATTACGGGACAAACAGCACCATGGAGGAAGCTACGTTTGGTCTGGTAGTCCTCTAATGCTCATCCTAATATAAATGTTCAAGTTCCTAGATAGAAATCCATGGAAGATAAGTCTCCAACAGAAGCCATGTACCTAGAGATAATCTCTCCTATAGTGCTGAGCCCAAGGCATTTCAAGTCATACTAATTACCTTACATTGAGCCTGAAGGAGGGATGGAAAAGAAGTTTGTTGAATTCTCATTTCCATATGAAAATATTAGTTTTGCATCTCCCATAGCTGGCAATGGAATGCAACATATCTTGCCTCAGAAATCTATACATTTTGAGGCTAATGTTGAATTTTGGGAGAATACATAAAACCATGTGTACATTTTTTAAAAAAAAACAAAAACATATATATGCAAGTAAAAATATGTAAATGTTAAAAATGTGCACAAATGCACAAACAAGCTTTACTCAATAAAGAAAATGCCTTATAATGTGAATATTATGCATACAAAAACACAGATTTTAAAGGAGAAATTTGCACAAAAGAGTGCAGGCTTTTCTGTGTGGGCAGAAGGGGGGGGGGGAAATCTCACAACCCAGTACAAAACCAGAATAGAAAAAGATGCTGATGAGATTCTGAAAAGACAACAAGGCTGTTGTTGTTGCTTTTACATCCTGAGCTTCAAAAGCACTGGGCAGTCAAGCCTTTGGAGTACATTGGTTATATTCCCGTAATTCATCCTCTCTCAGGAGACATGAAGGCTGTCTTATATGTACAACTGTTAAGGTTGGCAGGTCTCATTTATTGTATGAAATGTCCCTTATTTGAGAGTTAGAAAGCTAGTCCTATACCAGAGTGATAGGTTCACCTTATTATAAGGAATACTCTCTATTTGAGAGTCGGAATGTTTTTTCCTTTTTCATAGACTGAACAAGATCCCCCCCACCCAAAAAAATTCCATATTTTGTGGTATGAGCACTTCATGAAGACAAAAATGTGTGCATAATGTAATTTATGAATATGGAAAATAGGTTAGTTTAAAAAAAAAACATAGCTAAATAAACTGAACTCAATAATCCATTTGTATTTAGGCAAAACACAAACTTCTACACAGCGAGTTCCTGATAGTCATGAATTTTGACTGTCCCTTATTGCTATTTTGAAAACTGGGCAACACTAAGTCCAGTAGTCTAATCTTGAGGTTATGAAGGCATGAATACAGTTATTACAGGTAACTGGAAAAGGGAAGATGTTGGCAGATTGCACTATTTTTTTTCTTTGAAGATAAGGAGCTAAAGCTGGTAGCCTGATTGACTGTATGCAAGTTTCTCATACCATAGAAACCAGTAAATTAAGCTCTACATTGGTAAACAGCTGCTGAAGTTGTTCCCACTGATGGGTTATTCTAAAAAGGGATTGGGTTCCTGCAGCTGGGAAGTATGTAAACAATGAGTGGGTTGAAAGTGACTTATAAGCTGTTTGGGGTCATCCTTGTTTATTGTAATTATTTAAAATATAGCCAGTGGTCAAGTCCTGTTTGTGGAGGAAAGTATGCAGCTAGCTGAATATAAGGAAATAAGTCATAAAAGTATTTCAAAAATGCACAATGCATAATTTTAATAATGCACAAAAAGCCACACAAAGAAGGTCCTCTAGCAACATTGGCCTACATTCAGTGGTTAAAACACAACCCATTGAATCAATGGAACTTACAATGGAAGTTCCACGTTTTTTGTGGGTTTTTCGGGCTGTGTGGCCATGTTCTAGAAGAGTTTCTTTCTGACGTTCCAAGTTGCTATTGGTTCAGTGGGTTGGGTGTGGATTGGAATTCAGGAGTCCTAGTCTTTTGTGAGGGTGTGTGCTTTCCCTTGTTGTGTAAAAGAGTAGGGCAAATGTATTAATGAGTTCCAGTACAGGGCCATGTTGTAACCTGTTGGGCTAGCAAGGATTTTCCCCCTTATTAGAAACATTGCTTAGATTTGTCCGCTTTTGTGGTATCAGCCTGAGCTGCAAGTGGAAAGAAGATATGGACAGGCTGAACGTGTGGTGTCGAGTTAAGAGTATCTTACATAAAACATCATAAAGAACAACGTGCCAGGTTGATGGAACAGTGGCCCAAGCTAAAAATATCTGTGGCATGATGTGTGTGATCAAAACACACACATCTCATGGCATTACCTCAGCTGAACTTTTATTATCAAATGGTACCAATTAAAATCAGAGCAAATGAAGTGAAATTCTTTATGTCTTGATTTGTACAGAACTGGGGAACGGAAGGGAAACAATTTCATTTATTTGGAGCTTATCTCAGGAAACATTAATTATTTAATTTGAAGCTAATATGATATAGTTGTTAGCATACTGAATTAAGGCCAAAGAGACCTGGGGTCCTTTCCCACTGCACAATTAGAGCACTCTGAATCAACTTGAACTAACTTGACCACATCCTATGGAATACTGGAATTCATAGTGTAATCAGGCACTAAAGCTCTCTGAGCATTCTAAGTACCCATGCCCAACCTGCAAATCCCGGGACTCCACATGATATTGTGGTTGCAGTTCAAATGGAGTTGTAATGCTAGAATTGAGTAGTGTGAAGGGGCTCTTGATTTGAATTTTTGCTCTGCCAGGAAGTTCCATTGACAACCTTAGACCCATCAATATCCCTCAAATAATCTACCTTACAGGTAGGCTACTTGTGAAAATATAAAAGGGGGGGGATCATGTATGCTGCCCTGAACTCCTCAAAGGAATGATAGCATAAAAATGTCATAAGAAAAAAAAAATCTTGCAATATATGACTGCTTTTCTTGCTGTACACAATTGGGGATTGTTATACTAGATCCAAGAATTCTTTCATTTTCTGTTGTAAAATATCCTGCTGCCTTTAGAGATTAATTCAGGCTTTAAAGGAGTATCCCTTGTCTAAACTGGTCACATTTCAGTTGTGTAGAAATCAGTGGTGCTTATGTTAGTTTTTGCTGACATTTCCCAATGATTTAAAGGGACAAAAGCACAGCCAGCTCCAAATCTAGCCCCTGTGGTTGAGTACATTTCTGTGTACATGATACATTTTCTGCTGTCATGAAAGAAAAGAAATGTCACTGCAGATAGGCTTTGTCAATCTTACTGCTGCCAGTTACAGGGGTATACCCAAAAAAGTGTACCTATGATTATATACTCTGTGGGACATTTGCAAAGACAAAGCAGGAGATTGAAATTGGGCAAAAGGAGGAAAACAAGAACTGGAGCAAGTTTGATCAAGGCAATCAGCAGTACTTCTTTTGTAAACAGAATCCATGTTGCACTGTTACAGCCTGCCTGTGCTTCATAACCTTACATGGCAAAAGAAAGGCCCTACTGCAAAAAAGAAAAAGAAGAAAAGCCCTTGGAGGTAGAATTATGAAACTCTTGAGTTGGCTTCATTTGTAAATGTCATGCAATTGTGGTTCTCAGCCCAGCCTGTTCACTGTCTGTTCTACTTTCATTGTCCTTTGCAGAGCAAAAGGTTTTGCTGCCTGTGAGAAACGTAATACAATTCCATCTGTTGGAATGATCCGAGGGCACCTGAAATGATTGGTTAATCCTAAGGCTATGTAAACAACAATGCCGTTTGAATAGGGCTGCATATCCAGTGCAATTTCAGAGTTAAAGGAAATAAGAAATTCTGCTAGGACCTTGAAGACCAGAAATAGATTGTTGTACTCGTTGTGAAAAAATTTCAGTCACAGTAAGTGAAGTTAGCAGTAGTATTTTTAAAACCAATGATAGGAAAATTTACAAATCATTTAGAAGGGAGTCTCAATGGCTCCAATCCTATGCAAAGCAAGAGTACCATTGAACTCAGTAGAGGCCATTCTGAGTAAAAATACTCAGTTCTGAGTCACAGCTTTGGAAAAATACAAGGTATAAAGTAAGAGATGAGAAAGTTGAATTGGATTGGATGAGATGAACAAGACATCTAGGAGTTTATCACATGGCTTTTAAATTGAGTTACCGCAGTCACATTAAATTCTGGAGCCGGATTCTATTGCATGCACCAGGAGCCAGGCGAATGTAACCCTGCTGCATCCTGGCCCCCAGCCATGTTTAGCCGGCATCTTTTTAAAAATGGGAGTTTGCTGATTTTGAAAAGATGCCAACTAAGCATGGCTGGGGTCTGGGATGCAGGCAGGTTGCACTTGCCTAGCTTCCGGTGCGTGCAATAGAATCTGGCTTAGGAATTTAATGCAATTGCGGTAGGCTGTGCAACAAACTCCCTAGTTTTCATGCTTTTACACAAAAATAAGTAGTTTTTATCCAAAATGTGGGTGGGAAAGCAAGAAGTGGCATGCATAAAGATCTCTCTCTCTTATTTCTGTGTTTAGCAATTAATTTCTAAATGCATTAAAAAGGGTTCTTGCAACTTAAGGGATCAAAGTGGAGAAATGGCAGACATTATCAAAGGGGTGGTAAGTGTGAAACAAAATAAATGATGAATGTAATCAGGAGCTGTAGAATAGGGCTGGGATCCATGGCGGGGGTGCATAATTAATTTAATACTGATCAAATGTGTGTGTACTTTTCCCCATGAGAATATGTGTGCATGTGCTTTGTCTCTAAAACAAGTATGGAGAATAATTTGTCCTTCCAACTTTAGGACTTCAGTTCCCACCAGATCCACTCAGCACAGCCAATGACAAGGGGTTATAGGAGCTGTTTCCAAACATCTGAAGGACTGGATAATGTGGTTCTCTAGACATTGGTGGACTGTGCCATCCCTCTGCTGGTTAGGGCTGATGGTTAGGGCTGCTGGGATCTTGAGCCCTACATCTGATGGGCTGCACAGTTCCAACCCCATCCAAGGTTATTATGTCGGTTGTTAATAAATTTGCATTGCTTGGAGCAGTCTTGCTGTTGTTGTATGCCTTTGTTTCCAACTTATGGTGACCCTAAGGTGAACCTATCAAGGGGTTTTCTTGACAAGATTTGTTCAGAGAGGATTTGCCATTGCCATCCTCTGAGGCTGAGTGTGTGACTTGACTAAGGTCACTCAGTGGGTTTCCATGGCAGAGCAGGGAATCGGATCCTGGTCTACCAATGTCCTAATCCAATATTCAGACCACTGCACCATGCTGGCTCTCCGCCTTTGAGGAGTATTAACACATAATAGGACAAATGTAGAGGCAAAAGGCTTGTACAACTGAGATAGCATTGTCCAAAGACATATCCATTCATATGGGAGAATAACTGAGTTTAAAATAAATCTGTTTCCTGGAATGGGTATAGGATTGTCATCACTTCAATCCCACTTTCTCATACTGGGACTATCCATGCAGTTTCTCCCCTGCCCAGCATCTTTTTAGTTATGCATTAACCTCTGGTGTAATCAACAAGGATCCATAGGAGGACTGCAACTTAAGGGACCCACTTGGCAAAGTTCTTCTTTGGATTACAACTCACAGCATTCCTCACCTAGTATGGGATTCAGGAATGTACGTAACTTTCCCATGCTCTAGGAAAAGGGATGAGCTCATACTTGTCTTGGGAGCCTTAGATTTCTCAACCCTGGTGTACATATTAGAAGCTATTGTGTGTGTTTTACTAATCACTTGGTGATTTATAAGCCACAGGTCTCCACTTGGAGTAAGGCAAGTCAAAATGTTTGTATTGTCTATTAAAATATGAAAGTGGAGTATCTACAGAGCAGAACATGTGCATATTATCATCATAAACTCTGATCTTAAATGTGCCATAAAAGATTAATGAACCTAAATGAACTTAAGCATGGTTGGCAAAAGATTCAGAACTGAAACCTTGCAACTATACAATTCCAGCTAAACTAATGAAGCTGCCCAGAAGAAGTGGTTTGATGTTGACAAAACATTTCTCTCTCTCTCAAAATACACTTCATGAGCCACTCATACCTTTGTGTCCACACACACCACATCCTATGTAATGCTTACTCACAGAGTTCTGCCTCTGAATCAGGACCATATCATTTTTAAAATGGCTGCACAACTTATGAGCTACCAAGCCACTTACAGCCATAAATTACACCTGTTGGGCATTTGACAGCTGCTGTTTTTCCATATTTTATGGCAGATGATAAAGAGACGGGGGTGTATCAAGACTCTGATGGCAGGTGGACTCCATTTAGTGTGGTGGGCCATACCTTCTGCAAACCTAATAGAAAATGAATTCAAGAAGTCACAGGTCTGGCAGCTGGTAAAATCTCTCTGTTAGTTATTCTGGCAATACACTCCCTGTGGCTAGGCAGAGAGCAGCATGAAAGAGGTTCACCTCACTCATACCCAGAAAGAAAAAACATCCAACAGCTTGGCCTGCTCTTTTATAAATCCCCAGTAAAGAAAACATGTCCATTCTTCAGATGCAAATTGCTTGAGGCAACCGCTTTGGGTGAGCTCAGTGATGTGAGCAAACATCTAATCATGTTTCTCCCAAGGGTTTATGGCTTATCTTTTGCATTGTAAGGCAGTCTGTATAACATTCATCTGATTTCCATCTTTAGAGACTCTGCTTTCCTCTTCTGGCTGGTGGAGGACCAGTTTGATCTTTTCTTTGCTAATGGTAGACAGGAGTCAGCAGTATTGGATTCCAGTAAGCAGTGTGTGTGTGTGTGTGTGTGTCTGTAGTTATGTACAATGATAAATGCTTCAGTCAGCAAGATTGTTTTACTTCCTTATGTCTTTGCTTATATGTTCTGGACATCTTTTATGTTATTTGAAACCTTGTTCAAATAAAGACACTTTTCATGATATTGCAGATACTTTGAGCTAGAGAGATTCTACTCTTTATTCTAGTAGAACTATAGTTTAGGAACATTACTTTTTAGAACTACATTTCTCAGATTTCCCCAGACAAGGGACATGTGGCTAGGGGACTCTGGGTACTGCAGTCTACAAAATTACTTCAATAAACTTTGGTTCTACTAAAATAGGAAGAGTTATATGAGATACATCCATTTTTTTTTTCCTCCAGCCATATTTCTGCAATGGCATGCAGAAATCTAGAATCCAAAGCGGTTTTTAAACTACACAGTATGGATTATTATTTATTATCATTTTAAGTATTTCTGTATTGCCTCCCAAACCACAAGGGCTACCAAGGTGATGAACTAATAAAAACTAATTAAAGCAATAGAAGGATTAAAACATTTTTAAAACACATCTGTTCCGGACTCCCTCACACAAATTGGAAATACAGCAAATATTGAAGTCCGATAGGGGAGTACATGGCTCTGTGCAGGTGCCGTGGGTGCATGCGCCATTTTGTTCCTCTGCGCTTGCTGTCCGCATAAGACCAAACAGCAAGGGACGATTGTACTCTCTAAAAACTCCTAAAGGCAGTCTAATAACAATCTTGGGCCCTGTACAAACCAGCCACAAGGGCTGGCATGGGGGCAGAGCGGAGGCATGGTGACCGCACGCCAGCCACCCCAACTCTGCCCTGATGCCGCTGTCCCGCCATGTGCCCACCACACGGCGGGAGGTGTTAGGGTGCTCTCTTGGTGCAGCGTTCATGCACACTGTGCCAAAGGAGCGCTGAAAAGTGGCTTTTTGCCACTCTAAGAAGGAGTAGCATTTGCCAGCTGGTTTTAGAGCGGCAAACCTCTGGATCAGGGCTATGGCGTGTGGTTGCTGCGGCCCCAATCTGGCAAATAAAGGCTGCCTGTTTAGCCCCTTAGACTCCAGTTTCAAAACACTTAAAACAACCATTTCAAACACTGAACTCCATGTAGAACTGCACTGTTTTGGTTGCCTTTTGCAAGCTTAAAAGAGACAGTTCCAGTCTAACTTCCTCGCATAGGGAGCACCACAGTCAAGGCACTGCTACAGAGAAAGTCTAGAAAAATCTCTAGGAGGTTCTTAATTTAGCTCCCTAGAGGCTCCATAGGTGGGCTTCATGGGGTTGTGCACAGGGCAAAAGAGAGAGAGATTTATTTTATTTCTCCCCTCTTGTTTTGGAAAATCTGTTTAAATGTGTGTGTTTTCTCTGGCTGTGAGGTCCACAGCTTTCATCAGATTCCCAAAGTGCTGCTGACCAAAAATGAAGGTCAAGAATCTACTGCCTAAAAGGGCCATTGGCCTGACTCAGGATAAGGCAACATCCTCTGTTCCCTTGTGACAAAGTTTCTGTGCGAGAATCGAATGACATGCAGAAATGCAACAGAGGTACCTTTCCTAGACTGGAAAAGGAGCAATAGGGAAAACGTGTCCTCCTTTCTGTCTCTCAAGCAGATATAAATAGGAACAAGGTCCCTGCCAGAATAAAAAGTGGCAACTTTTTTGGGGGGTGGGGGAATTGTACTGATGTACTCCAGAATCCTACCTTATTCTTGCTCACCCTACTTTATTCTTGCTCAATATACACCTACCCTGTAAAATATTACAGTAATATTTACTCTAAATTGAGGAAGAATGGTAATGAAGTTCCTAAGATCAACAGTGAGGATGATGGCTCACTGGAGATCCCAGCATCTTGGCCCAATGTATTCACTGGAATTCTTTGGAGGTTTAGCGTTCGTAGAGGTGGTAAATCAGAATGAGCAAAAAATGTCTCCCATTGTGGCCCTCGACCCTCCAAACTTCCTTTTATTGTTGTGACGTATAGTTCTGACTTATAGCAATGCTAACGTCAACTTATCATGGGGTTTTCTGGGGCTGAGAGTATGTAACTCACTTAGGTCACCCATTGGGTTTCCATGGCCGAGAGGGGAGTCAAATCCCGATCTCCAGAATCCCAGTCCTATGCTCAAACCACTACACTACCCTTTTTGTAGTCATAAATGTGCTAGTTGCCTCTCCTGGAAGTATCTGGGAATGGTAGTTCACCTTTTAAATAGCTTGCAGGTTGACCCTGGCTTCCTTCTGTGTTCAACCTAAAATAATAATCTTTTTTTAAAAAATGAGAGGGGCATTTTTGGCAGTCTGCATGACTCCTGGATGGGCTTGGGTCTGCCAAAGGTGAGGACACCTGGTCTCCCTGAGTGGGAGCGCTTGGGATGCCCAGGGTGTCCAGATATTTCCTTCTTTCCCAAGACGGGTCCTCCATTTCCACTTTCAGTCCAGAAAGAATTCCAAAATGTCCTCCATTCTGAGCAGGCCTAAGAAGCATGCATTTATATTGATATTCGTCATTTTAGCTTTTATGTGGGAAGTTCTTCCATTTTGCGGTGCCTTGTCCTCCTTTGCAAGTGAGAACATCTGGTCCAGAGAAACCTCTGGAGGTCAGCCAGGAGAAAGAGGAGAGTTCATGAAGGACTGGTTCCACTCCTTGTGCGTGTTGTGTGCCTTCAACTCATTTCTGACTTATGGCAACCTATCATGGGGTTTTCTTGGCAAGATTTGTTCAAAGAGGGTTTGCCTTTGCCTTCCTCTGGGGATGAGAGAGTGTGATTTGCCCAAGTTCACCCAGTGGGTTTCATGGCTGAGCTGGGAATTGAACCCTGGCCTCCAGAGTCATAGTTCCCCATATTTCCAGATTGTCCCATTGGTTTAATATAAGTTTTAATTTTGTCCTGTTTTCAAGAAAAAAATGCTTTGTTATGTTGCAGAAATGGTTTGAATATCCCTGTTTGAAATTGTGGTTGTCGAAGGGTTAGCAGTATATAAAGGAGCAATGGGGGTAATATAGTGATTTAGATAACATTTCACCAATTGGAAGATAAGTGTGATATTTTTAATGTTATGTTAAGACATGGTGATGGAAGATAAGAAATAGATTTTTTTTTCTTTATAGGAGAGATGTGAAAGGACATTGAGAAAATAGGGTAGGCTATGGAGAGATTAATCTCAGTACACAAATTAAATGCTATCATACGTGCTAAGTAAATATGGTACAATTTAAGAAAGCCAATAGAAGGAAGATTTAGAAATATAATGGGGGGGAAGTCAGGAGGGAGGGAGTATGAATGTTGTAGTAAATAGGAATCTATATAGCTAGTAATAGGAATAGAATCAAATATGTTTGTAAGTAGTTAGATGAATGTGTAATTATATGTGAAAAGCAATAAAAATATTTAAAAAAAAAAAAAGAAATTGTGGTTGTCCCAAAAAAATGTGTCATGGAGTGTGATTAGGTGTTGAAAAATGGAAATTTGCTGTCTGAAATTACTTCCTTGGAGAAATATTCAGGCTACGATGGTAGTGAAATCCAGCCATCCGCCCCCCTATGTCTCCTTAAATTTTTGTATGAGGTCTGCCACTGAATAATAATAGTTAGCTCAATAGGTTCAAGTAATAAAACTTTTGTTATCATCTCCTTTTTTCATGAATACGGAATATTGCAGTGGCATGACTAGGGTTGGTGTCACCCGGTGCAGTAACTCATGGTGTCACCCCTATTGACCTCCTTCCTTAACACCCCATACAGAATCTTTAGGAATGTTTTTTGTACGTATTAATCATAATTCCTGTAGATCACTGAATGTCATGGTAATAGTTGTGACATAAAACAATCAGCAAAATTAAAATGATACCTTTGAATTACAAGATTATACGCACAGCCTCAGAGCTTTGGCATAGGCATCGTCCATGTGGCTGAAGTGAAAATTAGGTAAAAGGTGATGTTTTCAAAGAAAAAATTCAAAGAATATTTTAAAATAAAAAAATATTTTTCAATTAAAAAATTAGTTTTTAAAAAAGGGCCCTCTCCTTCCTCCTCTCACTGAACCTCACCCTCTCTTCAGTATTTTAATGGGATGCAGGTGAATGCCACAGCCCATTTCTGGCCAAAGGTAGTGGTGGGTCACTCCCTCTTAGTAATATAATAATAATACAATTTATTTATATCCTGCCCCTTTGAGATCAATTGGGGCGGCTAACAACAATAAAATATTATATAAACAACAAATCAAATG
Source organism: Phrynosoma platyrhinos (assembly GCA_020142125.1). Lineage (NCBI taxonomy): Eukaryota > Metazoa > Chordata > Lepidosauria > Squamata > Phrynosomatidae > Phrynosoma > Phrynosoma platyrhinos. The sequence goes on along the minus strand of CM034701.1, from coordinate 121,109,289 downwards.
CCCTTCCCCCCTTAAAATATTATTAAATCCGCACCCCTCCAGTGAGTTTGGGGCACCAACGCCAGGAGGCCTTCCCTCTCTCCCTCCCTTTCTTCATCCCCAAAGAGATTCTGACAAAAGGCAGATGTTTGAGGAGCAGCAGTGTCTCATCCCTCTTAGGGTGTCACCTGCTGTGGTCTGCACCCCCCCCACACACACACACACTTGCCCAGTGACTCCACTGCTTTTCTGGCAGCGACCCTTGGCCAGTGGCCAGGCACCACCACCAAAAGCATCAGCAGCGCCCCCTCCCTCCTTCCCTTCCCAAAGAGATTCTGGCCAAGGGCAGATGTTTGAGGAGCAGTGGTGTGTCATCCACCTTAGGCTGACACCTGGTGCATCCTGCACCCCCCCCCATGACTCCACTGCTTTTCTGGCAGTGACCCTTGGCCAGTGGGCCAGGCACCATCACCAAAAGCACCAGCAGCACCCCTCCCTCTTTCCCAAAGAGATTCTGCCCAAAGGAAGAGTGCTGTGGTGTGCCATCCCTCTTAGGATGTCACCTGGGGCAGTCTGCACCCCCTGCACCCCCCTAAAGACTCCACTGCTTCTCTGTCAGAGACCCTGGGGCAGGGGTAGGCAACCTTTCCCCTTTAAGGGCCGAGGGACTT
>CM034701.1:121089491-121100280 GCA_020142125.1 Phrynosoma platyrhinos | reverse complement strand
GACTCCATTCTGCCCCATCAATTTATGTAAGATAAATGGAGGAAGATTACAATAGCTGTCTGTCTGTCTGTCTGTCTATTTATGCAAGTAGCCCAGTGCTGACATTTATATGGGACCTTAGGCAGCTGCCAAGGCTCCAGCAGCCTGGCAAGGCTTAGGACAGATACTTGCCCTCGTCTTACTTTTAAAATAAGTTTTCCACTCCAGTTCATCACCAGGTGGCTGGTTCTGGAAATGCCATTTCCCACAATACTCTCAATGTAGCATCACTTTGAGGCATTGTGGGAAGTTCAAAAGTCCCTCTCCTTGGAGGGAATGGAGAACTGACAGTATCTGGTGGACTTGATCCCTTTTCCCACTGCTATTCCTTTTTCTTTTTGTGTCATGTATTTTTAGATTGTAAACCCGAGGGCAGGGAACTGCCAAATTAACAATCTGTAAGCCTTCTCAGAGCCTTTGTGGCTGAAGGGCCAGGTATAAATACTCTAAATAAATAAATATGGAAGCTCCTAGGCTCAACTTCCTCGAAGATTATTGGAATGCTGTTACCTGTTACTGCTGTTTCTGCCAGGGCACAGCAATAGAGAAGGAAGAGGAGGCTCACCTTGTTGAGGCTTTATTTATTAAATTTATATCCTGCCTTTCTTCCACCAAGGACCCAAGAACAAATGAAAAGCTAAGTACAGCTAAAAACCTCCAGTCTTTTCAACCCAGAGCTAGCCCTGAAGAAAAAACCATTGCGGGCAACTCTATGGACCTTATCACACGGGGTCTAAAGCAGACAGAACCCCGTCCCATCCCCGTCCCATTGCGGTTCCTTTTCCCGTGTGTTCACACGACGTCACAGAGAACCCCGTCCCATCCCCGTCCCAATGCGGCATCATCCCCGTTCTTTTGAATGCCGGTTTCCTGGGGAATTACATTTGTGCGACTAGAATGATACCGGAATGATGATGCTTTCGTTCATTGCGCAATGATGCTAGTTGCGTCTGATAGCAATTTCCGTCTTGTGGGGTCTATACCGGTATAGTTCTGGATTGATTCCATACCGCTTTCTTGCCGCTTTGAGACCCGCGTGTGATAACGTCCTATGTGTTTGGGCCCACTGACCATCCTCACTTGGAAACTTTTTCGCAGACCAAAGCAAGCCAGCATAAGGGGGTGGGTGGGGAGGCATCTCACTCTTAGCAAGGAATTGTGACCTTCCTGCACCAGCCAACGTTTCCTAATTCTGTTTTTAAAAGCCAGAGATGTGCGTGAATTGCAAATGATAATTTATGTCCCTCGCTGCCATAATTTTTAATGACTCCACTTGTCACATGTTAACATCAGTGTTGCTGATTATGAATCTGTGACTTCACATTTCTTATCTGCAGAGGAGATCTTGTTCAGAGTATGAACTTGCTGAGCTAGACCCCCCCTTCTGTTAAACTGGAGAATGTTCTATGTTCCAAAGATCTCATTCATTCATTCTTGCAGACACTTAAATTATATAGTTATTTTGGATGTCTGAAAGAGTAATTCGACTGAGAGGGTCACAATTTGCATTCTTTTTCAGAATTCCTGGTTTTATATAATGACCATGGTTAACATTTGTGAAATAATACCTTTTTTTAAAAACGCAATCCTTTTCAAATCTAAGAGGTAAGATCACACACAGGCCTAACATCTATCCTTGTCCCTGGACAATCAAGAAATTTCTTCAATTCTCACCTGTTGTTTAGTAGCTAAGATAAGCTAGCTAAGACATATGTTCTTCACTTTCTTATTTCTTAAAACCATGGTGGAGTTTGAAGAGACACCAGCAAGGGAATTGGATGGACTTATGTTTCTTTCTGAAATTATTTTGGCTGTATGCTATTCCTACCAACTAGCATAGTTCTGTTGCTGGTGTCTAGAAAGAAAATTTGCTAACTAGAAAGAGATATGTCCTGAAATTCCTCAGGGGTTCTCTGTCTAACCTTGCCTTATTTTGAAGAAGCAACAACACAATGGCTCTTTCCCGCACCACTTAATACTGTACTGTTGTCTGTGTGTAGTCAATGGTACCATACAGTGAAACTGTAATAACTATCTCTGTCCCCCTCATTTGCCCATTGTGCTTTTGGACACTTGAAATAAACCCAATAGCATTCCTGCCTCAGGCATCTGTAGAAAAGGTCTAAAGCAGAACAAGACAAGGCTGTCTATTTAAAATAATTGTATACCACTTTCCCAAAAAGCTCAATGCAGTTCACTAAAACAAACAAAAAGGAATTTTTAAAAATAAATAAATTACAATTTTAAAAACCACAGCTGAACTTGTGTTTTAAAAACACAACTGAAACACTACTGGAAAAGTTATGACCATGCTGGCTGGAGGATTATGGGAACCATAGTTTTAAAAAATATTTTTTACTGTCTTGGGACCTTATCACACAGGGTCCAAAGCAGACAGAATCCAAACGAAATCCCGACCTGATACATATTATTTTTCCGTGTGTTCACACGACGTCATACAGAACTGCACAGAACCCCGACAGAACCCCAACAGAATCCGCAAAGAATCAAGATCTTTTGAATTTCGGTTTCTTCAGGAATTGCAATTGCGTGACGGGAATCATTTCGCATTTACCGTAGGTCTGATCACCAAATGCGTATTGTGGCGCATTTCCCTGCTGTTGCCATGGTTCCAGTGAGCATTCCTCTCTCTGCACATGTGCAGGAGGCTCATTTCGGCTACATTTACGGGTTTTTTTCTCTTGTGTGTGGACACTCGATACACTTACTGTAAAAGCGCAATGAAGGTAATGACGTTTGTGGAAACAAGGGTTATTTCTGGTTTATTTTCGGGATGCCTCGTTTCCACTTTATTTTCAGTTTTCTGGGCCACGTGTGATAAGGTCCTTAATGACAGTAACATCAAATAGACTTGTAGACCCTTTAAAGCTATGAGACTGCTGGCTTGCTAAACAATGATCCATCAAGCTAAAAGCAACTGTCTTCTCCTCCCTTATCTTCTCTGCCCAGATTTTAGTACTGCAATACTGGTCTCTTTAAATCACAGTTCTCTATTTTCATCTGAAAAGGGGAACTGCGCCTTAATATTGATACTAAGCTAAGTTTGATCCTGGGTAATAAACTGGCTTTAAACCATAGTTTCTTGTTAACACTGAACTAGGGTTTATGGAGACCAGGATTGCAGTGCCAAAACAACCATGCAATGGGAAGCAGCAAAATACAGTGGATTGCACAAGGCTTCTTCATGAAGGCTTCTTCATAATAAAGGAACTAATATGCAGTTATTTATTATGCAAGCAGCATTAAAGCCAAACTAGTACAAATGCTCAATAAAGTGAGAGGTTTTATATCCTATGATGGGATGGCAACTCTGCCAGGGCCAGAAGCCAATTTTTGTTTTTGCAGACATCTTTTTAAAAAATATTTCTTATTGAAATTGTTTTAGGTCACATTTATAAAAATACACATCTTGTACACAAAAACATACATAATCACAACAAGAAATTACAAAGATTTACTAGCAAAAAAAAAAACAAAAAACTCCCCTATCTCGTTCATACCTCATTAGTTACTTCCTTTTAGGCAGCTTTGATAATTTTCCTTTTCTGTTGCTAAACATAGATGACTATCTTAAACTGTTTTTGCGGACATCTTGAGGGTCATGAGTTACTTGGGGGGGGGAGCCTTGGGAGTGGATTAGGTCACACTTTGCTCAACCATAGCCCATGCGTTTCTCATGATCTCTTCTGGATGGATGTTCCAAAGTTTTGAGGCTATTGTTTAAAAACCCTACTTCCACCCACTGCCCTCCAAACCTGGGATGAAGAAATAGCAGGCTGAGCTCACAAGATCTCAGATAGCAAATGGCTTCACATGGGGAAAGATGATCCTTAAGGTATGTGGATGCTAAAATGTTTTTGTATCTGTTTATATTTTCCTAATTGAATTTCCTGGTTCTGTACTTGGTTTGGGATCAGTAATCAATACAGTGCAATCCCTGTAGGTCTTTCATTATGGGAACCTTCCTTCTAAAGTCCTTCCCTAAATGATAAAGGGATTGTCAGAGTTTGTGCTTAGTCTAGACCTTAACCACATCTCTGTTTCCCAAACAGGAGCCTATCCATCTTTTTTCCTGTCTCTTCTAGTTTCTGCCAAAACCACCTACATTCTTGAACCTCTGAACCCTGTATATTATCTTTGTCTGTCTCTGGTTGGCTGGCTATTTTGTACTGAGTTCTCTGTATGTCTGCTTGGAAGGGTAGCCACAGCTCTAACAATCCAGGCCTTTGTGTACACTCTGACTCTAAGTAATAGTTTAAGCTATGTAATGACTTTACTCTTTTTTTAACCCCTAAACTTAGAAGAAGAAGCTATAATGGGTATCAAAGGACTCTTGGTGACATACACAATAAACTATGTGAAAATTACTATGCTTACTTTTAAAATTACCATATAAGACATGGTTAGTTGTTATTTTAAAAAAAAAAAAGAGCATGGAGACTATATTTCTGAGAGGCATTAAAGGCACTAGATCCTGTCTGATCTTGGAAGCTAAGCAGGGTCAGTACTTGGCTGGGAGACTGCCAATGGATAGCAAGAGCTGTGGGATCTATTTCAAGGGAAGGAACTGGGAAAACCACCTCTGAGTATTCCTTGCTTAAGAAAACCCCATGAAATTCATGAGGTCACCATACGTTGACAACCGACTTGAGGGGATACACACACACACACACACACACACACACACACACACACTGCTTATTTCTTTCATAAATATCACTTCCTTCAATTTTATAACCTTTGTCAGTATGGAAAGACATAGGCATTTTGAATGCTTGTTTTTTTTTTCTTTGAGTAGAAAATTGAGAAGAAGTTGAGAGCCAACATGGTGTAGTGGTTTGAGTATTGGACTACGATTGTAGAAAACAGAGTTTGATTCCCCGCTCAGCCATGGAAATCCACTGGGTGACCTTTGGCAAGTCACAAACTCTCAGCCCCAGAAAACCCCATGACTTATGGTCACTATAAGTCAGAAATTACTTGAAGGCACAGAAGAACAACAAAAATTGAATAGAGTTACAATTACATATGCATGCAGGGGTTTACACCCACATCCAATGACAGTAGCCTGTACATGAAGCCTCACTGGGCTTCTGAGTGTTGAAGTAATGGTAGCAAGTGGCTTCTGTGTCAGTGGGGTGGGGAATTTCCTCTGGGGTTCAGTCCAAACTTTAAAAGAGATAATCAAATTGCCAAACCTAAGTGGGTTGTGTGTGTGTGATAGTTCAGAACCTTGGACAGATTCTTCAAAGTATGGACTAAAACCCATGTTGATTTATCACATTCCTAACATGGGAGCCACAACTGAGTTGAAATCCAAAATATGTGAAGGCCTAAGAACAAAACATTGTAGATCCTGCAGTTCAAATCTGTTACTCATTGTGGGACCATTGTATTGCCCATGATGCTGTACAGCAAGCTGCTCCAACCTGGTGCCCTCCAGCTGTGATGGACTATATGCTATTGCCATTCTGGCAGGAAAGCTGGGCATCTGGAGCTGCAGCAATTTGTATGAGTGACTCATTCTAATAAGATGTGTTTGCATGCATTTGTCCATGGCAGTTTCACTAAAAACATCACATTCTTGCAAGATTCAAATATTAGCTGGGGGAAACATATTCAGCAATCCTGAAGATTGGAAATGGTCTTGCAATCTTCATAACATATCTTGTATTGTCAGTTTGGCCACCAGAACATCTAGTGCATGGGTGGGCATGTTCTGGTCCTTCAGGGATGGCATTATTGGATCCCTGGAGATTCCAGAAAGTGGTATTGCATTTCTGCCACCACATTTTGGATGACTGGAAGAGAAATATGATCATTCCCAGTCAAGGGGAACATGGGACCTTTTTCTTCTGTTTTGGACTCAACTCCTGAAACACTGTTTTACAGTGAAATATGCCTCCAGGGAGTAGGTTTTTGGGACCAAAATCCTTTATTTGCATCCAAAATAAGAGATGAGTGAGGTGTGCCTGAAGTGCTCAGGAGGTCCCAGGGGCCATACTGAACCTCCAAAGGACCATATAGCACCCAAGGACTGCAGGATTCCCATTCCTGAAGTAACCTTACCTCTTCCTCTTCCAGTTCATTTATGTTTACCTTACCATTTTGTGTTCTCATCTTATGTTCTCCTAAATTTAAACAAATGGGAGAGAAAGAGGGAGAAAGAAAACTAGCTAGCTCTAGACCAAATGATTCCCTGCCCAGCAATTACAATGAAAAGAAGGGCTGTGGTAATGGCTCACTCTTCCATTGTTTACCAGGAAGCAAGGCAGGCTCCCATTGGAAGTAGCAGAAGGGTCAACCCGAAAATATCTCCTCCTGTTCTTCCCAGACCAATGGGTACAGATTCCCAGGCATAATAAAGCCTGTCCATTCCTGTATGCTGCATCTGGCATGGCTGCTGTTAAAGGCATCTGGTTAGCTCACAGAATGGGGGAGAGGAGGGCTGGAGGCAACAAGCCATTTCCTGCACTGACAGCTCAGCCTTGTTCCTTTGCACTCTTGCTCTAAAATATTCTTTCCACCCCCCGTTTGAGAGGTTTACAACATTTCCACTGCAGGCTCCAGCTTGTTCTCCTTCCTCATTCTGCCACAATTTGTGTCAGTTTAGTGCTTGAGGCCCCTGAGGTTTCACTTCCATATTTTAATTTGGAAGCAAAGCATGTAGGGCAATGAAATGTGGGGAATGGTCAGAGCCGGCCAGGTGGCTCATTCATTAGCCTCTGTAAGCTTTTAAAGATCCATGATTTCTCACAAATGTCTGGCTTTTTAAAATGTGGTTGATATTTCCCACGTGTAGGCATTCAAAATCTTAGGTTGGTACATCAAACATCAGAAATAATTATGAAATGTCCAGGTGATTTGGCCAGGTAGTCTGAGGCCTTCTCTGCATGGGCCAAAAGACTCCCCCAGGTTTTGTCCTTTTCAGACAACGCATGGCCTGGATGACATCTGGCATGTCCCACACCAGAAATGTGGCGTAACAGGGTTGAAACAAATTAATATAACTTTCCTGTTGTTCTGGATCTTCCAGGAAGATCTGGAGACCTCTATTTCTGTGCTGCAGGAGCTGTCTACATGGGTGTCTGCTGGGCTGACAAGTGCATCTGCCACCGCTATGAATTGCTTGTTCTGAGATCAGAACGAGGTGCCCAGCATGTGGCCATCACTGGGCGCCTCCTTCTGACCTCAGAAGCAAGTGATGCACAACAGTGGCAGACACACTGTGCAGACAGCTGCGGCAGTGGAGAAACAAAAGTTGAGGCAATGGGCATATCGGGGCAGATGCAAGGCCAGGATAATCCAGGCCGCCCCTGGGTTATCTTGGCCAATGCAGACAAGGCCTAGGTCTGTTGTAAATACTATTGGAGAGAAATGGTAGTGGAGTTCTGTTGATTTTTCCAGTTGTACAAGTTGTTATTGTGATACCTAGGCATGCTTCCCATTGGCAATTGGTTATGTAGCTCTTTGTGCAACCAGTTGTACAGCTGATTCTACAACTTACTGTACAACCAGTTGTGCAGGTGGCAGTTACATTGAGTTCCCAGTTTGTGTATACAGTATTACACAACCAAGGGCCTTTACAGACTGCCAGAAATAATGCAGCTTGAGGCCACTTTAACTGCCCTTGCTCAATGCTAAGGAATCATGGGAACTGTAGTTTATTGTGGCACCAGAACTCTCTGACAGAGAAGGGTCAATGTCTCAGAAAAAACTACAGTTCCCATGATTCCCTAGCACAGAACCAGGACAGTTAAAGTGGCCTCAAGCTGCATTATTTCTGGCAGTTTGTAAAGGCCCTAAGTATCTACACATGTAAATGAACAAATATTTTTTGACTTGACGTTTAGTGCTAGGCAAGATTTTTCTAAGATTCATTCTCTGCCCCCACCAAACAGCCCAAAGATGTTCTTCCAAAATATGTGGAAATGTTAATGAAATCCTATGCCTCCCTCTCTTTCACTAGGTTTTTCATGCCTCTTGGAAGCCAATGTGATTCCAGTCTGCTCCTTTTTTCAGCAGTAGTGTTTTCCCCTCTAAAGAATTCTTTGACTAATGTTCCTTGCCAACTGGGGATCATGTACTGAATTTAATAGTGCCCTGGCACCCAAAAGTCAGCTCTGATTGTGTGATGATAGCACTAAGGGCATGAGGGATTACATCGTCCAAGCAACCCAGCTGAGGCTTCCTGTTGTTCCATGTTGCATTAACTATTTCCTTGCCAGTTGAGTGACTTTGCAAGTTAGGTCTCAGTCCAGCTGTAATTATTACACATGATTAGATGGTACAGAATATGACCATCTTCATGTGCCTCCCTTTGAAAGCTCTGTATTGCAGATGACTGTTGATCTTAATACTGATCCTCATCCTTATGGTGCCAAAACCAGCCACCAAAGAATGCCTGGGATTACCAGCCTAATGGTCTCAACATTTAGACAGTGGCAGCTGGTGACTCATATCAGTGAGGCACATTAATCTGCTTTGCGTTATAGTCTGAACTACCTGAGATTTTGAACCTATTTTGGTTCAAAAACTGGAGCACATTCAGCTGTGTGCTGATATTGAAAGTACCAGCCACCCACTGGGCATGTGCTATTCAAAACAGGATCAAAGGTCTGGTGTCTGGTGAACCCTGGGCACTGGGTTCAAGACCCATCTCTTGATTCCAATCCATGACCTGGGTGGGAGAGCCCTCTTTCACCCTATTTGTTCCCAAAAGAATTCCTGTCAACTGCCTGATTATTTGTTCTAATGGTTCATCACCTATGCCTTGTTAATTGGTAAATGATAATACACAGTAGTATATTGCATTGATTTACTTGGCTAATCTTTTTTCCCGTTTCATTATTTAATGAAGCTCTGACAGTGAGATTCATCACCAAGCGATTCATTGGCGATTATGACCCTACTCTGGGTGAGTTGAGTTCTTTGCTTGTTTTTTCCTTGTTTGTGAGTGAGAAAGAGGCATCCATTGCTAAGAGCAATTGCTGTGTAGTTTGCATTTGCCAGCTTCCTAGGGAAAACCCTACTCTAGTCATTTGTAGGTCCTCCAGGACGATTCTGTAGTCACCTTCCACTGGATGTTGACCATCGAGTTGCATTGGAGGACCTAGAGATTCCTAGAGAGGTGTTCTCTCAGGTTAAAAAAGTGTTTGTATTTTTAATTTGTGGTTTCTCCACTTTCACAGGGTCCTGCACCCCTTAACCTCAGTAAATGTGGAGGGCCCACTGTATATTCAGAGCTTTGGATAATTACTTTTTTCAATTATATGTCCCATATCTTTCAGTCAGCATGCCCACTAGCCATGGTGACTAGGGAATTCTCTGAGTTGCAGTACCCAAAGCAACTCACTGAATGTAATCAGTTTAAAAAGTACAGCAAACCACCAGTTCCTAGAAGCAACAACAAATGAACATATTATTTAACCAACACATAGAAGGAAACAAACAAACAAACAAATAAGCATCGGCAAGAGTAATGTTACCCATTAAAACTGGAAGCAATAAAACTAGATGTTATACAGTCTACTGAAAGAAGCATATTCAAGTTATGGCAAAAAAGACACAGTTTGTAGCTAGGCAGATTTTAATTAGGAGAGCATTCCAGAGTCATGGCTCCACTACAAAAAAGACTCTGTATCATAGTCATTTTCTGAAATTCCCCAAATGATCGATTTGTGTACTCAGCAATTGCTCACTTCAAATCCAATAGCAAAATAAGATGCTGCCCTCAAGATTTAGTTCACTCTGTTGTTTTGCAAAGAAAACCTAACAGTTGTCTCCCTATTTGGTGGCCTTCTTGCCTCCTTTACCAAGTTCATATATTTTAGAAGGTGTATTGGATTAATCCAGCTGAATTTCAGCTACTCTGAATTTTTGTTCATTTAACATAAAAGTAATACAACCTCTGAAAATCCCAGCCTTCACAGTATTCTAGGATGTGTACCTTGCCTTCTGTTGTCTAGTTATTGGTAACATTTATGTCACTATCTTAATATTTTAATTCAGTCTTTCATTTAGCAAAAGATTTCACATAGATACAGAGTCCATTTGGGAGTAACTGATGGAAAATTAATGTAATAACCGTTATGTACTACTTCCTCTCTCAGCTTGTTCAATAGGATCACTAGCGTTGGTGTCGCCCGGTGAGGTAACTCATGGTGTCACCCTCCATTGACCTCCTTCCTTACTACACCATACAGAATCCTTAGTCATGGTTTTTGTACTATTATTACTCATTAATCATAATGCCTGCATATCACTGAACACCATGGTAATAGTTGTGACACAAAACAACTAGCAAAATTAAAACTATACCTTTAAATTACAATCATACGCATAGCCTTGGTGCATTTACATATGCATCGTTTCATGTGGCTGAAATGAAAATTTTGTAAAAGGCAGATGCTTGAAAAGCAGTAGTGTCACCCCCTCTTAGGGTGTCACCTGGTGTGGTCTCCACCCCCACCCCCCCAATGATGCCACTGGCTTGTGTGTGTATATGTATAACGTCTATAGAGTTGTTTCTTACAAAAATGGGAACTGTTTTCCCATAGGAATTCTTCAGGATGGTAGAGTGATAATACAGTAATTGGGAAGGCATTTGTGAGGGGGGTTTTTTGGCTTCAGGTGTCAAAATAACCTGCCTGCTATGGGGTTCTATTCATCTTGATTTGGTGGCTAGAGTGTTCATCCTTGGGTAACACAGGTTATACAAGGTCTTTGG
>CM034701.1:121077005-121089391 GCA_020142125.1 Phrynosoma platyrhinos | reverse complement strand
GGTGTTACTTGTTGTACAACCAGGTAACAAGCACACCTGCTAAAATTCCATCTTTTACACAACCATGAATGATACAGGAGCTGTCTCCAATTTACACTCTTGCAACCCTACACTGAACATACCTGGTCTCATTTGATTTTGGAAGCTAGGCCAGGTCAGGCCTGCTTAGTACTTGGATAGGAGACTGCCAGGTGATATGAGGGCTGAGAAAGAATCCTGCCTGAAACCCCAGAGAACTGCTGCCAGTTGGAGCTGACAATACTGGCCTAGATCATGGAGGGAAATCATGCGGCCCTATAGATGTCTTTGGATTGCAACTCTCCATAGTTATAACTATTATTATCATTATTATTTTATTTATTTATACCCTACTTTCCTCCTGGTAGAGGGACTCAAGGTGGCTAACTAGCATAGGTAAAGGCAAAGATGCTAGCAGTTGCAGTCCAAATGTATCTGAGAGGGTCAAATAATTCTCAGCCCTCTGCTAGAAGGACCAATGAGCCTGATTCAGTATAAGGCAGTTCCTCATGTTCCCCAGCATTCATGGATAGTTAATCAAAATATCTACTTTTTCTTTACTTTTCCTCCAAGAGTTTTCCCTCCCTCACAACTGAACAGTGACTTGACATGACTGTTGCCATCTCAGCATTTCAATTTCTTAGACTGTAGCCCTGTACACCCTTCTTTGGGCTAAAGTCTTGCTGAACACAGTAAAACATACTTTCTAAATCAACACACCTAGGATTGTGTTACGTATCACAGAATTAACCATACATAAAACAGAAAAATGACTGTTCTGCAAGATTCTGAGGGAAACTGTGGGTGGGACTGAATAACAGAGGACACAAACACGCTTCTGCCTTTCCCCTCTTTTTAATTTTTTTAAAAAAAAATTTGACAGGAAGGAATGATTGTGAGGGGATAATAGCAGCCAAAGGCAAGCAACAAGACTAGACAATATATGGCAGTTCCTCTCCTTTAATCCACACTGTGCATATATCCGTGGGCTCCATTATCTTCTCCTAGATCTTGAGAAAAAGAGGAATGCCCTTGAGGCCAAGATGAGTTAATAATGCTTGTTGGAGCCTAGTCACTTCAGAGTTGGAGGGTGTGTGGGAGCTGGAAGGGAGAACAGAGTGTTTGGGAGGAAAGATATTGTTGTTATGGCTGTTTGTGCCATGCACAACTGCCCTTCAGGGCATCTTTAGAAGGTGGGCTTGCTGCTTTCTCAAGCTGAACTTTGACAGGGCTTCACTGCAATAAACAATGGGCCAAGTTTTCATTTTAAATCTCAGAGGCCACAATCGCTGGATGCTGAGCTTTCAGCTGGCACAGCAAATAGAAGGACAAAATGTATTGAACAACTAAAGAACCCTCAATAATGGGCTGCCTTTTTATCTGCAGATGAGGGTGAGAGCAAGCATCATTCTAAGTGCCTGCATCTCACACTTCTTGCTCTCCTTCACCTTCTGTCTTCCTCTTTTCTCCTCCTCTAGCTATCATTTCTGCTTCCTTGTCTTTACAATTTCCCCCCTCTTTTCTCCTGCAATCTAGGATTAGATGCATGGGGTGTTTTCTTAATTCCCTCTTTGTCCCAATAATGAATGGCCTGGATGTCTCTCACTGTCAGCCCATTCCATTTTCAGTCTTTGCCCATGAAAGCCAGGACTTTCTGTACACTTGCTATGCATCTCCCCACATCTGCCATCTTTACGCTCTCACTTGGCTTCTTTTTCTATACCAAAACCCTATGTGTCCATGAGAAAGGAGAGCTGCTACTATCACAAAACAAGGGAGGCAAAATGGAAGGCTTAGCCAAATTCATATTGACTCCTACCTGCCCTAGGCAAGTTCTCTCTGCTCTGCCATCACTGCCTTACACCAAACAACATCATTCTCCTTTTGTAGCATCATTTTATCTTGAGAAAGTAGATTTATGAGACCATAAAGCATTAGTAAAACGGTGAGGAACTTCTCACCCCACAGAGACATTTTTCTGTAAAAGCTGCCTGTGTAACTCACCAGTTTCAGTGTATAGATCAGGAGTGGGGAAAATGCAGCCCATGGGACCCCATAAGACACCCAAAGTTCTACCTCAACCACCACTACCCCAATTGGTTGTTTATTTCCTGGTCTACATTCCTGTCAGACCATTTTAGTTGCCTGTTTTTTTGTTGTTGTTTTTTTAGTATTTCAAGAGTTTTTACTGTTTGAGGAGTTCTGATTTCATTCTGCTTCTTTAATGATGTTCCAGTGCTTTGTTGTGTTTTAATGATTTTTATGTTCTTCTTCTATACCTGTCCTGGGAGTTACTGAAATGAAAAGTAAAATTTAAAAATGAATAGAGAGATTAATAGCAATAATAAAAAAAAAACCAGGTTTCTGAAACTTCTCAGGGGTGAAACCTGTGTAGGTGGATTGTCATATTAGGTTCTATATGTATTTGCATGCAGGTGGAACCACTGCTTCAGAAGAAGAGAAGAAGCCATTTTGGTCAACATGTTTCTAGTTTTTATCATTAATTTTGCTTTGTGCAGATTTCAAGGAAGTTCTCATACAGCTTTCTTTGTTCCACAGAGATGATTTACAGGCACACAGCTGTCATTGATGGTGAGATGGTACACTTTGAAATTCTTGACACAGCTGGACAGGTACTATTCTGGTTATTCTCTCTCTCTCTCTCTCACACACACACACACACACACAGAGCATGTGCAGAAAATGGTGGCAACTACCTCAATCAACTTTATTATTTATTTATGTATTTATTTATTAGTTTTAGGTCCCACCTTTCTCTCAAAATGGAATTCAGGAAATAATAATAATAATAATAATAATAATAATAATAATAATAATAATAATAATAATAATACCCCACCCCTCTGATGAACAATCAGGGTGGCTTACAGTAGAATTGGAGCAGGTCTTCCATGAAGAAAGGCTGTGACATTTGGTTTTCTTTTAGACTAGACAGGAGGCATTGAGGGATGTGATAGAATGCTATAAAACTGGACATAGTGTAAAGAAGTTTCTCTGGCATAATATTTAGAACCCAGGGACACCCAATTAGGTAGACTGATGGAGATTCAGGACAGATGAAAGGTCTATTTCTTCTAGTTATTTTGGGAAATTTTCACCAGCAGACCAGATTATGGGACTAAATCCAACATGACATACATCCACATCACAGAAATTTTTACTCTTTTCCTCCCCGCTACAGCTCTCACAGATGCATGACAATTGGCTTCAAAGGATTTCCCTGCCCCCATTACTGTTTTTAGGGGTGGCCAGAGGGCTGTTGTGGGATGAGGAGATCATTATAGACTCATGGAGTTGGGACCATCTAGTTCAACCCTCCACCATGCAGGAATATGCAGTTAATGCACTCCTGAGATATCGCCATCCATCCTCTGCTTAAAATCTGCCAAAAAAAGGAAGGTTTGCCACCTGCCAAGGTAATTTGTTCTATTCTCAAACAGCTCTTGCAGTTAAGACATTTAGAAAGACATTCTTTCTAAAATTTAGGTGGAATCTCTTTTCTTGTAATTTGAATTGGGTGGTTTCTGTTCTAGACTCTGGACCAGCAGAAAACATGCTGGAATAGAAGTATGAACAGACACCCAATATTGGATACCACTCATGATCCTGATACCCCTGAACCGTAGGATGTCACAATTTTTTTAAATCATCAAAAAAAAAAAAAGAGAGAGAGAGAGAGAGGACCCATGTCTCCTGCAGAAGCCTATAAGAGATATGATTATCCCACATTTTGGGCCCTTAGTACCTCAGAAAGGCCTGAAACAGTGGGGGGGGGGACACATCCAGAAGTAAGCTTCTAGAAGATCCTAAAATAACCTCTTGGAATATCCATGGTTGTCCACCCCTGACTTTTAGTGTAAGGTTTGTAACTTTGGAATACAAAGAGAGACTAAATGCAATGGGAATCTGAACAGCAGTGAAACTTGTTATTTCCTCGCTTTATTCTAATTACTCGGTTGCCCCCTATTAAAATTTTGATCAATTGGTCATTCCCATTTTCTGGCACAGATGACGAAATATTCATAATTAGAATGCAGAAGAGTGTAAAGCTCATTGGCTGTTTGAAGCCAAACAGAATTAGGTAAGATCAGAGGTCCTTTCACACTACACAGTGAGAGCACTTTGATTGCCCTTTAACTGCCATGGTTCAGTACTAAATCCTGGGATTTGGAGTTTCATGAGGTATTCAGAATTCACTACCAAAGAGCTCTGGTATTCTCCAAACTACACATCTAAGATTTCCATATGATGGAACCATGACATTTAAAGTGGAATTCAAGTGTTATAACTGTGTATGGCGAAAGGGTGGTCACATATGCTAATTTTGTAATGCTGTACCAAAAGAGAACATTTTTTTCCTCTTATTTCTAAATTCATTAGTCCACGACTACTACTTGGTGGTTCAGTTCTATGGATTAGCCACTCACATAGAAACATACATTATTACAAAAGAGTAATGATTGGATCTCCTGTTCCATAACTACAGAAATATTATAGAAGTCGTGAGCAATTAAACTGTATCAAGGGGGAGAGTAATGTGTGTTCAGTAATTTTGAAGCAGTATACTTGGATACATGTTTGGCTGCTCTGAGACGACCACAGTCTCTCTTAACCCCTCAGAAATATGAGGTAATAATGAGTACTGTCTTACATGGTTACTGTCTGTATTTCTGAGGTAATGAGAGTCATTATGCTGTAGTAGTTAGACTGTTGGCCTATAACTGGGGAGACCCAGGTATTGAAGAAGCATGAAAGAAATTAAAAAAAAACTTTAGGGAGTGGGGTACCCAGAATAAGGTAGTGAGCACTAAGCATGTTTAGTAGGTGTAGAATGCTGGCTAATTGTTAATGAAGCAAAAATAAATAAGTTATAAATTGGAAAGAGGAAAAGAATGGGAATCCTGAAAGAGGATGTGTCTGGCTAAATGGAACCCTGAACAAGAATATTCTATATTGCATCATTTTGTTGTAGGTTCTAGAGTTGTGAACTATAATTTCAGTGTTTATTGGTCAATATATATGCTCAGTTATGGGCACTGGGACAGCACTGTGCAAGTGCAGAGTAGGCATGAGGGAATGAATAGTTTGTGACTGAGAATGTGAAGGGAGTACACAAACCTCTCTCCAACTTCCATTATTCCACTTTCTCTTTGCCCCTCTGTCTATATCTGTCTGTCCCTTCATGTTAATGTTCAAGATATATTCAGCCATAATAATCAATGTACTAAGCTCTTCATAGAGAAGCTGTCACATTTACATGCTCATCTGTGACCCTCTGATTCCTGTTTTGCTCTAGGAGGAAGATTCTCTACAAATTGAAGAGAAGATTAAGTGGGGAGATGGCTTTGCTGTGGTTTACTCTGTCACTGACCGCTGCAGCTTTGATGAAGTCATGAGACTCTGTTTCCTCATCAACCACATCCATTCTAGCCCAAAACGGAGCAGTGTAAGTGGAGACCCACCAGTGGTGATTGTTGGGAACAAGAAAGACTTGCAGTTTGACCGAATGGTGTCCTCTGAGGATGGAGAGAACCTCTCCAAAGCCCTGAAGCACCCATTCTATGAGATCTCTACCAGGGACAGCTATGAGGAGACTGTGACAGTTTTCAATACCTTGTACAATGAGCTAATGAAGCAAGGACACTTTTCCCCAGGGTCTTTCAAGAGGCGAGCTGTGTCTAAACTCATGGAGAAGATCCCAAAGATTCATGCCAACTCAACCCTGGCCTCAGGTGGCAGGAGCCTGAGCTTCAACTCCTTCCGAGACTACATCCCTGAGTGAACTTTTGCTTCAGCTTTTGTGCAGTGATGAGTCATGCATGCAGGGACTGGATGGGGTTAGAAAGAAAGAGGTTGCAGAGCTGAGAACGTGGCAAGTCTAGAAGCCTGTACATTGTTAGGAAACTTGTTTGGTTTTGGGGGTTTTCGTAACCACCTTAAAGCCAGGGAGGGTGACCCTTCACTGATGATAATCTGTGGTGAATCAGTGAATGAGAATAGCCAAATGTTCATCTGGGCTAGAATTTTGCTTGCCACAGTATTTAGTCAGATGCTTTTGGCCAGCCAAAGCAGAACATGGAGGTAACAGCCTTCACTACTCCCTAGCAATTGGTGTTCTCTGGCACACTGAATACCAGCTTCCCTAATAGCCACTGATAGATTCCTCTTCCCACTCCTCCATACATATATCTTCTCCTTTTAGGCATCACCTGCTAGGCAAGTAATCTAACCAGTTGACTATCGCCACATCCTATGGTGATGAATTTTATATGTAAGGCTGGTATACTTTGGACAGGGTTGGAGTGAGTCTTTTAAATCTTGGATGGAGGACAGCCATGAAAACTCATTTTTATTGGGAGTCTAGGTCTTTCATTTGGCCTAAGAAAGCCAGGAAAAGGAGTTGTCCTTGTAGTCAGAACTTGGATGCTAGGCTCAAAAACAGCTTAGCTGTTTTAAATGTCATCGCCTCTTCTAAGGAAAGGACTTTCTGCAAATAGTAGTTTAAGCAGTTGATTAAGATTCATTCTTTGTATTTCTGGTTGTTCGTATGTTGCTGGTTCCTCCTTTTCACCAAATCAACATTCACAATGTTATGTACCTGAACCCTTTCCATACTGGCTCAAGCTCACTAGAATCACCAGGTTGTCCAAAATGTTTTGATACCTGAGGTAATGGACAACATTGCACCCCTCTCATTTCACCAATGGAAGCTGAATAGCCTGGAAATTGATTCTTGCTTCAATAGTGGTGATGGAAAAGCATCCCACAATGGGAACGAATAGCCAGGGAAGTGGTGCTATTTCCAATGAGCATCCCACTGCCTAATGGAGGAATCAGTCTTGGATGAAGTAAAGTGTTACTTATCTAGTTGCACTACAGCACACTGAAAATATTTGCATGAGGGAAGATTTGGATAAAAGGCAGTGCTCTTTGCACTCTTTTAACATGGGAATGCAAGACTTCATGGCAGGAGGAAAGTAAATAATCTAGAGAATCAGAGCATTCTTAGGATCACAGAGCATTAGGGACCAAAAGATCACCCAGCCTATTACTTGCCATAATGCAGCTTTATCTGCAGCTATACCAAGGCTATCTTGAATAAGCAAGATTCAGACCATTGGTTTTTTTCTTGGTATGTGGAGGCCACAAGGAAAAATACATTTAACAGCTGGCTCAGTTTTTGGCATATTCATCCTTATTCCTTTTCTTTTAATTAGCAGAGAAGCTAGGATGACCCTGGAGCCTTCTAAACACAAAGGGTACAGAGCTATGGACTCAGAGCTTGAAGAAGCTGCAAGTAATTTTTCTAAGCTTTGACTAAAGTCCCTACTCAGAACATTGCTTTTCTTCCTCTTCTAAGCACGTCTACCAAGCTAATAGACTGCACAAAGGCTCCTAGTTACTTGATCTGGAAGGATCGATGACTGACTCAACAGCTCAACTTGCTCCACTGAGGCTTCCAATTGTTGCCACTGAGCATCAGGAAAAGCTGTCTGCTTACTACTTATTTCTTTTAAAGAGTAGTTGGCCTGGCTTCTGTGTTGGTAACGCAAATCCTTTGTCTCTTAAATGTGTAGATACTTCAAATGCATCTTGAGGGATGCTCCATAATTCTGGCTATAGTAAGCAGGTCTGTTTGTGTTTTTCTGGCTGTTGATCAAATCCTATGGATAGTGTTTTGCTTAATTTCCCAGTATTCTGCTGTAAATGGATCTGCCGCTACTCAACAGATTTGAGAAGGTAGCCTTTTTCTGAAATCCAGTTAGCTTTCAAACTAGAGGTAGACTTTAATTTTTGTTTGTTTGTTTACTGTTCTTGCCTTGAAGCTATGTGGATTTATAATTAAATTTTGTATTGTAGAATGATGTTACATTATATCTTGCTGACTAAAAGCTGTATGCAATCAGGAAGAATTAACAGCTGGAGTATGAATACAGTGCGGGAGATAAAATCTAATTCTGGTTGTTGTTGTTGTTGTTGTTTAAAGAAGCATAGGTACATGTACAAATAGGCTAGGGCAAAGACAAGCTAATGGTGCATTGTACAGTTGTCCCCAAGAGTTACAAGATGAGATCTTCTCCTCTCTCCCTTGTAATTTTGGGTTTTTC
Organism: Phrynosoma platyrhinos; assembly: GCA_020142125.1. Taxonomy (NCBI): domain Eukaryota; kingdom Metazoa; phylum Chordata; class Lepidosauria; order Squamata; family Phrynosomatidae; genus Phrynosoma; species Phrynosoma platyrhinos. The sequence goes on along the minus strand of CM034701.1, from coordinate 121,081,244 downwards.
CATGTTGGTGCCCTTCATAGATTTTGGAGTACAACTCCTATCTTCCCTGAATGTTAGCCATACTGAGTGGAGTTGATAGGGTTTATAACCCAACATCTCTATTGGTCACAAGCATAAGGAGGGAGCGCAGGAAGAATCCCACCATCCAGCTGTGACCAGCCTGGACAGTATAACCAACAACAACAATATGCAACAAAATAATTTTTGGTATCTTAACAAACAAGAGAAAGGCTATGTCTGTTACTATATTTCAGGAGGGGAGATCATGATCATACATTTTTATTGTCATCAAATAAATCCATTATTTAAAGGGGTTTTTTTCCTAGCAGTTTCAAACCAGTCATTACCTGGATTAGGAGATGGGCTGCTTCCCCTCCTTTTCTCCTAAATGAGTTCTGTTTCATTATGGTAACTTGTGTGCTATTTTAAGAGAACTGATTTTTTTTTTTAAAAAAAAAAAGCTAATTTTTCATCCCCTCCCCTCATAACTATTTGTCTGATGGGCTTTTAAAATAGTTTGCTTGCACAGTAAAATGCTACACCATCGTCTATATTGTTTTCTCTGCTCATTTGGAAATTCTACCTTTCTCAGGCAAAATATCTAAGATCTGAATGTTAAATTAGAGGGCATGTCTGTCTCTATGGGGGAAGAATGTTACTTGAAGATTTCTTTCCATTTGCTGACTGAAGAAGTACTCAAGAAGATTTAAACTTAAGCAGTTGTTAATATGTGTGTTCACATGACATTTTCTTGTCAATGTGGCCAGGAAAGTTGACCCTTGTGAAAGCAGTTTACTAAAGCTAAAAGCACAGCTTCGCTCCCAGAATCTTTTATTCAGGGAGGCTGGGATAAATGCTGAACCTGTCATAAACCAAACACTTGCTAAGAATGATAAATGTACCTGAAGTAAAATACAGACTGGATGTTCTGCAGCAGGTGATGATTCACATAAGAGATTTTTAAAAAGTCCTTTACAACCACTTACAATGTCTTCACTCCAATTCATAACATCCTACAGCCCCTAAATCCCACATCACCACTGGTCATGGAAGTGATCACTGCATTTTCCACAAATACACATGGGGTTTCTTTTCTTCTTTAATCCTGTTCACAATGTCATATATACAGCAGTATTTCTCATAACACAACTTACTAGGTAACATATTACCCCCATTACAGTTTTCACAGACATCTCACAGAAGACATCTTAAATCCTCTGTTGCTCTTATTTTCACTCAGCCGGTGCAATATATACAAAAGAAATAAATACTGGACATTTTAGAAATAGTTGTTGAAATGACAATCTCACATACAACATGAAGCAGCAACACAGAACAGCATCGCTAGGTAATGGGAGCCTGGTTCTTTTGAATAAATGGATGCATCCAAACTTGTACATCTTTATGTCTAGCTATTGAGGCACTTTAATGAATGGTGTAAACCTAACACTAAAATTCCTGGCTCCTGTTCTAGGGGACTATTGGGAAAGCTGATCTTGCTGGGGCATTCCAACTCATGAATCATCAGGGCCACCACCTGTTCACTTGTCTAGAGAACTAAGGAATGAACAAGCAAGAAATCTAGCCGAGGTGAGGTGAAGGCACCTGCTCTGGCATAGAGTGGTAGCAGGTGCTGTCGTAGGCTTCTGCTGCTCTTTGTGCTGGCGGCAGTTGCTGCCACTTGCCAGACAAGGTGGGCTAGTGCAGTGCTTCTCAGGCTATCCATAGTGGGGGACCAGCTGTTGTTGCTACAAATGTGGAGATTATTGCACTGCCCTTTCCCATTCTTTCCTCCCAAACTAGGTGTAGGATGTAAACTGTAATATGCAGATTTTATTGCACGCCTCCATGCCCAGGCAGGAGGCATTCCATAACCAATCATGTCATCTCGTATCCAATCTGGACTTCTCTTGCACTTTGCAAAGAACCGGAAAATCCTGTTCTTTCAAAAAGTGCAGGAGAAGTCTGGATTCGGTATGGGATGCCATGATTGGGTATGGGATGCCTCCTGCCTGAGCAAGGAGGTGTGCAATAAAATCTGCATATTAGTTTACATCCTGCACCTAGCTCGGGAGGAAAGGATGAGAAAGGGCAGTGCAATAATGTTTCTTTCTTTCCTGGAAACTCGACATAGACTTGCTGACACCATTCCATGGACCACCACTTTGAGTAACACCAGGCTACTTCTCCTTATTTATTTATTTAAATATTTCTCTTCTCTGTATTATGTGAGCTCAGGACAGCATACAAGCAAAATCAATCTGAGCAATTCAGAACAGTTGTAAAAAGAATATTTTTAAACAAACTAAAAGTACAGTTAACCTGTTAAAACAAGGTACTACCCCACTTTACTTCCTGAGTTCTGTGTTTGTTATTTCTAGGCTTTATAGAGTCAAAGAGAGAGAGCTAGGAGCTCTAACTAGCAGTTAGAGAGAGGAAGAAAATGCAGTATATACTAAAATCCCCAATGGGGGCAATGTCTCTATTAGGCCTACTTAAATGTAAAGATAAAGGTTTCCCCTTTGACAAGATTTTCTAGTGTCCAACTGTAAGGGGGCAGTGCTCATCTCCATTACTAAGCCAAAGAGCCAGCGTTGTCCAAAGATAATGTTATGTGGCCAGCATGACTGCACAGAATGCTGTTACCTTCCCACCAAAGAGGTACCTATTTATCTACTTGCACTTTTACATGCTTCACTCCGTCATATGGCACTCGGCTCTCAAACTGCCCATCTGCTGACTTTGCAATCATCAGAGTCAGCGTCTTACCTGCTAAGCCAGTGCATCCTTCTTAGGCCTACTTACCAGATGATAAAAATGTGTGAGTTTCAAGATCACCAGATCTCCATCGGGCAAGGTGTTACAAAAAAAAGGTGAAGAGATGAATAAAAGTGGAGAAGGACCTTAAAACTGAAGCCATGGTGTTTGCATAGCCAGCCTTAAAATGGATTGGGGGTAGATGATTTGTAGGGTTTGTAGAGCTTAAGACCTGGGCTACCTTTTCTAGTCCTCAGATTGAAGGACATAAATCTCAGAGTGAGAAGGCTATCTTGAAAGGTATATACATATATACAGTGGGCTCTTCCTATATGCAGGGGAACCAGAACCCCTGCATATGGGAAAACCACATAAGCTGGAATCCCATTTATTCCTATGGCAGCGCGCTCCTGTATGAGGCACTGTGCGTGCACCTGTGGCACATGCACCATTTTGTCCTCCCAGGCTTGCTGTACACGTAAGCTCAAATCAGCGTAAGGCAAGCTCACGTATGCTGCGTGGGGACTATATTTTTCTCCCTTTGTTAGACTTGGTGGGTGTTTGTAGAGGGGGGTTGTATTATTATTTGTATGGCTTACTTTGTGCAACATCATCAGGGCCTGTGCCATCACAAGAGATTATCCTTAGGCCTCAGGTGCAATCAGGGCTGGGCTTTGGAACAGCAATTCAGAGCCTTACTCAGCAAAACAGCAAGGCCCTCAGCATAGCAAGGCTGATTTCCCACACTTTGAAGCAAGTGAAACTACACACATTATCACCCAAAGCATGGGAAGTGCTGTAAGGCCAGCACCAGCAATTGCCCAAATGCACAATTGAATGCAACACTGTAACTGGGTTTTGCAGAATTATCCAGAACTGGGTGTTCAGGCAGACCTACTCTAGTATATCAAGCTAACAAGTACAATGTAGGATTGGGGTAGGGAAAGTGTGGATATTGTTGCAGCGCCTATTAGCATAGCTTGCAGCTGCCACCAGCAACTCCCATCAATGTAGCCTGTGGTAAAGATGATAGGAGGTGCAGCTCAACATCTGCAGAGAAGCAAATTGTCCCCTGCTGGTGACCAAGGCTCTCCTGACACTTCAGGCTAGAATGAATGAATGAATGAATGAACAATAAGAATATAAAAATAGAAGAAAAGCAGTGTTCCTACAGGGCATGGGTCTGCTCCCCCCCCCCCCCCCCGGCAAATTGTAGATTTACATGGCAATGTAACCAATCAGCCAATCCCTACCCTGAAGAGTAGGAGGTAGTTGATAATGGTGCCAGCCTTCTACAACATCCCTACCATTGGAGGAAGAGGAGGAATGTGGCAGTAGCAGCCATGGCACTTCTAGCATCTCTGCAAACACTGCTGAAAGAGGAAGAAGTGGCATTGTTGAGGGATGACTGGTTTTATCCAATGCCTCACTCAAAGGACCTTATCACACAGGGGTCTCAAAGCGGCAGAAAAGCGAAATAAG
>CM034701.1:121024736-121041317 GCA_020142125.1 Phrynosoma platyrhinos | reverse complement strand
TCTATGTTATTTCTGCCTCTAGTACCAATCTTTCTGTTAAAGAAGTAATGCCCTGGAATAGATTTATTCAGTTATATCTGTACTTGTCTGCATCATGGTGTGTGGACTGGAATAAAAATATTGATTTAAAATGATTAAATTATGTACCAGTGGTAAAATTGGATGCTTCCTTATTTGGAAACACAAACCACTGTGTCCAGTGGCTTACTCCTAAGTGAGAGAACATAGATATGGAGCCTAAGATAACAGTTCTGTGTATGTTTACCTGGAGATGAGTCCCAATGAACAATAATGTTTGGTTCGGGGTGTACTGGGGTTTGCTTGAGCCAAAATATTATTTCCTAAACTTTACCTGCAACCATATAAAAAATTAGTTCAATTTTCCCTCCAGTTTTATAACCGTAGTCCTTCATGTAGCAACTATGGCTATGCTGTGATGTGAAAAAGTTACACACTGAATCCTGTTCTTGGTTGTGAGCGACAACAAAACTTCATCAGTCAACTGAACATGCCTATTTTATATTTATAAAAAGTTTATCTTTATTGGGTATTTTAAATTTAAAATATTTTTTATAAATTTATATATATATATTTGCTGTACAACAGAACTGAGAGGTAGGAGTTCTGTATCTGTTTTTAAAACAAGTATTTAAAAAACAAGACATTTAGAGCCTCTACTTTCCAAAGGCTCTCAGCTCTACTAACGGAGAATTCACATTTTTTTGTCTCAAGGAAATCCAGATTTCCTCAATGATGCAATATTAGATTGGTGTTTCTACTATGTTTTCCGTCCCTGAATTTCTCCATGGCAATTTAACCCTTTTTGCCATTCACATGGGAGCTTGCTGTTTTTGAAAAGCCACTGGATTTTTGAAAAGTGGCTGCACCCGCTTTTAAATTTAAATGTGACTTTTCATCTCATCAGGGATAAGTCACTTTAAAATGAAGGCAATAATCTCCTTTCATTCAAAGGGTTAATCTCTCATTAATGTAATTTGACGTTCAAGGATCCTTTGCTTATTTACACCACCAAGGATGTGTGATCAACTCTCTTCATAACTGTGGCCACTCGACAGACTATTATAAGTCACTTCTTATTTGAGTTTTTAATTTTAAAAAAAAATTTTTGGCAACTATCCCCAAAGCTCATGAGTTTTAACAATGCTCTGGAAGTGAAACAGCTTCTTTGGGAGCCTTTTGTGGTCTTTGGTGTTTCAAAAGCTTCAGCCCAAATCCAGATGCAGTGTTCAATTGACTTTCTGCAGTTTCTTAACATAACTGGCCATCCGTGTGCTTGTTCAGCTAGCAGCCTTTTTCTTATATAGAATCAAGGCTTCCCAGGGAGTCCAGGGGCTTTTCTCTTGAGCTATGAGCAGAGTTCCAGATTAGGCACAGTCTGACATGCAGCCAGAGAAGCATCAGGGCACTGGTACCTGGGCCGAATCTTGAAGAGGCATATGGATCTGACGCTGCCACATCTTTGCAATTATATTTTATAGGTGCTCTCTCTTTTATGCTGCTAGTGCAGACTAGGCTAGAATAACTTTCCCAGACTTAAGTCTCTCTTTGAATAATGCAATGAGAAGCACCGGGAAAAGTGCTGAAAAGTTTTACCTTTCCCTGCAGCCTTTTTATTTTTCTCCTCCCTTGGGCAAGAACGATGTGGCTTTATTCATTCATGGACAGCAGGGGGGGAAGACTCAAATCTGAAAAGGGCTCCAGACAAAGATCATAAAGAGGAGAGATCTGTGCCTAGAAATGTCTTGTTAAATCATTGCCTTTTTAAAAATCTGCCTGTGTTAAAATGCCTCACAATCATCCCAGGAACCCGAGTCCAATCCCAGAGGTGACGTGGGACTCTGGGCTGAAGGAGATGAATGAAACCTGGAAAGGAGGGATTGCCTGCCTTGGAGTGGCTATTTTCTTTGTGATGACCATTGGGATTATTTACTGGCAAGTGGTGGATCAGCCCAGCAAAAACTGGATCCTGAAAGGGAATATCAGTGGGCTTCTGTGGGAACGCAAGGCTCGCTCCCTCATCCTGCAGACCCTCAAGGAAGAGAAAACCGTGTTGGAGATTCGCATGGGAAGCTTCCCAGACATGGACGTGCCTTTCTTGAAGGACCTGTGTTGGCTGAACAAGACCGAGTTCTGCTCCACCTGGGAAGCCATGGCAGACTTAACCATCTCCTTGGGCCCCAGCCTTGCTTCCAACACAGAGTGCTACAGCATCCACTGGAGTCCTCTTCACTGCCAAGTTAAGCTAAAGGTAACCATCTAAAGCCTCCATCAGTTTCGGAACACTGTCTCACTTTACATCCAAAGGTGATAGCTATGAGAGAGGGAGCAAAATAAGGGCACTGCCCCCCTCATAAGAATTCTGTCCCAATAAATGAAAATTTTCCTTCAGTCCCCAAGTTTCTATCATTGCAAAGAATGAGATATTGAAAATTCTACATACTTAGAACTCTCATATTTTCAGTGTTCGCAATCCCTTGGCATCTTTGCCTACCCCTTGCCTTTGAATGGCTAGACTATATTTCTAAATGTTCAGCTTAAGTTTTAAACTACTGTGATGCTACACATTTTAAGATGGAAGGAAAATTTCATGGGAATGCAGAATTGTTATTTTGGAGGCATGCCCTCATTTTGCCATCCTTTACCTCTGTAGCTACACACCTGGCTGTGTCTTCCAGATAATAATACTGGGCAGATCTTCTTTTGCATTATGCCAGTGGTGGTGATATGGGTGAAGAGTAAAGATCTGCCTTAATAGACACAATTGCCATATGAAACCTGGTTCTTTGGAACTATACATGTAGAAGATTTATATTTCTGTGTTCAGAGTTTATGAAAATCCTGTAAAACATGCATACATAGATAAATAAATAGTGGGATTCTTCTGCATAATTCCTCTGACAATCTCAAGAGTGTAATACTGAATATTAAACTATATGCACATAAAGTAGAAAGACAAAAGTGCAATAATAAATCAGGCAGCTAAATTTTAAATCAATTCTAGCAGCACCACTGCACTGTTGAGGCTCATCCGAGGATAAAAGAGACCTGCCTATAAAACTGTTTTGAATAAAAATGCACAAAAGCACAATGGTGTTTGAAAATAATAAGCTAAGAAAGATGAATTGCCCCTTCTCCTAGTCAAGAGATAATTGTGGAAATTATTAATTATGCAATGACCATAGGGGTCCTCATAGCTGTTACCCTCTTTTTAGAAGCTTTGGGACAATTTTGAAAGCAACAAATCTAATCAATAATGAAACCTAAGAACTGTCCTCTCTAGATGTATAAAGCTGTAAATAATGTTTTGATGTTTTCTCAGTGCTAACCATATGTACTTGGAAATGTCTCATTGCAATGAATGAGATTTGTTTCCAAGTGAATAGGCTTCGGATTCAACACCAAAAATGTTTTATGTAGCTAATTTGCAGTGGAACAAAACAATACATTTATGTATCTATTTGGATGTTTAGGGTTACCTCCTCACAATTTGGGACAGAATACTTTTTTTTAACTGTTTCATTGGCTTCTAACTATTTAGAGCTCAATGCTAGGGAATTCTGGGAACTGTAGTTTGCGATACATTTCACCTTCTCTGTCAGAGAGCTCTGGTGCCACAATAAACTACAGTTCCTAGGATTCCTTACCACTGAGACAAAGCAGTTAAAGTGGTTGCAAACTTGATTATTTCTGCAGTATGTTTTGGACCTCCCATTGACTTGTATAATGTGTGTGTGTGTGTGTGTTAACAGAAACCTGAAAGGACCTTGCTATGCTGCGTGTTACAATGAGTCTATAAAACACCATAATCTGAATTTGCAAAGGTGTCTCAAAGGTATAATGATACTGACATTTCTCTTTGACTGCATTAGATGGCTGCAAATGCCTAGCAGCATTCAGATCTCTATCAAAGATTAAGTGATCAAGATGGAGATTTTGGACTGGAACAGGATTTTTTAACAAAAACATTAACATCATACAGATTCTGGATTCATTCAAGATGATTAAAAAGACCAGGGGCTCATTTACACTATGATTTAACCTGGTTTGCAAACCGGGTTAAAAGTGCCTAGTTCACACTCAAACTGATTTCACCCCTGAGTGTATCTGGGGTGAATCGGGGCGAACTGGCACAAGCCCTCTTGACCCAGGTCATTTTGAAAAGGTTCTTTTAGTGCGTCTTTTGAAAAGATGCGGGTTGCCCCAAATGTGAATGCACTGACAATCACATTTGGGCACCAGGGACCGGAGGGGCTTTGGGCAGAGGATTGGCAGGGGGTAGAAATTACCCACCCCAAAATTCTTGCTGAACTGCCCCTTTTCCCCCCTCTCAGCGCTTGCGGTTCTGTGGATCACTTTCTGGTTTTAAACTTCCTGCTCTTACAAAGTGGTCCCTTTAAATCACCTTGCAGCTGTTTTCCACTTCTGCCATGAATTAGTTCCCTTTTCTCCAGTGGGGCAGAGGTCAGGAAAGTCAGGGAGGAGGGTTCGGGGGGGGGGGCATGGTGTGGAATGATTTAAAAAATTTTTTTTGATAGAACTGCGTTCCTGTGCAGGGTCTCAGGAATGTGGGTTCTCATGTAGATCTCTGGGAGTTTTCCACCATGGCTGTGTAGATCTTTGGGATCCATGTATGTCATGGTGGAAAACTACACCCATGGATCTGTGCATGCCAGGGCAGTTTCTCCCCCCACTGCGGCCATGGCTCCCCACACCTGAGAACCCATGTTCCTGAGAATGGGCCCCAGAAAGTCCCAGATTTCATTCCTGTTCTTTCTGATTTTATTTTGGAGATCCATACATGTTTTGTTTATCCCAGAATATTTTCTGCCAGCTTCTGTTACAACCACAGACTTTTAATACCAGCTTCCCATATTGATTCCCAATATAAAACTGGGAATAACAGGACCAAAATTTGGAACTCTTTAATCAGTCTGGATGTATCTGTTGTAGGTTTTCTGAAACATTTCCCTAAACCTGCAAAACCGGCCCACTCTTGTAGTGGGGGTGAGTAACGTCCATAGAGGCTGTAAATTCCTTCCATTGTTTGAGGCAGTTATGCATCTCACTACCTGTCACTGGAGCATATGAGCAGGAATGTGCTATTGCATTCATGACCTTATGGACTTCCCATAGGCAACTTGCCAAACAGTGTGTTGCTGTATGAATAACATGCTGGAATAAATGGGACTTGGTTCTGATCCATTGTGATTCTTCTTATGTTATCAATATTATAACATCTTCAGCATCATGGGAGGGAAAAACATTATCTGCCCCCCACTTTGATTATGAAATGGTATACAACTTGACTTATATAAAATTAAAAGTAGCTGATTTTAAATAGTTTTAACATCTGTATTTAATTTCCTTTTTTAAAAGTTCACACAGAGGTTGTTAAAGGATATCTTTGCAGAACTTGCTATAGCACTGAGTTGGATGAGATATTTCCTTGATCACATGGAGACATTTTCTTTCTAGTGGACAGGTTGAGTAGATGGGGCTCAGGGACATGGGGAACCATGGTGCTTTCTCCAGTACATCTTTTTGTTGCAATGACTGAGAGGATTCCACTGACAACCATGCAGTCCTTGGAAGACGGATCCATTCCTTTTAGGCTCATGCATTGTTATGGCTCTGTGTTCAATAACACATAGGAATTTCCCCCCAAAATGTGTTTTCAACTTTTCTTTCTGATTAAGAAAGGAAAGCGAGCCTGAAACTAGCCATTTGAGAAAGAAGTAATTTTCACACTCCAACTTTTTGGGTTCTGCTGGAACCAAGTTGTGTGATATGCAGTACCCAGAATATGACAAGGAGTCTTCAGCTCATTAGTGGCTGACTGACCTCACTGTGCAAAGGAGACAACATCACTGCTAATGCTGAGACCTTCAAGAATGCCAAATCCTCTTTGAAATGTGGCTAGGCCTTACCCTAAGAAGCCTTGTGACTGTGTTCTCATGTGGGAGGTGGAACTTGCCAACCCCCTTGCTTAGCAGTGGGAATTATTTTAATAGGGTCTGGAGAGAGCCTGGAAATTTTATTTTTTTCCAGCTATAGTTTTCGGAATACCCTAGCTATCAAAGTCCACCGATACTTTGGCTTTCTTTGCAGAAGAAATTTCAGCAGGTACTACTTGTTACCTGGTTGTATGACAAGCAACCTCTTGTACACAGCCATTAAAAGTACAGGAGACTGCTCCAGTTTTCAATCTGGCAACCCTCCACACACCTCTGTTTTTGGCAGGTTCATCTCTGGGGACTGCCACTTTCAGTCCCCAGTATATCCTGCCTGGGGCAGTAGGCTCCTCTGCCTAAGGGAAATTGTCCCTGGTTTACATAACTATGACAGCTGAAAGCCTAGAAAACCTTCAACCATGCCATAGAAGTCAAATTAACCTTTTAGAGTCTATACCTCCATATAGTGAGCAAGTTGGTTCATGTCTGCATGAGGCCTTAGGGAGATTTGGTTCAAGATAAAGGAAAGCTGTATGTTATGACCAAAACCTTGGAAATATTACTTTTTGAAAATAACAGTTCCCAAAATCTCCTAGACACTATGGACCCCAGGAGTTGTAGGTCAAAAAGTAACTTTTACAAGCTTTAGTTGCATTGATTATGAAGAACTGACCGTGATTTGGCTCCAGCACATATGATAATATTTAGAGACCTTGTATCTTTAGTATTGTATTACATTATTCCTGGTGGGGAATAGCTGGTGATGCTCAATTTCTCCTTAGTGATAAAAGCAAATCTGGTCATTAGGCGTATACATAATTTTCTCTCTAATATTTTGCTTTACAGAACTGTTTTTCTATGCTCAATATTTCCTGGTATGGAGGAGCAACTGTCAGGAGCCAGCACTGGCCTCTGAATAATGTGAACATCAAGTCCCAACCATTCATTATCAGTAACCTTAACAAAAAACCTAGTGCCTATGGATCTGTCCTAGAAAGGTACTTCTTGGGATCTACTGGTAAGATTGCTTGTCCTCCCTTGATTTTCCAGTACTATGGGATATTAATCACTGATCTTTGGCTTCAAATATTTGGATTGGGGGGTGGTCACCTGTACCATTAGGCAAAGAGAGGTAGCTCTCTCAGTCAGCTGATTTACAGTTTCACTAAAGCGCAACAAATATTTAGCCACCCACTGTATTATTATTATATGTTTATTGTCAGCTAGATGGAGAGGTCATACGGAATTTTTTTTTAAAAAAAACTTAAGACATCAAAATAAAATATGAAAGCCTGAGTGCTATTCTTCTTGACCAGGAGAGTGGTGACCATCTGCTACTTTACCTCAGGCAGCAAAATATCATTGTCAGGTTCTGGTACAGTCCAAATGACTCAAAGACAAAGAAAAAAAGCCATTATTTTCTCTGGAAAGGGAGTTTAGCTACCTCATATAGCTGCTCCTCTGTTATAATCAACCAGAGATAATTTATCACATCTTAATAATGTGCAAAGTGACAGCTCTGAGCATTATCATGCCTTCTTGTTTCCTTTCACTTTGAGGCACAGTTTACTGTTTTTAAAAAAATGTTCAAGGAAGAAGGTTAAGGGAGTGTGAAGCAGTATTTCCCACTCTACTCCTTTCTACCAACACTGAATGCATGCAACATAAAACACAGTGGGTCCAGAAAACATTTTTGCACATTAAGTGATTTCTGCTTAAATTTACATGTGCAAAATGTTACATGAGCTAGTATAGACAAAATGTCAATTTGATTTCCCTTATGTCTGCTCTTGTGCATTAACAATATTTGTAAATAGCATATTATTTCAAACAGCATTTTTTATTTCACAAATGTAAAAGAGTTTAATTGATCCTGGCTGCCTGGTGTCTATGCCTTGCCAAATTTTAGAAAAGCAGGAAGAATATGCTCCAGAGCTTGGAAATTTTACTTCTTTGGACTAGACCTCCCAAAATCCCCTAGCCAGCATAGCCAGTGCCCATATATACTGACTGGGGAATTTTGATAGTCTGAAAATGTAACATTTACATGTTCTGATATGCTCCTTTCCTAGAAGAGAATGTATGGCATCTGTGAGCTGATTATCACACTGTGATTACGATTCCCTGCTGGATCAATAACCTTGGTAGGAAGGGAATGCTTGTTTTTCTATGCTGTGTTCAGTTAGAATATGGTATGTACCTCCATTACCTAAAACAGGGTTCGGCGACTGTGAAGATTAGGGGACCACATTAGCCCTCCAGAGACCTTGGAGGGCTGCACTTCCATCACACCTGCTCCTGCAAAAACAAATCAGTTTTCCCCAAATGCCACCTTCAAGTATCATAGAGGACATGGGGGCATGTTTTGGGACCTTCCTGGGTCCCTAGAAGTCATACTTAGGTATTCTGAGGCAAAAAAAAAAATGTTTTTGAAAAATTTTGCACATTTTTGTTTTGACTGCAGGAGGTTCAGTGGAGTCGAAACATGCTGGAAATGCCCTCCACACCTCCAAGATTTCAAACAACTCTGAGGTTGCACAATACCCACACACAGCACTTTGCTCACTCCTGATCTAAAAGGATCTCATTACATTGATAGTATTCCATTGGCATGCTGAGATTTTAATACTTAATTCTAGAATTATATATCGTATTCCATTAGTACACAACAGAATGTCACTCCAAGCGCAGCCCCAAGCAATATAATTAGGATTATTGAGTCATATATACAAGACTTATTGATTTTGAAACACAGAAAACCCAAACCAGAGTCACAAAGAGGCCTGCCATTGATTTAGTCCTCAACTAAGGGGGGTTGCAGACTGCCAGAAATAGTGTGAATTCAGTCCACTTTTAGGGTTAGGGTTAGAGTTAGGGAACCATGGGAACTGTATTTTATTGTGGCACCAGAGTTGTCTGACAGAGAAGGCTCAATGTCTCAGGAACATAACAGTTCCCATGATTCCCTAGCACTAACCCTAACCCTAAAAGTGGACTGAATTCACACTATTTCTGGCAGTCTGCAACCCCCTTAAGATAATCCACTGCCTGTTGGTGATGAACAATTAATAGTGCTTCTAAACTGAGGGCTCCTATTGTTTATGACTCTAAAAGGTACCAGGCAGCTATTGCTGTATCCACACTGCAGAAATAAATCAGTTTGACACCACTTTAATTATCGTGGCTGAATGCTATGGAATTCTGGGAAGTGTAGTTTCTTGCAGCACCAGAGCAAAGTTTTGGTGCCAAAACAAACCAGAATAGCATTGAGCCATAAGAGTTAAAGTGGTGTCAAACCAGATTATTTCTACAGAGTGAATGTAGCCCTTGTGACATTTTTCCTCAATTTTTTTCCCCTCTGGTAGGAAAAAAGGTGGAAGAAACAATAGGGAAAGATGGGAAGATTGACTATCATTGTTACTTTGGATAAACATTATTGAATTAGGCATTCCGAGATGATGATACTGTATCAGAAAATTGGGATCAGAGACCTCTCAGAGTAAGGAAAATGAGTTTATTTGGGGAAAAAGGGAATGCCAGTGGGCTCAGCAGGAAATAACTTTCCAGAGGTGTTGAGCCCTGAACTGAGCTCCTGAGGATCTTTTTATAGTAATCTTACAAGCATGTCAAGCATATAGGAAAACCGCTCCTCCCTCCCTTTCTAGTTCAGTTAGTTTCACAATATTCCACACATCTTGCTAAGCAGGCATTGTTTACAGAACATGAGAATCTATGTAGGACAAAGAAAATGTTTACAGTACAGGAAGTCTGCAATCTTATCAGTACGAACCTTGATTACAGTACAGAGCATCACCTGAACTTTAGCTAAAAGAAGCAATCAGATAGACAGAAAAATTGTCAAAGTCTCATCTGGAGTCCCAGTTGATTATCTAGTCTGACCCCGAATAGCAATCATAGGTAATCATAGACCATCATTTTAAAATGCAGTTTTTCAGCTATAAGCAATTGACTATTTCAATACAAGTAGAGACTAGTGGTGCCCTAAGATACCAGAGAGGAACTTGTTCCCTTGGAAGCAGAATAAACAGCTAGCAGATAGGTACACATAGGCCTATGGTTGCGAACCTATGGCACACGTGCCAGAGATGGCACACAAAGCTATTTTTTGTGGCACAGGGGACAGGGAAGGGAGGAAAAGGTGCATACCTGTTCCTCCTCCTCCCTGGCCATCCTGGGCCTTCAGCTGTCTCTGAAGAAGAAGTCCTGCCCCGGAAGTCCCATCCCAGAAGTCCTGGCCCCAGGGTAACACCTGGTGCCGAAAGGCCTTTTAGTTTGGACACTCAGTCCCTAAAAGTTTCGCCATCACTGACGTAGGCTCATTTTACCCTTCAATTAAAAGGTGGGATTACGGCAAGGAGAGGCAGCTCTTATTTCTCATACCCTTGTTCCAAGAATTATATTGGAAATGTATCTAATGAAAGATTCAATGAAATACACTGTTAATCATCTATTTTATTCCCCCTCCCTCCTGTCTCTAAAGGGGTGACAGTAATGATTGCCTCCGATATTCCTATCTCCATGTCAGTAGAGAGGAACAAACAGTTTTGCCTCGAGAGCCCCATTGGCACTGACATGGTCTCCCTGCAGTACTCTGTGTGTGTCAGTCCAAACATCACTTCTGCCCATCAGAAAGTGGGAAGCCAGCTTTCAGGACAACAGAGACGCCTGCCGGAGACTGACCTACTTAGGTAAGGAAAAGATGGGAAGGTTTGAAATGAGGCCCATTCATGTTGTCATCCATCCTTTTATTAATATCTTTGGAATCTAATGATTTAATCTAATTTATACATGTAGGTCAGGGGGTGTGTGTGAAAAAGTAGCCTGTGGAATGCATGTGGCCATTTTTAAGCCCCCAGGGTAGTCCAATGGTTGCAGAAATGAGAAGGATGCTGGTGGTTTCCACTTCTGAATTGTGACGTGTCTCTTGCCATGGATATTATCATTATGAGTGCTTGGTAGCTTGCAGACTAGAACTTCTTGCTCAGTATTAATACTTACCTACATTAAAAGTACAAGGATTTAGTTCTTTATAAATTTACCAGTTCTTAACACTAGATACTACTTTGGTAGGGAGCCAGGAGCTTATTGCATTACCTTTTAAAGCGGAAAAAGCCTCCTGGGATGCAGCCAGGATGCTGGATGGGGGTGGGAATTATCACACAGTAAGGTGCCACCAAATTGCTGGGTGACTGCAGCCCGGGTCGTCACCATGCTCAGCCGGCCCTTTTTAGAAAATGGAAAGCTTTTCTAAAGCCCAGTGAGTCGGCAGCAACTTACTGTGCAATAATTCCCACCCCCCATCCAGTGAGCTGGATGCATCCCAGGAGGATTTTTCTGCTTTAAAAGGTAATGCAATAAGCTCCCCAATGTGGCATAGTGGTTTGAGCATTAGACTATGACTCTGGAGACCAGGTTTGAATTCCTGCTTAGCCATGAAACCCACTGTATGACCTTGGGCAAGTCACACTCTCTCAGACTTGGAGGATGGCAATGGCAACCCCCCCCAAAAGAAACCTGCCAAGAAAACCCCATGATAGGGTCACCTTAGCAATAGCAATAACCTTTTACATTTCTATACTGCTTCCCTGCTACACTATTCAGTGTAGGGTCACCATAATTCGGAAACAACTTGAAGATACACAACAACAAACCACTTTGGTAGCAGTATAACATTGCTCTTGTGAACTCCTTCAAGGAATGCTAACATAGCACATGGCCAACTACCCAACACAAGTAGGAACTCTTGTGGCACATGAGAAAACATTTTGAAGTGTACCAGTTGTACAATTAATTATGTATTCAGCCAACCGCTACCGATGGTAGATAACTGTCTCTTTTAACTCCTATAAACATGTATGTCTGCCACTATGTTTTTTTATTAGCAATAGTAGTTTGATAGTGATAGTTATTTACCCATTGTGTAACAGGGGAAGCTAGAATTCTGAAGCTCTACGAAGTTAATAGTGAAAAATATCTTGTGCTGGGAAAGCTACCTGACAGTAGTTGCTCCCAGAATTGTGGCTATGGGATTTCTTGGAGTTATAGTCCAAAAAGTTAACATTCCAAGCTTTGCTGCTGACCATGGTAGCCCCAGATCACAACCTTAGTCTTCATTGTGTGCTTTTACCCTGTCAGCTGCTGAAGTTTAATAAGAGGAGGATATACTGCTGAACTGCCTTGAAGTAGGTTACTGAGTGTTGCTCTTGCAGAAGGATGAAGAAGATGACCTTTTGATCTGGCCCAACATGGCAATTCCCTTTATACAGATGGAGTTCAGTCGCTTATTCAGTCCCTGTAATTTATTTTGGTCAAACATGAATCTTCACTTTCCTGTTACATTATGAAATGGAATCCAGGAAACTGTATCATATTAAGACTTTTAACATTTTATTCAAGGAAGAAACAGGCTCAAGAGCCTCCATACTTTATATTATTTAATATTTTCATAGAACTTAACTAGATGTCCAGGATTAACCTATACATTTTGGGTTTGTGGTGTTCTTCTGATTTGAAAAAAAAAATCTGTAGCCCAAACAAACAACAGTGTGATAAGATAAATATGTTAACTATCAATACAGGTTGCCTGTCTGGAAGTACAATGGAGCGGCAGATTCTGCTGCCAAAATGGAGCGAGGATTAAGATCTTTCTACAATAGGTTGCAAAGGGATCTCGTGGAAGGGCTAATCATTCTCAGTGAACATTCCACAACGCTACTTCGCAACATGGTATGTGGATTTTCAGAGGGCACATACCATAACTATGGGGCAAAAGTTTCATCTGCCTTCTTTATTTCTGAAATATTTTAAACTCTGGTATTCTACATTAAATTATCTGTTTTTAAATCATTGGTATCTCTTTTTAAGTCCTTGGATTATGGTTTTCAATCTAGGCACTAATTAAACCCCCACCCCCCAATTCCACATCTCAGACCATTCACCTTGAGCACTCAACACTGAAGCACTGTTGAAATGAAGGCTAGGTATAAACCTGATGAGTGGAAGCCTGGTCTAAGATATTTAGGGCCTGAACAGACTGCCAGAAATAATCCATCTTGAGACTTTAACTTGAGACGACTTTAACTGTCCTAGCTCAGTGCTAGGGAATCTTGGGAACTGTAGTTTATTATGGCACCAGTGCTCTCTGACAGAGAAGGCTCAATAGCTCAGAAAAAACTACAGTTCCCATGATTCCCTAGCATGGAGCCAGAGCAGTTAAAGTGGTCTCAAGCTGGATTATTTCTGGCACTCTGTTCAGACCCCTAATTCCAGTATGAGAACCCCTTTACCTATAAATAGAAGCTATATTTAGCCTGTTCATATTTTGCTAAAGAGGCAACTCTACTCTTTTCCAGCACTACTTCACATACTACTGCTCTTGTGATAAAGTTCCAAATAGAAAGTAGGGAAAACTTGTCAAACATATGATCTGGTATCTTGTGGAGTATCATTTTAGTAATGAATGAATAACCTGTTGTGGTTCACTTTTGCTTCCCAGTATTAGCCTTGGTCTTAGTGACAAAATTATGGTCTAACAATGTCCTCTCTTTCCACTTTTCACAGGATAACACATATTTACCTGTTGTGAGAAGAAAAAGGCTGCACGCTCTAAGACTTGACATGGACTACTCACTTATAAAACCTCTCAAACTTTCCATAACTCTTTCCCCTCATGCAAGCATCAATTCCCAGCTTTTTCAGATGTCTCTGCAGGAAGGCAAAGAAGACTTTTGGTTAAGCCATCAATCAGAATCGGGTGATTACATGGTACAAGTCCTGAATAATTTCTCTTTCACTTGAACAGATGCATTTAGTGCTTCCTGATGTTGTCAGGAGATATAAGGGCTGCTTGGCTTACTTGGTGTACTTTAGCACAGTAGTTCTTCATTTCTGATGTTCCAATGTTTGGGATGTCAGTTTCTGGAAGTCCCAGACAGCATAGCCAGTTATCAGGGATTCAGAGAGCTGAAGCTCAAATCAACTGGAGGGCCAAAGGTAGCAATTCACTGCTTTAGTAGAGAATTAGCGCCAAACTACATAAAGGGATGGGGCCCTGGCATAGCAGAGAAGGTATGCAGCCCAGGGATGGGAAACCTTTAGGCAAGATGTAATTTGTGGAAACTATTTTCTGGTCTGCAAGTTCTTTCTGCAATTCACACTGATCCATGAAAGGAGTAGAAGATATAAAATGCTGTTTAAAATCTGTGAACCTGTGCCATGGAATTGAACCCTGGTTTGCAGTCTGGGAAGTTGTTGCATGGGATTGAACTATGCTTTAAAGCCCCCAAAGCTAGTGCGCTAGGACTTCCTCTTTAATAGACATGAATACAATTGAGTTATGCTTTGTTGGTCAAGTAAGAAAATCTCCAAATTGATAAGAATGACATCTGCCCCCTCCTCCTTTTACTTTGGCTTGAGCCCCATCTGCTGCTGAAGTACATTCAGCCCCTGAGACTTTTCCCCACTTTGGAATTCTGCTCCAGGACCAACATGAGGTTCACCACTTCTAGCTTCCACTTCCATGGTGCACCATAACCTTTCCAGAGTTGCTGTAGACAACAAGGGAAAACATGAGACAAGCAGAGAAGGGAAATATCAGGTCATTTGGTAAGCTAACCTTGAATCAACACTCTATATATGTGTTTGAGAGGCTAAGTGGCAAACAAATAGTGGAGCCTACTGCCAGGTTTGTTGCCCACCAGCCATAGCTGTGTATGTGCCTATAAGTCACATGTTCACTTCTGGCAACCCCATTAATTTCACAGGGTTTTCTTAGGCAAATAATACTCAGAAGTGGTTTTGCCAGTCCCTTCCTCTCAAATATACTTAGAGCACCTAGTACTCCTCAGTAGTCCCCCATCCAAGTGCTAATCAGAGGGGACCCTGCTTAGCTTCCAAGAAGATGGGATTTGATGCCTTTAGGGTGTTTATACTAATTGTTAATCAACTATATCTGTACAGTAACCCTCACAAATAACAACAGAGTGATTAGGATTGAAGTTTGGGAGCCCTTTCATACTGCACAATTATAGTACTATGATCCTACTTTGCTGTGGTTCCTTCTTACATAAGTCATTTAGGGAGGAGCATTTAGAATGCTTAGCCAGAAAACTCTGGTGCTTCACCAAACTATGAATCTCAGAATTCCTTAGGATGCAGCCATGACAGCTAAGTATAATCATTGGACAAAGGGGGAAATTGGGAGGAGGAGAGAGAAACTGAGAAATTTTAAAAACACCTGAAAAAGTGAGATGGCAGAGAATTAATTGGGACTGTCCATACCAAATCAGGGTATGCAATCCTACAAAATAAAACCAGGATTAGATATAGCCACTCCTACAGGGCAATAAAGAGGTCTAAACACCCAGAAGGCACCCTATCCCATTGGATCTTAGGCCCTAAGCACGGTCAGGCCTAGATAGTAACAGGGAAAACCAGGTGCTGCAGGTTCTACTTCAGAGGAATGCAGTGACAATCCACCCCTAAGTATTCCTTGCCTAAGAAATTCCTATGAAATTCCAGGGTTGCCATAAGTCAACAATCACAACACACATCAGTTCTACAATATCAACCAGCCCTATGTCAAATAATGCCTGCTGCCCTTTCTTTTAATGCAGAACCACCATGCAACCTCGTCTCTGAGCAGATATTCTGAAAAAAGTCTTGCTGCTATATTATAAAATGCTAAACTGATTTCCTGGTTCATCAATCTAACAATTGATTTGTAGCACAAGGTAATTATCCGAAGCTCCTGCTTTGTCATTCTGATGTCTGCTTTTCTGTTGCAGGTGCCACTGCTAACCAAATGGAAGGGACAGTTTTCTGCTCGTCTGAATGTAACCAGCCAGGCAGCTGTGCTCTGGTACATGGACCAAGTGAGACTCTTGAAGCAGCAGTTGGGAGCAGAATATATAGCTATTGAAGGTGGCGAAGGCAACTTATTTATGGAGCAAGCCATCCCACCTCCCACAGAACTCAGTGGGGACAAGTACATCTACATTCTGGCCTTGATGGCAGCTACACTGGGAAACACATCAATAATTAGTGCTGCCACAAGGTGTGTCTCAGGAAAAATCTACAAACCATGTATATTTCTAAGTCAGTCTTAGCTTTGTTTTCCACTTAATCTTGTCAAAGCTAGAAAAATAATCCCCAAATCTTTGCAGCATTAGAAAATGCTGGTAATACATTAGTGTTTTCAGATTGCTGTAAAGTGGGAATGGGGAGGGGTGATAATGGTTATAAAAGCCTTCCTTTTCTTCTCTGTAGAAGAGAATACAATCATGCAATAAAAGAAAGAAGAAAAGCAAAAGCAAAGGGAGATAGGAACAAAGCCAGAAGTATGAACACAATTGACATGCAGGGATAAGAAGAAATACTACAATGACCAGTGCAGATAAATAAACACAACAACAAAAAGGGAAGAATGAGAGACCTCTATCAAAAAAATCTGAAAAATTAAAGCCATGTTCAAACCAAGGGCAGGGATGCTCTATGGAGAGAAGAAGAACATAATACAAGAACAAGAAGAAATAAAAAGACTCTGGAGGCAATACACAGAAGAGCTATACAAAAGAGATGAGGGAATGAA
>CM034701.1:121004891-121024636 GCA_020142125.1 Phrynosoma platyrhinos | reverse complement strand
ACTACAGCAAAGCATTTGATTGTATAGATCATGAAAAAATATGGAATGTACTCAAAGATATGGGATGCCACTACATCTGATAGTCATGATGAGGAATTTGTTCCAAGGGCAAGAGGCCACCATCAGAACAGAATCTGGAGAAACAGAGTGGTTCTCAGTAAGCAAAGGGGTCAGGCAAGGATGCATCCTATCACCCTACTTGTTTAACTTATATGCTAAAAACATCATAAGAAAAGCAGAATTAGAATCAGAAAAAGGAGGAGTTAGGATAGGAGGAAGCAACATTAACAAAGACATACAACTGAGCACTAAAGTCAAAATTGTTCAGACTATTGTATTTTCAATTACCATGTATGGATGCAAGAGCTGACAGTGAAGGAAGTAGACAGAAAGAAAATCAACTCATTTGAAATGTGCTGCTGGGGAAGAGTACTTAGGATCTCATAGACAGCCAAGAAGGCAAACAAATGGGGTTATTGAACAGATCAGACCAGGTCTCTCTTTGGAAGCAAAGATGATCGAGTTGAGACTATCGTACTTTGGACACATCATGAGAAGGCACAGATTACCGTACTAGAAAAAACAATAATGCTAGGAAAGGTAGAGGGTAGAAGAAAGAGAGGAAGATCATAAACCAGATACCGTAGATAGACTTGATCAGGAGGAGTATGGGAAAGGGCTTTTAGGATCTGGGCAAGGCAGTGGAAGATAGAGATTCTTGGAGATGTCTCATCCACAGGGTCGCCATGAGTTGGAACTGACTCGAGAGCAGCTAACAACAACAATGAAGAAAACTGCCTTCTGGTTCAATAAGAGATTAAAGACATCATTGAACTGGATCTGTAAACTTGTGATCTCTTCTTCAGCAAAAGGGCATGGCAGCACAGTTGTTCTTCTGCAGTCACTTAGAAGTCAATTGATTAATACTGTTCCATACTGTACTTCACATGATGCTGTTTTTCTGCTACTATTTTGCCATAATCAGTTAGATTCCACTTCATGTGTTGTGGTTCCTATACTAGGGAATTATTTTCTGCTAGAGAGCTCTGGGTTATTCACCTGAGTAACATTTCCCAATGTACTCTAAGGAGAGGAGTTGGGGATTAAACTGGGTTCACAGAGCCAGAGCAGTTAAAGTACTATCAAATGGATATTGAACTGTATAGTACAGTTACACAGTGTTCTCTAAAAATATCTTAACTTTCCTGTCCTGGCTCTGCCAGTGTAGATCATGTCTGCTAGATAACAAGTGTTCTCCCATTCCTTTTGTGGAATAGAGCTTTGAAAGCTTGCAACAAGTATATTGTACATTTTGTTTGGCCAATAAAGGTATCACTGTTTGGTGGATTTTTGTTTGCTTTTTTTGTTTGTTTGTTTGTTTGTTTGTTTTCTCTCTTTGTGTCTTGATTACTTTAACTCTGGGCCTTATCACACGGGGTCTAAAGCAGTCCCATCCCTGCGCCATCGCGTTTTTTTTCCGTGTTTCCACACGTCGCAGAGAAACCCCACCCATCCCTGCGCCATCCCTATGCCATTGCAGATCCTTGTCCCATGTTTTTACACGACGTCGCAGCAAAACCCCATCTATCCCTGTGCCATTGCGGCATCATCCGGCGTCATCCCCGTTCTTTTGAATGCCGGTTTCTTTGGGAATTACATTTGCTGATGCCAGAATGATGCTGCTTTCTATACCAGCATGGGAAAAGGAACTGAGGTGGCATGGGGATGGCGCAGGGATGGGACTGCTTTAGACCCCCGTGTGATAACGTCCTCTGTCTGCTAGCAGCTTCTCATTCTTTCTAGTGCCTGCAGCAGAAAGCAAGCCCAGAGGAGAGATACCATGTTGTCTTTCTCAGAAAGCCAACAGCAGGTTAGAAAGATTCTGGCAAACATTTACTTTGTTTAAAGGAAAGAAATGTGGAGAAATCCTTGGAATCGGCAACAAAATGTTGCAGTATAGAATGCTGCTGCTCAGGATTTCAGTCACTCCATTCCAGTTTTCCTTCCCATCTTCTTTTATGGCTATGGCCATTGAGCATGGTCATTGAGCATGGTTTACTTCGGGCAAGTTCCCCCCCCCCGCCCCTTTGCAGGGTGGGCAAATTGTAGCACTACAAAATTCTCTTGAGCAATCTTCTACTTTGTGTAAATGGTGATGTTTTGGCTACATATGGACCAGAAATTAAGTCGCTGGAGGTTAACCCACTCCTGCTCTTTCTGGTGTTTTGCTTTTGAAGCTACATAGGAGAGAAGACATTTGGAGACCTGAATTAGTAGGTCTTGTGGAGCAACATCTCTCTCACTTCTCAACTTACTCCATGTAAAATATATATTGTGCAGTTCTGAATCACTTCCTTTTTTACACAGCAAGGTTAAATTAGCATTTCTATGCAAGATTTTAAAAGGATTTTAAAAGGATTAGTAGACCTCCATTGGCACAAATGGAGGGGGGGGCATTGGATAGGTGTGGCTGGTGTTGGGTGAAAGGTATAATTCTGAAATGTAAAAAAATAGTTGGGTACGAAAATTTAAATATTTCCTGCCTGTATGTGATGGTCCCTTCCAATCCAAATTGGGACAGACACATGTTGTTATGTGATATCAAGGCAGCTTTGACTTTTTTAGTGACCCTATGAAGAAGAGACTTCCAAGAGACCTTCTTGTTAAGAGCACTGCTCAGGTCTTGCAAACTCAGGGCTCTGGCTTCCTTGATTGAGTCAATCCACCTGCAATATGCTCTTCCTCTTCTTTAAATTTGATTTGAATGTAAAAAAGAAAGTGATCTTGAGCTGCATGTTTGGGTTGGAATCTTGTTGATCTACCAGGCTAGTCAATGTATCTTTTCCAGGATTACACAAATGTAGTGACAGAAGACAGCCAAAATCAGCCAGCTTTGGGCAATTCTGCTTCTCCAGTGCTTCACTGCTGTTGTACCCATGGGCCTTTCCCTACTGCTGCTACTGGTATATTGGTTTGAGTGTTGGACTAAGACTTTGGAGACTAGGGTTCAATTCCCAGCTCAGCCATGAAACCCACAGGGTGACCTTGGGCAAATCACATGCTCTCAGCCTCAGGGGAAGGCAATGACAAACCTCCTCTGAAAAAGTCTTGCCAAGAAAATGCCATGATATGTTTACTTTAGGGTCCCCATAAATCAGAAATGACTTGAAAGTAAACAACAACAATCTACTGCCTAGTGTACTTATGCCAGTGTAGTGCACCAATAGGTTTCCTGC
This sequence comes from Phrynosoma platyrhinos, assembly GCA_020142125.1. Classification (NCBI taxonomy): domain Eukaryota; kingdom Metazoa; phylum Chordata; class Lepidosauria; order Squamata; family Phrynosomatidae; genus Phrynosoma; species Phrynosoma platyrhinos. Next base: position 121,021,400 of record CM034701.1, on the reverse strand, counting down.
CAAAGTATTTAACATAATGTGTAGTTTATGTGAGAGCCAGCATGGTATAGTGGTTTGAGCCTCCCCACTTTAACAGAGTAGTTCCTGCAAGCTCCATTTTCCAGCAGCAGCTGGAGTAGCAGATGCAATGGGAAAAGACTGCCTATTAACCTTTTTTGCTACCCCTGTCATTGCTTCTAAATCCCAAGATGAGTTTGGGTTTTAATCAATATAGGGTTGTTTGCATGCCATTCTTTCTGTGGCTGCATCTACATCTCAGAATTAATGTAGTTTGACACCAATTTAACTACTATGGCTCAGTGTCTTGGAATTCTGGGATTTGTACTTCTGTGAGATATTTAGCCTTGTCTGTCAAAGAGCTCTGATGATACAGCAAACTACAAATCCCAAGAGTCCATATGATAGAGCCATGGCAATTAAAGTGGTGTTAAAGTGCATTAATTCTGCAGTTTGCCACACAGCAAGGGCCAAAGGAGAAGCATGGCTGGCTGCCCAATAGCCGTGTCTGTACAGAATTCTTTGTTGTTTGTATGTAATATTGGATTCTCCCCCCCCCCGAGTGAATACTGAGCCCTTGAATGTCTCTAATTTGATATTTCATCTCTTTTGATTTCTTCTAGGGCTAGCCACCTTCCACTCTTTCTCCAAATGACCCCACGCCAATCTGATTGGAGCTACGCTGGTTTAAAAGGAATTATTCCATCTGTGCTTCACTATAGTCTTCTTGGTTACAACTTTTTCATTCCTGATGCAATAGGTAATATTGCTTTATGGTCTACTTCTCTCAGCTCTTTTCAGAATCACTTTGATGGAGGCTGAAAATGCTTTCCTTGAGAGGAGGAGCCAAAGCAAACAGCAAGGTTCAATCCCTGGGCTGGAAAAGACTCCTGACTTCAGCCCTAGGGAGTTGCTGCCAGCGGGTTACAGCACTGAGCTGAATCCATGGCAGGCAACCTGGCAGCCTCGAGGCTGCATTCTACCCCCAGTTCAATTTTGCAGCATACCAAGCTCCTCTTGTCACCAATACCAAAATTCTCACTGTGCTACTGAATATTTACAATGCCGAAATGCCACCTGTATCATTATGTATCTGATGTTCAGGGTAGTATGCATCATATTTCACAGTAGACTCAGGCTTCAAGAAGTATGATTCTCCTTTGGCACATAGTGTATGCACAATGTTTTTAAAATAAAATGTGCCTTTTTTGCCACTACCACACTGCTGAAATGTGATGTGTGGCAGTAATTTTAGAGAAAACATACCCCGTTGCCACTGACATGTTACCAAAATCCAGCCATTCAGCATCAGGATGCACTCCTCCCTTGGTTGGTTGGGGAGGACCTCCACCTCTGGAGATGCTCACCCTGAGCTAAAAGAACCAATAGTTTCACTTGGCACAATGCATTTTCTTATGCTCCTAGAAGCAGATGAATGTCCACTGTCTTTTCATCTCATCAGCAATGTTTATTGAAGTCATATCAAATATAGATGTAGGACATCCATTTCTACAGTTTGGTGTCATCTTGGATGTATCTTATTTTCTGTTCATGAGAAATAGTCAATACAATAGGAAAAATTAACTAGCTTCATTCATCTCCTTGGCAAAACCGTTAGGACTGGTTTGTGGTGTGGATTACATCTACATAATAGTTCAGGGATAGAAAACATGCTTTGCATGCTAAAGGTTCCAGATTTGGTCTCCAGGGAGGGTTAGAATATATTCCTATCTGAAATTCTAGAGAGCCACAGCTTGTCAGCACAAACAACAGTAAACTAGACCAGTGCTTCTTAAACACTCTGATGTGGGAAAGTGGCAGCTTCTTCCCTTAGCCTCAGTGGGAAAATGATCAGCACCATATTTGTGTCCATTGGCTAGTTTTTTCTTTCTTTCCTGGAAACTCTCCAGCAACCCACAGCAGATAGCCAACCAGCACTAGTCCACAGACTTTAATTCTGAGTAGCAGTGAGTTAGATGAACCAAAAGCCTAAGGTCTCATTTGCACTGCAGAAATAATGCAGTTTGATACCACTTTAACAGCTACGGCTCGATGCTATGGAATCCTGAGGTTTGTAGTTTTGTGGGGTATCAGAGCTCTCTGACAGAGAAGGCTAAATACTTCACAAAATTACAAATCCTAAAATTCCATAGCATTGAGACATGGCAGTAAAGTGGTGTCAAACTGCATTATTTTTACAGTGCAGATTAAACCTAAGTATAAAAGCAGTTTTGTTTCAGATTCTATGAATTTGCAGCTTTACACTGCTGATTTGTAACGACAACTCTCTGAAGCTTTTGGATGCCTCTGAATGTGTACATGGGTAAGACTACATAGAAATAGGCATCCTAAGATTTCCTTGACTGCTATGTATCTGCTCAACCTGTGCTGACCTTCCATTTGATATATAGACTGATGCTCTTAGGGTTGCTGATCTCACTTTTTCTGCTTCTTGTCAGGTTTCTCTCTATCCTCTCAGGGTTGTTCCCAGAGCAGGGGTGGGGATGGCTCCCTGTGCTTTCAGCCTTACTAGTTATTTAGAACTAACATTTCTTTTATTTTTTCCTATCTCATTGTATTTCTCTTAATAAATGTTACCTTTCTTACTTAAACAAGGAGGAAAACACTTTGTGGTTATATTGCAGAGAAAACAAGTTATTTGACCACTCTAATATTTCATAAGGGCCTGAATCCAAACAATACACAGCTTTTTTAACATGCAGCAACCATCAATTGGCATAGTTTAGTTCAGGCTGCACAGCACTAACAGTGGTTATTTGAAGAAATCAGTTTTCAATTTTAATTTTTGTGAAGAAAGTGTGCTGTTATTTAATACTCAGTATTTTAGGAGGTATTAAAAGAATTGTGCTTTTATTGTACATCAGTATTTCCCAAACTTCAGTTCCCTGAAGTTGTTAGATTTCAACTCTCAGAATCCCAGCGAACATGGTCAACAAGCAACGATTCTGGAAGTTGGAGTTCCAATGGGACTTCCAGGTGAGGTGCTTCATGCTGCAAGGCAGACAGAGCCAAGCAGCAGAATAGTAATCAGAATAATTATCAATTAATTAGCTGGCAAAACTCTCTCTGGACAAGGATGAGAGCAAAGGACTTGCCCACATGTGCTCAGGATTTCTGTTTCTCATGAGGAGACGACTGATTTGGCAACAGTCAGAAGAGTCTGAGAAGAGAAGAGGCCCAGGAGAAACATCAAACCCTGGCTGCTTAGTGAGCCCTAAAAGGACATTGGATCCACACAATCCTCACTTTCTTAATCACTTTTAATGACCTAATTTGTAAATAAAGAGAAAGGTTAACCAGGGGCCACACAGTATGTATATATATATATATATATATATATATATATATCCCACTCACTTCCATGCCAGCAATCTTTGAAGATGCCAGCCACAGATGCTGGCGAAATGTCAGGAATAAAATCTTCTAGAACACGGCCTCATAGCCTGAAAAACCCACCAAAAACTGAAAAGAAAAGTCTTCCAACTAGCAGTGGAAACAAAGCTCTGGTGAGTACCCTTCTTTCTGTAACCAAGATCAGAGGGGGGGGGGGAGAACTATTTACAAAATTTTAGCTAATAAAAGCGAAAGCAAAAAAGACTGATAAGATGTATTTTAAGAACGTTCTATAATGGATTGAAGAGACAGCAACTTTAAAAGATAAAAAATTTCTTATTTTACCATTAAATGTGTCTGGAGTAAAAAAAGACATTCCTTTCTGGGAAAAGAGGATTACCGGTATTTACTTTTAAAGAAGATAAGCCGGGGACAATGGACAATGGCAGTGAGGCTATTGAGAATGGATTGGGTCTTGCTCTTCGTTTTTAACCCTATAACTGCTGAATCTACGAAGATGGAGCCTTCCCCAGATACTTTACAGAAGCTGTGGGAAAAGATCACATATTTGAGAAATGAACTTATGGAAGAGTTGAAAGAATTGAAAAGATTGAAGAAATGAGAACTGAGAAATTAACTTTAGGAATTAAACAAGTTAGGAAGCAAATGGTTGGTTTTATAACACAAAGTGGAGAGAAAGTGGAAAAGCTGAAAAGTAAAATTGAAATAATACATGAAGAGGAAAGAAATATATATGCATATAGAAGTCCAACCTGAGTTGATGTATGAATTAACTTTTAAAGGTGGGGGGGAGAGTTAAAAGCTGTGATGTTGTTAAGATAATTGTGGGTGCTATGTTGTCCCAGGAGAATTGTGTTGGGACATGGAGAATTGAAAAAGATTACTTTGGAAGGGGAGGGATGGAATTTGCTTTTGGTGGGAAGAAAAGGATTGGTAGTGAGAGAGCTATGAATATCTATGTTCTTATAACTGTTATAAGGAAGATTAGAAGTCATCTTTTTTCTTTTGGCCTTGTGTTTTCTTTGTCCCTTTTTCTTTTTTTCTTTTTCCTTTCTTTTTGTATTTCCTTTCTCTTTCTCTTTTTAGTTTTGCTGTATTTTTAATAAATAAAAAAATAAATAAAAATATTATTTAGAAAAAGAGAGACAATGGCAAACCCCCTTTAAATAAATCTTGCCAAGAAAACCTATTATTGAGGTTGTCGTAAGTAGTGGTCAAGTTGAAGGCACATAGTAACAATATAGAGAGAGCCTCTGCTGGACTTCTGGTTGCTTCTAGTTTTGTCTTTGACATTTGTTGTACATGTGGCTCCCAGAGGTTCACCAAGGAGGATAATTGGCCCTCAAACCCATTGAAATTGCTCAGCCTTTAAGAAGGATGTGTTATCCCTGCAAACACAGCCACCTTCCCTCCCAACACATGACTTTCCTTTCAGTGTGTAAATATGTATAACTAAAAACTTGACATTAATCAGGATTTATGATAGTTTCTACAGTGAGTGACATACCTCCAGAGATTTATTTTATTGGCCAAAATTTTCTCTGGAACCAAACATTGGAGCTGACTATCTACAATCTCTAGCCAAAATAATAAATTCAAAAAATTTAAAATCATATGATTTTTCCTTCCAAATTCTTGTTTTCATAGCCTGATATTGGGGAAGTCAGGCACATGGTTGTTTACAGTAGGCTTCACCAAAGCTCTCTGGATCATTTAGGACCTAACAAGGCACTTATGACCCTTGCTTTTAATTTAATTGAAGATGGTTTTATTATAGCTACTTCAGAAGATATAAACAGCCAAACCCTCTTGAAGTGGGATTTTAAAATAGTTGCTAATTTTGAGATTTATGCTGCAAACCACATTCAGCACGATTAAATTTCTTCATCTTAAATTGTAGCCTGGAGACCTGAATCCTGTGTTCATAGTCATGCATAACTGGAAACTTTTTGTCTCTTTGTAAAATAAAACCTTTAGTAGTTACTGTAATTTTTCAAATAGCTTCAAATCTGGGCCACAAGCCAGCCAAAGTTAGGCACATTTAAATCTCATTGATTTAACTGAGACACAGTTAAGAAAAAGAATAACTTGAAAATGCCATGCAGAGCAATTCTGTAGATGTTTATTTGGAAGTAAGCCAATGAAGTTCAATGGGGGTTATATACAAGCAACTATGCATAAGAATACAGCCAATCTATTCCATTCAACTAAACAAGAACTAAATTCACATTCTTTTGTTGTATTATGTCCTTGGGAAAAGAGATACTGAGAGCCATGAAATTCTTATAGTTGTAACAGATGTTATACAATGTATTGAAAGACCATGTAAATATCAGATACTGCTGTGCATTTTTATGCCACATTGATTATGGGTGGTGTTTTGAAAACACCAGCTTTCATCTTGCCTGTCAAAGCCCTGATTCCTGGATAAAATAGTGATTTGGAATGAATCTACACTACCCTGTGACAACAGTTTGATTCCACTTTGACAATAATGGCTTTGTCAGATAGCATATTAGGATTTGTAGTTTGATGAAAGGTATTTAGAATTTTCTCCTAGAGTTTGCTCCACTGAACTACAATTCCCAAAGTATCCCAAAGAAGAGGGAATTTAATCCCTTTTCTCAGAATACCTTGGGAATTACGGTTCAGCACAGTGACTGGAAGAGAACCAGCATAGTGTAGTGATTTGAGTGTTGGACTACTACTCTGGATGTCAAGGTTTGAATCTCTGCTTAGCCATGGAAACCCACTGGGTGGCCTTAGACAAGTCATATTCTCTCAGCCTCAGAAGAAGGCAAGGGCAACCCTCCCCCAAAGAAATCCTGTCAAGAAAACCCTGTGATAGGCTTGTCTTAGGGTTGCCATAAGTCAGAAACAAGTTGAAGGCACACAGCAATAACAGAATGACTAGCACTTTCTAGCAGAGAACGTTAAGTCACAAAACTACAAATGCCAGGATTCCATAGGATGAAGCCATTGACAGTTAAAGTGGGATCAAACTGCTATACCTGTGTGGTGTTGATTCACTTGTGGTGTAGTGGTTAAGTGTTAGACTGGGACATGGGAGATCCAGGTTCACAGTCATCATGAAATTCACAGGATGATTTTGTGCCAGTCTCTGTCTGTCACTCTGACCTACTCCACAGGTTTGCTGTTGTGAGAAGAAAGCAGGAAAGTGGAGAAGTAATTGTGACATTCTGAGCACACAGGAGGAAAGGCAGAACATGAACGAAACAAATACATAAAACATATCAGTCACTCATCAAAGTCCCCACCTATTAATACAACTGGTGTCAGAAACTGTTTTTAGACTCACTCCTAATGTATGGGTTCATAGCCTTTCTAGAAATGTTTCTATATGGACAGCTCTCCATATTAATACCAAAGGGTGCTGTTTCCCACTGTTCCATCTTTCCCTCCTTAATGGATTTTCTGTGGACAGAAAAAATATGGAAGAAGTTGTAGGAATACAGGAGATGTTTCAAAGGGGAAAACGCATACTTAACAATCACTCACACAAAAACTGAAAAATAAAGGTGTTAGGTTGAAACAGAATAAGGCCTTCTAATGGAGATATGACACCTGTTTGAATTCTGCTCCTCTTGATGATATTCTGGGATGGGAGAAAGGGAACAAAATCATTCCCAAGGTCACTGGAGTTTGGCGAGTGAAAGAGAGGTCTAGCAACGTGAAAACCGGCAGCACCTTTGTCTGCAAACCAAGCTAATCCAATTAAACAAAGGAAAGGTCCCCTAATGTATAGGAAATTTGTGCCCTGGGGCAAAATCCAGAGAGCTGATGTGCCCAAATGGTGCAAATCCTTGATATGCATAAGTGACACTTTCAAGATGGGTCTTCCAAAGGTGTAACATAGGGGTGCATTCCTACAGCAGGACAGCGTAAAGTGTCTGGTAGATGGTATTGTTTACTCTGACTGGAGCCATCCTGTTGTCTCATAGCCAGGCTTTTCCTCATCACCTTCAACATATCCAGGAAATAAATCCTTTTAGCGACTCCTAAGCTAGCCAACGTGACCTGCTCGCTTTCACATAATGGTGTCCACATTAGGATCATAGAGTCTGGTTTTATAGCAATTCTGATATAAAAAAGGAGGGGTCGGTTTATTTATGTTTAGGGCTAACAGGGGCATATGGCTGTCTAGTCTACTAGCTGTCATGGTGGAGTTTCTCAGAAACTTTGCTGTGACCAGCCAATTTTTATAGACTGGGATAAAGGCCAGCTGGGGCAGATCTGTTGGATAGGCATCCAGTCTGCCAGATCCCAGCCCTGGGCTGCTGGCCTGTGTCATCTAAACATGATAATACCAGGCTCAGGGGAGAAATGGGCCCTTTGGCCCATGCATACAGCTCCAAGAGTCTGTGGACGTTATCACACGGGGAGTTGCGGGGAGAAAATGGAAATAAACGGGCACGAGCGTAAGTCTTTAATTTACGGGATTTGTCCCGTTCCGCCTCATCTGATAACTAAATTCGAATTTAAAAGGGGGTTAATTCAAACGAAAACCTGATCTTTTCATTTTTGGGATTTTTGAGGATTTGAAAAGATCAGGTTTTTGTTCGAATTAACTCCCTTTTAAATTCGAATTTAGTTATCAGACGAGGCAGAACGGGACAAATCCCGTAAATTAAAGTCTTCTGCTCGTCCCGTTTATTTCCACTTTCTCCCTGCAACTCCTCATGTGATAACGTCCTAAGGCTGGGTGCTTACAGGACAAAAGGCACTTTTTGAAACCACACTAAGAAAGCCATCTGACTATTCCTGTGTGACCCCAAGTATCACTACTGTGAATACTTTTTCATGTTGAGTTTTACAGAGAGACAAGAAAACAACGAACAAGCACAAACCTCTGATGGTGAACAAGTTTGTAATATTGAGAAGGGTTGGAGAGAAAATAATGTTGTTTTTTTAAAAAATAATAATTTCAGAATAATAGAACTGAACCAACAGAACCTGAGAGTAAGTCTTAGACTTATTTTTGCTATTCTTTGTTCTCAAAATGAGCTGTCATTTGTGATAAAATGTAAGGTTGTATTGGAACAGAATATTCTGTTTTGGAAAACAGTTTCCTTTTCAGCAGGAGTAAGAATTAGGTTCTTGATGCTTGAGGCAAGGTTTTTAACAAAATTCGCCCTTAACTCCCATCACATTCTCTGCTAGCTTGCATCTAATATTTCATGCCGAAATCTGCCTGCTCTTATTTACAGTGTCTGTTCCTTAGAAACTAGTTAACAGTGCCTTTTGTTGTTGTTTTTTCTATCCCATTTCTGCTCTGATGGAGCAAAATTATGTCTTCATTACCTCCAGCCCTCTTAAAGATCAACCAGGTTGGATAAAGTGGTATCATGGCACATTACATGTCAGGATCTTTGGGATTAGGATTTTAAATTAGCTGAATACATGTGTTTGCTTGTGAGCACTTTGGAAGACTGAAATGTGCAAACTGGCTCTAAAACTGCCAAAGTAACTGCTACTACAGAGGCTTGGACACAGGATATTCAGCCACTATGACTGTAGGATTTCTCTTAATGGTACTGTGCTCCAGCAGCTACAAGAGTGGAAAGGGCTTCAGAGATAGGAAAGGCATAAACTATATGCAGTCAGTGATGAATTTAAAAAATAGCTCTTGCTTTATTGATTACATTTACAGCATTTTGGTGCAGCACAAGGCATGGATCCAGTCATTGTTGAGTCTACCTGCCTTCTCCTGCCACCAGATGCACATTATTGAGGAACTTTAATGGACTGGAACTCAACAGAGACTGTGCAGAAAGCATGGGACCTTCCTGCTATCCTGGTGTGTCCACCCTCAAAATCTTATGGGAGACACACATACACCCTTTGAGAAAGCAGGTCTGCTTAGAAGTATAACAGATAGACCCGAGAGGGAACTTTTTGTTCCAGGTTTGCCTCATGCAATTCCTACTTCTCCCACCAGCTGGTTCTGCAATGCTGATTGGCCCAAGAGGGGAATGGGCCATCTTGGATGCTGGCCTGGCCTGGCCTCTCAGAACATGGCAGATAACTGGGCACCTTCCTCTTTTCTGTATTATATGGTGTTTTAATGGATTCAGCATCCTGGATAGCTCTTTTAAAGTCCAAGCTACAATATGGAATAGATTTGCCATCCTACTAACATGGAAGTCACCAGCCACCACTGCAGAGGTCTGACACAGGCTTGGCCCAGAATGCTGTTCTCCAGAGCGTGCCAGACCAGATGAACTGCAGAACATTGCAAAACAGACCCAAGGTTGTTGCAACAAAGGTGACAGATGTAATTCTGATTCAATCCTTGATGATATGAGAGAGATGGGGGGGGGGGATTTTTGCAACACAAAATGTTTAGTGGTGCATCAACCTAAATGACCCCTTCATGTAGGACAATTTGTCCTAGAAAGTGCTTCCAGGTCAGGAAGACTGCTTGCTATCATTTTGGCAGAAGATGAGAAACAGGTTTGTGAAAGTGATTGGAAGTTGGGGTTTGCTTAGATGAGCAACTAGAGAAGGCAGCTGTTGCTATCACTGCCAAGTGACTTGATCTGCTATTCTGTGAGCATCCTGCAGCCATTTTTGTCCCTGCCATGCATTCAGGACAAAACAGCCAACAACAATAATGTCAGTTTGTAGAATTTTCCACAGTAACTTGCCTGATGGCGACAGAGCTCTGAATTTGGAACTACACAAATTTAAACAATAGAACCCGTTGTAGTTGCAATGATTGTAATTTAAAAACTGACCTCTCAAGCTGTGTAGTCATATAGTTGCTTGGTTAAAATAACAAAATTATATATTGAAAGGTCTCAGAACTGTGACTGAAGATCTACCCTAGGATACCAACAGCATTCTGAACAGAATCCCATTTCCTTATTTTTACTGCAACAAGGAAATCCTGGAGCAGTAAGGATGAGTAGAACACTACAGAAAGTATCACAACATGAAGACAAAAGGAAAGGTTTGCCTAATTTGCATGACAATTCCTTGGAATGATCTAAAGAACTGAAGCATCTCCATGGAGTGTCTTCAACAGTGACATCAATTTTCTTAAGATACTTAAGTGGATTGTGATGCTGATTAAGATGATGTGATGATCTGATTTCTGTGCCCCAAAAGACCAATGAGCAAGGCAAGAATAAACTCTTCCCATGGTTTTCATTGGGACAAAAAAAGTACTAGAGACACTTCTTGTCCAAATATTTCAGGCATCGATAAATTAGTTTTTCTTGGTTAAAAAGCTCCCCCCTCTATGGAGTAACAAGTGATGCATGTATGGACTGTATTGATTCAAGACACATGCACACAGTATATATCCTTCTATTGACATGCTGAAATAACACTGTTTGTACAACACAATATTTTCCATGCATAAAATTATTGATAACTATGTAAAATTATCTTAAATCTTATGACAGCAGAAACTGTGTCTGTGATTGCTGTAATGCCATAAGTGAGATGCAGATTTGTCCTTCTTAGAACAGACTCATGTTGTGCCTAACTTGGGCCAGACTCTGAACATGATACTGCCCATTGCATCACAATTAGAAGTTGGCATTACTCTTTAAAAATCCAGAAGCAACAACTCCTGCAAATGCAAATGTAGTTGTTATCCAGAGTAAATGCAATACATAATTAAAGGCTCATTCCCACTACAAAATAACCTGGTGTGGAAACCAGGTTATTTTGGTGATTGAATCCCTCCGTGGCCATTTACTCCTCTGTCATTCACACTGACTAGGGGTGGAGAGGAAGAACGGCTGCCATGGAGAGATGATAATGACAGGAAGCGGGGAGGAAGAGGAGAAAGAATATAATGGCAGGGGGGAAGGAGAGGGAGGAGAAGGAAAGAAAAGGCAAACTCCTTCTGATCAAACCTTGCCAAGAAAACACCACGACAGGTGCACCCTAAGTTGGAAATGACTTGAAGGCACACAACAACAACAACAACAAAAATAGAGGAGGGGCAGTGGCATGGCAGGAAGGTTTGGGCCCCAGCAGCTCCTCCTCCTCCTCCTGTTGGGGGTGTCCTCTGGTGCGCCTCTTGCCTCACTGCTGCTTGCTAGAACTTTCCGGGAGGCCCTCACCATCCATGGCAGCAGTGGCAGCAGCGCTCCATCTCCCTCTCCTCCTCGTTGCCCTGCCGTCTCTCTCCCAAGCTGGCCTGGGGCCTCCCTGCCCCTGCCCCTGCCCCACTTCGGCCCCAGTGATCACATCAGGAAAGGAAGAGAAGGAAGAGGAAGCAGGAAGGCAGTGGGGAGGGAGGGAGGGGGAGAGGGGCCAGAGAGACCCCTGGAGGAGGGTGAGGCCGAACCAGCTGAGTGGTTCTGACTCCTCTGAGGTGGCTACCGGGCTAGAGATGTCCCACACCCAGCTCGTTCCCTCCGGGCCACTGTCCTCCACGACCACAGTGACACCAAAGCTGTGTCCCCAAAAGCGGGGCCCTACTCTGCCAGTTGAGGGCATGTGAGGCCAAGGGAGCGCAGCTCACCGCCCTCAACTTTGGATGAGATGCAAATCAGATCCCTCATTCCCACTGTTAGAACACTCCTCTGAATCGATTTTTTACAAAAGAACCACCCAAAAACTAGGGTCTGAAAAAAGCGGGTTTTTTTATTCGTCTTGCTTTAATGCGACTTCAACTGACAGTCAGATCTGAAATGGTTCCCAGTGTGACTGACACACATATAAATCAATCAGGAAATTGATTCATATCCTAGTGGGAATAAGCCCTAAGGAATTCTTTCTTTTCATTAGAGTTAACACAATCTTTCTCTTAGATTGAACACAATTTACATAGTTCACCTGTTATGGTGATGCCTTTGATTTCTAACTGCTGTCTACTAATGTTACATATCTTGTTGCTAAGAGTGCATCTGCACTGTAGAAATAATATAGTTTAACACCACTTTAAGTGCTTCAGCTCCATCCTATGGAATCCTGGAATTTGTAGTTCTACAAAGTCTTTAGCCTTCTCTACCAAAGGGTTCTGATACCTCAAAAAATATGAATCCCAGGATTCTATAGGATGGAGCCATGGCTGTTAAAGTGGTGTTAAACTGCATTATTTCTTTACCCTAAAGCAATAAATGTGAAGTATATGCCAGACAGAAATAGATAGCTCTCCTTCCATTCTTTCAACAGGAGACTATTTGGATAATTTCTCTGTAATTCTGCTGTTTACATTGTGCCATTGCAGTTGGAATCCCCTTTGCTTTACATATCAGCTTGAATCCTTCATAACATAAACCAAAGCAGATAAACATTTTTATCTCATTTTCAGATGGTCAGAAATGTTTTTTCCCAATAAAATGTCAGTATAATTCAGTCCTGTCCCTCTTTTCTGTTGCATTTGAAACTCCTCTGAAAATTTGAAATTCCTCTGAATGCCGCTGGTGGCAAAATTTGTGTGAGACAAGCCTTTGTTCAGTTCCATTCGTGGTGATGAATCTATACTGTTTGTGGATTGGGATTGTACCCTTTCAAATAATGTATGTTGCTTTGTGTTGTTACTTTCTCAGTTGGATCATAGTGGCCTCTCTACTAGCAAACAGAAAACTGGGATAAGCTTTAGCAACAGTTATAATAGCACAGTAACTTGGTCTATCCATTTTATTGCATAATGGTGCCATATATGCTCTAAGACATTTACACTTGTGTCACTGGCAGAATTAATAGTATGAAGGTGGATAAGGCTTCAGAATTGCTAGATGAAATACAGCATAATTTTGCAAAGCTATAATGTGATACAGAGATTGACTGTGATGGGAGATGGAGGTGTTTGAACCACACTGTAATAGTGCTCTGAGTATTCAAGAGAATACAGAGTCCTTGCCACAGGAGTGAGAATCATGCAGCCCTCCAGTATTTCAGATTCCAGCAGCCCTAGACAATATAGCCAGTGGTGTGGGATGCTAGGAGTCAGTGGCGTCCCCCAACTTGGTGACACCCAGTGTGTGCGGGTGAGGCTTCTGAAGGTGGGACTTCCAGCACTCTTGCCGAAGAATCATGCCCGCGGCCAAAGAGACTGGCCCCACTGCCCTGGAAAGGCTAGGAGAGTGGGCCCAAGGCCCTGCGAGTGGGCCTGTGGCCCAAGGAAGGCCCTGCAGGAGGTAGGGGACCGACCAGGTGTCAATGCCCTCTTCTGGAGTGTCACCCCCTTTCTGGGGTGTCACCTGATGTGGCCTGCACCCCCACCTCCCCAGTGACACTACTGCTAGGAATAACAGTCTAACCATATCTGCAGGTTCCCATCTCTGTCATGTTACAATCACTCAGGTTTTATTGTGTATCTAGCCTGGTGATTCCTTCAATTACTGAATCTAGGATTAAAGCTGGATAAATATTTCCATCTTTCTCTTTCCTACTGCCCATTTGTGTGGTTTTTTGGTTTTTTTGTTTGTTTGTTTTTTTGTTTGCACTGTACAGGAGGGACTCTTACAAGTGGATTTCTGACTGATGAAGAACTGTATATTAGATGGCTCCAGATTGTGACTTTCCTTCCTGTGATGTCTTTCAGCACTCCACCATGGGTCTGTTGTGATGACTGGGTAAGTGTATCTTCACGTCTCAAGTATGCATGTACTTTCTGAAGATGCCAAGACCAAACTAATATATTTAATGCTAAATGAACAAATGCTTGACATTTTCCCCGCTATTAGCTACCATTTGCTTCTTGAGTGTCAGCCATTATTTGTGCCCCATTGGTAATATTAATCTCTCAGCTCTTCCCCCCCCCCCCCCAGATGGTTGCTAGTGCTGTTGTCTCTCCAGTGTCTTACTGGGCTACCACTTAGGCTGAGGTAGATAAAACAGACTTGATTTATTTTTTCCTCTCTAAAACACCTCCCTGCAGTTTTCTTTTTACAACATCAAAAGCCTCATCCAGCACTGCAGCAGTGAAGTGTGGTGTCTCTATGTGGGAGTCTTAAATTCAATTGCATACCTTCTTAATAATTGTTTACTCCACCAGTCTTTCTGTTGATTTTCCAGTTCAGACTGCTGCTATCACTGCTGTCATCACCAGTGCTGAAGCTAAAACTACCAATTTTTCTATAAAGCACTATATGGCTTGGATCCAGACTATATAAAAGACTCCCAATATGAGCCTGCCAAATTTTAGGATTCTTGTGGGGATGGCTTTCTCTCCATCTCACTATCACCACAGGGACATTTGGTGAGCACACAGGAGAAAGCCCTCTTGGTGGCTGCTCCCAGGCTGTGGAGTTCCCTTCCAGTGAGGTTAAGTTGAGACTTGTTTTGTGCTGCAACTGGCTGGAATTTCAGACCTCCACAAGATTTTGTTCAGTGCATGTTAGTCCTATTGATGCAGCAAACAGTATTGAGCAGAGAAGCATTCCAACACTTTCACCCATAGGGTCCAGCATTCCATGCAGTCAATAGCTGGACTGGGCCCCTAAACAAATAATTCAGCCAAGACTATCCCTAGCCAGTGAACCAAATCCCCCTCACTGAGTAACCTCTGGGCTGGTGTGTAATTCACACAAGTGAGACTAATGGAAAATGAACTCCTAAGGGTTATATAGTTCAGGAACAAAAAAGAAAATCAAAGTACATGTGTTTCATTTCCCTGTTGTTGTTATTGTTGTTTGCTGCCACTGCGTTGACTTTGACCCTATGAATGAGACACCTTCAAATCTCATTAACAGCCTTGCTTAGATCTTGCAGATTCAGAGCTGTTGCTTCCTTGACTGAGTTATCCATCTGTAATATGGTCTTCCGCTTTTCCTACTGCCGTCTTCCATACCAAATATTGCTATCTTTTCTAATGAGTCATGTCTTCTTATGACTTGTGCAAAGTATTGTGGTCTCAGTTTAGTAATCTTGCCTACTAGGGAGAGTTCAGACTTAATTTACTCTAGAACAGTGAAGGAAGTGGATAAGAAGAAAATTTGAGATGGAGAAGAGTGCTGAGGATTCCATGGACTGCCAAAAAGACAAATGGGTCCTTGAACAGATGGGTCCTTGAATAGATGAAGCCCGAAATCTCCATGGAAGCCCAGATGATAAAATTGAGGCTGTTGTACTTTGGCCACATCGTAAGACAATAATGCTGGAAAGGTAAAAGGTAGTAGAACAAGAGGAAGACTGCACCCCAGATGGAAAAACTCCATCAGGAAGGTCACAGGCCTGAATTTGCAGGATCTGAGCAGAGCCGTTGAGGATGCCTCATTCACAGGGCCACCGTAAGTCAGGGTTGACTCAAGGTGAGTTACCAAAAACAAACAGTTTTCTTAACTGTCCAGTGTTCACAATCATACATAGAAATTGGAAATGCAATGGCATGGGCAATCCTGACTTTTAGATATGAAAACTGTGCAGGCACATTAGTTAAAAAAAAACCACCAAAAATAAAAATGAGATCCCCAAAATCCCCACAATAAATGGAAGAGCTATATAAAAAATGTAAAAGGTCGAATGACACATGAGAAGAAGAAATGTATGAAGATGAACTCCAAATTCTGGAAAGTGACATGAAAGCCACACTCAAAGCAATTGGGAAGAACAAACTACCAGGAACAAATGACATACCAATAGAACTGCTACAACCCATAGATTCAAGTACAGTTCTAATTAAAATCTGCCAACAAATATGGAAAACAAAGCAGCAGCACACAGACTGGAAGAGATCAATATACATTTCCATCCACAAAAAAGGAGACACAAAGGATTGCAGTAACTACAGAACCACTGTACTAATTTCCCATGCAAGCAAAAACTCCTATCATATATGGAACGAGAAATCCCAGAGGTGCAAGCTGGTTTCAGGAAAGGAAGAGGCACAAGGAATCACATTGCAAATATACATTTGGATAATGAAGAGCACCAGGGAATTAAAAAAAAAAAACCACTGCATGTGCTTTATTGACTTCAGTACAGCCTTTGACTGCACAGACCAACTATGGAATGCTCCCAAAAAATGGAACTACCACTACACTTCATCATCCTGATGCATAACTTGTATTCGGGACAAGAAGCTGCCATCAGAACTGAAAGCTATTTCAGACTGGCAGAAATAGTGCAAACTGAGTCCAATTTAACTGTCCTGGCTCAGTTCTAGGGAATCATGGAAACCGTAGTTTATTGTGGCACCAGAGCTCTCTG
>CM034701.1:120979505-121000181 GCA_020142125.1 Phrynosoma platyrhinos | reverse complement strand
TTAAAGTGGCCTCAAGCTGCATTATTTCTGGCAATCTGGAAAGGCCCTATGATGTTTTCTATAGTATAAACTGGATAGTAGGAGGCTCTAAATACCCTGGAAGCACCAGATCCTATCTGAATTTGGAAGTTAAGCAAGGGCAGCCCTGGTTAGTACTTGGATGGGAGACAGCCAATGAATACCAGGTGCTGAATACCAGGTGCTGTAGGCAATAATTTGAAGGAAAGAAATGGCAAAATCACCTCGGAGTATTCCTTGCCTAGGAAACCCTAGGAAATGTATGGGGTCACCATTAGTCAACAGGTGACTTGGAGGCACACCCACACAGGGCCCTATTGTTCAGAGTGAAATTCAATACTTTTGCTTTTTGCAAGTAGTTTAGCAAGAGGTGAAGGTGGCAGTTTGAGACCCAAGTGCTGCATGATGGAGTGAGCTCCCATCACCAGTCCCAGCTTCTGCCAACCTAGCAGTTCGAAAGCATGTAAAAGTGCAAGTAGATAAATAGGTACCACTTTGGTGAGAAGGTAAAAGTGTTCCATGCACCTCGGCATTTAGTCATGTCCACAGAGTCATCTTTGACAACATTGGCTAATAATAATAACAGAGATGAATAATAACAGAGATGAGTACCGACCACCCCTTGTCAGACACAACTTGACAATCTGCCAAAGCACAAACCTTTATCTTTACCTTTACCTTTTATTCTTTTATGGCCAACTGAACTGAAGCTACAGCTTTTGCAATAGTGAAACAGGAGTTGTAAATTAAAGTCAAAACTGAGGAAATGAAGAACCAAATAAAGATATATGTTCTCTCAGTTGAGCGCTTACTGATCTCAGCAATAGGATATGTGTGGACCTCATGGGCAAGTTCCATATGGGTTGATCTCTAAGTCATGAGGTCATTGTTGTGTAGCGATTTGAATGTCAGACTGGAACTCTGTCAGTCCAGGATTTGAACATTGAAGCCCTCTAGGTGACCTTGGGCAAGTCACACTCTCTCAGCCTAAGAGTAAGGCTAGAGCAAACATCCTTTGGATAAATGTTGCCAAGAAAGCCATAGGATAGGGCAGCTGTATGATGGAGTTAACCTGAAGGCACATAAACAACAACAACAAAAAAGTGTCTTCAAATTGTTTCTGACTTATGACGACCCTAAGGGTTTTCCTGGCAAGATTTGTTCAGAGGGGATTTGCCCTGGACTTCCTCTGTAGCTGAGAAAATATGAGTTTCCATAACCAAGTGGGGATTCAAATTCTGGTCTAAAACAAATAAGAGACATCATTAATTCTTAACTCTTTTCAATGAAAAAACATTGATGAAATATGTACAATGTCATTACAGTTGACCTGCCATATACACAGATCCAACCATCCACAGTTTGAATATGCAAAATAAATAAATAAATCCCAAAAGCCATTGTGTATAATGGGACTTGAGCATCTGCAGATTTTAGTGTCCATGGGGAGTCCTGGAATCAGACCCCAGTGGATTCCAAGGGCCCACTGTACTTAATTCTGGTTTTGTAAATAACACTGAAATTCTATGAATGTCTAGATCAGGGGTAGGCAACCTTTCCCCTTTAAGGGCCAAGGGACTTCAGCTCCCAGAAGCCTCAGCCATGTTGGCCAATAGTCCCATGTTGGCCAATAGCTCCTGGGATTCTGGGAGCTGAAGTCCCTCGGCCCTTAAAGGGGAATGGTTGCCTACCCCTGGTCTAGATAAAAGGAAATCCCATTGAGTTCAATGAGACTGAATCCCAGGTAAGTGTATTTTCTATAGTTGCCTAGGAGCCATAGATTTAGAAACAAGATGGTATTGATTAGAAAATCACTAGCAGTTAGAGGCCTCTGTTATGAGGAACACTTCCCATATGAAGTCTAGTTGCATACAGGAAGCGCGAAGAGGGGCGGGGTACAAAAAAACTTTTATTATTATTATTATTATTATTATTATTATTATTATTACTATTACTATTATTACATAAAAGCAGCCACAACCTCACCAACAACTGATACATAGAGACATACTTCCTTGGCTAATACAGAGTATATATGTATTCATCTATGTCTAGCAGCCACTGATTTGCTATTATTTTGTCTCATTTGCTATTAATTTGTCCACAAAAATGCTTTTTAAATATGTACAAGCTGGCAGCCACTAATACATCCTTTGTTAGCAAATTCCACAGTTCTATTTATGTGAAGTCCTTCATATTATCTGCCTTGAATCTTCCAGTACATGATTCTGTGTTGAAGTAAGACTAGAAGAGAAAAATTCTCCCTATCCTCTTTCTCCAACCCATGCATATTTTTATACACTTCTGTAATGTCTTTTCCCTTAATCACATTGTCTTCCAGACACTGTAGTAATTTCTCTAACCCCTTAATCATTTTGGTCGCCCCTTTCTGCACCCCCCCCCATATAATAGCTGTTTCCAGGTTCGTGACCAGAACTGCACCCATTATTCCAAGTGTGGTTGCACCATAGATTTCTATAAAGGCATTATGACATTGCCATTTTTTTCCCTTTTCTAATTATGCCCCACATGGAATTTACCTTCTTTGCAGAAGCCACACACTGGGTTCTCATATTGATTGAGCTGTTTAGTACACCTCCAAGGTCCTTTTGCTGCCAGCTCAGTTCCTATTAGTGTATATATTACATTTATTTGTTGTTGTTTGGTTTGGGTTTTGTTTTACCCCAGTGTGCATCTATAGTTGTATACACTGAATCCCATTTGGCATTGTATTGGCCACTTTCCCTATTTGAAGAGATCCATTTGAAGCACAACTTGTTTTTGTTCCCATAGCCATAATTTATTTAGAATGGTCAGTAAATTTTGCCACCTTAGTGCTCACAGGTAACTCTAAAATAATTTATGAACAAGTTAAAAAGCACTGGTCTCAACAGAAGTCACTGATGGGCCCTCTATTACAAGAGGGTTTTTTAAAAGACGTTATTACTGTCAATCCAAATAACTCAATGGCTATCAATGATAGGTTTTAGATGGCTTTGGGCCTAAATAATTGTTGAAACTGGCTGGTTCACACTGTGTCTGACTCAGTAGATTGATTCATGTTCCTTGGATATCGTGGCAATTTATCTGCATGAATAAGCCACTAAAGCTCAAACCTTACCTCAGCACTCTTGGCGGTGTCATTTCACATATTCACATATAAGTATCAATGTAAAGGAAGAATCTACTGAACATTGTAATTATTCTAAAGCAGGTGTTTGGGGGCTGTAGCTCTGAATATTTTGGGATATAGCTCTTATACAGTATGAAAATTGGAGGCGGGAACAGCAACAATTTAAGATATACAGATGATACCATATTACTAGCAGAAAATAGCAAAGACTTGGCTCAATTACTGAAGAAAGTCAAGGAAGAAAGTGTGGAGGGAGGTTTACAACTGAGCATTAATAAAATCAAGTAAACAGTGAAGACACTGAGATGCTGAAAGATTTTCTATACTTTGACTCGGGGGCTGAGCAGATGGACAGGCAAAACTGGGCTGATACCCATTTTTATGAAAGTGGGTGGAAGCCCCAATGTCCACACGACCAGTTCCGAAGGCAGAATGAACACCTATGGACTGTCCGCACAATGCAACGTCAAACCACACCACTCGGTTATTTCCCCCTGCCTCCCCACCATGCATGCGCACCATTGCACAAACACACCACCTGTGAATGTCATTATCTCCCTCCTCCAGCCCAGCTGCCATCTCATTGGACACCCATGTGACCGGCCACACAGTCGCACATGTGATACACCACTGGTACAGTGCATCAGTGCATCGGTATGCCCAGTGACATATTGGCAAAGCACAATCATGGAGTCTCTCTATACATGCCCCCCTTGACACACACCCCTTCACCCCATGTCCCCCTGTTGGTTTGTATATGTTGCAATTGCATCTCCTGCATTATTGGTGACTGCCCGTTTGCCGTACTTTCACGTTTTTGCTTTCCTGCAGTCCTGTACTAGCGCCATGCTTTTTATGTGCACATGCAGTGATGCACATTTTTTGCATTAAGGCAGAGTATTGGAGCTTCTGTTTGCTCCAGTTTTTAGCTGGCTTCGGGTTGATTTCCACCCAGTTTTGTCTGGTATGTCATCTACACAGCTTGAAGTGTGAAGCTGCTTTAATTTGCCAGTGTGGTCATTAATCTAAAGGGGGACACAGTCAAGAAACCAGAAGAAGACTAGGACTTGGAAGGCAGATATGAAGGAACTATACAAGATCCTGAAGTGTAAAGACATATTATTGAATACTAAAGTTAGAATTGTCAATAATCTCATATTTCCAGTTTCTATGTGTGGTTATGAAAGGTGGATAGTGAAGAAAGCTTTGAAATGTGGTGCTGGAAAATAGTTCTACCATAGATTACCAAAAAGACAAATAAATGAGTCCTAGAGAAAATCAAGCCTGAACTCTCCTGAGAAGCCAAGACGACAATACTGAGACTGTTGTACTTTAGTCATATTATGAGAAGACAGGGCTCACTAGAAAAGACAATGATGGCTGGCAAGGTAGAAGGCAGTAGGAAAAAAAGGAAGACCCCATTACAGGGAGATAGAATCAAGGAAGCCACGGCCTTGAGTTTGCAAGACCTGAGCAGGGCTATTTGTGACTTGGAGGTCTCTCATTCATAGGGTTACTGTAAATCGAAGTCAACTGGACAAGCTCCCATAATCCTTCAGCATTGGCTGTGCTTGGTAGGGCTACATACCATACAATTGTCCCAGTTTGGATGGGACGGTCCTGATTAATCTGTCATCCCTTATTTATAGCTGATCTTAAAAATCCCAGTCTCTCCTCATCCCACTCCACCTTTGTCTTCAGCTTACTTCAATAGCTGCAAACTGAGTTCAAAGTGAAAAAGTAGTTTGTACTCAATTAATACATCAGGGGGAGAGGACAGGATGGGCAGATTTGCCTTTTCATGTAGACTGCACCAAAAGCAAACTTCTGCAGCCTCTTCTAGCTTCTCTTTCCATTCTCATTAATAACTTTTGCCACCTTAACCTCCCTCTGATGTCACTTGACCACAGGTGTCCTGGCCTCCATCTGTGAAATGATGGAGGAATGGGGCTGATGGCAGTTGTAGGCCAAAAACACCTGGAGGGCCACAGTTCCAATCCCTGTTCTATAAGAAGAAAACCAAGATGACTGCCTCTTGGAGGTATGTCCAGAAAAAAGTTAGGAATCCCACTTGATGGCAGCAAATGGAGAACTAGGTATGGCTTAAGGAAATCCTGCCATGTAAAGCCAGGCCTCAAAGACTAGGGAACCTACTTCTTGAATTGAAATTATAGTGTTTATAAAAGGGAGCTCAGCGTATAGTTTAATGATTTAACTTCCTCATTGAAACATTATATCTATATATATCTGCAGCAGCCCAGGTAAGATGTGGGAGGAGCTGAAGGAGAAATGAGGCCATCCTTGGTGTATGTTACAGGGTACACATACAGTAGGCCCTCCGTTTTTGCAGGGGATCTGCTCCAGACACACACACACACCCCGCGAAAACAGAGATTTGCAAATATTCAAGCCCCATAGGCATGAATGGGGCACGCCCCCATGGGTGTGCATGTGGGAGGGCACCCCATTGATTTAAACTGAGGTCGTCCCTCCATGAATATGCAAAACCGCAGACTTAACAGAGGGAGACTGTAGAGGGAGAGAGCCAGCATGGTGGCTTGAGTGCTGGACTGTGACCATAGAGACCAGAGTTTAAATCCCTTTTCAGCCAAGAAAACCCATTGAGTGACTTTGGGCAAGTCACGTTCTCTCAGCCTCAAAGGAAGGTGAAGCCAGCCAGAAATATGTTAGTGTCTGAGATGAAGGACAAGATGGCATATGACCTTCAAATCCTGAGTTTCCTTCCTAGCACAGAAGCCAAGCAGACAAACTGTTAACTCTTATTATAGGCAACAGGCTGAAAAGCTATGTTTAAATATTTTTATATTCCATATAAAAAGTATACATTGAGGATAAGATTAAAATGTATATAAAAGTGTATATGAAGGTATATAGAGATAGGGATAAAAAGGTATATTAATCATTTTTAATGCTGTGACCAATAAATATTGGTATCTTTTAAGGATAAGATCTTACAATATCATTATAATATTTATTTATATTCCACCTTTTCCCCTGGCTAGGGCTCAAGTTGGCTTAGGGCCATTGCAGACTGCCAGAAATAGTGCAAATTGAGTCCACTTTAACTGCCCTGACGCAGTGCTAGGGAATCATGGGAACTGTAGTTTATTGTGGCACCAGAGCTCTCTGACAGAGAAGGCTCAATGTCCCAGAAAAAAATACAATTCGCATGATTCCCTAGCACTGAGCCAGGGCAGTTAATGTGGACTCAATTTGCACTATTTCTGGCAGTCTGCAATGGCCTTTAAAGAGGTTAAAGTAGATGCAACTTTAAAATGCATATCATACACAAAGTAAAAATAATAAACTAACAAAGAATTAAAAGCAGTTAAAAGCAGAACCAATAAAAGAAAACAGCAAATAAATAATACGGCACATTCTGAGCAATCAGTAATCATGTGAAATGCCAAATAGACTGTCACTGCTGCCCTTCCAGCACCAGTTAGCTAAGATGGCTTTCTCAATCTGCCTAATGTTAGGGTCCGCTCTGGTGATAATAAAACTTTGTAACCTATTCCAAGAAAACAGTGAAGTGAATGCAAATGTCTAAGTATTAAAATATTTTTGGTTGGGTTTTTTGGTTCACCATAAAAATTAGATCTTTCTTACCTTTGCCTTGGTAAATACACTTACTCCTTATATTCTGGACTGGAGAACTACACTTAGCTCCTTTCTACTAAGGAGCCATTGGACAGGGCAAAAAGAGACATGGGGTTGTACCAACTGTCCTGCTTTGAAACCTCTTAAAGTACAAAGTCAAAAGAACTGATGTCTAAAGTCCTTTAGATGATGATAGCAATGATGCTGCCGACTAATTTAACTCTTGTTTGTCCATATGAAAAAGCCAACTGCATGCTACAGTAATGTTAGAATCAATTAACATTAACAAGTGACTGGAAAGAGATTAAAGAGCAATTAACATTTTAATTGCCTTACCAGTTAAAGTTCAGATACTGCCAATATCTAATTATTTTGTTTGAAGCATTTCCTTCTTTGTTGAATTAATGATTAATATAAAACCATAAATATTTCTGTCAGATCAAGGCAACAACACATTGAACTTCTGGGTCTTTAATTTTAAAACTGCTGCATAGTTAGAGCTACAGCATTGTCTTTAATCATATTTAAAAGACTCTCAGGGGTCATTAGGCCCTTGAAATGCTGCAGCATTTAGTGCTTCATTGTAGCCTCTTTTTTAATAAAACAGAGTGCATCATTAAAACAATTTAGATATATATTTATGCTCTGATATTTTAAATGGTCTTGGCTGCTACAGCATTAAAAAAAATCACCAGGAGCAGGTCTTTCCCCCTTAAAAAGGTGCACTACTATGCTACATACCCAAAATACTCCTTCACACAAAAGAAGCATGCAAACTACAAACCTTGCACATCAGTGACTGCCTCAGACATTTTGACACCTGTGGTGAAAAGCTCAAATTACCTTCTTCCCACTGCCTCTCAGAATGGGTAGACTGTTTCTAAAGTGAAACACATTTCTGCCCAAATTGATCTCTCTCACCTGAACTGCCTCATAGGTTGGTCTGTCTCATCATCACTCATGCATTACTTCTTTTTTCTCATCCCTCAGTCCTCCTCCGCTTCATCTTCCTCCTCATGCTATTGTTGTGCTCATTGTTGCTGTTGTTGTTGCCATTGTTCCCTTTCTTGCTTTCAATTCTGTCCAAACAAGCTGAAATTGTGCCAAAATAGTATTAGTGGCTAATCAAGTAATAATGAATTTGCAACCATCTGTGAGGCTCCAGATCATTCTCTATTATACAAAACAGCCACTGCTTCTGTATATAATGATATATTATGTGAGACCTGCTCCCCTACATGAAGAATATAACATACAAGCAACCTCTACCTTCTGGAAACTGGAGGGAAAAATCACAACTAAGTGGAACATCAAGTATCTCAGGGTTTGTTACTTTTCTAAGCAAAGTTCTTTACAAGGGCTTAACCTGGGGTATGTGGTGATTGATAGTTGCATTCTCTGATGTCCTGCAAATTTGTCACTGCTGCCTGATCCATGTAACTGAACACTACTCTTAACCCTTTGGAGCTTTGCACAAATTTCCACTGGTTATGTAGCCAAGTGAGGATCTGAATATTGTGTGATGTGGACAGATTGGCTTTCAACCAAAATATGAAAAGCTCTCAGTATCAGTCCTGGAATATTTTTCCAAATCCTATTTACATCCCAGTCATTCTTTGGTTCATACCAGGTTTCAAGGCTTTTCTTCTCACATGGAACATTTTAATTGGTTTCCTTACTGTAGAAATTATTTGCACACTTTTTCTAATGTATGCACTTCTCTAAAGGTTTTCCACATTGACTAAAGCAGGGGTCCCCAGACTTTTTGATCTGCGGGCCGGTTCACTAGTCCCCAGATCTTCCGGGGGTCGGAGGCGCGCACATGCATGTGTATGACTCCGGGCGCCATTTTGGAACACAAAATGGCGCCCGAGTAGTGCGCATGCGTGCTCGACTCTGGATGCCATTGTGTGTTCCAAAATGGCGTCTGGCGGCGGTGGCAGGAGTGGCTGCGGGCCGGTAGGAAGGGCTCAACGGGCCGAGTCTGGCCCGCAGGCCATAGTTTGGGGACCCCTGGACTAAAGCATGTTCATGAAGGGTGTTTCTTTATAACTGTATCTGTCCATATTTTTTAAGAGGTAGGCGTGAGATTATGCACATTTTATTTCTCCAAAATGTACCAGAAACCTCACAGATTTCAGAGGCAATGGCACTTTGTCTTACAGTGAGTCTCTAGACATGTGAAATACATAGTTTCATTGGGAATCTTGACTCTACCAACATCCTTTTTCATGCCTAGATGAATGTAAGGATGCAGTAATTAATATTTAAATCTTCCTGTCTGCTAAATACTGATTCAGGTATGGAGCAGAGTGATCAGATGATTGCTTAGACACACTGACCTTTGCCAAGGTCAATTTTCAAACATCTGTACTGGTTTTGATCCTTGGATCTGCTTGCATTTTCCCATTCTGAATGAAAGTGTGTGCACACACACAGAACAAACACAGAAAGTTTGGCTGAAAAAAGATGTAAACAATCCATCCAGTACTTCTGATGTTTTAAAAAGCCATGCCACAATAATAATTATTTTTCTTTACACAAGCTATGTAATTTTATGCAAGTGGGTTATTGCAAAACTTGAATAAAATTTTGTTCTCACAAATCCAAAAGCCCACACAAAAAGGAGGGATATCTTGGCATCATATAGGCAAGGAGAAAATTTACATAATTCTTCATTCTCTCTTGCAGGAGTTTTCCACTACAGTAGGAAAACATTTAAACATATTTTTGTTGTTGTTTAGCACATTAAAAAGTAGGATTTGCCTATTTATTTACATGAAAATTCCATGATTCAGAGGACTATAATACTCATGTGCAAAGGAGTCTAATATAAACATTTCACTCTCTCATCTGAATATATACACATGCTCATGAACCTGTTTCCCCCAATATGGTGAACTCTAGCAGATGCAACCTAATTTTTCTCCTGTCAGAGTCAATTCACAAGTTCTCATTTGTTGCATAGAAGCCTGGGGCAAACGTCCTAGCGTAACTGTGCCAGGATTCATGTTCTTGAAACAAGACTCATTTTCTTGGAATGGAAATGAAAACTGTGACCGTTTGCATAAAGGATTCAGCAAGGAATGGAGGTAGAGATCTGAAAGCTATCAGTTCTGGAAATCTTTGAGCTGTCATGTTGATTTCAATGGACGTTTTCATCTCACAAGAGGAGGTGGCCAACTGGCCATGAGC
Source organism: Phrynosoma platyrhinos (assembly GCA_020142125.1). Taxonomy (NCBI): domain Eukaryota; kingdom Metazoa; phylum Chordata; class Lepidosauria; order Squamata; family Phrynosomatidae; genus Phrynosoma; species Phrynosoma platyrhinos. The sequence continues at coordinate 120,990,214 of CM034701.1, read as the reverse complement.
CCAGTTTTAAACTTATAAGGGCACAACTAGACAGGACCCTACTTAGACATCGCTGATTTTGGAGTGGGAAGGCTGACACACTACTGTGCAATCACAGTGACACTAAACTCCTAGGTTTCTGGTGTGTGTTGTTTTTTTAAGGGAAGCAATAACTTCCTACCAGGAAATACCAAATAGACACACATGCACACCCACACACCAGTCTTTAAAAATAAAGCAGGAGGTTCCTTCTCCAAAGAGAGTGTGGTCAATATTGTTGTTTGTTGTTGTGTGCCTTTAAGTCATTTCTGACTTATGGGGACCCTTCGACAATTCTATCATGCAGTTTTTTTTGGCAAGGATTGTTCCAAGGAGGTTTCTCATTGCCTTCCCCTGAGGCTGAAAGCACATGACTTGCCCAAGGTTACCCAGTGGATTTAGATGGCCAAGCAGGGAATCAAACCCTAGTCTCCAAAGTCCTAGTCCAACACTCAAACCACTTCACCATGCTGGCTTCAATATTATTGTACCTTAACACATTGATAAAATAAGGTTGGACAAACTGTGGTCTATGTGATGCTTGCAGCCCTTGAAGACCTCCAAGGCCTCTAGACCCCCTGAAAATAGCAAATGTGGGTGATGTTTTGCCTCTCAAACTCCAAAACAGCAAAAAAACACAACAACCCACTGTAAAGTGCATTGGTTTTGCTCCCACAACCTGCACCTTCCAGAAACCCCCACCCACCCAAAAGTGGTTGGTCGCTTCCTCTTTCAATTTTGATTGATTTCTGGATTATTGGGAGGGGGGTTCCTGGAAGAGGTTTAAAGTACACCAGGGTCTTAGGGGAGCAAAAACACTGCATTTTGCAGCAGTTTTGAAATGTTGGGGTGGGTTGTGGGTGAGGGGATGGGAATCATTTGAAAACATTTTTAGAAAAGAGGTTTGGGACTTTGTTGTCTTGGTACAGTCCACGAGGGAGTATGTGGGTGAAAATTGACTCTTCTGCCCTCCACAATTATCCACCCTATGCTCACAACACTGATATGCTAGTTCCTTATCCAACAAATAAGGAGAATTATAGTGGCTGGAGACTTTAGTTCATTTCTCAGCCTCTTTATAAAGGGGGAGGGGTTTATACAGCAGTATATTCCTTATACAGCAATAAGAAAAGCCTTGGTGTTTTTGCAGGTAATCCTATTACTACAAAATACATGCTGAAACCAAGGTAATATTTATGCAAACTGATATCCTACAAGGTTCATATCATCACTATATTTTAAAGGTTTATATATGTCTAGAAGTAGCATCATTTGATCAGAATAAACAGTATTCATCGGGGTTGCCTGCTGGCTCAGAGAAGCTCTCATACAGGCAATGCAAAATGTAGGACATTCAAGAAAATGTAAGACATTACAACACAAAATCTTAAAAACGGTAAAATAAATATAAATTCATTTCATATGGTTTATTTACAACTATATTACATATACAATATTTTATTATGTACTCAACCATACTTTTCTGATGAAAGTATCTTGGTTAAAATGCCTTGTTGGCTTGCAATATACTTCTAGAACTCAGAGCAACACAAATGTATAAAATTGTACCTTACTGGCAACAAACCCTTGATTGAATCTACATTTAAACTATTCCTTTCATTTGTCCATTGTGCTGAAATTAAGGCAAAAATTATTTCAGCATTTGCACTATTTCCTCAAGGAGCCCATTGCCTAACACATTTGCTGGACATGCATTCAATTGTATATTAAAATCAGAGTGTACATTCTTCCATGTGGTGGAGAGAGCAGAAACTAATAACAGAAGTCTATATTTTCAGGTTGGATCAGTCAGACTCACCTACAGATCTCAAATTCCACAGGCTGGCATTTTATCCAGCATCCAATCTCCCTATCTTGGGCAGTATTCCCACTGCAGAAATAATCCTGTTTGACACCACGTTAACTGCCATGACTCAAGGCTATGACATTCTGGAAACTGTAGTTTGTTATCTGAATTGTCTCCCTCTTTCCCAACAACAACCAGGCCCCTCCCAGGGTTGTCAGCTGGAAGAAGGTTTTTGTATCCAGCACCGCAAGCTAGAGAAGACTTCTCTACACCCCACCCAACAAGAGACATATATGTAAGCCACACTTCCTTCACATGTGTCTCTAACAATGTCTATCTTGACCCTTAGTTCTTCATGAGAAAACTGAAAAGGCAGTGGGAGGAACCATTTGTATGAATGGAACATAAAAATCTGTCTTATATTGACTTAGACTGTTGGCCTGTAGCCCAGCATTATTGAAACTGAGTGGCAGCTGGTTTTTGGAGTCCAGGTGATCTGTGCTGGTTTCAGGTGAGCTTTGGCTCTTCCATATTAAAAAGAGCAACATTTCAGTGTCCTTAACCACTCCTCTTTTTAATCCAGGTACTTGTTGCCCCAATAACAGAACAAGGGCAGAGTCAGAGAGACATCTACCTGCCCAGAGAAGGTCAGAAGTGGATGGACACCAACACTGCTGAAGTCTTTGATGGAGGGACCTTCATCCGGAACTATTCTGTCACCCTTGTGGATGTACCTGTTTTTGTCAAGACTTCTTAGATTTTGAACTGTCTCAGATTCCACCTGTACCTCAGAGAAGTACCGCTTCCATGGAGGATCTGCCCCCCTCCATTTTCTTCCTGCTCTTTCTCTTCTTCTTTTTCTTCCAAAGAGAGCTTTGATTTCAATCAGGTGCACTTTTTCCAGGAACAACATACTAAAGCAAGTTAAAAAAATGTGTTTAAAGCTGTTTTATTTCTGTTGTCTGGTTTGCATGACTAATAATCTCTCCAAGGATCCACTAGTAAATTTTTCAGCTGTTGCTGCCATCTTGTCTCAAGAAATCACTCTTACTGTTGCTTCTCCTCTTCAAAGAAGTACTTTAAAATGTCTTCCTTGTAAAGGAGAAATAATGGACAGCTGAAAGTATTTGATACCACTATTTTGGCTCTCTCCAGCTTTCTACCCTCTCCAATAGACACTTCCCCCTACAGCCAGAGATCAATTAAACAGTTAACTCCTCTCCTTCCCAGAGATGAGCTTCTGTACAACTTTGCTTCAAGAAATACCCCAAATATGTGTGTAGCCCTGTGTTCCATCTTGGTTTGACATAGATTGTATCCACACTGCACAATTATAGCAGTTTTCCACTTAACTGTCATGGCTCCATCCTAACTGCAGGGGTTTAGACTTTTTTGCAGACAATGCCAGTGCTGAAGGTGAAAGGAGGAAAGAAGAACTCTCTAGCAGAGAAATCTAGGTAGCTCCACCAAACTACAAATTCCAGGAGTCCATAGGATGCAACCATGGCAGTTAAAATGATACCAAACTGCTTGAATTGTGCAGTATGGATACACCCTTCTTCTCAAATGGGCTGCAATCGGGGATGATATTTCTTTCTTCTGTAAACATATCTGTGAATGTAGGGATTAGACAGAGTTTTGAGTTGCTTCCAAATGGAAGGTTTCTCACACTAACAATCAGAAACATTGTGCATCTATCAAATTTCACCTTACTTAACAGGGTTTTTGTGTATGTGTGTGTTGCTGCTGTCGGTGGGGAAAAGAAAGTGGAAAGAAAAGCAACTTATGAGCCAATAGATTAGAAAATAAAATGTGCAGTAGCTATAACTTAAAACATTTAAAGATACATTATTAGGCTTCTATGTTTATTCTTTGTATTATTTCACAGCCAGCAAGATAGCTAAGAGATAAGCTTTCAGTTTCATAATTTTGACTGGGAGTAAGTTTTCAAGGTTGTGTGATGCAAATGTCTTCAAGCAAACTTCATTACTTCATTTGTAAGGAGTGATCCACCTTTCCATGGTTCTCTTTTGCCATTTCCTCTTACATTTTGAGTTGTGTTTGTTTGTGTGTGTATGAGTGAGCGAGTGAGAGAGAGAATGAGGATGTTAGCATCATAGCACTGTATTGACAGACTCCTGAATGGGGATGGAAAAGGATAGAGATCAGTAAGCCCAGTTTTGGCTTCTCTGACAAGCCCCTGACAACTTTCTTGCAGTTGCTTTGCCAATTGAAAGGAAATCAAATTGAAAAATCCACACCTTCACCTTCTCTCTTGCTCTCTCCAGTCCCCCAACAAAAGCATACCCACTGACCACTCCAAATTGTTATAGAAGCACAATTGAATTTTCACAGAGGAAAGTATGGCACAAGCGAAGCAGGAAAGGAGGTCATTAATAGATTTTTTTGGTGTTAATAAAAAGAAATGCTTTTAAAATGGTCTCTGACAGGAGAACAACAGAAGAGGGATGGCATTGTGCCATAAGCCCCAACCAAAGGTGCTATTATGCTGATGCAATTTCGATGTATCTGCCTTGCGCAATAAGGCTTTCTATCCATTAGGACGGTGAAAGAGAAAAAGAACGAGAGGACACTCAAACCAAATGTGATGCACAGTTTCAAACTGGTATGCCAACCGTGTACCAACATGATCAAGTAATGATTTTGAATGCAACATAGTAATTGTGTATGATTAGATACCAGCCAGCAAGATAATTCTACATGTATTTAGCTTTCAAAAATCTAATTCACTTCTTGCAGTCCTGATTTTTTTTTTTCTTTTAGCAGTGCTGGGTAATAGGTTGTATCAAAGAAGACATGAAGGCAATAGACCAGAGCAAGCAAATATCTCCTCTCTACTTGTCTAATTAAGGTTTTACATTTGCATTACAAATCAATGGAAGCCAGAACATTTTTAAGCCTCATATATGAAAATGCTTCTAGATTTTTATGCCATCTGGGCCTCATCTATTTAAATATCTGTTTGTAAAGTCACCACACAGGCTTTTGATAATCTCTTCAGCCATATACAGTTGTCCTTCCACATTTGCAGGTTAAGAATTTAGAGATCTGATTATTTGCAGATTACTGTATTTGTATGTAAGTCCTGTACTATTCTCAGCTCCTACCTCTATTGCTAGTTGCAAACTGATGCAGGCCTTACCTTTTTTAAAAAGACACATTTGGAACAAGGACTATATTAGATATTATTCCATGATAAAATCTGCTCTGACTTTGGCATCATACTCCTCAATTTTTATTAATGACTTAAGATGAAGGTGTGGAGGGAAACCATTTCAGACTGGCACAACATGTGGAAACAGCAAAAACTCAACATTTGAATTAATCTTGATAGAATGAAGATTGGTTGAAAATAATAAAGTGAAATGCCACAGCTGGAAACTTATGATTCAGGCAATTGATCAATCAAATCAATTGTACCATTACTGGATGGAGAGTTGGTTTTCCAGTTTGGCTGTAATTTTTTTTTAATTTTAGGGATGATTTTGATAATTAACTTTATACTCTGCCTTTCCCCCAAACAACAACTCAAAGTAGCTTACAAATTCAAACAAATACTATTATTATTATTATATAGTTGTAACATACAAAAGATAAACATCAAAATGGAATTAAACTAGGAAAATAATATTAAGAACAATAATAAAACAGTTTTAAAACCATACAATTAAAACATAATGCACCATCTTAAAAGCCATTTCTTTAAATGTTTTCTGTTTTCAAAAACCTGTCAGGCTAAAAACGTGTTTGCCTGATAACAAAGGGTACATATGTTAATATATATTTAGTATATGTTAAGAGGATCTCAGGAGTGTAATCAGTCCTGAACTCAGCATGAGTCAAGAATGTGATATGGCTGCAAAAAAAAAAAGGCTAGAGAAACTGAAAATTGTATTAATAAAACCATGCTTTCCAAGAGATGAAGCAAAATCATTCCACTTATTCCATTCTAATCAAACCTCATCTGAAGTATTGTGCTTTGTTCTGAGCATCACACTTTAAGGAAGTTTGAGAAAAACTGGAATACTTTCTGAGGAGAGTTTAAGTTGATTAAAACATATTGAATGAATCTTGGGAAGAAAGGTTGTGACCGGGCACATCTAGCATGGAAAGGATTAACAAACCAGCTTCCTTGCTCTCAGACTATTTCTGTTCCATTGAAAATAACACCTCTAGCTCAGTTTATCTGCAAATATGAAAGCAAATATGAAAGCTTCAATTGCTACCTTATTCTGCCATACCCATCCATCAATTGTACAATTCCCCTTTTTTCTTCTCATAAGTTCTTTTGGTCCTACTAGCAATACCTTTATTGGCCAACCAAAATGCAAAGAATACCTCACACATTTTGTTGCATTTTGCTGCATGCCCAATGTGGCTACACCTGACATTGTTTTCCCATTTTGGTCTTAATATTGAATCTTATGCAGTGATGACATCTAGTGGAGAATTTCTCAGGGTACATCCCCTTGACTTAGCCAGTTCATTCACAATGCCTTCTCTTTGTTATTCTAAAGTTCATTTTTAGTAGGGATTTCTTGTTATCTCTTGCTGGTCTCTCTAGAAAATTAAACCTAAAATGTGTTGCATGCCTTTAGCTCTATAATGGATATCAACCCAAGGCATGTTTTCCCAGAAAGAAAGTCCTACTTGGTTCAGTGGAACTTATTCCCTATTAATGTATTTACAAATGTAGTTTTCTTCAAATAACAAGATATTGTCTTTAAAAGTCCACTAGCAAATTTTAATCATATAAATCAAAAGAGGACAAGGGATGGCCCATGGTTCTCATGAACCACTTGGAACTGATATCCATAAAAATATGAGTTTATTTCCTAGGTGCAATTAAGCCAATGTGGACACAAGGGGAAGGAGAATTTGTAGTTTTATTTGCTATAATGAATAGATGTCAGACCCAAAAGACTGACACAAAGGAAAGAACAGACATTCATGCATATATACTTTTCCATATGATAATTACAGAGCATCCTGATCCTGTGTGGCTATAGTGTCACTAATTATCAGGTCACATTCTGTGCTATTTTATTGGCATGAAATTTTCTACTGATATCTCATACTGGTTTACCATTTTATTTCGGTATACTTTATCAGGACCTCAAATTGCAGCCCCTGAAGCCCCCAGAGTCACAGACCCAAACATATTTTAATTTTTGCCATGGGGGAGTAGTTTTTCACCCCCAAACAGCCAAAATCAATCACATAGTTGCTGCAAGTCTGGCAGTTTCTTTCCTAGTTTCCCAGAGCCCCCCAACCCCCCCCCCAAAAAAAATCAAAATGTGATAATATGGCAGCTGGAAGTAACATAGTGCAGCCCACTGGTAGGTTGTGGTGGGGAGGGGAATGATCCTTGCCCCCATCTGTAGTTGCTAAGGTTGCCAGGCCAAATCTACCACAGGCCCTGGGGTTATAGAGCCAAAATCCGAGATTGGAGATGACCCCTTGTGATTACACAGGAGCCACAGTTGCCAGATGTGTGGCATTCAAAAATAAAAAAACACCAAGTCTAAGTAATGATGAGAACACATGCATACACAGAGACATTTCCCAAGACAGTGTTATTGTTCTGAGATTCCTCCCCTTCACCTTGAAGACTGGAGAAGAGACACCAGGCCCTGAGAGCTGAGAACCCTAGTAACTGCTCATCCTTGATAGAAATGATAATCAAAATCAGTGTTCGTTGCTATGGTTTTCAATATTCCATAAACGTAGATAGCTTGTATGAGTGAACCCAGAAAGAATGGATACAAAACTGATCATAGAGCTATTTGTACATTTTTAATACAAAGGTGTAGTAAGTTGCAACCTAGGACTTCAGGGAATATTAATTTAGCTCAATAATGGCTGGGTTACTCAGCCTTGGGGTCTGTCTCTATGTTACGGAGGTCAGAGACAAAGAACTACAGAGGTGAGCTTCTGTAGGAACTATATTTTATTAGGGTAATTAAACACACACATGGAATTCACACACACTCACACATGCACACAAGAAGCTAAGAATCAAAGGAGTTAAATTGGAATAGAATTGAGGCTTCACTAATGGAAATATTTAACAGTAGTGATGTTGCTCCTGTAGATGTGGCTTAATGGATGGGTTGTGGGACTCAGTCGTTCCGGAGCTCTCAGAGTGGCAAGGATGAGCCAGGTCTAGCAGAGATTACAGTGGCAGCCTGTAAACCAGCTAGTCCACTGAACAATGAAAATTGGGGAGGGGGGTATAAGGGAACTCAGCCTGGGGCAAAGTCCAGGTGTCCCATGATCAATAGTCCAAATTGTATAAGGTAACCCTTCTGGGTGGGGACTTCTGAGGTGAGAATTGGGATGTAAATGGACAGATTCCTGCTTTAGACAACCCACAGGACCTGATAGACAGGAACAAATATGGCACAGAAACGGATGTATTGTTCCTTGATGGGATTCTCCTTGCCTTCCCTGAGGTGTATAGGTGAGTCACAGCTCCCTGGCAACTCCTAAGGTAGCTGCCATGACCTCTTTGCTTGGAATCTATTTGTTGTTAACTGCCCTCGATTTGATCTTAACTCATGGTGACCCTATGGATAAGACATCTCCAAGACCATCTGTTCTCCACTATTCTGCTTAATTCCTGCAACCCCTTAATACCCATGACTTCTTTAATAGAGTCCATCCACATAGCATGTGGCCATCCTCTCTTCCTACTTCCCTCCACCTTTCCCAGCATTATTGTCTTTTCCAACGAGTCCTCTCTTCTCACAATGTGTCTGAAGTATGACAGCCTCAGTTTGGTCATCTTGGCTTCCAGGGAGGTTTCTGGCTTGATCTGCTCTAGGACCCATTTGTTTGTCCTTTTGGCTGTCCATGGGATCCTCAGCACTCTTCTCCAGCACCACATCTCAAATGCATTGATTTTCTTCCTATCATCTTTCTTAACTGTCCAGGTCTCACACCCATGGATGGTAATAGGGAATACAATGGTTTGTATGATCCTAACTTTTGTGCTGAGTTGTATATCTTTGCATTTTAGAATCTTTTCTAATTCTTTCATAGCAACCGTCCCCATTTTTAATCTTCTGATTTCCTGACTGCAGTCCCCATTTCTATCAGTGTTTGGTCCCAGGTATGGGAATTCTTTTACTATTTTTGTTTCTTCATTGTCTAGGTTGAACCTATGAAGGTCCTCAGTGGTTTTTATTTTTGTTTTCTTTATGTTCAACATTAAGCCCGCTTTTGCACTTTCTTCTTTGATATTCCTTAGTAGGTGTTCCAGGTCTGTGAGGTTTTCTGCTAGTGCTATCATACAGTGGTGTTCCCTGACCGGATTCCCCAGTGCAGGGGGTGGAACTTCTGGGGCAGGACATCTGGTGCATGTGCTGCATGGGAGTGCATATGTGCACTGGAGAGGTGCGCAGGTGCCAGAGAAGCACCTGCACATCCCCAGAGAGCAGCCCCACATCCCCACAATGGCTTAGGAAGGAGGCCCGTGGCCCTGGAAAGGCCCAATGGGGACCAACTGGATGTCACCCCCTCTTCTGGGGTGTCACCTGGTACGGTCCACATCCTCCATTGATGCTACTGCTATGGTGTCATCTGCATATCTTAGATTGCTGATATTCCTTCCTCTTATTTTCACTCCTCCTTCATCTGTGTCCAAACCTGCTTTTCTTATAATATGTTCTGCATACAAGTTGAACAGATAGGATGAAAGGATACAGTCTTGTCTGACTCCTTTGCCAATTGGGAACCATTCTGTTTCTCTGTGTTCTGTTATGACAGTAACCTCTTGTCCTGAGTACAGAGTCCCCATCAAGACTATCAGATGTGTTGGCACTCCCACATCTTTAAGGGCATTCCATAGCCTTTCATGATCTATGCAATCAAAAGCTTTGGTATACTCTATAAAGCAAGTGCTGATTTTCTTTTGGAATTCCCTGGTGTGCTCCATTAGCCATTGTATGTTTGCAATGTGGCCCCTAGTGCCTGTTCCTCTCCTGAACCCCGCTTGAACCTCTGGGATTTTTCTCTCTATGTATGGTTGGAGTCTATGTTGCAGAATTTTGAGCATGATTCTGCTTGCATGGGAAATCAGTGCTATGATCCTATAGTTACTGCAGTCTTTTGTGTCTCCCCTTTTGTAGATGGGGATATATATTGATTGCTTCCAATTGTTTTGTTTTCTGTATCTGTTGACATATGTTGGTTAGCATTAGAGTTGACTCTATCAATGTGGATTGCAGCAGTTCAATTGGAATATCATCTGTTCCTGGTGATTTGTTATTTGCTATTTCACTTATTGCAGTTTCCACCTCGCTTTTTAGAATTTGGGGTTCACTCCATATGACTGTTTCACAGAATCATAGAATCATAGAGTTGGAAGACACCACAAGGGCCATCCAGTCCAACCCTCTGCCATGCAGGAACTCAAAATCAAACCATCCTCGACAGATGGCCATCCAGCCTCTGTTTAAAGACCTCCAAAGAAGGAGACTCCACCACCCTCCAGGGGGGTGTGTTCCACTGTTGAACAGCTCTCACTGTCAGGAAGTTCCCCCTAATGTTGAGGTGGAATCTCTTTTCCTGTAGCTTGCATCCATTGTTCTGAGTCCTATTCTCTGGAGCAGCAGAAAACAAGCTAGCACCCTCCTATTTATTCCATGTGTCCTTCTTTTGTCACCTCTTTTGTATAATTCTTCTGTGTATTGCATCCAATGTCTTTTTATTCCTTCCTGGTCTCAAATTATGTTATTTTTATTGTCATAGATCATCCCGGTCCTTGGTTTGCATTTTCCTTTGATTTCCTGGATCTCGTGAAATAGCTCTATTGTTCTTCCCTTTTTGTTGTTGTCTTCTATTTCTCTGCATTGGTCAT
>CM034701.1:120961670-120974452 GCA_020142125.1 Phrynosoma platyrhinos | reverse complement strand
TTAATTATGCTTTGTTTTAACCTTGCTGTTCCCCGCCCCGATTGCTCTACAGAGGGGCGGGTTATAGATAAAAATTATTATTAATTATTATTATCTAGATAATCCATTTCTTCTAGGAGCCCCTGGACCTGAGAGACCACCACACACTTCAAAATTTTGCTCAACTAGAAGTATGCTGCATACAAAATAGGGAAAGCAGGAGGAGAGAGAGAAGCTGGGACATTTTAGAAGCAGATGAAAAAGTGGGATGACAGAGGATTAATTGAGAATGTCTTTGCCAGATTGGAACAGTTGGAGTGTATGTCATTAGCCACTGTGTCTTATTCACAATATTTTAAAAGCTGTCTGGAATGTTCTCCATCAGGTTTAATTTTTAAAAAGGAGGGGAGAGGAAGAATGTCCACAAGCCCCATTGTAAATTATTGTCCTTTTTTGTTGTTGTTGTACAAGTGGATACTTTTGCAAAATATGTTTACAGCGTGGGATTACAAAACTATGTATTGGTTTTCAGATCTTTATCAACATCATGCTTTTCGGTTTTAACGTGTCCCAACTGTTCTTTCCGTCAAACTGCAGAGTTAGGCCTATTACACCAGGGATGACCTTAACGCCACCAGTTCAGTTTCCGTTTGCATAAGGCCAAAGTCCATCAGCTACTTCACAACAATTACGAAATCATCCGCAGCAAAACAGTGTTTGAAAGAGGGCCACCTTATCAGAAACTGTGGTCAGAGTGCATGAAAGCTTTAATGGTCTTTCTTCTACCACCATTCTTTGAACTATGCTGTTGGTCTTAATGGCAAATGTGTTCATTCATATAATAGGCATCTCCAAATCATCTGTGAATGGGGACATGCAAGCATTTATGTTTGCATGTAAGATATTTGAAGTTTTGTTTAAACATCTTCAATAGCCTTCTTGGTGTCTGCTCCACACTGTACAACTCCCTTCCATGGGAGGCTAGAGTGCCCCCTGTAAATATACGTAGGGAGGAATGAGAACATCCCAAATATTCTGGGGCCTCCATGACATTTTCTCCAGCTCCTACATTTCTAGCAGAAACTGACACACTGAAAACCATTCACACCTAGAACTTATATTTCCTCTGTTCTCATTCTCTCAGTACAAGCTCTGTCAGCCCCTTTGCTTTAGATACTTAAACTCTGTTTTTAAATGCTCAGCTGAAATTTTAAGTTATCGAAATGCTTGAAATTTGAGAACTAAATGAAAATTTCTTTTGAGGGGCAGAATTCTTATTTGGAGTACAATGACCTAATTTACCCCTCCCTTGCCCTTCTGAGATCTCTTTTTGCCAGTAGGCAAAACCATTTTTATTTAAGAAGGGCTTCACTCTTTAACTAAAGGGCTAAACAGATGGCCCCAAGGGGCAGTGTTCTGCCGCCCCTTTCCTTGCCAGATTGGGGCCGCGGCAACTGCATGCCATGGCCCCAATCTGGCACTTTGCCACTCTAAAAAGAGCTGGCAAATGTGGCCCTGTACAGACCAGCCAAAAGGGCTGGCCTGGGGGTGGAGTCGGGGCATGGTGACTGCATGCTGGCTGCCCCGATTCCACCCCGATGCCGCCGTCACACTGTGCACCCCACCAAATGGCAGCAGCATCAAGGCGTTCCTTTGATGAGCATTCAGACACGCTGTGCCAAAGGAGCATGGAAAAGCTGCCGCCGCAGCAAAAAGGACGGCTTTTTGCCACTCCAAAAAGTAGCAGCATTTGCCAGCTTTTTTTTAGAGCAGCAAAGTGCTGGATTGGGACTGTGGCATGTGGTTGCTGCAACCCCAATCTGCCAAGGAAAGGGGCAGCGGGACACTGCCCCTTAGGGGCTGTCTGTACAGGCCCTGCCGCTCCTTTTTGGAGTGGCAAAAAACCCACCCTTGCCACTGCAGTGGCAGCTTTTCAGCACTCTTCTGGTGCAGCATGTGTGAACGTGGCATGACAGCGGCATTGGGGAGGAGGTGGGGCGGCTGGCATGCGGTCACCACACCCCGACTCCACCCCCAGGCCAGCCCTTTTGGCCAGTCTGTACAGGGCCTAGGTGTGGCAGATAGGTCTTTTAATGGAGTGTAGTGTTCACCTACCTGGGAAGCATCATCTCCTCAGACGCCAAGATTGACAAAGAGATCGACCACAGATTAGCAAAGGCATATAGCGCATTTGGAAGACTTTACAAAAGAGTCTGGAGTAACAAACACCTGAGGCGAAGCACAAAAATCAGTGTGTATAGAGCAATTGTACTGTCTATTTTTCTTTACAGGTCTGAAACATGGGTCTCCTATCGCCAACACTTACGACTCCTCGAACGCTTTCATCAGCACTGTATACGCACAATCCTAAATATACACTGGACTGACTATGTGACAAATGTTGCTGTCCTTGAGCAAGCAGGGATCACCAGCATTGAGGCCATGCTATTGAAAATGCAACTGCGCTGGGCAGGGCACGATTCTAGGATGGAGGACCATCGCCTCCCAAAAATAGTACTCTATGGTGAACTCGCCACGGGTCAGCATAAGAGGGGGGCTCCAAAAAAGCGATACAAGGACTCCCTGAAACAACATCTCAGGCTCGGCCAAATTGATCGCCAACAATGGTCCACCCTGGCCTCACATCAGGAGGCGCTCCAAAAAAGCGATACAGGGACTCCCTGAAACAACATCTCAGGCTTGGCCAAATTGATCACCAACAATGGTCCACCCTGGCCTCAAATCGGGAGGCACTCCAAAAAAGCAATACAGGGACTCCCTGAAACAACATCTCAGGCTCGTCCAAACTGATCACCAACAATGGTCCACCCTGGCCTAGCATGGAGATGCACTATCCACAATGCTGCAGCCTTATTTGAGAAGTCACACCGAACAAGTCTCAAAGAGAAATGACAACGCAGAAAGAATCACAACCCAGAAACATCACCCAAGGAGATCTTCTGCTGTGCTTTCTGCAACCGGACTTGTTTATCTCGGACTGGCCTTTTTAGTCATCAGCGCACTTGCAAAAAGCATGGGATGAGTCCTTCCTGAATCTTTGTTTGCGAAGAAAAGCCAGAGAGAGTGTGAAAGGGGCCAAGCGCATTATCCTACAGCTGCTCAGTAACAGATAGCTTCAGTATGTCATTGTATTTAATTTTCTCCAGAGTATCTCTCTAAGATCTACTTACATGCTCTAAGCATGTACAATATATGGCCAGTGATATTATCCCATGTGGCCTTTCATCTCTAGGGTTTATATATGGCTGTTGGTGTAGAACTGGGTATTCAGTTTCACCAACTCCTATAGTTCATTGTGGCAATGGCATTGCAGCAGTGGTCACTATTGTAGAGCAAGGAGATTATTGCACTGGCTGTGTTTTTCTGATATGGGCATGGGCTAAGATTTTCTTATTGCACAGTTCTGTGCTCATATCAGATGCATCCTGTACCAGATCAGGACTTCTCCCGTACTTAGATAAAAATGGGTCTTTTCCATTCTTAGCAAGGTAATAGGAGATGTCCCGAGTGGGTACAGGATGTCTCCAATCTGGGCACGGAGCTGTGTGATAATACATGGTCCCAGCCCAATCTCAGTCCCTGCCCAGATCAGGGAAAAAGCAGTGCCATAATCTCCCAGTGAGTTTTTAAAAGAATTATTCCTTTCCCCCTGTTCATGTTTCAAATGGGAGAGATTTCCCTTGCACCAAGTCCATCCAGTGAATAGACCCAGATTATATTCTGAAGGACTAAAGGATATTGTACATCTCCTCCACTGTGATACCTACATATTTCATCAATGACTCCATTTCATTCTGTCAGAGCATGTGAGCAGATACACTGGGGTAATTTTCATGGTGGCATTATATCCTGTGCTGCTCTGGCTAGCATGGCATTTGCCATAATTTATAGTTTTTTTTCCAGTACATTGCAGATATAAGATAGGACCCTATACAGAGTGGTGTTGTACTCATATCCTATTGATGAGTTTCACACAACTAGCTTTGTCCTGTTCTTAGCACTCATTGTTTTGAAGGCTGAATTACTAAGATAGGGCCTCTACAGATCTGCCCAAAGGACCGGCCTGGAGGCAGGGATGGGGAGGGGCAGCCGCACTCCAGGCGCCCCAACCCCACGCTGAGGATGTCCTGACACCGAGGCACATGACATCAGGACATCCTTCCAGTGCAGCATTTTGACATGCTGCACCGGAAGAGGCACTAAAGAGCCACGCGCCAGCTCTTACGGCGCCCTTTTGCCGGCCCTGAAAGGAGGGGCATTTTGACATTCTTTTCTGGGCTGGCAAAAGGGAGGATCGGGGCTGAGGCATCCGGCAGCCTCGACCCTGATACTCCGCTTCCCAGGCTGGTGCCTCATAGTTGGCCTTCCATATCCACAAATTCTTTATCCATGGACTGAAGCATCCATGGTTTGAAAATATTTCTAATATATATATAAATTCTAAAAAGTGAACCTTGATTTTGCTATTTTATATAAGGGATATCATTTTACTATTCACTGTATTTAATAGGACTTGAGCATCCTTGGATTTAGATATCTACAGGGGGTCCTGGAACCAAAGCCCAGCAGATACCAAGGGCCCATTGCACCGTAACTTTATCGTAGGTGGGATATTTGAAAGACACATTCCCATCTAGTAAGTTTGTATTCTGAATCTGATATTGTATGAGAACTTCAAAAATAATTTTGAAATCATAGTAAAGACACATGCCATATTTTTATTTCAATATATTTTTCCACTTGTAAGAAGCTATGTGATATACAGTAGTTTTCAAACAAATAGCCATATTAGTCTGTCACCATATGAAAAAAGCAATGCAGGGGAAGGAATTTAGTAGAGATGGGGGAAGGAAGATCACATTATAGATCAGTGGTTCTTAACCTGGGTTCGATCGAACACCAGGGGTTCGGTGAGTCAGTCTTGTGGGTTCGGTGGAAGTCAAGACACACATCCGATTCATATGATTCGTGATGACACGCCCCGCTCGTCCATCATTGGCTGCAGGTGATAACCTGTATACGTTTTATATGCCCCACTATTTATATGCCCCATCCAACCAAACCAGCTTGCCCCGCCTCCACCGACAGAACTGGCCCTCTGATTGGCCGTGTGGCGTGATTGACAGCCCGGTGGCCCACTCCCCTCACCGGATGGCACTGACGGTCCATCTGTATTGGCAGTAGAAGGGTTCGGTGAATGCGTAAGAATCATAAGAAGGGTTTGGTGAATGCGCATATGAAACTGGTGGGGGTCAGTACCTCCAACAAGGTTAAGAACCACTGTTATAGATGAATTGACTCAATCAAAGAAGCCACAGAGTGTTGTAAACCAGAGCAGAGCTGTTGAGGACAGAGGGTCTTCAAGAACTATTAATCATAGAGTCACAGCAATTAACAACAAAAATGAAATGTAGTAGCATCTCTGATAACAACCAATTTATATCAGCTTAAGGGCCTAAGCAGACTGCCAGAAATAGCACACATTAAACTGAGGCACGGCCCTGGCTCAGTGCTATGGAATCATGGGAACTGTAGTTTATTGTGGCACCAGAGCTCTCTGACAGAGAAGGCTCAATGTCTCAGAAAAAAATACAATTCCCATGACTCCCTAGCACTAAGCCAGGGCAGTGCCTCAATTTAATGTGCACTATTTCTGGCAGTCTGCTTAGGCCCATAGTACCTTTGAATGAAGCGGTTTAAATAAACCAGTCTCAAAGGAGCTATTAGATTCTGCCCACTCTTCCTTTTGGCTACCATTAAGGTATGCTTCATGCCTGAGGCCTTAATGCCACTCAGCACTGCATCTGAAGAAGTAGGTTTATATCCACAAAAACCCATATGAAAATTTTAAAAAGTTAGTCTTAAAGGTGCTGCCACATTTCCTTCTTTTTCTTCTTCATTTTTTTTGCCTTCCCCCTTTCTTCCTCCTTTTTATGTTGAAAGGGACAAATTTTGGACACCCTCACACTACACTGTTATAGTGCTATTATCCCACTTTAGCTGCTATGGCTGCCTCCTGTGGAATTCTGGGTTATGTAGTTTAGGAAGGCCTAAGAGCTCTCTGGCTGATGGTTCTAAATACTCCTCCCTAAACTGCAAATCCCAGGATTCCATAGGAGCCATAGCAGCTAAAGTGGAACAATACCTCTATAATAGTATAGCAGCTACTTCTTTGAAAGCAATTTCATTATCATTCTGCCCAGGAGATGGCAGTAATGACTATTTAACAGGCAGCTCATTGTGGATTCCCCCAAAAATCAAAACAGCTGTGCTTACTGGACGTGGGGGCATCACTTGTTTATCAATACAAAGTATTTTTCATGTACCTTTAAAATGCCCACATCTGCATGCAGTGATTGCATATGTCAGCTTCCATATGAGAGATAAAAACATGGCAGGGAAATTACATATACTGAGTAATAGGTGTTTGATGCATAATAGTTTGTTCATTGTTTATTACATTTCCTGCAAAAGGTTCAAAGGAGCCTTGGTTTTCCCTCATATCATTCTCTCAAGAAACGTGTGAGTATAAAATACATGGCTGATTAGGCATTTCAATTCCCAATTCAGTATTCGAACCACTTCACTACTATACTGGTACTCTAAATATATTTGTTGTTGTTGTTGTGAGCCTTCAAGTCATTTCCAACTTATGGCGACCCTAAGGTGAACCTATCATGGAGTTTTCCTGGCAAGTCTCTTCAGAGGGGGTTTGCCATCTTCTGAGGCTGAGAGAGTGTGACTTGCCCAAAGTCACCCAGTGGGTTTACATGGCTGAGCTGGGATTCGAACCCTGGTCTCCAGAGTTATAGTCCAACACTCATAAAAGCTCTCATGTATAACTCATTATACTTGTGTGGTGGAGCGCTATTTCCCAATACCTATTTTGCAGACTGAAAATGGCTCCCTCAGCATCCAGACTTGAGACCAACTGGGATGCACAGGTTATGGCAATGATAATCTGGTTTGCCAACTAAACCTTATCAGGAAAGGATACTATCCATGCAGTTGTTCATGCTGTAGTCACATTCTGGTTGAATTATTGTAGTGCTCTCCCTGGGGCTGCCTTTGAGATGGGTTAGAAACTTTAACATACAAAAAAATCATGCAGCCATGCAAGCACTGGTGCTAATCAGTTGCATTGTGTGTGATTTATCTTCTTCTAGCTGCATGAGTTCCTCATGCATTTCTGGGGCCTATTTAAAATGCTGGCATTTGTCTTTGAAGCCCTAAATATTTTGGGTGCACATTATTTTAAGGCCTGCCTCACTCACAGCAACCGGCCTTTACTCTGTCAGTGCCAGAGACAATGCTTGTGTATCGACCTGAAAAAGCAGATGGGATGTGACTTCTCTGTGGCCTCTCTGAAAGAATCCCTGCTCAGCCATAGAAACCCACTGGATGACTTTGGGCAAGTCACACTCTTTTAGCCTCAGAAGAAGGAAAAGACAACCCCTCCCCACAACAAATCTTGCCAAGAAAAGTCTGTGATAAGTTCGAAATGACTTGAAGGCATACAACATTTAGAACAGAAATGTGGTACCCCAATCCTCCAGCTGCTATTGGACAACAGTTCCCATCATCCCTTACCAAATGAGTCATGCCAACCAAGACTAATGGAGTTGGAGTCTGACAACATCTTGAGGACTATAGAGTCTAAAGTAGACTAAAAGTTCATGTTACAAACTACTTTCTAGTCTCAAAGATGCTACAAGATCTCTTTGAGTAATGATACAGACTAACACAACTCCATCTTTGAATATGATATATATTAATCTTTTTACAAATACACACATATGCCTAAATCGTCCTCTAACTTAGAATAGACCAATTGATTCAATGGAACTTGCATGTGTGCTGATTTACCAAATTTCCATTGGTTCAGTGGGCATACTCTGGTTGGGAACTCACACCTGTCCAGATAGATATGGGCCATACGATCCAAGTTTTTTGGCTTTTTAGCAGACACTAAGGAAAATGCTCTGTACTTGATAGCAAACCTCCAATTACACTCATCCATCCCATAGCTGGATTTTCCATAGAGTTATTTTGCCCTATAGTGGCCTGGATACATTACCCTATGTACTAACATTTCCCTTGAATTAACTCAGTTCTTTCTACTAAGTAGCATATGTGATTTTTATACAGAAACCACATCACTCCACATACCAGAGTGGGCAACTGTGAAGGGACTGGGGACCAATTTCCACACACCCACAGGCTGCATACACTAAACCAGGGGTAGGCAACCTTTCCCCTTTAAGGGCCGAGGGACTTCAGCTTCCAGAAGCCTCAGCCATGTTGGCCAATAGTCCCATGTTGACCAATAGCTCCTGGGATTCTGGGAGCTGAAGTCCCTTGGCCCTTAAAGGGGAAAGGTTGCCTACCCCTGCACTAAACAGTGCTTCAAGATAATACTGGAGGACTTCAGCTTCCAACAGTTGGATACTGTTGCTGTTGTTGTTATTGTTATTATTTTATATCATTACTACTACTAGTAGTGTTACTACTATACTACTACTACTACTACTACTACTACTATATACCATCTTTTTTCCTGGCTAAAAAATTCAGATCATATAAAAGTAAAAACAAAGATACCTCCATTATATACACACATAGACCTAAGTCCAACTATTAGTATCGTCATCTAGTGTAGACCAGTTGAACCAATGGAACTGAGACGTGTTTTGACTTGCCAAGTCCCCTTTAATTCAGTGGGTCTGCTCATTTGGCAACCCTCTAACTTATTACCTCCAAAATACCTCAATTTTCCACCATATCCTGGCCAAAATGGCAACAAGAAGTGATATGATAGGGGGGGAAAATGAAGGTATTAGAGCAGACCTGCACAACTTGGCAGTAGGAAGGGGCCAGAATTAAAATAGGCTAAACTTCTTCAGGCCACAGATAGGTTTTAATTAAATAGGAATTAATTAGTTAATTATCTAATCATTATTAATTAATAATAATTAATATTATTAATATTAATTCCATCCTCCTCCTCCTCTGCCTGACCCTTTCCTCCTTTTCTGCCTGGCCCTTTCCTCAAGCTGGGCAGCAGATAAGCCTTGCAGGGCAAGCATTTGCCTGTCCTCCTCTACTGCTGCCTGGCTTTCTCCTCAGTAGAAAGGCAGGCAGTGGAGGTACCCTGAGGGGTGAGCATTTGCCCAAACTCCTCCACCACCACCACCTGGCCTTCTCCTTGGGAGAAAACCAAGCAGCAGATGAGCATTGCAACTGTTCACCCATCCTCATCTCAGAGGGTGAGCATTTGCCTTTCCTCCTCTGCATGGCCCTTTCCTCAGGAGAAGGTTGGGCAGTGGAGGAGCCTTGAAATCATTCCATATCCTCGCGGGCCACCCGAAATCCTTTGGTGGGCTGCATGTGCTCCCCGGGCCGTATGTTGTGCAGTCCTGTATTAGAGGATTCAGAAGGGACATTCCCACCATTCCAGCTCTTTTCTTCTCTTATGACTTGAAGATTAATTGATAGGCAGTTTGTACTGGTCCAAGACACCTGTGTGATGCAAGATAATGGCAAGGATAATGTCAAATCAGGGTATCTTGCCACACAAGGGTTGCCCCCACACTCTTGTGGAACTCTATCATTCCACACTAAAAGCCAAGCACAAGCTCAACCCACATGTAGACTAGCATCACCTGCAGAAACAAACAGAGAACTTGGAGTATGGTTCCCCCAAATTTGACCAGGCTCTGCCACCTGAAATATTCCTGATTCCCCCCCAAAACCAGCATTTTTGTAAGTCAAACATTAGCAAGCCCAGCAACTGACAGCCAGGCCACACTGTACTGAAAGCATAGTAGGAACTGATAAAAACACAGTTATGGCACATGGCCTACACAAATACATGACTTAAAAACAAAACTAATCTCAGAATATGGGCTAAGGGTTATGTCAAACAAGCTCTTTTTCTCTGAGGGGTATGCTTTAGATTTTAACAAGTCACCCTGGACGACCTTTATGGTATTTGCCAGTGCCAACATTTTGCAGTCTTATAACTAAATTGTGTGTTGTCATTTCAATTCTCTCATCTACTGGGTGACTGTACCCTGGTGCAATAAACCTAGAGTTGCATTGTAACCTCAGTAAAGGGCATAGGGTAGGTTTTGCATATTGACAGATCTAGGGTGAAACCTATTAACATACAGCTGAGCAAAGCCATAGGACAATTCCTGTACCTTTGACCTACATTTTTGAGCAAGTATTACACTTTGGTTAATGCCAATCTACTTTCCAAACAGGTTATTAGAAAGTGCATTGCAGTAATTCTGAATTGCAATTGACTGTTGCAAGATAGGAAAGGAAATGTAAAGAAAACCCTCTTGATTATGTTGGAAATTACTATTGTATCAGGTGAACAGGAGAAAATATTTCTACTGATAGAAAATGAATGCGGTTAGATTCACTTGTTGAAACGCCTAAAGTGTAAGTCATCTAGGGTGAATTCCTTTTCACACTAAAACTAAATTGCACCTCATAACATGGTGATGAAATTAATTCAAGGAATTTCCTCAATGAGACAATTGTCCTCAATGAACTATTGGACCCATCATTCCTTGTGTATTAGTAACTTATAAAAATCTAAGAACTGTACAAAGGAAGCAAGACTTTAAGTTCTCAAGGCCAGTGGCAAGATTAGATAAAATATAATAAAAATACTGAAATTGTTGGATGCATGACAGGAGTCACTATCCTTTTACTATAATAATAATAATAATAGTACAATCCTGAAGAAAGCATGCAAGGACAAGACATGTTCTTCAATGTTTAAAAGTGTGCGAACTGTATAATCAATATAACAATTATAATAAACTGTATACAGTTGGCCTTCTGTATCCACGGAATTTGCATTCACAAATTCAACCATCCACAGCTTGAAAATATCCCCCCTCCATTCCAAAAAACAAACCTTGATTTTGCCATTTGATATAAGGGACACAATTTTATTACCTCATTGTGTATAATGGGAATTGAGGATCCACAGATTTGGAATCCAAGGGGGGCCCTGGAACCAAACCTCATCAGATACCATGGGCCCACTGTAATCAGTAATAATTAAAACATGTCTATCAAAAGAGATCAGGATAAGTTACAAACAAAAGAACAATTTCTAACACAATTTAAAACAGTGTGTGTAATTAACACTGTATCCCATGTTCACAACCAATTTGATGAACAGCTGACTTTTAACTTGGCATTGGATTAGTGTCAAACTGAGGCCAGCTTTTAGCAATAATCAGGTCTCCAAGGGGAAGGCATGTAACTTTAAAATTAAGGGAATGCAGGTTAAGTCTACCTTATCCACAATTCTGAAATCTTAAATACTCCAAAAAGCCAAAACCTTTTTCATAGGTGGCTAAGATACTGACATCTTTGCTTTCTGATGGTTCAAAGTACACAATCTTTGTTTCATGCACAACATTATTTAAAATATTGTATAAAATTAACTTAAAGCTTTTGGTGTATAAAACATAAATTAATTTTGTGTTTAAACTTGTGCCCTGTCTCCAGGATATCTCATCACATACATATAGGCAAATGCAGGTATTCCAAAATCCAAAAGCATCCAAAATCCAGAAAATATTCTGGTTCCAACCATTTTGAATAAGAGACGCATCCTGTGCATAGAAGGCAGTCAGTGAACATTTGAATGCTTTCAGAGGAGACATTTATTGTAGAATCATGCTCTGTGAGGTTGTGTCGTAAAGTTTTAATTATCACCTTTAAAAAAATTTAACAAAGTTTGTTTTGATTTGTAGTAGTTAACTTGTCTCTGCATAGTCACCATCCAGATTTACACATTTTCCCCAGCATTTCTTGATCCTCCAAATACTGTTATTGTAGAAGTCTGCAGATTGCGTCTTAAACCACTTTTCCACTTCGTGAATGATGTCATCTGTGTTATCAAATTGGCAACACCACAATGGATTTTTCATTTTTGGGAAAAGAAAAAGTCACTTGGTGATGATGACACTGACAAAATTTCATCAATATACCATAATAACCTTTGGGTGATAATTATTACTTTACGATGTCCCCCTCATATTGTTCATAAAAACTTAGAGGAGGTTTAGATGTTATTAATTTTAATCTGTAGCCTTCTCATGTTTTCTTATTACAATGTATTTCTTTTTGCCTTTTTTTGCACCATAAAAATCATGTTAAGGGGATAACACAAAATAGTTGTATAGATATTTTGTCAGCAGTGGGATCCTTAAGTCACTATGAAAGCAAGGAATGTGACTGATTTATGGGAGTCAAGCACACAACTAATATTTGTTGGATTGTGATTGCAGAGCTCATATCACAATGATGAATCTAAAGCTGCAAGCTACTTCCAGCTGAATTCCCTTCCAGGGATGGAAAGAATATTCATTACTATATGTTCCAGAATAAAATAAATGCAGTTCCCGAGAATCAGGAAACTCCATCAGGAAGAATAAAAGAGCACAGATGAGCAATTTCTTCCCATATTCAAACTCCTCAAAGTGTTGGGAAGAATTATTCTGCACAAAACCCACATTTTTGGCACAAAATATTGTTTCCTGTGCAGAAAATAGGGGTGTGGTTTTTTTAAGCAGAGTAATTCCTCCAAAATGCTTGGAGACATTTGAATATTGGTAGCTATCATTAGGAGATACTTGAATATTGGGAAATAACCAAATCTTTCCATATTTCTCACAGAGTATCTCCTTTTCTGAACTTCTGAAGTTCAAACTTCTGGATGCATCAGTAAGACCAGGCACAGGCAACCTTTT
>CM034701.1:120936707-120954797 GCA_020142125.1 Phrynosoma platyrhinos | reverse complement strand
CCTCTTAAGTGAACATGCATAAAAACTGTATTGTGAAAAGGTGAATTGGTCTCCCAGATCCTATCTGAACCTACTTGACATTTTTTAGTATATGTGTATATATGCGTGACTTCAAGCCACCTGTCATCTTGTAGTGAACCCATGAATTTATTGGGGTTTTCTTAGGCAAAGAATAATCAGAGGTGGTTTCACCAATTTCTACCTATAGGACAGGGGTAGGCAACCTTTCCCCTTTAAGGGCCGAGGGACTTCAGCTCCCAGAAGCCTCAGCCATGTTGGCCAATAGTCCCATGTTGGCCAATAGCTCCTGGGATTCTGGGAGCTGAAGTCCCTCGGCCCTTAAAGGGGAAAGGTTGCCACCCCTGCTATAGGACATGTTATTCCTTGATGGTCTTCCATGCGTGTATTAAGCAGGGCTGACTTTGCTTAGCTTCCAAGATCAGACAAGATCTGGTGCCTTTAATGACTTTTTATCAACTGCAGACCGCAGAAGTAGACAGGGATCAGTTGAAGCAGTATATCTTTTAAAACCAGACAGGACTTTGGATAATGCTAACTTGCCCTTTTAGAAAAACTATTCTGATTTTTATCTGATTTCATTTGTTGGAGTATGCCATTCCAAATCCCCATGTTTAAAAGTTTTCCGTGGTTGTCTCCTCCAAATATAATAGAAACAAAAGTTGTCTCATATTTAACACAATTTATTATCAATATGCAAAGGCGTTTTGCGTCACCTTTGAGACTACTGTGTGAAAGAAGTTAGGGCCTTTGCAGACTGCCAGAAATAGTGCAAATTGAGTCCACTTTAAGGGTTAGGGTTAGTGCTAGGGAATCATGGGAATTGTTTTTTTCTGAGACATTGAGCCTTCTCTGTCAGAGAGTTCTGGTGCCACAATAAAATACAGTTCCCATGATTCCCTAACCCCAACCCTAAAAGTGGACTCAATTTGCACTATTTCTAGCAGTCTGCAAAGGTCCTTAGTCTCAAAGGTGTTGCAAGGTTTCTTTGCATACTGATATTCCAGGCTGACAAGACTGTGTCTCCGAATACAATTGAATATTATCTATAAGGCATAAAAGTTGTTAGCATAACATAGAGAGTAGATTCATTAAGCTCATTTGGTGACCTTGGGCCATTCACTATCACTCAGTCTAATCTACCTCACAAGGTTGTAGTGAAGATAAAATAAGGGAGTGGAAGCAGAATCGGGCATGTCTCTGTATTAGGAGGAAAGGTGTGTGATAAATGTAATAAAATAAATTGGAGAAATGCACAATTTAAATTCAGTAGATTTTAAGCCATATACGTAATCGAGCAGAATAAATCCTTTGGTCAAGTGACATCTTAGTATCTAGAATATGCAAATATTTTATTTCTCAAATACATTTCTTCTGAATTTATACTTCTCCACTATGATTCTTATGAAGGACAAGTTTATATCTAATACAAATGAGGGGAGGGGATGAACATATTATGTATTGTATGAAACTCTGCTTTGATTTAAGATCAACTGAGAGCCTGAAGGTTTGGGATGCATAGTGAGAAAGGGCATATACTATGAAATGTCTGGGTAGTGTGTACAGGTGAACCTGTCCGTAGAAACGGTTTCTGCAGACATTATGGGACTTGCAGCTATGCAGATTACAAAGAAGAACCTGAGGCTTGCAGGAACTTGTAGATTGGGTTGAGAATCAGCGTTTGATATTGAGACCACCTTAATCAGATCAGCTTATGCAAAATCTGGGACAAGGAAGTTTTTATTTTGGTAGACAGAAGTATGAATTTCCCATAATGAAGTGTAACTAATTAATTTGGTTATTGCTAACCAAAGATGGTGAAGGCCCTTATGAATTTTAACAGCAACTTCGTACTCTATCCTCTCCTGATCACAGCTTTCAATGCTGGGAGCGAACGGCTATAAACCATGTGGTAGTTCCAGTATAACTAGAACAGCTGGATGAGACAGTTAATTGTTTGTATAGGTAAAGTAAAAAAGCAACGATTGTAGTGCTGTATAATGCTGAGAAATGGAGCAATGGAGGGAATTTTCTGTTTTCCTTATCTGTGAAAATTGGGATGTTCTATTCTGTGCTATCTAAATATTTGGAAAGAAGTTGCCTGCAAGGCTGCCTTGGGAGAATTTCAGCTATCTGGATGGGCATGTCACATGAAGCACAAGTAAAATTGGCATGTTGTGCCATTTCCCAAGCATGCTTTTTTACCAACTTTGCCTGATGAAGAAACAGGTGCGTTTAAAGGTTGCTTTGAGGTTGGCCTAAATAAAGGTAATGCCACAGTATGGACTTTGGAATTTGTCTTATGATCAACATGGGTACCCCTGCATTTTGTATCAAACATGATGAGATATCTTAAAGAGCTATATTTCCACATGTCTCCCCTATACTGGCATTTCCTCTTAGATATTTTAAAAGAGAAGTGGTTTCAGGAGTGAGCTGACCTTACAGTTTTCAGGCTGAATTTGTAACAGGTATGCGGGTGCAAGCTTTTTAGAGTTTTGTTTCTGATTGTAGAAAACGAGAGAGTGAAATCAACCTACAGATCAATAGCCCTAGGTGAAGAGCAATACTCTCAAATGCAACACAGTCTGAACATATTAAAAATGACCTCAGAATAGCAACTCTCAAATACTGTTATTTATTGGTATCAGAGTGGTGAGGGATCAAAACGATATGAAAAGTCCTTATGCACTTGATAGAAGTCATCAGGTAGATTGATCGAAGGGATTGGTATTGAATTTATTCATTTAAGGATTAATCATCAAGTTGGTAGTTTTCTTTTTAAATATCTGATATTTTCAAGTTCTGCTGACATTCAGACCATTCACGTTATATCAGTTCATTTATTTTATTTTATTTTGCAGAAGTACATTTGGAGTGCTGCACAAAAGTGAAAATAAGTCTATAAAAACAGTCTTCCTGGGCAGTCTTCCTGGGAAAAAGTTCCAAAAAATGGCCTGGTAATTTGGGTTGTTTAGGTGTAGGTGCTACATCAGTACTATAGTGGGCCCTTGGTATCCTTTGGGGTTTGGTTCCAGGGCCCCTTGTGGATACCAAAATCTGTGGATGCTCAAGTCCCATTGAATACAATGGCATAGTAAAATGGCAAATATATTATATTAAATGGCAAAATCAAGGTTTGCTTTTGGAATTTATATTATGTTTGAATATTTTCAAGCTGTGGATGATTGAATCTGTGGATAAAAAAAATCAGTGGGTACAGAGGACTGACTGTACTACTTTCCTGGGCCACTTGGGTACCATCCATGAAAAACCCTGTCCAGGAGAGAGGAATTGATATTTCCTAATCATCCAAGCTTCAGCCCTGGAAAAACTGGATTAATACTGGTATGGGAGGAGCTGCCATGTGGTGCTCCCTCATGATTTCCTCAAAGGATCAGAGCAAATGAGGGAAAATGAAGGAAAAGACAGCCATAACCTTATTGGGTTCCCCCACCCAGCACTAGTACTTTCCATAGTAAAAACTTTGCAATACCTTCATTAGTTATGCTAAAGCTTACGTTAACAACATTTTTTTAATCTATGCTTTTTAGAGGCTATCACAGTAGCTCAAGATATTTCCATCTTTGTGTAACCACTACAATTTACATACCAGTTTTATATTTTTATGAACCTGAGGATCAGATCTGCTGGATTTTACCTTTGGTATCCGCTGGGATTTGGTTCAAGGACCCCTCCCTCGTGGATAACAAAATCTGTGGATACTCAAGTCCCATTAAAAACAGTGGCATAATAAAACGGTATCCCTTATATAAAATGGCAAAATCAAGCTTTGCTTTTTGGAATTTATATTTTTTTAAAAAAAATATTTTCAAGCCAGTTGATGCTTGAATCCGTGGATAAAAAATAATAATAATCATGGCTATGGAGTGCTGACTGTATGTGAAGCACTGAACTTTCCTTCTCTTTTGAATTCCCTTCTGTGCTTTTTTTGGAAATGCTTTGAATGCTCAGCCCTTGTTCAGAGTCCTCCTCCATCTTTTTCTTGGGATGCCAGGGGCGCTTCCCGTTTTATTCAGAACTGGGACGCTGAAAGGGATTCTGCAGTCTTGAGTGTGAAAGACAAATTGAGCTTTTGTAGCAGAGTGGTGTGTTGTGCTCAGCGTAACCTTTTGCCTACTTTTCGGAGTCGGCCATGTGATCTTTCCTTTGCCGTGGAGGAAGGGCGGGATTTCAAGAACTATGCTCCTTTGCCAAAGTGCCTTTCAGATGACATATCGCATGACTCCATAAAAATCAGTCACAAGACCCTAATAATATTGGGGCTGGGGATAAGGGGGGAGGGCAGGAGAAACATAAAGGAAGGCACCCAGAAGCAACTATTTATTTCTGGAACTCATTGTAGGTCAAGCACGTTTTCTTGGCTTTGCACAAACGGAAATAATGACAACAGCCTTCCTGCCTGAAGTGTCGTTTCTGAAAAATATTCAGTTGTACAAAAGCAAAAGTGGTAGTGCAGGCTGTACAGCTTTAATCATTGCCAGCTCCATGGCTTTGGGGAAATTTGGGGGAGATCATGGAAATTATCCCAAAGAAACCATTTTACCTAAACCGAGTAGGTATTCTCATACTTGACGTATGTTTCAGATCCAGATGTGGGTTATATATTTTCGCCCCTTTGAACAAATTATTCAGGAAAACTGCCATGCATGGGCATACAACACAAATTCTTTCACTGGTTATATCTTCCAAGGTATGGCATGGTAATCCTATTGAGTAGCTGGGGAATATAGGTCAGTCTTACAAAGTGATGCTGATTAAATTATAGAGATAATTTTGCAGTTTTTAGGCATTGTGAAATTATGTAAAGTAACCAAGAGAAGTGAATGTCAGAGTAGTCTGGCACTGCATCTTGGCTCCAAACTACAGTTCCTTACATGTGTTTTTTTGCTTATTTCAGCCATAAGAAATATCTGAACAGTTCCATCTGAACTATGTGTATCTGCATGGTTTAACAGAGTCCAAAGTTCCCCCTCTACATTCCAGGGCTGAATGTTTATCAGTGATGTATTTACAAAGAAACAGTTTGAAGAAATATTCTGCTTTGAAGTGTAGTTTAGGTTTTAATGTTTAAATTATATTTTTTAAAAACAATCACCACTGCCATACTTTTACAGCATGCCATAAGACAGGGGTAGGCAACCTAAGGCCCGGGGGCCAGATGCAGCCCCCCAGGCCGGTCCTGCCGCCACCCGCCATGATGATATTGATTATTGTTGTTATTACTTGTTCTTGGGGTTTTCTTGGCAAAATCTCCACAGGGGTTTTGCTATGGCTTTTCTGGGGCTGAGAGAGTGTGCATGCATATTTTTTAATTTTTTTTAAAAAAATTAATTTTTATTTTTTTAGTTAGTTAGTTAGTTAGTTTTGGTGCTTCGGCCTCCCAGTTGTCTGAGGGACAGCAACCCGCCCTCCGGCTCAAAAAGGTTGCCTACCCCTGCCATAAGACAAGGTAGCCTGTTCTTGTTACATGTTGGGAAGGACAAAAGCCACTATATCTTGTTTGAAAAATTACTATTTCTGTAATCTAAACTAACACCATTCTTAATACAGTGGGCCCTCGGTATCTGTGAGGGATACGTTCCGGACCAGCACCACCCTGCGGATACCAAAGTCTCATTGTCCTCAATGGTGGCATGGCCACATGGACGCATCACCATTGGGGATCATGGGACTTCACCTGATTCATCCTTCCTCCTCCTGCCTCCTTCTTTTACCTGAGTTGGTGGGTGGCTAGCAGCAAGGGACTGCCACCATCACTTCCTCCCACTCCTTCCTTCTCCTCCTCTTCCATGGCTTCCTCCCACCCAGTTGAGATCCCATGGGGATGGGACTTCCCATGGGGATGGGACTGGGGATGGGACTTCCAGGCAGGACTTCCAGGGCTGGGGAAAGCACCCACACAGGCTGGGGAAGGCCGCACAGGCTGCGGAAATGGTCTCTCGCCACCCACATGGGCCGGAGACCCCCCCCCCCCAGGCCTGGAGACCCCCAGGGACACCACTGTTCTTACCTCCTCCCACCTCTTCCTGCCTGCTTTGCCCTCTTCTTCCTTCCTCCTCCTCTTCCTCCTCCGCGGCTTCTTCCTTCCTCCTGCCTCCTTTTCCCTCTAATAAGCCAGGGAAGCAGCCATGGCAGTTAAACTGGAGTCATAGTACAATTGGCCCTCTGTATCCATGGATTCAAGCATCCACAGCTTGAAAATATTAATATATATATAAATTTGAAAGAGCAAACCTTGATTTTGCCATTTTATATAAGGGACATCATTTTACTATCCATTGTATTTAATGGGAATTGAGCATCCACGGATTTTGGTATCCATGGAGGGGGGAGCATGTTCCTGGAACCGAATCCCAGCGGATACCAAGGGCCCACTGCACTATAATTGTGTAGTGTGAATGAGTCCCAGGTTGTACACGCCCCATCCCCTCTGTGTGGTTTTCCTATTACATACATAGCTCATGCCATGGGCTAGAAACTTCAGTGAAATGGTAGACTATACACTTTACTTTTCTTAGAAATGCACAGTAGATGGGCAATATTTAGAACAATTCTTTATGAAAACTATGCTTTTTTTAGTTCCTATTATGTCGGCTAGATTTATAATTGCCCTCACTGGGAAATACCATTTTAAATCAAGACAAAATATTGGAATAATGGACAGTAGAAGCCCTTATTAGCAGAACAGGGGTGGGGAGATCCCAAGTGGAAAGTCTCCCCCCTAATTTTCAGGAGGGCCTGGACCACCATCTTACTCACTTTCTCTGGGTCAATGGATAGCAGCTATGGGTAAAAGAGTTGCAGGCATCCCTTTTTACCAGTTCGGTGCAGGTTGTACCTTTTTGATTCCTCTGCAGTTTAGGGACTCAGGGCCTTTGCAATGTATTTTACATTGTATTGCGTTTTAATGATATAAGCCAGGGGTAGGCAACCTTTCCCCTTTAAGGGCCGAGGGACTTCAGCTCCCAGAATCCCAAGATTGCCAGAAATAGTGCAAATTGAGTCCACTTTAAGGGTTAGGGTTAGTGCTAGGGAATCATGGGAATTTTTTTTTTTCTGAGACATTGAGCCTTCTCTGTCAGAGAGCTCTGGTGTCACAATATGATACAGTTCCCATGATTCCCTAACCCTTAAAGTGGATTCAATTTGCATTATTTCTAGCAGTCTGCAGAGGCCCTAATGAGGTTTTCTTGGAGGTATCGGTAATAAGAGCTGCTTGTGGTATAGACTCATCAGTAATTAATCTCACTTTAAAGAGACTTGTAAATTAACCCTCTAAAGACTAGCATGGATTCTATGTTTGAGCAAGGCCTAGATATGTTAAAGGTGAACAGTTGACTTCAGAAGTCTATGGTTCATTCAGTAAACCGTTTATTGATCAGGGGCATGCTGGGTTAGAGGATAACCTTTGGATCTTGATAGCAGAAATGCCCTCAAGGTATTTGTGTGTATTAACAGAAATTAGGACACACACACCCCTTTTGGGGGAGTATCATTCTGTTCTGTTTCTTATTGTTTTGTATGTTGTGTTTTGTTACATTGGAGTAAAATTAATTGACTAACACTGCTGTTTTGAGCCAAACTAATTAAAAATTTAAATAAAATCCCCTGGATTTACTTAATCATTACAATTCACATTGAATTGATCCTTGTTTTGAAATAATGGAATAATTTAATCTTTTCCTCCTGAAAGCACATTGGCTTCAATTTGAGTTAATAATAAGCCAGGGAACAATAGAAAACCCTGGCTTATTGAGTATTAGCAGTAGGCTACTCCATGTTGCCCTATCACTCCCCTTTGCAGCTAAAATCTGACATCTGGGGGAGAGATGCAGGCCCATCTCCATCGGGCCTAGCCTAAGTGGGAGGGAAAATGTTGTTTTATGTTATATGTAATTGTTATGCTGTAAACCGCCTGGATTGGACTACCAATGGGCGGTATAAAAATAAAATGTATTATTATTATTATTATTATTATTATTATTATTATTATTATTAAAATGACTAAATTAACCACAGAGTGAGGCTTAATGGTAGCCCACTGATGGTTTGCCTATCCACGCTGCAGAAATAATCCAGGTCGACACCACTTTAACTACCATGGCTCAATGCTATGGAATTCTGGGAACTGTAGTTTTGTGAGATATTTAGTCTTCTCTGTGAGAGAGCTCTGGTGTCACAAGGAAACTACAGTTCCAAGAATTCTATAGCATTGAGCCATGGCAGTTAAAGTGGTCTCAACCTGGATTGTTTCTGCAGTCTGGACGCAGCCTGAGTTGTCTAAAGGTGGCAACTTCTGCTGCTCTGGTTGTTACCACCACAGGATGACCAAATGTCCTGACTGCAAAGGAGGACAAGGGGCCACAAAATGTAGAACATTCAAGAATAAATGGAGGACATTACAAAAAAAAAAAAGAGTTGAAAACACTAATATCAATGTAAATCCATGCTTCTTAGTTGTGCTCAAAATGGAGGACATTTTGGAATCGCTCCTGGGCGGATTGTTGGAATGTAGGACATGTCCTGGAAAAGGAGGAAAAGTCTGGTCACCCTGTACCCTGTTTTTATTTAATTTAAATTGTTTTTAAGTATTATGTTTTAATTCTATCATTGTTTAATTCTGTTTTAAGGGGTGGGAGGGTTTACGGGTCTGGGATTGTATTTTACATTGTATTGTGTTTTAATGATATAAGTCGCCTTGATTGTCTGGCAGAGGGGTGGTATATAAATAATTTTTTTTAATTATTATTATTATTATTGTTATTATTATTACCACCACCACCACCACCACCGTGCCAATAAGGGTGGAGGCTTACATTCAGATGACACAATAAACAATTGTTGTTTTTAACTGGCTGGAGTCAACCTTGATGATTTCCCTTGCTGAGTCTATTCATCTGGTCTTTGGCCTTCCTCTCTTTCTCCTGCCTTCTACCTTTCCTAGCATTATTGCCTTTTCTAGTGAGTCATGCCTTCTCGTGATGTGACTAAAGTACGACAGCCTCAGTTTTGTCACCTATGTGGAGTAAAAGCTCGGTGGTTTGTTTTAGCCACTCTGCACAAGTAGGCATCCGTATATTACAGGGGTAGGCAACCTTTCCCCTTTAAGGGCCGAGGGACTTCAGCTCCCAGAAGCCTCAGCCATGTTGGCCAATAGTCCCATGTTGGCCAATAGCTCCTGGGATTCTGGGAGTTGAGGTCCCTCAGCCCTTAAAGGGGAAAGGTTGCCTAGCCCTGGTATACTACTTGCATTCTCTAAACCAGTCTTTCTGTAGTTCTCTGCCTTTAATATCAGGTGTCAACTTAGCCATGTGGTTTTCAATTCACATCCACCGGGTCATCATGAGTCATGAGTGGTTTTCAAATCATATATTGCTATGACCGCTCGGGCAAATATTTTAAAAGTCAGGGTGAGTTCCTGGCATAGAAAAATAATAAAATCATGTAGATACTGCTAAATGAAGACAACCTCTCAAATCTTTTTATTTCTTATATGGCTTACGCTTTACCATTTGCATGCAAGGTCTGTATACAAATCCATTGCCAAATGCTGCACCAGCAACTGAGATGAATATTTCTCCTTCTTTTCGTTTCAGCAATTTCACGTGGCTCCTGCGGTCTTTGCAGTAGAGTAGGGATCTGCATTTCTAAATTAAGGCGCATGCTCTGTAACTCTCTGCCCTTTTACCTACTTTTCTGGACACACACACGTGACTTTGCTTCAGAAATGTGGAGGCAGGGAAAGGCTCTGCAGCCAGCTATAAAAACCACTTTAGGAAGTAAGAGGATGATCGTAAAAAGTTATGACTCACAGCTCTTCTTCTTTCAATACCCAACTCTCTGCTTCTAATTTTGAATTATGTTTCCTTAGATTGCAAAATTCCAGATGCTATTCTGTTTGGTTTTGTACTGTTTTAAGAGAAGCGTCTTAAAAAATTAGTATAAAATTACTGTAGTGCCATTGTTAGGGCCACATAACTAATAGGGCTTCATCTTTAAGTCTGCTCTGTTGTAGGCAGATGTCTCTCAACTACTTCATGATTGCATTTAATGTGTCCTGTTTTTGTCTTTGAGTATGGAAATGAACATAATAATAATAATAATAATAATAATAATAATAATAATAATAAATATTTAGGCAGCTGGTGATTTGTAGATTTGTAGCAGAATTTGTGCAGCTGCAGGGCAGAATAACTCGATTTTTAACATGGGGTGGAGGAAAGACAGAAACTTTCAGTATTTGTGCCTCAGAGTCCTAGTTTCTTAATTAACTATATAATTATAATTTTTTTTCCGTACAGGAATCCTTACATATTTTCTTTTTAATTTTTTTAAAAAAATTATTCTTCCAAAATTAACAATATGATTGTATGCATATCAAATACAGCCAAATACTATCAAAACATCTATCAGTAATATTTATGTCTGTGTATCTATGGGTCTGTACTGACTGCCAGAAATAATCCAGTTTGAGACCATTTTAACTGCCCTGGCTCAGTGCTAGGGAATTATGGAAACTGTAGTTTATTATGACACAAGAGCTCTGTGACTGTGAAGGCTCCATGTCTCAGAAAAAACTACACTTCCCATGATTCCCTAGCATTGAACCAGGACAGTTAATGTAGTCTCAAACTGAATTATTTCTGGCAGTCTGTACAGGCCCTATGTGTCCGTCTGCCCCATATAATGTCCATTATTAGTTGCTCTGGTTCTATAATATATTAATATCTGCTGTGCCAGAAATTCAGTTGGTTAGTTGGAAGCCCATGAGACTATATTAAAAATTCTTAAATATAGGAATTCCTGAATCTACTACATATTTTATGTTTGAAAAAAGTGAGAAATGAGAGTCAAAATCAGTCAAAAATGAAAGTCAAAACCACCAGAGAAACTTCCCTACCTTTGTTCCCCTTTTGAGATTACTTATAAGTATCCTGTCATAAGTGTTACTTTGGGCACTTTGCTCTTTATAATTGATGAGGCATGATGTGGTTTGAAATATGTGGGAAGTATGTTGTGCAAAGAAAGAAAGAAATAGCAAGAAAGAAATACATGGTCTGCATAACTTTGTATTTCATGTCATATACCCTCTTTGTGGTTGGTTATCTCAGAGTAAGTTGCTACTACTAATATGCAATTTTTTAAAAATTTTGCTTTTGACAGATACGTTCTAACAATGGCGGAAGCCCATCAAGCAGTTGCTTTTCAGTTTACTGTAACCCCAGATGGAATAGACCTTCGCATGAGCCATGAAGCTCTCAGGCAGATCTACCTGTCTGGTCTCTATTCCTGGAAGAAGAAGTTCATCAGATTCAAGGTAATTTATTTTGCAGGTCTCAATCTGTGCTCAGGGCAGAGCTACACACTATGCTGCAGTGCAGGTTTCTGAACACCCATGTTTAAAGCATAATGCTAACGTTGGTGTAGAGGCATGTAATCTTTCTTCCACCTGACTGTCTTTCCACACAATTCCTTTGAGTTATTTTTTGGTCTTCCCAACCAGATGTAGTAAATTACAATGAGTAAACTGCTATAAGGAAGAATGAGAGAGACTGTGCTACTTTCTCTCTGCAAATGTGTTACCCCTAATTTATTTCTGTCCCACCTGTCTACCCTTAGAATGTAACAATAAAATGGTTAAAAGTTTTTAAAAAACACAAACTTAAAATGCTTTTAAGTAGTTAAAAACTACTTAAGAATTATTTAAAATGGCAATATTTACTCAGATTAGAAACCCTCTTTTGCTGCACTCCTGCCTAACTGCTAAAGACCTTATTGAATAAAAGGATCTTTGCCAGTGGAGGAACAACAGAGAGGGAGCCATCCTGTCCTCACTTCGAGGCATGTCCCACAGTTTGGGACATGCTTCTGAGTGACAGGAAAAAAAGAAGGGCTTTCCTCAAGTATCTCAAAGCCCTGGCAGGTTCATATGAAATAATACAATCTTTGAGATGGCTATCAGATGGATACCTACCTATAAATATACACATACACACACACACGCATACATACAGTAACTTACACTTCTGGTTGTGCCCAGAAACAGATATGCTGGATGTTAACAAGGAAGTCACATATTCCCTGTAATTAACCCTGATCAACAGTGTGGCTACAGAATTTTGCACTAGAGGAACTTTTTGAATAATTTTCAAAATCGTCCCACATAGAACATGTTACAGCAGTCTAAATGGGATGTAAAACAAGCATAAGATGGGAGAAGGTCTGTCTTACTGGCCTCAGACTTTAGTACTCAATAAAGCATATTGGGAAAAAGTGGTAAACCAGTGCGAGATGCCAGTAGAAAATATGCCAATCTGAATGGGAAAATGTATGTGTGCTTCCCGTCTCCTTACTATAGTCTCTTCCTAAGGAGGCTCCTTCCTTCCTTTCCTTTTGTCAGCAGTTGAAGACCTTCTTACTCAGGGGTTAGCAACCTATGGCCCGCGGGCCGCACCCAGCCCGCGGATCCCTGCCGACTGGCCTCTGTCGACTGCTGCCGCCGCTGTCGCCACGCGCTCCTGCCACGCGGCCGCCATTTTATTTGCCACGGCAGGGGGGCCTTTCGAAGTCCCAGGGAAGTGGCCGCGGTGGGCGAATTCGCCCGCAGCAGCCAAGGGTGGGGGGGCTTCCCTGGGCCTTGGAATTCGCCCACCGCGGGTGCGGAGGGGCATTTCCAAGGCCCAGGGAAGACCCCCGTGGCTGCTGCGGGCGAATTAGCCCGCCACGGCCGCTTCCCTGGGCCTTCGAAAGGCCCCTCTGCCACTGCTGCGGGTGAATTTGCCCTCCGCAGGGGCGGGTGGCCCTTTCCAAGATCCAGGGAAGCCCCCCCCCATGCGGGGCGGCTTCTAAAATGGTGGCCGTGTCACGCGCGTGCGCGGGGAAGCAAGTGCGCGCGGGGGCAAGTGCGTGTGCGCAAGCGAGTGCATGCACCTCTGGCCCCCCGTGACATTTCCTCCCCCCTCCTGGCCCCCCGGCAACAAAGGTTGACGACCCCTGTTCTTACTTCTGTTTGGGAACTGATTTTTGTACATGTAAGGACTTTCTCTTTTAGGATTCAGTACTATATTTGCCCTCTGGTTTTAATCGTTTTATTTGCCCTATGGTTTTAATCATTTCAATTTTACAAATAGTTTATTACTGGTTTAAACTTAATTTTTTGTATGGTTTTAGCAACATGTTTTATTTGTATTTCTTTTAATCTGTAAATTGCCTTGAGTCCCAGTTTTGGGGAAAAGGCAGGGTATAAATAAAATTATTGATATATCACCATATAAGATCAGACAGCTTTAGGAATGGATGCACGCTGCAGAAATCATAAAGTCTGTCAATGTAGGAACAAATGAACCAGCCTTCTCCTGATATGGGTATTTTTTGGAAGGGTTTACAATTGTATAAACTTTTGGCCCCGCAAACACCTTTCTGCAAATTAAGACCTTCAGCTTTCCATAGCTACAGTATTAATTATTCTCCAAGTATGCTTAAGAAACACTGTTCATTGGCAAAGTGCATTTGTACTTATATGTACCGTAATGATCTGTAAGGAAGACCAATGTAGCAAATTAGTCTTCATTTGTATGGCTGTGTCTTACATTTGTATGGCTGTGTCTTACTGGGATAGTTCTTAAAACAATTGCTATGAGAAATATGAGGTGATGGCTTCAGAATCCAGAAAATTAATTATTGCCTTCTTATCTTTACAGAATGGCATAATCACAGGAGTCTATCCTGCTAGCCCATCAAGTTGGCTGATTGTAGTGGTAGGAGTTATGTCAACAATGTATGCTAAAGTAGATCCTTCTTTGGGATTAATAGCTAAAATCAACCGGACCCTTGATACAACGTATGTAAATAGTACCCCCTTTTCTTATTTATCATATTCTTCTTATAAGTGTTGGAATAAATGAAATGACCTTTCTCTTTCCTTTAACTGAGAAGAAGCTGAGCTATTTAAGCCAAGATATTTTCTTTGATTATAATTATTGTTAAACATCTGAGCTTATTTTGCATCAAATTCAGTGTATACATGTTGCATCCAAGGGTCTCCATCCTACATTCCCACCCACTTACCTTGCACCTGCTGAGATGAAAAGAGGTCTTTTTCTTATATGTGTGTGTGTTTATGCACATACAGATCCTTGCCTTTAGTGCTTAGCTGTCATAGGGCTGGAAGCCAACTACCAGGAGATCTGAGGGTTATTTTATCGCTCTTGACAAAGTAGCCATGGGAAGGATGGAGATTTACAGTTGAGGACAGTTGCATTCTTCTGTGGCTCAGATTAAAATCCATGCCAAAAAAGATCTTGGGCTAGGCATTCGGATTGTAATATTTTCTTTTTTTTTTTATGATGTGAATATTCTGAACCATGAAGTCAGAAAGCAGACTCCTTTGGGGATACTTTTATGAGTATTTCTGTGCTGTACAGTCACCCTTCCATTTTTGCAGACTTCAAGTCTGCAGTTTTATATATTCACAGAGGGGCGATCTACATTTAAATCGGGGGGGGCGCTTGCGGGGGCATGCCCTGTTCAAGCCTATGGGGTTTGATTATTCATTAATCTCCATTTTTGCGAGGGGTCTAGAATGGTTCCCCCATGAAAACGGAGGACCAACTGTATTTAATATACACTGAATAAAAATGCACACAAGTGTTTATTTGTTTTTAAAAAAAGCATAACCATTTTTTTTAATTTCAAAAAGCTCCTAATGTTATTTACAAGAGCATCAGAGAGTTTCAGAGAGTCCTGTCTTTGGGATACATTACCCATTAACGTTTAGCAAAATATTAAGCACTTTAATAATTGTTTAATTTGAGTAGCAACACATAATATGAAGGTTAACTGCCATTCCAATAAATTGTTGCTGTCTTTTATTTGGGGTTTTAAAGATTTTATAAATATTATTTGATTTTGTTTGTTTACTATCTTGAGTTTTCTTTTCAAGGGAGAAAGGTGAGACATAAGCTTTTAAAATGACTGACTGACTGAAATAACACAAACCTAACTGGCTTTATGTTATTGTGGGTAGTTCTAATGAGTTTGAAGTTATTTGACATTAGCATTTTGAATAAAATATGCACACAGTTAAGTTATTTACCTAGTAGAGATGCATTTTGGCTCTCCTTCAATATAGGGAGTGGAATTTGGGGAAGCAAGGGTTGGAATGGTTCAAATGGACATGCAGAAGGAAAGCTTCATATGGTGGATGACAGTGTCTTTGTTCTATTCCTTTTTTGGGCCCTTGTTCTCTCTTTTTTTAAAAAAATTATATTAAAATGCTACCTACATTCGGTGACTGACCTGTGTTAAGATTACTATGAACTGTTAAAAGCAAGTGAAATGTCTTTCCAATTTAATGTCAAGCCTTGTCAGCACAGTTTGGAGGAGAGGGCTACAAGAGAGCATCACAAGATGCCTGTGTTCTAGGAACATGCAGTGGGGTTATGACCAGCGGCCCTTTCCACTAAACAATTATAACACTATGATTCTACTTTAGCTGCCATTTCTGCATCTTGTGGAATCCTGTGATTTGTAGTTTGATGGGACACTAAAGATCTGTGGCTAAGAATTCTAAATATACCTCTGAACTGCAAATACCAGAATTCCATAGGATGGAAACATGGCCATTAAAGTGGAATCATAATGTAATGTGAACCCATTCCTAGGCATTATTCCAACCACTGATGCCATAGCAATGGCTTTTGAAATAATTATTTTCTTTAAAAAGAGAGAGAGAGAAGAGAGGCAGAGCTGACATCCTATTGGTAACCACTTGAGCTGTCCTCCCAAATTTGCCACCTGTCGCTGGACTATTGAATTGGCACTTCAGTTCAGCCCCCATTATAAGTTCAGATTGACTCTTTCTTATTAACACTTGCTTTTATTTGGGGTTTTAAAGATTTTTATAAATATTATTTGGGGTTTATAAATGTTCTGCTTTACTTTTTTGGGGGGTTTATAAATGTTCTGCTTTACTTTTATTGGACTTGTTTGACAGATGCTTTCTTTTTTAATTTTTCCCCCCCAATAGTGGCTATATGTCCAACCAAACACAGAATATTGTCAGTGGAATTCTTTTTGGAACAGGGCTCTGGGTGGTCCTTATTTTCTCAATGCGCTACACACTAAAGATGCTGCTTTCCTACCATGGCTGGATGTTTGATGAACATGGCAAACTTTCTAAAGGAACCAAGTTATGGATGGTAAGAGTTATTCATCATAAACTTGAACATGAAGTGGAGTTGAAGTAACATTTATCTGATTTAGACCAGATTCCTGTTGGTGTCTTATGTCGGGGTTACCCATTATCAAGCAAGGACCTCTCCCATCCCAGCCTTTGGAAACTGAAGATTTTTTTACAAAAGGGATTTTAAGAGAGTGCTGTATTGTTTTAATTGCATTTGTGTTTTTCTCTGCTTTTTATTATTTTAATTGTACTAAATTATTTTAATATTGTTCATAGTTTAATTCTATTTTAATCTTGATCTTTTGTATGTTTTTAGCTACATTGTACACTCATCCCTCCACATTTGCAGCTTTTAGTTTTGCGGATTTGATTATTCATGGATTTTATTAGTATGTTCCCTAGGAATATCTAAGTCTTCCAGTGCATCTCTATGGTCAACTTTAACCAAAACCTGCACTGAAGGACCTAGAGATTCCTAGAGAGACCACTCCACTAGGCATTTGTAGCTCCTCCAGCGCAATTCTGTAGTCAGTGTCTGGCAGATGTTGACCACAGAGTTGCACTGGAGGACCTCGACAATCCTACAAGGTGTTCTCTCAGGTAAAAACATGAGTGTTTTTGTTATTTGTGGTTTTTCCACATTCTCAGGGGTCCTGTGCCGCTATCCCCAGCGAATGTGGAGGGACGAGTGTACTCACTTTAATTCATAAGTCACCTTGAGTTCCGGTTTTGGGGAAAAGGTGGGATATAAATCAAGTTTATCATCACCACCACTACCAGGATCCAGGCCCTATCATAAGGAACTGTGTTTTTCGCAGGTTGCTTTTGTATTTTTCATGTGTCCCTCCTCCTCCTCCTCCTCCTCTTCTTCTTTAATGGGAATTTGGTTATATAATTGACTGCCCCAACATATTCCTTGAACATTTTCAGTTTGGTTACATCCAGCCTGGCAGAAGGATCCTTCATTTGTATGAAGCTTGGCTACACTTGGCTGCAGTATTTGAATAGCTAAATGTTCAGTGCTGCAGTTCTTATCAGACAAAGCCATTTAAGACCACAGTCTGAGCATGTTGGTGAATTGCTCTGAATGGGTAAAGGCCCAAGCCTCAGGTCCAAAGAAAGTTTAAGAAGAAACATTTTGAATGTATTTTCTTTTAATCAGGAGGGATAGTTGGGAAAGAGGGATACCTTGCCCTGAGAATTATTAGATTGCAGCACCCTTCCCCAACCTGACTGTGAGGTTATGAGAGTTGTAGTCCAGCATATCTGGAGAACTAGGTTAACCTTACAGAGTAACTGATTGGTATTAGGAATGAGGACTAGTCTGTTCAATGCTTTTATGAGAAATAGAAACCAGTTGCAAACAAAATGTCTGATAGTTTTTTCCAGATACAATTTCAAGAGCTTTCTGGTTTGAATACAGGCTCTATCTGTAAGGGTAAGGGACCAAAGCATTGTACCATCATGGCTTATCACTTTCATTGGCTGGATTTTTGGCATGCCTTACAAATTCAATACTTAATTTTTTTCTTACAATACTGAGCTTGAGTGGTGTGAACAAGCTATGACTAATATGTTGTCTTAAATTTTACTCCTGGGTACTTTGAGGAAAACATTTGCTATTATAACTGAAATGGCAAGCATCTTGAAAAATACATCTAATAATGCTTCTCTTCCATGGGAACTGAAATTCTCAGAAACTTGGGAGAGTTTAACATAACTAGCTTTATTTATTAGGTTGTTGTATTCTCCCTCACTAAACAGTCTTGATTGTTGTTGTTTTTCCCCAGAGTCTTCTTTCTCACTATTTTTAAAACTTTACTTTTGGTTAAGAACCTTGAGATAGAGAGAGATACACACACACA
>CM034701.1:120920413-120930636 GCA_020142125.1 Phrynosoma platyrhinos | reverse complement strand
AGTGGACTCAATTTGCACTATTTCTGGCAGTCTGCAAAGGCCCTGGATTACCCAAATCTTTGGCTTGTCTGGTAAATCCAAACAAAAATTGTAGACCTCTAGGTGCAGTATTGTGGTTTGATTTTGCTTCCATTGTCAAAAGCAAAGTATCTAATGTATCTAGACTTTTATCTGTTGATGTATTGATGAATTCCCCAGATTAATTATTTGATCTTGTTTGTTCTTATAGGTTAGCGATTGGTGGGAAGAATACATTTACCTTCGAGGTCGTGGGCCTATTATGGTAAACAGTAATTACTTTGCAATGGTGAGTATACAAAACAATCTTTGAAAATTCTTGTAGGTTCTCCAGACTCACTTCCTCCATGGCAGAGGTTGGACAACATGTGGGCTTTCAGATACTGATAAACTGCAACTCTTTTCATCCCTCACTATTGGCTATGCAAATCCAATCCAAAATCCACTAAACAGTGATGCCTTTATTGGCCAAACCAAATACACAGTATACATGTTGCAAGCTTTCACAGCTTCAGCAGGCATCTTCTTAGTTATGATGCTATGGAGGGGCATGTCTTACAGGTTGGCACCTCTTCCTCCTGGCCACATGGCAACTTGGAGATTCTCAAAAATTCTTCAAAGACTTGCAACATGTATATTTTCTATTTTGGTTAGCCAATAAAGGTATCACTGTTTGGTGTACTTTTGATTGGATTTGCTAAATGGCCAACACGGCTACCCCTGGATGTTCATTGGCTGTGCAGACTGAGAGATGAAGGTCCAAAACACACTGCAGAAATAATCCAATTTGAGACTGCTTTAACTGCCCTGGCTCAATGCTAGGGAATTCTAGGAACTGTAGTTTTGTGAGATATTTTAGCCTTCTCTTGTCAGAGAGCTCTGGTGCCACAATAAACTACAATTCCCAGGATTCCTTAGCATTGAACCAGGGCAGTTAAAGTGATCTCCAACTGGATTATTTCTGCAATGTGTTTTGGAACAAAGTTGGATAACATTTGAAAAACAAAAAGTTGCCCATCTGTGTTCTGTGCTATGCAGTTCACTTTGGCTAAGATGCTAAGTAGGTTTGTGTCCATAACTGTGCAACAAGTGTCACTCTTTGGGTGACTTCACTGTGTGCAGGTCTTCCCAACATATGCCACCCTGATGGAGTTTCCTATTGAAGTGTGCTAAGGGTTGCTCGTGTAATAAGAATTTGTCTTGTTGCTTGTGTGTGAAGATGTAATCTGGTGATAATGGCACTTGGGCAGGGAGATAGTGCTTGCTGCTGAGATAGTATTCTGTCTAGTAATATATCCTGGCCAACTTCCACTGTAAGCCTCTATAGATAATATGCTTTTACATAAAACACTGTATTCTTATTGAATAAAACATTTATGTTCTCACTGATTTTTCTTCCACAGTCTGTACTGTAGCAAGAAAAAATTGTACAAATTGATATGTTCTCCCTTGCCTTGTTTTTTTTTCCATGATCATAACTTTCAGACCAAAATGGAAGTAACTGGGGTTTTATCAATGCAAGGAGAATTTATAAACCATATCCATGTATGTTTTTTGTTCCATTTTACTGTAGTTGATTACTCACT
Organism: Phrynosoma platyrhinos; assembly: GCA_020142125.1. Classification (NCBI taxonomy): domain Eukaryota; kingdom Metazoa; phylum Chordata; class Lepidosauria; order Squamata; family Phrynosomatidae; genus Phrynosoma; species Phrynosoma platyrhinos. Next base: position 120,929,032 of record CM034701.1, on the reverse strand, counting down.
AAATATTGATACTCAGGAGCTTAAATGTGATGTGGGAAATCAATGATTTGACTCCACTTGATTAAACAAAATAACATTAACCCTGATAATGAGGGGAATGATTCTGCACCATTTCCTCATTTTTAATATAACTCCTCGCACCAGAACTGCTGTTAATTTTGATAGTAAAAACAAGAGGGACCAAACAGGGTTACACATTGCTTCCAGCACACATAAGAAAAAAATATTATAATCATTTTAGGCCATGATCTAACAAAGTGGAATCATGAGGTACAGCTGATACTATTGCCACGTTGTGGACTATATAAAATTAAAGTATGCATGTGTAAAGCTTTCTTCAACATACAAAAAGGGGGAAATTGTGTATCTGTTACAGTCTTGATTATGATTCTGCTAATGTCCTTTATTGCATCTTTTCATGCTCTAGGATTTCCTGTATTTTACTCCCACCACTGTGCAGGCAGCTAGAGCTGGAAATAGTATCCATGCCATCTTGCTATATAGAAGAAAACTGGACCGGCAACAAATCCAGCCAGTATGTACATTTTCCTCAAATACTTACAGATGTGACTCTTATGTGAAAAGTTACTAAGAGAAGGAATATGGCTTTCATCTACATATATGCAAATATGTGCAAGATGTGAAAGTGATTTCCCTAATAACGAAGGAAGAGTTTGTTGAATTGCTAGCTCCACAGAAGGAAAACTGGCTTCAGGGGCAGTGAGGCCTGTTCCATAGGCTTACTTCTGTAGGCCCCTGCTATTTTCTTCCTTGGTCTCAGCATTGTATTTGATCCTCTTCCCATAATATCAGTAAAGCTCCTAATCTCTCCCTGTTGAATTCTTTGGACTAAATATATTCTTATTCCAAATTAAAGTAGATCAATTGAAAGGACATACCTTATATACTCAACTATAAATCTACCTCGTGTACAAGTTGAGGTCAACTTTTGTGGCCAAAATAATGGCTTTTCATATGACCTGTGGATAAGTCGAGGGTCAGACTTCAGGAGGCAGCCCAGCTACAGAGAAGCTACGGGGCAATCTGGCTCCCTTCCCAGCCTCTCTGTAGCTGAGCTTTCTCCTAGGGAGGAGCCTTGCTGCAGGGCAAGCGATCACTCTGCCTAGCTTCTCCCAGCTGGGTTTTCTCTCGGGGAGGAAGCCCCATTGGGGAGAGGCTACAGGACAATCAGCCGCCCTTACTAGCCTCTCCCCTCGCAGAGGCAGCCCAGCTGGGGAGAGGCTCGGGTCAATACTGTATTGACAATGTATAAGTCGATCCTTTTTTTGGGGGGGGGGGTCAATTTTTTGCCCTAGATTTCTCGACTTATACACGAGTATGTCTTATTGATTACAGTAAGTATGCAGGGATCTTGTAGCATCTTTGAGAGTAGCTGAAAGAAAGAAGCTGGCAGCACGAGCTTTTGTAGACTTGAGCCTACTTCCTTAGATGCATGTTTGGAAGTAGATGCAAGTCTATGAAAGCTCATGCTACCAACATCTTTCTTTCAGTCAGTCTTGAAGATTCTACAAGATCCCTTTACATATTGATTTTCCAGACTAACGTGGCTATGTCTTTGATTATCCTAAGTTACTCACTTTGACACTAATATTGGAGTTAAGCCAAAATGTTCAATCGGGCAGGATAGGAACTTTACTTGTATCATTTGAGATTAGCACTGGATGTTCTAAAACTGGGCATTAAATGATTGGGGGGGGGGGTTCTGGTGTGCTTAATTGGTTTTCAGGTCTCCTGCAAGCCATTCACATAGTCCATGTGGAACTCTTTTCCCTGTTCACGTACTGTACATGAAAAATTCTGAGGTGGACACAGAAAGTTCAAAATAAAAAAAACAAAAACATTGTTGGTAGTGGAATCCACATAACACACTGAATCACTTTTCTGAGCAGGTGGTTTCCTGAGCTCAAGATATGGCATGGAAGTTAGAAAATGGGGTATTTCTGTATAAACAGGACTCTTCACTGAATTTTAATATGCTTCAGTACATCCCAATTTTGTTAAAGTTTCCCCACAAACTATTAAGCTTTGAGATTTGGAACAGTTAAAGCTTCAGAGGTGAAATTTTACATAATGTGCTTTTTATTGCTATACATGTCTTAGCATTACTTACTGTCATAGGAAGGCATCTCACATGTGGGCATAATGCCTGAATTAGCCATAACTTGTATAGCTGTAGAAGAAAAACAAACATGCAGAGCCCTTGCTTTAGTGTACTGCAAACAAATCAGAAAATGTGAGCTTACCTATATATCAGCATTAGTCACTTTATTGCAATAAGTGTACATGTCATTCTTCAATAGCAACTGGATTTGAGAATAATTTTTCACAGGAAATTGTTCATGAGACAAATATATACATTGGTCCATCCGGATTCACGAGGGATACGTTCCAGGCCCCCCCCTCCACAAATCTGAAATTTCACAAATATTCAAGACCCATTGTCCCCAATGGCATCATTGGGGACAATGGGACTCGACTACAGTATTTGTGAAATTCCCTCCCTCCCTTACCGGCATCTTCCTCCTGGCGCTGGAGACTTAATCAGAGCCCAGGGCACCCAGACTCACTTTCCCAGCAGCGCTTGGGGCCCAGCATGTGCACGCCCCATCCCCTCTGCCTCAGCCAATGGGCACACAATATGTTAGTTGGCTGCAGCAGAGGGGGTGGGGTGTGTGCATGCTGGGCCCCTAGCGCTGCTGGGAAAACGAGTCCTGATGGCTGCTGGGGCCAATGAGAAGTCCCAGCAGCCCAGGCTCCAATTAAAGTCCCTAATGCTGGGGGGAAGATGCCAGTAAGGGAGGGAGCTGCGGCCTTGGCCTCACAAATGATCAAAACTATGAGTGCCAAGGCCATGAATCTGGAGGGACCACTGTACATAAATTGATAGTTTTCTTTCAAATGCTATTAAATCCTTAATACCATGAATAAAATAATTAATTAGAATTACATTTGCTATGCAGCTCTGGTTGTTTTAACTCAAGTGTGAGCTACTTTGGCAAGTTTTGGGAACAGTTCCCTCAATAAGCTGTGTGCCAGACTGCTCTCCTTAACTGTGGTGGTTCCACTTTTGTTCTAGGAAACCAGAAGTGACTGGAAGTTTATTTCTGGTATTGAAAAAACAGCTGTCCAAAGCCTCAGCTTTGAGCGCTTAAGCTGCTTCATAGGAAAATAGTTACTCCTGAAGGTTTCTAGGAGCAGCAACTCCTCTTCTGTTTATTATTTTTCGCATTTCTATATGCATCCAAAAACAATGGAGGAGGGGCTTTCATGCAGCCCACAGCTTACCTGTTGCACCTTTCATGCTATAATGAAAGAAAGACCACTTTCCTTTGGACTTTTAGGAATATGTCAGGATTCAGAGTTGAGACAACCTGCACATAAATATTTACTGACTGATTATCATAAATGTGGAAGTCATATGGCACACTGCAAGCAAGCTAAATATATGTGTAATGAAGCTAAAGCAGGAGTTTGAACTGTTCGTGAAATATTCGTAATAAGGAAGGCCTACATCCACATGCTCATGTCATTGCCTTGAATGGGACAATGGATACACGAAGAGTTGTATTGTCTCCAGATGTATCTTTCCATTCATGGAATATAGGGTTGGAAGTGGCATTACTAAAATGTATACATGTTTCTGTTCAAGTTATTTTGTGCACCTTCTGTTTAGCAGCTGCTGTCCCCATCTCCCTTATTGCTTTGTAAACATGAAGGTGTTCTATTTAAAAATTATGGTGAAGGTGTTCTGTCTGCACAGTTGTTGTAGAAGAAAATCAGTACTCCAGAGCATGGAATGATAACATTGCATGCCTTTCAACCATCTCATATTATTATGTCATTATTTGAGTAGAGATACTCAGAAATAAATGTGTTGTGCAGAGCGGAAACATGTTCAGCAATATTATACTTTCAGATGAATAACCCTGGATAGTCTATAATTATGTACATGGCTGCATCTTTCTTTTATCTGTTTAGTTTAAATAGAGTCTTTGTAGCAGGGCACTTTAGCAGCCTGTTCCTGGAACTAGAAAAGTAGAGCTCTATAATATTGTAATAGGTTAAAGTATAATTGAAAATGAACTCACATTATGGAAATGTTCATTTTCAAAGGACTAAACACCTAGGTGGTATAAGTCTTGAAAGGTGGAGGAAAGAAAAATTTGGAATGTATTTGTCAGGTTAAATAGTGTAAGAAAAATTCATATAGACTAGTAGGTCCAAGAAATAAAATTAGTAGGAATTTCAGAAGACTATGTTGTGAAAGCTGCTTTACACAAAGCTAAATTTCTGCTAGGAAGTAATGCTGTATGTGCAGAAGTGAAGTGGAACATATACATGCTTTAATGACAGATGACGAATCATGTTTTAGATTCATTTAGTTTCCCTCTCTGTTTAGGGAATATTTCCTAGTTTTCAGTGGCCTAGGAATCCCCAAATCTTCTGACAATCATTCTAACCATGGCATGTGTTTTTTTCTTCACGTGCTAATTGTATCTGTAAAACACAATTGTAACACACGTTCGCGGCATAGATTCTTCTGATGGGATCCACTGTTCCACTCTGCTCAGCTCAATGGGAGAGGATGTTTAATACCTCCCGTATTCCCGGAGAGGAAACAGGTAAGAAGAACCAGTTGAAGGCAAGAACATCAGAGAATCTAAAGAGTGTGAAATACTGCCAAAACTTCCTGTTGAATATATCATCCTAATAACCCATGTTCATATTCATAGTGTATAGCTTAAGGAATACTGAGTGAACTGTACACTTCGTAGTTACTGAGAAAATCTCCAACCTCATTTAGAATGCCTTGATGCTTAAAGAAAGACTTCATCTTGTATTCTGATATGTTTTGCTTATTTCTTTCCTTTAAAAAAATACTTTGTTTCTAGGAAATCATTTTCTACCCAGTATGGACTTGTCTTTTCTATATGATCTTTACCATTTTTTATTCCATTCCTTTGGGTACTCTTGGTTTCTATTGCTTCTTTAACCTTTATGGGAATTTACACTTTCCATACAACCTCCTTGTTTTGAAAACTTTGTGTGTGGGTTTTTTGACTTTCCTTTTTTCTTTTCAGCTTATGATTTACAATACCATCCCAATGTGCTCTTCTCAGTATGAACGTATGTTCAACACTAGTCGTATACCGGGCGTAGAGACAGGTATAGTGTTAGTCCTGTCAATGTATTTGGCCTCCCATTTGCATTCTAATATTCTGTATTTGTAACTTTCCTTCAGCCTATAACATCTGCATATATTTGCTAAGGCTGTGTGACTTTTCTAGCAAAGAAAAATTGTAATTTTATTACACAATACTATAAGATCCACTTCTTTAAAGTTTTGAACCATTTCAGTGTTGTAGCAACTTGCTACTAAGTGGGTTGGTTCAAGATGAAATGAATGGTACACATTAATATCTTCCCAGAAACACATAATGTTTGTGTTTTGCAGAACATGTAGGTTTTTAAATAATTATTTGTTTTTTTAAATCATATTTCTATAGCAGTTATTTTCGGCCAAAGCTGCAAAATTGTATGTATATCATACAATACAATAAATGTGAAAATTTCAATAATCTAAAAAGTTATATAATTTTCCAATTATTTTTTAAAAAATAAAATTGTTCTAATATATTAGTGTAAATTGAATTCAAGGAATCTTCAAGTTTTAATAAAACCCATCCTAAAGAAACAGATTCTGAGCATTTCCCTGTGAGAAAAATTGTTAGATGAGTTTTTAACAGAAGCACATTCCAAAAACTACCGTAGTTACCACAACAAAGAAGTCAGTTTGTAAAAATACAGGATGTAGACCTGGAAGATTATAGAAACATTTAGGATGCAAAAATGTTTTGTTTTTATTTTCAGATGTGACTTAAAATCACCTGGGTAGGATCAGGAATAGTTGAGTGAAACCACTGTAAATAGGCAGATTTTGCTTAATTTTAAAAATCTAATATACTGATATTCTAGTGACAATCGAATAAGGAATCTAAAACTAGTACTTTATGCAAAGAGGCTGGTACTGCTCCTCAATATTGTATGTTAACCAGATGGGTTCGTGTTTGGAATAATGGGGGGGGGGGGAATCTCAAAACTATTTGAAATATTTCAATTAATCCTTTTCTCTTTCTTTGGCCTTGCATGTGGCCAAATCTTGTAACTGAGCCATAGTGCAATGGAAAAATGAGTTTATCGTCTTTTCTATCCCCTTCTTCTGCCTCTTGTTATAGTAGGGCTGTCCTGCAGAAAAGTGTTCGAATTCTATTCTTCTGCAAATCTTATCTTGCTAGGCAAAGGTACGAGAAAGCAAACTCATGGTATAAGAAAAGGTTGAAGATGTATTAATCTGTAATCATCTAGCATTAAGAAGATATTGGGTTTTCCTTCTGGGAAAAATAGGTTTTATTGTGTGCGCTGATAAAATAGTTGAGTTAAAAAATGTAACTTGGGACCTCATGATTAGAAGCAGACTCAAATGGTTCATAATACTTCCTTGAACTGGACCTTGGTAAAATATCATGTAGTACTTTCTAATATAACTAACTGGAATAACAGTGCACAGTGTAACTATCAATCAGAAGAAGTCTTCAATGTTTTGCCCAATTTCCTTGCTAATTTTAATGATCATTTTTAAAATATTATCTCAATTATCTAAGATCACTAGTAATGTCCTCAGTAGTGCCTCCTCTTTCATGTCTCATTTCTTTTAAGCTTTGCTCAGCATGTTATTCTATTGGTAATGAAAAATAATGATCAGATTTTGAGACTAAATCAAAATTGGTGATTTAATTTTTTTAAAAAAAAATATGAAAGCAGTGCTTTTGCTGTGTGATAGTTAACTCAGAATTCTGCATCATGATAAAAAGTTTGATTTCTGCATTCCTTGTTTCCTTTGCATGAATGTTACTGCATTTACATTTTTCACTGTAAAGATGCATAGTATTCAGTTACTAGAATTGTTTTTGACTTTGGTGAGAAAACTTTTTCAAAACGTGTTACATCATATAAAACTTGAAACAAACTTTCTGTGTGGTGTGGGTCACAGTTTTCACAACTGGACATTTCTGGGGGAAAAAATACCCCCATTGAAAAAGTGAGTGATAACCTTAAGAGAAGTTTACCACCTCTCAGACAGTAAATGTTTGAACTTTTCTTATGACAGTTGAAAACGAATGACATGGTCATTTTGGAAATAATTATTGATGTATTTGTTCATATGAGAGCTTCCACTGTAGTATCTAGGCAGTTGACTTTCTGAGTGATATTTGGCTGCCCACTTATTGATGTTCTAAAATACGGTAAGAGATTTGGATAGCATAAGGTAGCCTTTCTCAACTTGAAATAATTTTCAGGTCTCAGGGAACCCCTGCACAGAATTACTGTATCAGTAGCTCAAAAAAGAATGATTTTTTTTAAAAAAAAATAATGACATCTTAGGGAACCCTGGTTCAGACACCCTGGCATGAGGTATGCAAAGGAAGTTTGCAGAGCTACAAATGTTTGCATATATAGGAGATTAAAATAAAGTATTACTACTTTGTGCAAAACATTTTTAAACACTGATACACTTAATATTATCAATAAGCAATGTACTCATAACCCTTTGTCTATAAACCAGTTATGTTTAGTTAAATAGATGTGGCATGATTACATATTGGAAATTGTTTGGGGCTGAGCATTGCATTGATTTAAAATTGTACATTATGGAAATTCTTGCTCATTTCCAAACTTTGGCTTGCAATTCTAGACACTATCCAGCACATAAAAGACAGCAAACACATTGTTGTGTACCATAAAGGATGCTATTACAAAGTATGGCTATACTATGATGGCAGACTGCTGAAACCCCGGGAGATTGAACAACAGATACAATGGATTCTTGATGACAAATCAGAGCCCCAGCCAGGTGAAGAGAAGTTAGCTGCTCTTACTGCAGGAGACAGGTATTTTGATAAAACCAGTGGAAAATTATTGTGGACCTATTCTACATTTGACTAATCTTTGCTGACTATCCTTGTAAATGTGAACAGAAACGTTCTATAGAGTCTGTAATACATACATTTTCATGTACTTTTATATTTATATTGCTTTTGATAATGAGATGGACTAGCTGACACCTGTATGGTAGTCCTTCTCTTAGCACTAGGACACTGCCATTCAAACTGAGGCATAAATATTAGCACCAATTTGATTGCAAACAATCTTGTATATCTACTTTGTAGCAAGATAGTAGTCTTTTGGGAGGATTCTATAATAATAATAATAATAAATAATAAATTTTTATTTATAGCCCGCCCCTCTGCATGGCAATCGGGGCAGGTAACAACAATATTTAAAACAGAAAATATTCTGCTGTTAAAGGCAGCTTACAAAGAATTGTAGGTACCGTATATGCTCAACTATAAGTTGTCCTCATGTATAAGTCAAGGGCATGTTTTGGACCCAAAATTATGGATCTTGCCATGACTCATGGATTAGTTGAGGGTAAAACTTTGGAGCAAAGGAAAACAATGCCAAAGAATGTAGAAAATTCCAGCAGCCGTTAACTGTTTGTGCTCACGCTAAAGGCCGGATGAATGAGAGTGGGGGGGG
>CM034701.1:120885199-120908608 GCA_020142125.1 Phrynosoma platyrhinos | reverse complement strand
TTTTAATAAATGTATTCATGCATTTCCTGCATTTTTCCACATAGCCCAAGGACCCAAGACATCTTATAACAGATGTGCAGAAAGCCTTCGTTCATTTAAATCTCAAAGAATCCATAACTGGATTCAAACTAGTTGGAATATATGGATGATCTAATCTAATCTAAAATAGTCCCTCTCCAAATGCATCTGAGGAGACTGATAGTTGAATGATAAGCCTGGGAGATTGATTATAAGAAACAGATAGAATAAATGTTGTTTTCTTGAAAAGCAGTTTAAAAAACATTTACACAAGAATTTCTGTTGGCAAGAATGCCATTTACATCAAATGTTTTGAAGTTACTGGTAAAAGGTGAGGCAACCAGGGTGTAACCTAATTGTAGACCACGTAAAAGTAAATATACTCAATCAGTGGGCACATGGTAAAGTAACTTGTATGTAAATTCTATTTATTCTGTAGCTCTACTTTGTTTGGGATTAACAATTGGATTTAGGCTCTGGCTTACTGAAGACACTACTAGTAGTAGCTTAATTTGGATGAATCCAGAATGGTAAAGCAGATTAAATATGAGACAGTGCAGATATGTGTTCACTGGAGTTTTAAAAATGCTTAACTTTGCATACTGACCACTATGATTTCAGTTGGCTGTCTTAAAGTTAAATATGGTATGGAAAACTGTTGCTGGGAAACAGAACACAAAACAGCAAATAAGATGTAGTTATATGCAAAATATTATGCAGTGTGATGTGATACCATGAATAAAATCCATAGTATAGAATAGCATGTGCAGTTCTGGGTGCACTGTCTGAAAAAGTACAACACAGCCCTGGAATAGAGGCAGAGAGAGGCAACTGAAGTTGTCAGTGCAATAGAGCCATTTCTTTGTGGGAGAAAAGGTGCAAAAAGTTTGGAATTTCATCCTGTGCACTTTTTACTTAAGTCAGTGGGGACATCAGTGGGCTATCAGTGACCTCTAGATGACATATATAGGATTGATTGTGCTTTAAATGTTCTTTCACATATAAACTAAGCTTCATAGGAGTTGCTTCCATCTGGTCCCTTGCAGCTAAGTGTGCAAGATTAAGTCTAATTATATGGGTAGAGTTGATTTTATCTTTGTACCCAATCTGCAACTAATTTATGTTTTGCAAGGACTCTCCCATATAGTACACTATTCATTTCATCTCTCATGCATACATATGTATATTCTACACTGCCCTCAGAAATTTGGAGTGGCTGTGTAATTTTCTCATAATTTGTGAAGTCGTAGGCTTTCATGGAATTCTATGAGAGTTCAAAGCATACTGAATGAAATCATAGATACATTTGATATAAAAGAAGTGTAAGAGTTTAGAAGCACCCCGTAATATTTAAGATAAGTGGTTGTAATGTATATGTTAATCTAATTTGTGTTGTGAAATGCACACTGAACGTATTGCTTTCATTAAATTTCTTTTCTGTATTTTTGTTTAAGGATATGGGGAAATTTTGCTTAACTTATGAAGCATCTATGACGCGCCTATTCAGAGAAGGTAGAACAGAAACAGTTCGTTCGTGTACTATGCAGTCATGTAAATTTGTGCGAGCTATGGATGACCCTTCTGAAACTGTGAGTTTAATGTGATCAATAATTATAGGTTTACTTTTATTTGCATGCAAGTGTTTAAGGCTGTGGGCAGGACCTTAGGAAAAAATACTACATCTTTCCTGTCCAGCATGGCAGTAAACACATTTGTAAGATAAATATCTAGATGGCTCATTGGAAAATTGTTTCCCTTATCTTTCCTTAGAGCAGTATAATTACAGTATAATTATATAAGGTCACCAAGGTAAAGGTTCTAGTAGGTGAATTACTTCATATAGGTCAATGTTTTGCATAAATTACATTCTCAGAAGAGCAAGTATGCTGCTTCAATAGAAGAACGATCCACGTTCTCCAAGTTTTGTTCAGCTAAACTAATCCAAAATATAAGAAAGGTCTCCTTGCACTGATACATAAATCAGCTGTCACTTCATTTAGCTATCAGGTGGAGTAGTAATTTCTTCAGATTTGTACTTCTAGTGGTGAGGGGAAGGAGGCAAGAGAGAGCTCTATATGCCTATATGGGGCTCCTTGGATTTGTACCATGCTCTATCTCCTTCTAACTTCCACATTACTTTAATGATATTTTAAAATGAAAATCTTGGATTTCTCCCTTTTATCTTCAGCTTGAAAAGAAGATTGCATTATTCAAAGCTGCTGCTACTCATCATCAGCTCCTGTATCGTCTTGCTATGACTGGCGCTGGCATTGATCGCCACCTTTTCTGCCTTTATGTAGTGTCAAAGTACCTTGCTGTTGATTCGCCTTTCCTTAAGGAAGTAAGTGATCACATAGTATTTATTGATCAAGTAATAAGCAAAAACTGTTTGGGTAACTTCTTTAATTTTCTTCAAGCAAAAATTATGAAGTATATCTAGAGTTGAGCATGGTATCAATGTTACTTTTCCCTAAGGGTAGCTTTTTTTTTTTTTAAGTTCAGAAATAGAACTTATGTTAAACAATAGAAGTGTTTAAATTAGGAACTACCAACATAGAACTCAGTGAGTATTTTATGATCTAGATTTAGAAAGATTACCTTGATTCTACTAAATTCTGTACACCTAAGGATTGTTGACCTTGTGTTCTTTAAACAACAGCACTCCTTTGCCTCATTGCAAACCTCCTTTGTAACTGATGGAGAAAGAGAACAATTTGTGAAATGGTTATATTAATATTTATAAAATTAGTTATTCTGAACTATATTAGATATCCTGAACCATTAAAATGACTCATTTTATTTATATTCTCCTCCATTCTTGAAAATATTGGCATAACTATAATTTGGTTCAGAGCAATGTCTGTAGTTTCTTGGAGCAATGACATTCACAATGCAGCTACTACATGGAATCTACCTGACACTGCTTCTTATGGGGGCAGTTCTACAGTGCAAGTCATTTAGGTGTGCCAGCTTGATATATGGACTGGTCCTATTATGTTTCAACATTGCTGCAAGATGCTAAAGTGAACATCTACTGCTGTTGTGATGAACTGCATGTTGGGTACCAAACTGCATTGACAGACACATACACATCTTCCAAAATAGATAAGATCTGATGTTTTTAGGGTATTTAGGCCCTTGGGGTACATCAGTATAATCTCTTAAAAGTACAGTGGAGGAAAAAGCATTTTCTTTTCCTGGTCCAATGAAAATCCTTTACTATTGGCAAACAGCATTGAGCACTCATATATCTTACAATCAACCAATCACTACTGATGGACTTGGGTCCCATTTTGGGGAGAAAGGTGGGATGTAGAGTGAATAAATGAATGAAATGAATGAACAAACATGTGATTTCCATTCATTCCATCACATGTGAATATAGTGTTAGTGTCATTGTTTGATTATAATAATAATAATAATATAATAAAGTTTATTTGTACCCCACCCCTCTGCATCGCAATCGGGGCGGCTTCCAGCATAAAAATACAGTACAATAAAATCAACCCCAAGCCCCAACTCTCCAAACCCTTTAAAAATTATTAAACAGCATCAAGCTTAAAACAATTTAAAAATAAACTACAAAATTACAGATTACGATAATTGCAGCAGCAGCGGGTATAATAGCAGCTGGGGTGGGGAAAAGAAGAGGTACAGAGGAGAGATTCTGTGACTAATCAGGAAAGGCCTGCCAGAAGAGATCCGTCTTGATAGCCCTTTTAAAGCTGTCTACGGGCCTTTGCAGACTGCCAGAAATAGTCCAAATTGAGGCCACTTTAACTGCTCGGACTCAGTGCTAGGGAATCATGGGAACTGTAGTTTATTGTGGCACCAGAGCTCTCTGACAGAGAAAGCTCAGTGTCTCAGAAAAAAATACAGTTCCCATGATTCCCTAGCTTGAGCCAGGGCAGTTAAAGTGGACTCAATTTGCACTATTTCTAGCAGTCTGCAAAGGCCCTACATTTGGTAAATGACGGATCTCGTCCAGCAGGCCGTTCCATAGTCTGGGAGTGGTCATCGAAAAGGCCCTCTGGGAATTAGCCGACAATCTAGATTTTTTCACCTGTAACAGATTCCTCCCAGAGGACTGAAATTTTCATATCCTTTTCCAAAAATCACAATCCAAAAACTTACATAAGGAAAAATGTTCAGAGAAGCAGGGGTGGGTTGTGGCTTCAAAACAACAGTTTTATCACTACTTGCAAACAGCTGATAAATCTGCTAGTTCTTATACCTCTTTGCTTTTTCAGGTTTTGTCAGAGCCCTGGAGACTTTCAACAAGTCAGACACCACAACAGCATATTGATCTGAACAAGAATCCTGGGATGGAATCCAGTGGTGGAGGCTTTGGGCCTGTAAGTTGAATAGTATCTGTTTAAGAGAGGGTAGCACTTGACCAGTATACTTGTCTAGTATAGCAATATCACTGATGTTGTGACTGGCATGAAACAGTGTCTCAGGCATCTCTGCTGAAACAGCATATTACAGAATCATGGTGTTTGTAAAACATACGCTTTCGTGCATGAGGGAAAAACTAGGTTAGTGGTTAAACCTTAACCATTACACTTGTTCTTTTACTCATAGTGATGATTTAAGCGTTACTAATTAAGGAATACTGTTACTTCCTCTATCAGTTATTAAGCAAATAGGCTGTTAGCCAAGCAGTCCAGGATGTAATTACTTTAGCCACAAACGTGCTGTAGGTTAAAGGATGGGTAAGCTCTGGTACTGGGACTACATGTGGCTCTCAAGGCTGATCTTTCCCCTCAGGTTCTCCAAAACAAAACCTCAACTTTTAAGTATATTTCTACCCCACCCCCCACTGTTGTTTAACAGAATAGCAGTTTTTCAAAACTAGAAGTAGATTTCTAGCAGTCTTAACAAACTGGTATACTGAGATAAGTCAACATCCAAACTTGATTTATCAATTCAATATATCATTGTTAAAATTAACAACAGTTTATCATGTGATTATTCAAAAACAAGCAAAAGCAGAGAGTTATCTCTGTGTGCCTGTGGAATTACTAGTTGTGCTAGGGACTGTATTATACAACATCTTCTGCAGTGTTTTTTATACTGACATGGTATGCCAGCAGAATTCCAGCATCGAATTCCTAAATGGCTTGGAATTTGGGTACTTGAGAGAGCACGTCTCTCTATATATCTGTCTGGTCATTAAAATCTATTGAGGAAACTCTTTTCTGATGTCTCACCTTAGAAAACAATTCACTAAATGAAGATGTAGAGGACCTTCTTGACTGTTAATACTCCAGTTGCGGAATATTTTCCCCTCTGAACAAAAGCTGTCTTGGATGAAGCTGATTATCTAGATCCATTTCAAATGGGCTTTAGGATGGGATTTGGAGTTGAGACTGCCATGGTTGCGTTGACCGACGACCTTCATCTGAGTATCGACGCATAGTGTGACCCTGTTGGTGCTGTTAGACCTCTCAGTGGCTTTTGATACGATAGATCATAGCATCCTCTTGGATCGCCTGAGGGGGTTGGGAATCGGAGGCACTGCGCTACAGTTGATTCGTTCCTTTCTCTCGGGCAGATCCAAGAAGGTGTTGCTCGGGGACAATTGCTCTGCAAAAAAAGATCTTAACTGTGGCATTCCTCAAGGCGTCATACTGTCCCTGATGTTGTTTAATATATACATGAAGCCGCTGGATGAGATTATCTGGAGACATGGGGCTGGGTGTTATCAGTACGCTAAACATCCAGATCTGTTTCTCCCATGTCTCGATTGGCGCCCGCTGCTCTAGATGGCGTCTCTCCTCTCAATGACTGTCTTAAGGCAGTAATGGACTGAATGAGGAAAAACAGATTGAAGCTGAATCCAGACAAAACAGAGGTGCTCACGGTAGCGGCCTCGAAACTGGGAATTGGGTTGCAACTTCCAGTCCTGGACGGGGTCACACTCTCCATGAAGGACTGTGTTTGCAGTCTGGGGGTGCTCTTGGATTCGTCACTCCTGGTGACTACTCAGGTAAATGTGACGGTCAGGAGCACCTGTTATCAGCTTCGGCTGATATGTCAGCTGCGCCCTTTCCTGGAAGTAAAGGACCTTGAGACTGTTGTGCACACACTGGTAACCTCTCGTCTGGATTTCTATAATGCGCTCTACATGGAGCTACCCTCGTGCTTGGTCTGGAAACTTCAGTTAGTCCAGAATATGGCAGCCAGAGTGGTCTGAAGTCTCTTCACTGGCTGCCCATGAGTTTCTGGGCCCAGTACAAGGTGTTGGTTATTACCTGTAAAGCCCTAAATGGCTTGGGTCCAAACTATCTTCGGGACCGCCGCCTCCCATATAATCCACCCCACGCACTCTGGTCCTCTGGGGGGAATTTGTTGCAGCCAATGAAAACAAGGCTGTCTGCAACCTCCCAGAGGAGTAACCGCTCCCAGACTATGGAATGGCCTGCCGGATGAGATCTGTCAGATAGCAGCCTTAAGCAGCTTTAAAAAGGCTGTGAAGATGGATCTCTTCCAGCAGGCCTTTCCTGACTAGATTTTCCTGGCCTCAGGAGTTGTTTTAGATATCTCTCCTTTTTTGGCTCTTGTTACTGCCCTGCTTGTTTTGTACTCTTGGTCTTTTTGTTTGTTTGCTTTTTGTTTGTTTGTTTTGGTGTTTTTTTTCTTCCCTACAAGTTTTAATGGATACATGATTTAATACTTTTTTTAGTGGTAGGTGGGTTCTGGGGATTTTAGATTGTATTTTTAGGATAAATCATATTGTATGAATTTTAATTGTAAGCCGCCCTGATTGGTTGACAGAGGGGTGGGGTATAAATAAATTTTATTATTAATAATAATATTATCTTACCAAGAAAGCCCCATAATAGGTTTGCCTTAGGCCCTCCATAAGTCAGAAACCACTTAAATGCACACAACAAGAACAAAGATTTTAAGTATTTTAAATTAATAAAATAAAAATAAAGTATGGGCTTGAGCAAATAAAAGCATTCTAAATGTGCTTTCCTCAGGTTGCTGATGACGGTTATGGTGTGTCTTATATAATTGTGGGTGATGAGCTCATCAATTTCCATGTATCCAGCAAATACTCTTGTCCTGAAACAGTAAGTGTTCTATTAAATATAAAGACTCTAATTCTGTTCTGTGCACCCCAGTTCATAGACCTCTTTTTCTGTTAGGATACTTGAGCTTATAATGTATTTAATTAAAGTATGTTCCAAAAAGTTGACTCTATAGGATTATGTAAAATATAAACTACATATGCATGGAGACTGCAATTTTCAATTTGTGATAAACATGTGTATGATTTGTTGTTCTGGGGATCAGCATTTGGAATTAGGTTGGTTTATCCCATACAAATAGCACTACACAATTTGTCCTCTTTAATTTCTCATTATTTTTGTTCATTTCTTCTCAAGCTTCAAAATTGATCTGTCTTAATTGACCTGCTACAAACCATGGCTAGCAGTCAGATTGGTTTGGAAGTCCTCACTAACTATAATTGTCACATGCAAAGGGATCTTGTAGCAATTTTGAGACTAAATGAGACTAAGACAAAAACCAGCCCTGGTGGCGCAGTGGTTAAATGCCTGTACTGCAGCCATTTACTCATAGACCACAAGGTTGCGAGTTCAATACCAGCCAGGTCGCTAAAATGAGTACCCAGCTTGTTGGGGGGCAATCAGCTCACAGTTGTAAACCGCTTAGACATCCCATAGCGTGATATGAAGCGGTATATAAATAAGCTGCTTTGCTTTAAGAAATTTGTAATATAAGCTTTTGTAAACTAAATGTACTTCATCAGATGCATGGAGTGAAGTGCCTAGAAACAAAGGTTCATAGCTACAAATGAGCAGGTCATAAGTTTAAATAGCAACAGAGATGCAAAACTTGTGGGTATAGTGATGAGATAACAAGTTTAGTTTTAACTATGGTCATTAAGAGACAAAGCCGGGATGAATAGATGACCATATGAATGGTAGAGGGAGCTATTGGAATGTATATTAATGTAGGCTGGGAAGCAAGAAGGAACTGCATCTGAGGATAAACAGATATAAATCAGACATTAGAAATGGGAATACACAAAAACCAGTTGCAGAGCACCTCAGTCTTCCTGGACATTTTATCTCAGACCACAGAACAGCAGTCTATGAACAAAAAACAAACTACAGAGGATTATTGAAAAGAGAAACAACAGAATTTGAATATATCCACAAACTCTAGTCCATCAACAGTGGGTTGAACAAAAACAATAGTTTCCAGGAATGCTACACATAACCATACCCTAGCACCATGAGAACTCTCTTAACCCAGTTTATCACATCTCTTTTCTGGTTCCCAGTCAGCATCATACTACATTCCAATAATATTCTCCACTATTCATATTTTTATCTACTCATCTTGGGTTTCGGGAATATCTTTTCTCCTGCCTTTGTCCCCCAACAACCATAGTTAAAAGTGAACTTGTCGTCTCATCACCATATCCACAAGTTTTGCATATCTATTGATAGTCACACATACAACTTGTTCATTCATAGCTATACATTTCTTTTTTATGTATATAGTTATAAATTTCTGTTCCTAGGCACTTCACTCCATGCATCTGATAGCCTTACTCAGCAAAAGCTTATGCTACAAACTTCTTTCTCTCAGTCTCACAGGTCCTACAAGATCCCTTTGCATACTGATCCAGATTAGCACAGTTATGTCTTTAAATTCTCTGATTGTCATGGGGTGGCCTAAATACACTAAAGTCACCAGAGCCTATCTGATCTTGGGAGCTATGTCGGTTCACCCCTAGTTAGTACTTGGATGGTAGACAGCTAACAAATACCAGGTGCTGTAGGCTATATTTCAGAGGAAGGAACTGGCAAAACCATTTCTAAGTATTCCTTGCTTAAGAAAGCCCTATAAAATGTATGGAATTGCCATAAGCTGACAGGTGAATTGAAGGCATGTAAACACATATAATTGTCACAGATACTGTGAAATATGGTTAGAGCAATAGGGCAGGACAAGGAAGGAAACCAATGATAAAGTCAGTCCCCCAAGCTAGTATCTGAATTAGGCAGACATGATTCATTCAGTGCCAATGCCATAAATAGTTTTTGGGGAGAAAAGCGGTGTAGAGAGTGGCAAAAATGCTCTGGACTTGTCCTTACTTTACTTGCATTTTCCAATACCTGTTCCATTTTATACTTGGCTTCTCCTAGCTATTCTAGTGCTGAATGGTGGCATTTTGGAATAAGTTGCTATAAATAATGGCATACTTTTCTGGTAATCATCTTCTACCGGTAGTCAATTAGTCATATGCTCACTCAGTGTAGGAGATCTACTTTTTCTCTGTCAGTTTTGTTGATTTTTATAACCCCTCTTTATGCTGGGTTTTTTAGTTGATAGCTTTTAGTTGACAGAGGTTTATAACTACAAATGAGCAGGTTATATGTCTGAATAGTAACAAAGATGCAAAACTTGTCGGTATGGTGATGAGATGGCAAGTTAAGTTTTAATTACACTTGTCCCTCCATATTTACAACTTTGACTTTTGCTGATTTGACTATTCACAGATTTTATTAATATGTTTTCTGTGGGAATACCTAGGTCCTCCAACACAATTCTATGTCACCTTTAACCAAAAATTGCATTGAAGGACCTAGAGATTCCTAGAGAGAAGACTCCACTAGGCATTTGTACCTCCTCCAGTGCGGTTTTATGGTCAATGTCTAGCAGATACTGACCACAGAGGTGCACTGGAGGACCTGGAGATACCTAGAGAGGTGTTCTCTCAGGTAAAAACATAGTGTTTTTGTTATTTGTGGTTTTTCCACATTCATGGGGGTCCTGTGCCCCTAACCCCAGCAAATGTGGAGAGATGAGTGTATAGTCATTAGGAGACATTCCTCTCTGTTGTGTTGTATTACAGACAAACAGTATTTTTAATACACTATTGTGCTCCAAAACACATAATTTGAATTATTTCTAAGACTATTGCCCAGCAGGCTTTTCCTCTGTATTCTAATGAACATTGGCTTTGTTAGACCTTGAAAGACTGTATCTCCCTAAACAAATCTACCAGAATCTTACAATCTAGAGGGGAACGCTTTCTCTTGGTCCTACCATGGTCATAGGCTCACTTGGTGAGGACATGGGAGAAAACTTTCTCAGTGTCTGCTACCACCCTTTGGAATTACTTTCCGTGAGAAAGTAGGCTGCCCCCCCCCTGCTCTTCTTTTGCTGGCTGGCAAAGATCTTTTTTTAAGCAGGTTTTTAAAATGTAATTGCTTATAGGAAGGCTTCTTATTGAGGTCTATGCCTTATTTTTTAAAAAAAACCTTTTAAAAATTGTCTTTTAAGTATAATTATGTCAATTGTTTTTAAAATAATATTGTCAGATTAATGAACAGTTAACTTCATAGAGTGGGAGGGAATTAGAAGTCCTCCACTCAGCTATCAATCTAAATACCACTTTGTTCTCCACCAGATTTACCTAGACCAGTGCTGCTTAAGTTATCTGATGCGGGGGACTGGTATTCTTCCCCCAGCATGGCATGGACTGGAACAATGATTGTGTTCATTGAGTACAGTTGTTTCTTTTTATCCTGGAAGCTCTCCAAGAACCAACAACTGATGGTCTCAGGTTGCCCACAGGCCACCATTTTAATAGCAGTGACCTAATAGCCTCAGATACCGTATGTGCCTGCAAACAAAGCACAAGCACAACCACAGAAAATATATGAAGTTACATATAGTGTAGTTATCTCTTTTGTCTAGTAGTATATTTCCTTTGTCTAGAACAGGGGTAGGCAACCTTTTTGAGCGCCAGGTTGCTGTCCCTCAGACAATTGGGGGGCCGAAGCACCAAAAATAAATAAATAAATAAATATAATTTAAAACAATTTAAAAAATATGCATGCACACTCTCAGCCCTAGAAAAGCCATGGCAAAACCCCTGTGGAGATTTTGCCAAGAAAATCCCAAGAACAAGTAATACCAACAATAATCAATATCATCATGGCGGGCAGTGGTGGCAGTGGGGGGGCGGTGGTGGCAGCGGTGGCAGGACCGGCCTGGGGCCGGTTCAAAGGCCTCAGGGGCGCGCATCCAGCCCCCGGGCCTTAGGTTGCCTACCCCTGGTCTAGAACATCCAGCAGGCTCATATTGGAAATAAAGTATAGCAAATATACTTGGTACTTTAATGCATTAAAGGGGAATTATAGAACAAATATTTTTTCTTTCCCTGTCTCCACCAATTCCTGCTCAGAAAGTGGACCATGAAATCTTTGCATATAAATCTGTTATTTTTTTTAATGGTGTAGATTATGTTCTGTATTTATCCTTTTACTTCATGTTGTTGGACAACAGATTCTCATTTGAAATGGAAGAATGGTTAAGCCTGTTATTGAGGTGTTTGCTTTCCAAAGTCAACTGGTGAAACCAGTTCCTTACTTTTAAAAAAGCTTACTAGTAATTGCATCTCTTTTTTTAAGGCAGAAAAAAAGAAATCAGAATGAGTAATTGATCTCACTATACTCTGTCTGATTACACATATGCATGTGTGCTCATATTATGTGCAATGTAAGAGCTCCATTCAACTGTGAACATGTATTTCTAACTCTCTTTATGTTCATGTTTAGGATTCCCACCGCTTTGGGAAAAACCTCAAACAAGCATTGTGTGATATCCGTGGCATGTTTGGCGTTGGCAAAAACTCTACCAAGTGATTCCCTAACAACTGGTCAATTAGTCCTGTGTTGGGCGTGATAACTCTTCTGATCAGTGACTGAAAACAAGTCATGTCAAGCAGCAGTCCATTCCAGGGTATTTAAACAAGCTTTCTTGTGAGAGATGCCAGGCCCATCACTGCATATGTTCAGAAGAGTTTTCTTTTCCACATGAGATAACTTTGACATTCTCTCTGTATTTGTAAGAAAGCTGCAAGGTGGCAACATTTATTTGGAGCTTGTCTTAATTTGTTGTACATTTGATCATTTCTTACTTTAAAATATGTCTACTTGTATTCTGTAAATGAAGGGATGAAAAATATGGATTCCAATTTTATGTCAACAGAAAAAAAATGTATCAGTAGAAGACCACCAATTTATGTATTTGCTGCTTTTTATCAGTAAGGGACAATTTTGGGCATTCACCTGAAATAGGAGTTTCATTAACCAGAGTATAAAAACACAGCTGACAAACCTATTCAGTGTGCTAAGTGGGAAACAGCTGTGCTGCTTGAAATAAAGCCTATATTGCCATAGGTCAATGGTAAATTAGTTACTGTGCCTAAAGAATGTTAATTAACACTTTTTATTTACATTAACTTGTACTTGTCTCTAAAGTTTGGAAAGCAAAATTGCTGAATTTGGAAAATAATTACTGAATCCACAGTAATTTGTTTTGGCATAATATATCTTGGTAAAAGAGCAGATTTCTAGCCAGTGTGGTATTTAAATGTCCCATAAATTTCCTTCTTCTGTTAATGTAACATAATTTCTACACTACTTTTAAAAGTAACTGTTATTTTTGCTTCAGTGGAGTTCACTTCAAGGTCAGTAAAAGTTGCCTCATTCCATAAATTCTTTGTCCACTTAGAAAGGTTAGCCTTTAGACATTAGACAGTCAGACAGATATAAGCTAGCCTCAGTCTAGTGGACATATTTCAAGTTGTTCACGCTCATGCCTTAAGCAACTCCCATCTCATATGCTGTCCTTAAAAAATAGAGGTTACTAATAAACATCTTAAATGTTTCATGGGTAAACTGTGGAGGACCAGCCTCAAGATGTTTTTAAGAAGAGGAGAACTTGACAAATCATGAATCATATCACCATAGAATGTGTAATGGAAATTACAGGGAAATGGATATGGAAGTGTACAGCTGGCAGAAAGTTTACCAAACAACAACAACAAAAAAACTTGAAAATACTAACATTAGGAAAATGTAACAATGATGTCTTGTAGGCAGTCCTTACAACAACCCTAAGCATATGATGCATCCATTTACCATTACTGTTCAACATATGATGGGTATGAGGAGGATCATGCCACATATTGAAATGTTTTACTCTTTGAAATCCCAATGCTCCAGAGCGTCTAATAATTATAAGAAATTTGGGATGCAAAGAAAAGGTCTCTTTCTATCGTGAGGATGCATAATATAAATAAATTCTTTGCTACTCATTATCTTGACTTGAGGTATAGATCAGATAAATTGTTCTGTAAATTACATATCAGAGTACAAATCCCACCCACCACCCACCCCCAGGAATGGGCTGAAAAACATGTTTTATGTGATCAGGTACGCTAAATAAGCAAGAAAATTATGAAAAGAAATAAAATACTGCTTGTCATGCTGCAGTCTGTGGATGTATTGCAGCAAGCTTAAGAGTCAGGTGTTTGGAGCTTTATATGTACACACACTATATTGACCACTGACCAATTAGTAATTTTTAAGATGGATTTTTTTATTATTATTAAAAGCATACCTAGGTTTGACTCAGGTTTTAGATGTTTCAATGTAATCATAGTTACTTAGTGCATTATCAATGCAATTTTTCATTCTTTAAGGGAATGTAAATGTATAATTGGCTGAGGATATAGTGGCCTGGAGGGTAAGTGTCATGTATTTTTTTATTTGACACAAACTTGCTAAGTTTGGTTTATATTCTCTTAGAATGTCAGCTGCTGTAAATAATATTCCTTTGGTTGTAAATCTTTAAATGCACAGTAAACATACGTAAGTTAGCCTTAATAAAGAAATTAATATAATTTTTATGTGTGCATTTTTGTGTGACAGACATGGTAATACTCTGCTTTTAATTTTTCTTAATGTTCTGCCAAGTTCTGAAAATCCATCACAGTCTATAATACGACCTCGAAAATATAAACAATAAACACCATGGTTACAACAAATAAATACAGTTATAGTGCAAGATACCTGGTTTAGACTGATATTTTAGGTTGAAAATAAAATAGAATTAAGTTTCAGACATCAATTTTTGGGACTAATTTCATAATCACAATATAGAGAGATCTTGTAGCACCTTTGGGACTGAAAGAAACAAGTTGGCAGCATGAGGTTTTGTAGATTTAAGTCTGCTTCCTTAGATGGCCGCTTATATAAAATGACAAAATCAAGGTATGCTTTTTGGAATTTATATATATTTTAAATTGTTTTCAATCCGTGGATGGTTGAATCTGTGGATAAGGATCCGTAGATACGAAGGAGCCGACTGTATAAATCTGTAATTGTGACTTCAATGGAATTGTGAATTCAATTAATATGAGAAGCCAGTTTGAAATAAAGATGTACATAATGACCAGTATCAGCTTTACTTTAAATTATGAACTAAGGGACATACTTGAACTGTCTCATAGCATCTGGTTTTTCAGAAATACTCATAGAACTAATTCTGTTTCCTGTCACATAATACAGCATTATGTTCTTTATGAAATTTGCCTGGCTTATTACGGACTTCTTTAAGTTGTACGGTGCAAAATTTGAATAGAAGTCCTTGATGGTGAGGCATATTTAGTCCTTGTACCAGACTGTTTCTCAGTCCTGCTCCTTCACTTTCTCCCCAGTGTAGGTGCCTGCCTATCCTTCACTTACCGTATGGAGTACTTCAGGCCACTGCTGCACAGTACAGACAAGATATCTCTTTAGAGATGGGGCAGAGAGATGTGCTAGACAGACTTTCACAACCTTCTTTGATCCCAAGCATTTTGCTGATTATTTTTTAAAAGAGAATAAAGTTGTTTTTGCTTTGTGGAGCTTGTATGTTAGAATTTTATTCACCCTTAGGAGTGGTTATGTCATACCAAACATGGTGTAGTGATTTGAGTATTTGACTCTGGGGACTAGGGTTTGCTTCCCCATTCATCCACAAAACTCACCAGGTGGCCTTGGGCAAGTCACACACTCTCAGCCTCAGAGGGGAAGGCAATGGCAAACCTCCTCTGAACAAATCTTGCCAAGAAAACCCCATGATAGGATTGCCATACATTGGAAATGACTTGAAGGCAAATAATAATGGGTTAGGGGAGGGACCGGACAAACAGCTTATCCTCCAACTGCCTTGTTTGTCCTTATACTTTGATTATGGAAGATGTGCTGAATTTAGCAGAGTGCTAAATGTCATAGTATGAGTTGTTAGGCTTGTCATTAAGTTCAGTTTCTTGAGGGTTTTTGTGAAGTCAAAACCTTTTCGAGTCTGTCAGATCAATCCATGAATACTTAAGACATCACCTACTTGACAGCCTGTCTACTCACACTAAAGTGTGTTTTGAACTATTGAATAAAATATTTCAGGAAACCTAGGTGTCTCTCATGTTGTTGGTTTTCTGTAAACCAAGGAGTGAGCTGCTGAGTGCTAAAGTCAAGGGAGAGAGCAATTAAATAGGTGCAAAGCATACTGCCTTCAGTAAGGTTGGCAGGTGGTGGGAATAAGGATTGCTGCTATAACTGGAGTTTTTAATTTAAAGGATGCAAAGGGATCTTGTAGCACCTTTGAGACAAACTGAAAGAAAGAAGTTGGTAGCATGAGCTTTCGTAGACTTAAATCTACTTCCTCAGATGCATGGGTTTTATTAAAAAGTCTCGGGCTGCATCTGCACTGCGGGAATAATCCAATAAGGGCCTTTGCAGACTGCCAGAAATAGTGCACATTAAATTGAGGCACTGCCCTGGCTCAGTGCTAGGGAATCACGGGAACTGTAATTTATTGTGGCACCAGAGCTCTCTGACAGAGAAGGCTCAATGTCTCAGAAAAAAAATGCAATTCCCATGACTCCCTAGCACTGAGCCAGGGCAATGCCTCAATTTAATGTGTACTATTTCTTTCTGGCAGTCTGCAAAGGCCCTTTAACTGCCATGGCTGAATGCTATGAAATTCTGGGAATGGTAGTTTTGTGGGACATTGAATCTTTTCTGTCAGAGAATTTTGGTACCACAATAAACTGCAGTGTATATGCAGGAATCTTTTCCTGTCCTGGTTGCTTGGTTCTTCCACACATTCTAGATCGATGTGATGTTACCACGTCCCAAGCAGCAATAGTCTGGAAGCCTAATATTCATTTTCTAGATATGGTGTATAAATTATATATGGAAAAAGAATAGAATCAGTGGCAAGACCCAGGAATACCAGGAGGAGGGATTCAAAAAGAATGGGATTTTAGGATCGAGACTTCCCTGACTGGTTCTCAACCCTTATTAAACTGAAGTCACATGGGGTTGTTTGTTATTTTAGTTGTTTTAATGTTTTAATGTTGGTTGTTATCCAGCCATTTTTAACTGATATGTAGTTTAATCCATTTTTAAGGGGGGGGAGGGTGTTATTTCATTTGATTGTATGAAATTTTATTGTAAACCGCCTAGATTGGTCCGCCACCGGGCGGTATATAAATAAATTTTATTATTGTTATTATTATTAATGGTGCAAAAGTAAAGCTGCTGTTATTGGGGTATTTGTTGTTGTGTACCTTCAAGTCGTTTCTGACTTACAGTGGGACCTATCATGGGGTTTTCTTGGCAAAATTTGTTCGGAGGGGGTTTGCCATGGCCTTCCCTGAGGCTGAGAGAATGTGATTTGCCCAAAGTGACCAGACATCTTCTTTTTTCAGGACACGTCCTACATTTCAACCTGGAGGAATTCCAAAATGCCCTTCATTTGGAGCATGATTAAGGAGCATGGATTCATATTTATAGGAGTGCTTGTCACTTTTATTTTGGTTATGTCCTTTATTTTTCTGAAGGTCCTCCATTTTGCGCTGCCTTGCAGCGAGGACATTTGGTCACCCTGGTTCATAGGCCATCCCCTAAGGCTGAGAGAGTGTGGCTTGCCCAGGATGACCAGGCCTTTCCTCCCTTTCCAAGACACGTCCTTCATTTCATCCTTCTGTCCAGGAGGAATTCCAACATGTCCTTCATTTGGAGCAAGACTAAAAAGCATGAATTTATATTGATATTAGTCTTTTTAGCTTTTATTTGGGAATGTCCTCCATTATTCTTGAATGCCTCTCCATTTTGTGCTGCCTTGCCCTCCCCTTTGCGATGAGGACGTTTGGTCACACTGGTTCACAGCCTTTCCCCTGAGGAGGCTGAGAGAGTGTGACTCATCTATGATCACCCAGTGGGGGTTTCATACATGGCCAACCCAAACTCTCTTATTAGGATAGAATTCAAAGATATAGCCGTGTTAAGTCTGTAGAATAAGTATGAGGAGAGATCTTGTAGCCCCTTTGTGACTGACTGAAATAAAGAAGTTGGCAGCATGAGCTTTCCTAAAGTCTACTTCCTCAGATGTATTTGGTGGTATTATTATTATTATTATTATTATTATTATTATTATTATTATTATTATTATTATTATTATTATTATTTAGAGAGATCTTATATCCCCTTTGAGACTGAAAGAAGTTGGTAGCATGAACTTTCCTAAAGTCTACTTCCTCAGGTGCATTTGGTGTTATTATTATTTTGATGATGTAGAAATCTTATAGAACTTTTGAGTCAAAGGGCCTTTACAGACTGCCAGAAATAATGTAGCTTGAGGCCATTTTAACTGCCCTGGCTCAGTGCTAGAGAATCATGGGAATTGTAGGTTTTTCTGAGACATTGAGCCTTCTCTGTCAGGGAGCTCTGGTGCCACAATAAATTACAGTTCCCATGATTCCTTAGCACTGAGCAAGGGCAGTTAAAGTGGCCTCAAGCTGTATTATTTCTGGCAATCTGTAAAGGCCCAAAATGAAATAAAGTAGTTGGCAGCATGACCTTTTTGTAGACTTAAGGGCCTTTGCAGACTGCCAGAAATAGTGTAAATTGAATCCACTTTAAGGGTTAGGGTTAGTGCTAGAGAATCATGGGAATTGGTTTTTTTCTGAGACATTGAGCCTTCTCTGTCAGAGAGCTCTGGTGCCACAATAAAATACAGTTCCCATGATTCCCTAACCCTAACCCTAAAAATGGACTCAATTTGCACTATTTCTAGCAGTCTCCAAAGGTCCTTAAGTCTACTTCCTAGTCTAAATGCATCTGAGGAAATAGACTTAAGTCCAGGAAAGCTCAAGCTGCCAAACTTCTTTGTTCCAGTCAGTCTCAAAGGGGCTACAAGATCTCTCTACATACTCTCTTATTATTAGGGTATGCACCATTCTTTGTGTGTGTGTGTGTGTTGTTTTGCTTTGCTTTGCTTTGCTTTGCTTTGCTTTAGATCACCCTGTGCAAAGGAAGAAAAAAAAAATAAATCCCTTCCCAGAGCTGCTCAAACTCCTCGCCGTTTTAAAGGGCGCGCGCTGAGGGGGAAACTCTGGGGAGGGGGAGGGGGGAGGGGGAGGCGCCTTAACAGACCAATGGCGCGTGCCCTCTCCCCTCCTCCATGGCCGCGCCTCAATCAGGGGCCTCGCGCCGGCAGCCCCCCTCCAACGGCTCCTCCGCGCGCCGCCGCCGCCGCCGCCACTGCTGCAGCCCGCAGAGTCTTGCCCTTCCTGAAGATGGAAAGGAAAAGGCGGGAAGCGGTGGAGGAGGAGGAGGAGGGAGAAGGTGAGGAGAAGACCAGCCCAGGCAGCCTGACTGACAGACTTGTGTGGCGCGGCGTGAACCGCTCTGGAACGACGTGTTTTAAAGATACGCATCGTTATAGCGGCGTATTAAGGGCTGATCCGCTTGTAGTTTAGTGGAGCGTCGTCCACACCACCATTACCGCCCCTGTACAAACGCCCCGTGGCAATAACGAGTCGTCCGCACTGCAGAAATAATCCGCTTTGACCCCGCTTTACCTGCCATGGCTCCATGCTGTGGAATCATGGGAACTGGAGTTTGTTCTGGCACCAGAGCTCTCCAAAGGCTCAATGTCTCCCAAAGCTACAGACTCCACAATTCCCTAGCATTGAGGCATGGCACTTAAAAGTGGTGTCAAACTGGGTTGTATCTGCAGTGTGGATGCAGCCTGAGACGGTCTTTTAAAAGCCCATGCATCTGAGGAAGTAGGCTCTAGTAGGGCCTTTGCAGACTGCCAGAAATAGTGCACATTAAATTGAAGCACTGCCCTGGCTCAGTGCTAGGGAATCATGGGAACTGTAATTTATTGTGGCACCAGAGCTCTCTGACAGAGAAGGCTCAATGTCTCAGAAAAACATTGTATGGCCATAAATGTCTCAAAACTACAGTTCCTAGAATTCCATAGCATTGAGCCAGTGCAGTTAAGGTGGTCTCAAACTGGGTTATTTCTGCAGTGCAGATGCACCCTCTGTTGGTTCTGTTGCCACCGACTAACATGTCTACCCCCTGGATATTAATGCGGCTATTATTGTTTAAAGAAAATATCTATCTATATTCAACTGTGCTTGATTTTCTACACATAAGATTAAATTGATATAATCACTTCAGACACTGAATGAAATTCTGTGCCTTCAAGACATTTCCGACTTATGGTGAGTCATTGGCCACAGTTATAACCACACAAGACACATTTTCTTAATCTTAATGTCTACCCACATTTTTTGCCCAGGACAGAGATCATAGCACAGGACTACCCAGTCAGAAACCAACGTTTCAAAAGCCTGCTCTGAAAATTTTGGAAGGCTGGAAAAACACTGCAGTCAAAACCTTTATACCTTTAAAATTGATTTTATTTTATCTCTTTATTGTTAAGTTATTATGTGATTAAGGATATAATTATTATTAAACATTAAGTTTATTAAGTAATTTTAATTAAAGAGATTATTATTTGTAAATTATCCCAAGGGCATCTTGCCAGTTGAGTAGTATATTAACATAAAAAAATACCCCCTTTCTCTCTTGATACCTAATACTGGAATTAACTTGATGGAAGTTCCTGTTTAGCCTGCACAGCAGGGTTTCACTGTGTTGAAACTTGCAACTTTGTAAGATTTGTTTACCAAATGTATCCATCACCCTTTGTGGGTTGTATGACTATTTCTGTATAATAATAAGCAAAATACTAAGGCATCCAGCAATTCCTGAACTAGATATGATGATGTTTAAAAGATCAGTTGATACTTAAAAAGGCCATCATATTAGTTTATGAATGTGTTACAGAAGAATAAGATAACTGTTGTATCTAATACAAGAATTAATTATTGTGGACCAAATCTAACTGTTGGTCCCAACTAGAGTAGATCCAATGAATTAATGGGACTTGATAAGTTGATACTTATTTAGGACCCATTGATCCAATGGGTGTACTTTTAGGTAGGACTGACAATTATGTATATAGGCAATTGTGTATATCGATTTTACATCTGGTTTGTGTTCTGGGTTGACAAAGACTACAAGTGTGAATGTTTGTGAACAAATACCATATACTTGGTATTGGAGCCTTATTCTGGATATATTTTTCTTGATATTTTTATTTATTTATTTTGAAGCTGAACGACCTACCAAGATGAAAACATGCGTAGGACAATTAGATGTCTCCGCAGAGGTCAACCATGTCCAGTCTGAAAGTTTAACTGTATCTGTGGAGAATTATATAACTCTTACTGGAGTTTCAAGAATGGATAATGGACTTGTGAATGCAGTTAGCATGAGTAACTTAACTGATAAACCAACTGAAGAAAGATTCAACTCCCATCAAGAAGCCTGTTTAAGATTTATGGAGGAAACTACAGTTGATCACCTGAAATATGCTCTTAACAGAGAAAATGAAAATGCAGCACTTGAAGTAAAAATGCAGCCATGTATACAAGATCATTGTGGTGATGTCCTTGGAAAATATCCAAGATTACCTGAAGAGATTTCTTCAGAAGAAGCAACATGTGAATATATACCACAATTACAGCTGCACTCATGCAATATCCATTTTCCATCTGCACTAATGACACAACATAGAAATTCTGTGCTACCCCTTAGCACCAGCACTCCTGATGGAGCACTCAATGCAAATATAGAAAGGATACCAGTAAGATTGTGCTTTTATTTATCTAATGTTAGTTATCTAATGTAATAATCAAAATATAAGTACCTTAAACTAATTGTTGCATTTTAACTGCATTTCATAAAAACTCAGTAGCATTTGACTAAATGTACATGACCGTGTAGGAGAACTGTATTCTACAACAAAGGATATCTAAGGATACATATCCCAAATAGATTTTTATTAGAATTCTTAGGGGGGTTGCAGACTGCCAGAAATTGTGCAAATTGAGTTCACTTTTAGGGTTAGGGTTAGTGCTAGGGAATCATGGGAATTGTTTTTTTTTTCCTGAGACATTCTGAGCCTTCTCTGTCAGAGAGTTCTGGTGCCACAATAAAGTACAGTTCCCATGATTCCCTAGCACTAACCCTAAAAGTGGACTCAATTTGCCCTATTTCTGGCAGTCTGCAACCCATAGTGTCCCTTGAGAGCAATATTCTTGAAAAGCAAACCTATTTTTATCTATATATAAATATGTTTCATAATTTACAAATATTTTTTATGAACTTAACTGTAACTAAATTTAGTTTTATACACTGAGAAGACTATGAACTCATTCTCATAGCAATACTCTGCAGAAACTGTCTTCTTTGTTGAATGAATACAATGTAAGTTCAAAAGTAAACTGCTGATGTGAGGGGAATTCAATCATATGTTATTATTGTTGTTATTATTATTACAGTTTATTTATATAGTGCTGTAAATTTACACAGCACTGTACATACAGTCTATAAAATAGATAAAAATATATAAAAAGCCTGCCGATGGCGTACATTCAACAAAATAATAAAATACATATTAATACAAAGAAGGCAACAAATTAAAAACATCAAATAATCATCATACAATGCCTGAGAATGCTTCTTTCCTCTATTAGTGTGGGAATATCTAGGCACTATTATCTTGGTGCTTTTCCCTTCTTAACCTGCTGATGAAAAACCTCCAAACAACCTAGCCATCAAACTTATATTTGCCATCTGCTCTTTTCATTAGTAGAAGCAAAGAAGGAAAAGACCTGCCTCTCTGTTTCCAGAACCAAAAGCCTGAAAATTAAATGCTGCCCTAGACCGTTCATTCAAAATCTTGTAAAGAGATTTTTACAAGAATTAAATAAACAAGATTATATAAGAATTACTAAATAAACAGGATTAAATAAGAATTTTAAGGATTAAGCAAACAAAAGTGCTAGCTCAAGAAGCAGTTGGTAGTTTTGGGCTTTTTAATTTAGAAAGGGAAGACATGACAAAAATTTCTAAAATAATTTCACAAGGGAAAAAGAATGGATAGACAAATGTATTTCACCTTTCTCATGATGTTAGCACTCAGCAACTAATTAAAAATAGAAATGATAATAACTGATGGTAGAACACATTTTTATATGTAGAAAATCCCAGGCTTAATCCCTGGCATCTGCAAGTAGGACTGGAAAAGACTCCTGTCTTTAATCCCAGAGAATTGCTGAATCTGAAGATTGGGGTAGGAATTGTTCAGCCCCTCAGACTGTAACTCCCAGCTGTTCTAGCTGGCATAGCAATAGTGGGAATGCTGTGAGCTCCAATTCAACAACATCTAGAGATTTACAAAATTCCCACCCTGATGTATATAGACAGTACTGAGCCACATGGACCATTGATCTGGTAAAAGGAAAACTAATTGATTGCAAAAGATTCAAGACAAGCATAGACTAAAAGAGTACACAGTATTGGTGATATTCATAAAGAATACGTTATACTAGACCTCAGCATTCAGAAGAAGCATGTCAAGTAAAAACTACAGTTGACCCTCTACATCACAGATTCTGTATCCATGGATTCAATCATCCACCATTTGAATTTTTTTTTTAAATATATCATTTTCAAAAAGCAAACCTTGATTTTGCCATATTGTATAAGGGACACTATTTTACTGAGCCATTGTATTTAATTGGACTTGAGCATGCATGGATTTTGGTGGCCACAGGGATCCTGGAATCAAACCGCAGCAGATACCAAGGTTCTGTTGTAGTTATAAGGGAAGTGAGAATGGAAGAGGGCTACTTTCTTAAGATTTTGCTTGTGGGGTTCTCAGTGCC
Source organism: Phrynosoma platyrhinos (assembly GCA_020142125.1). NCBI lineage: Eukaryota > Metazoa > Chordata > Lepidosauria > Squamata > Phrynosomatidae > Phrynosoma > Phrynosoma platyrhinos. Next base: position 120,885,609 of record CM034701.1, on the reverse strand, counting down.
ATCTCATCATCCAGTGCGAAAAGCAAGATTCTGGGCAGATGGGCCACTAGTCTGATTTAGCAGGATTCTTCTTGTATAATTGCCAGCCTGAAACATGAAGTGCATTTGAAGTTGCAGGCTATTCCAGCTTTTGCTCTTAATGTGTTTTCAGTGGTGAGTGGTAAAAAAGATAGAAGAGCTGGAAAAACCAGCAAAAGGTAGAAGCAGAGGTCTGTGTTGTTTGAATCTCCCATAAAATTTACTGAATGAGGTAGAGTGATGGCAAAATACAAGCTTTGTCTGAAACTGTTATTTTTAAGATGAGCAGAGCAACAAATTCTTGCTGAAGCCGCTGGGAGCAGCATCTCCCCCGTCCTTTCACCACTTAGGAATGCAGCCTGCAGCGTTCGGCTTGAATTCCAGACCGGAGG
>CM034701.1:120869025-120883409 GCA_020142125.1 Phrynosoma platyrhinos | reverse complement strand
GAGAGACTCCCCAGCAGAATATAAGCCTTTTGTTCCCTTGGGAGTTGAACACGTCTCATCTGGGCTTGATTAAACAAATCTTAGATGATCTCCAGGTGCTTTTCCGGAGACTGACCATGCTGCATCTTGCACACATAAAGCCGCCTGCATCAAATCATCTTTGACAAGGCTGTGCTGGATTGATGTATATCTTTAAGAGTTTCCGAGACTTCTTTGGCAGTCATTTTATCTCTGACATAATTTATCTGATTTGGAGAGACTGATAACAAGATAGTAGCTTTGGCTTTTTGGTCATTTTCCAGATCTGCTGCTGTGGCTCCAGCTTGGATTCCCGCTTGGATTATGGCCCCCAAACCTTCCCGAACCAACAATGATTCTGCATATGTTTTCCAGGCACTTTAGTTTGTCTCATCCAATTTGGGAAACTTAGCCACCTCCATAATTAATCAATTAGTACTCAAGAGAGTCCTGGCAGCTTTCCCAGCTTTCACTATCTATAGGGTGTTAAGACACAAATCACAGTCCTTTGATCTTCCGGCTTCAGACAGCTTAAAAAATAAACAGCAGAACCAGGGCCTTTTACTCTAGGCTGACGAAGTCCAGCAGCCTCCTGCATCCTCCAGCAGTGCAGCAGAAGCGTACTGGGCCCATACACACTGTTATTTTTAAGATGAGCAGAGCAATAAATCTTTGCTGAAGCTGCTGTGAGCAGCATCTCCCCCTCCTTTCGTCTCACTACTTAGGAATGCAGCCTGCAGCGTTCGGCTTGAATTCCAGACCGGAGGCAGAAGTTGGCTCTGAAGAAGCACATTTTATTTCTTTAGTTGCAGTAAAAACATAGTAACTATTTACAAAAGAAATTAGTCCATCAGCAGAAAAGAATCTTACAAAATTAACCATTTAACAGGCATAAGAAAAAGAACACAGCTCCACCCCGCAAGCTGAGGGCTCAATTGATTTGTGGACATTTGTAAACAGCCTCAAAGTCCAGCCTCTTCTTGTGACTTGTAGTCATGTGGGTGATGGTTCTCACAATCCCTGATGATCTAATTTGTTTACAGTTAGCCTGTCTGTGTTCCCAAGCCTGCTTTGTCCTTGATTATCTGCTATAAGTTGTTTTTTGTACTACACCTGCAAGCAAAAACTTTCCCAGCTAACAAGATTTCCCACATCTGTACATTTCCAGTGACTACAAATCCCAACAGAAACTACTTTTATGGTCAAATTAATAACTAAGGGGCAAGAATGATACAAGAATGATACAACATACACTGAAAATCAATATGAATGCATGTAAAATAAGTACATTTGACTGCTAATGTACATGCACAAAAATACTGTTCCTTGCCTGGACATTACAGGTGATATCTGAGCATTCCCTGAACACCTACATTGTTCATCTGCATAGATTTTGGAGGAATCTTGTTTGGTGGAGAAAGACTAGTTTATTGTGGATGACAGCCAACATCAACAGAATTTAAAAAGTATCATTATTTCATTATATCATTGTTTTTCCTCTTCAGGGTAGAAGGAGTATCTAGAGAACAGAGATTCCCATCAAAATCCTTGGTCTACTCAGAATTAGATTCCATTGAGTTCAATGGGACCTTACTCTGAGGTGAATGTGTATAGGATTGTAGCCTCCATTATTAATTCACAGGATTGGACTGCTGCTAGCTTAAGCCTCAAGTGTACCACCAGATGCCATTAGGCAGAGTCAATTGCCTCAGGTGGCAGATGGTGAAGATACAGCGTGGCAACCTGACACTCATTCCTTCTGAGTTTCTATAGCCATTTCCTTCTCTTGAAATCTTCACCCCTGAATCAGCCAGAAGCTCACAGGGAATGCTCGCAGGGAATGCTATTCAGTTGCTGCCGTTGAAGTAACGTTCATTTACCAGTCACTGTATAGACTGGAGGGAACATCTTTTTATCTTTCACTCCAGGCAGCAAAATAATTTGGATCATCCCTGCTGACTTTGGACAAGTCACAGGCTTGCATTCTGATGCAATAGCATACCGGAGAAAAGCTAAAGGGGAGCTCATTATTTCACCTGTGTCTCCCACTTAGAGTATAATTTAAGCCAAGATTAGAGCCAAGTAGTTTCTCTACCCAGAATTCTGTTTCCATCTACCAGGACATTGGGGGGGGGGCAATGACAATTGCTGTTATCCCCAACAACTTGTATTCAAAATTATAATGCCCCTGAACAAGAAAACTCTGTTTGGCTATTATGACTTAAAGTTCCTCCAAATGAAATAAAAGTCTCAGGAAATGCTGAGATTTGTTCCAATACAAACCAGTTTTGTTGTCCTGATATACAGTTGGCCCTTCGTTTTCATGAGGGATCCATTCTGCCCGCCCCCCTGCAAAAATGGAGACTCGCAAATATTCAAGCCCCATGCCTGCAGGGGGTGCCCCATTGATTTAAATGGAGGTCGCCCCTCCATGGATATGCAAAACCATGGACTTCAAGTACGCGAGAACGGAGGGGTGACTGTACAGTGAAATCCAGGTACTACCAAAGACATTTTCTTCCCATTTCATAAGTGAGTTTATTTTTAACCCAATACATTCTGAAATGTAAAGTTACTGGGTGGTGTGTTTCTTGTCTCAAAGTCAGTAAAGATGGCTGCAAACAAATACAGCTATTGTTTCCAGGACACAGATTCAACAGAGATCAAATGAACAAAAGATAAATGTCAGTGCTGAAGCAAAATGTTTCTCTAAACATTTCTTCTTATTACAGAGTAAATAATTAGTTTACTGAATTAGTTTTCAATAGTATGCTTGTTTTCCCAGGTATTGAGACCACTATTAATTCCAACTACAGATGCAAATAACTGTGCTTCTTATGACCAAATCCAAGGAATTATTAATAATTCTACAATCTTACAACCATTAGCAAGTTGTTCTGGTGGTAAGTGGTTTTGAAATATGAATTCTGACATGTGTGTATCTGTTGAGTTTTTTCCTTGCTCTTTTTTTAAATCCTTACATAGGGAAGTTTAATTACTGTGTAATAAGACCATTCTCCATCCACCTGTGCTACAAGCTCCTAAGCGGGTTGCGACTGCTATGGAGAGTTCTTCTAACCACAAAATGAGTTCTCTCATTCTGCAGGCTAGGCCTCCAGTGTCATATCTCATCAGTTCTGGTCTTGTTACTGACAGAAAGCACAGAATTTATTTTTTTATTTCTAGGATATTATATTTTTGTGTTTCATTTACATCTTAATTTTTCTTCAGGCTTTACTTTGTATTCATATTCATTTTACATGTAAGTTTAATTTTTAAAAAAGAATAGAAATCGCAAAGATCAAATTACAATTTAGTAGGAAAAAAATGTCACTGAAACTCCTTTGGAAAGAGAATTCTGATATGATAAGGGGAAATAAATGGAGGCAAGAAAGGCTGCGATTCCATCATTTTCCCTGCATTGAATTGATTATAGTCAAGCTGAGATCCCAAATGAATGCTGATGGAGTATAAATCTCCATCAGTGTTCTCTTGCCAGCCTTTTCTTTTGGTCTCTATACACAACCCCAACTGATGGCATTCAGCTCCCTCCCCATGGCCAGTTGGTGGCTGGTGGGTCTGGTGAATTCTCAGGCAACATCTAACTACAATTTTGCAACCACAAGAAAAGAAAAGACTTGTTGCTTTTCCAATCTGCCACTGTACTGATTGGCAGTTTAAGAGGGTGATGGCTTTCATCCCCCACCCCCCCGTTCTGCCCCCAACTGTAAAAATGCAGCTGAATTGACTGGAATTCCTGTGCCACAAGCAGCAGCTAATTGACTGCAGGGATGTTCTTCATACCATTAATTGGAATTGCATGGTTGCATTGCATAAAAAGGTACTGGATACCTCTTTCTGAAACAACCTTAAAATCACATACACTGGCATAACAGAAAATTGCACTAGTGTATGTCAACTGGAGGATGCTAGTCTCTGTCTGAGAAGAACCAGTCACATCTAATATTTCCCACATAAAGTCAGAATTGGAAGGGATCCCAAGGCCATTGAGCCCAACCCGCCCCCTCTATGCAGGATGCCCAGGTAGAGCATCCCCAGCAGGTAGCTGTTCAGCCTCTTTTTGAAGATGTCCAGAGAAGGAAATCCCACCACCTCCTGAGGCAATTGATTCCATTCCCAAACCACTCTTACTGTCAAGATGTTCTTCCTAATGTTCAATTGAAATATATTCTTCTGTATCTTCACACCATTAGACTTGTTCCTATCCTCTGGGGAAGCAGAGAACAAGCCTGCCCCCTCCTCTCTGTGACAGCCCTTGAGATATTTGGGGAGTGCAATCATGTCACTCCTCAGTCTTCTCTTCATCAAGCTGAATATGCCCAGCTCCTTCAAGCTTTCCTCATATATTGTGTTTTTCATACTTCTCATCCTCATTGCCTCCTCTAACTTGTGTATAACTTTCTTAAAATGCAGCATCCAGAATGGAATGCAGTATTCCAGATGAGGCCTGACCAGTGCCAGCCACAGTGGGACCATTACTTCCTTCAACTTAGAAACTATGCTTCAGTTAATGCAGGCTGAAATAACATTATACATAACATTTAAGAGTCAGTGTGGCATAGTGATTTGAGTTTTCGGTTGCAACTCTGGAGACCAGGGTACTATTCCCAACTCAGCCATGAAACCCACTGGGTGACCTTGGGCAAGTCACACTCTCTCAGCCTCAGAGGAAGGCAGTGGCAAACCTCCTCTAAACAAATCTTGCCAAGAGAACCCTGTGAGAAGCTCACCATAAGTCAGAAACAACTTGAAGGAACACAGCAGCAACAGCATAATAACATTTGCCTTTTTTTGCTGCAGCATCACATTGATGGCTCATGTTCAGTTTATGGTCAACAATAATCCCAAGATGCTTTTATGTATGTAGTACTGCTGAGCCATGTAGACCTAGAAAGGTCTAGGTTATCTAGATTCTCTTACTGATCCTCTTGTAAGGAATGTCACCGACACTCAGTGAGGGTGTCTCCTGTACCTATGCATTTTGTTTTTGTGACCTAACTGTAGAATTTTGCATTTGTCTCTAGTAAATTTAATTTTATTAGTTTCTGCCCAATTTTCTAGTTTATCTGGGTTCTTTTGAATTCTTTTCTTACATTCCAATGTGTTAACAACCCTTACCAGTTTTGTGTCATCTGTAAACTTGATAAAGATTCCCTCCATTAATTTTTCTTTTACTCTGTTTTGCATAATAGAATCTTGCAATGGTATCTCTGATTTATCTCAGGATGATGCTGCTGTCTGTGATGAACTTGTAAGTATACATTCCCCACCTCCATTTTACTACTTTGCCTGCATCTGTGTATTGGAGTTACAGTTGCATAAGCAAGAGCTCACCTATGGTAATTTTTGCCAATTGCTATGCCCTCTTGATGGCTTTCTGTTGCTGTACAAAGGTTTGTTTTTAGTCTGCTGATTTGCTATATTTTAAGATTCCTTTTGTTTTATCTGAATTATGTTTGCCTGGTGTTTTAATTTTTTATTTTTATCATATTCATTTTACTCTGATTTGTTTCACTGTTTCTATGCATTTTTAATTGAAAGGACGGATAGAAATACTATAAATACACAAGGAAGAAAGCACCAAATCATGAAGACAATAGCTAGCTTCTTATCCTAAGACTACAAAGTTTATTCATGAGACTTGGTGAAGGACTTTGTCAAAAGTGTTTTGGAAGTCCAAGAATATAACTAGCAGGTCATGAAGTAGGACTCCTTTAATGAAAGAGTTCCAAAGACTAGGCACAGCTACCGAGAAGGCCAGTGTCATCATCCTGACCAAATGTAGTTCAGAGGTGGAAGATAAGAAGAAACAACTCCAGAAGATCTTAGTGGCTCACATGGGAAGAAGCATATATTGGTGGTCCTTGGTCTATTCTGATCCTAAGGAATTTAAGAATTTAAATATTATAAGTAGTTTTTGAATTTGAACACAAAATGTACTGAAAGCCGATGATCCCATTATAATAAGGAAGTCACATAAAGGTGAATACATGCTTCAAAGAATGTTTCATTTTCAGATTCAACTTTGACAGATAGTTTGATTGGAGTAGGAGATGAACATAGGGTATTATAGGTTTCCTGGAAGCATCTGTCTAGCTTTTGGGGGAAATAGGGTGCTGGAGTAAAAAAGTGATTAAGGAAGGCGTGTTTTATGTTCCTAGAAATAATGCTGCTTCTAGGAAGCAGATGTAAATGTTTGAAGGATTAATACTTATATTGAATCCTAAAAATCAATAAAGTGGAAAGTTATGATTACTTGATATGATATTTGTATTTATTAAAACTCAAGACAGTGTGGAAAATTAATTATTGTTTTCAGATTGTTTCCTCATGCTTCAGATGCTTCCCCATGTTTATTTATTTTCTTTATTATTCTGTAGAATATACTGAATATTTATTTTAAAAAATAGCTGTAAGAATGACCATTTAAATTTCCAATTCTACATAAATTAATATTTATTATTAATTGTACTATTTAAGGAGGTTTTTTCTTCAGTTTTCTTAACATTGCAAAACAAAACAGAACAACTCAAAACATCTGTTCTTTAACACAAACTTATTTACATTTCAGGCTGAAGTCAGAGAGGCAGTTGTTAGCATTACATCTAATGACACAGAAGGAATTTTTCAAAATTCAGATAGTGGAGAAAACAGCCACAGCCTACCCATTTCACATGCAGTAGAGGATGGAGCCAACTGTTCACAGAGAAATTATCCCAGTTCCCAAGTGGTAATTACTATAACTGATCCTGATAGTACTCTGTATAACTGTTATTTTTATTTCAGTGGAACTAAGAAATATTTTATAGAACAACCTGCTCTGGGTGGTACCCACACAGACAATAAAAAAAGTTCTGTGAGGAAGTTCTATGTGCATCAGTGGATGTAGAGTTGGGGGCAGCATGCCAGAGATATGCCAGTACATGGGGTTTAGGCTTCCCTTTTGCCTCCTCCTCCTTTCTCTCATACATATACAGGCATTTAAACACAAGCTAACTTCTTTTTGTGTTATGTAGTGCATAAATAAAATCAGAGCCCTAAACAAATTTACCCCTGACAGTTTATGGTACTTACTCTCCAGTAAGTGTGCATAGGACCAGTGGTGTCACTAGGATTGATGTGACTCAATGTGGTATTCTCCCATTTCTTCCATACAGAATCCTTAATAATGCTTTTTTGTGCTAATGTTACTTGTAAATTGTAATTCCCATATACCACTGAATGTAATGCTAATAGTTGTGATATAAACCACTAGCAAAATTAAAATCATACATTCAAATTACAATATCATATGCACAACCTAAATTTATTTACATATACATAGTGAAGATTTGGTTAAAATACGATATTTTCAAAGATAATTTCAAAAAAATAAAAATAAAAAAATAAAAATTTGAAATTTTAATTTTAAAAAATTCTGGGGCCTCTCCTTTCTCCTCTCATTGAGCTTCACCCCACTCCCTCCATCACTTAAAGCATTTTAAAGGGAAGCAGATGAATGCCACAGCCTGGTTTTGTCAAAAGGTAGATGTTTGAGGAGCAGTAGTGTCACCACCCTCCTTAGGGTGTCACTTGGTGCAATCCACAACTCCAGCAACCCCCAAGTGACACCACTGCATAGGACTGAATCTAAGTTTGATTAACAAAAATTAAAAAGATACTTTTTTGGTACAATGAGGTTGTTTCTAAGCATGGCATGCCAATCCTCCCAACAATATTTCAGCTTTAAAAACAAACTAACTTTATTTTTAAGGGGGGGAGGACAGTTGAGGGTAAGAGGAGTTATTGTAATGTATTTTGTGTGTGTGTGTGTGTGCATGTGTTTTTATGTTTATGTGTTTATCTGTGTTTTGTGTATTGTGTTTTTGTTATTTTTGAACAATGAATAAAAATTATTTTAACAGAAACAAACTAACAGTGACATTTCATTAAGAACTTCTTTGTATAAGTAACTGTGCCGTACTGAAAAGGAAAACTACAAAAAAATCATACTTGTTTATGCGTTCCAGATAATCTGTCAGCTGAAGAGTGGTACTCATATACTCTGCATAAACAATACTGAAACAAGAGAGTTGAAAGCAGTTCATTTGGTTCCTCCAAATCAAGAGCAGCAAAAGTATCTTCAGCCAGGTATTGCAGTTCTAGAAAATAAAAACAATATATAGATATTATCCTAATTATTTAATATTTTGCTAATGTGTAACTGCCTATGGAAGTGTACCTTCTGCATATGAAGGTGAAATAGGTTCAGGTCCCAAAACACTTTACTTGATAAAACGTACAGTTAGTGGAACTTAATAGAAGAACATTGATTTTCTCAGGGATTGGGGCTCACAACTCAGTCATGATCTTACCTAAGGTAAATAATACTAGAATGCTATGATTACTTGTCTGAGAGGGAAAGAAAAAGACTGGCATGCAGAGAGAAATGGAGGAAAATTGTTTAAAAACTGAGAGATCTAGAAAAGACAGAAGAACAAAGGACAACCCCAGGTACAGATGCCACAAAAGTTTAAAGAAAGAAACCATATCATTTAAATAATTAAAAGCAACCCATATCCTATAGATTGTGTTTAAGATTACATTTTGGGCTGAAAAGAATGAAGGCCTCAGATCTAAGCTAATCATGCTCTTACTGCACTACATATACAGAGGCATGATCCATATCAAATTTTATTAATATTTTTCTCATAATTCAGTATATGAGCATTGTTGGCTCAAGGATCTTACAGGCCCTCAGTGGGCCTTCTTAATGTAGAAGAAATAGAACATGCAAACTGAGAATTCTCTTAACACACTCTTTGACATTCTCAATCTTTACTGACCTGCGCATAGTGAGAACTGTCATGAGCACACATACCAGATTTGAAGTGCTCTATCCTCTGGATATGGAGCCTTCAACTATCACAGTATTATCTCCCAGGATGGCAGGAGCATTCAGTCAAGGATGCTAATAAAAAGAGGCATCGTTGTTGAAATGTTTCCAAGTAGGGTAGAGGCAAGCAGCACCCTGTAAGCACTTCCACTCTATCTTGCCCTCCTCATGGCCCAGAAACATACTGGAGGCAAAACAGATGGGAGCATAGGAAAGATAGGGACTTCTCAGCCCCCGCTCCACAACTCCTGATATTTGTGTAAACAAACAAACAAACAAAAAAGTCAGATGTTATTCACATTCCCACTGGAATTGTGAAGTCCAGTTTTATTTTTAGTATGAAACTCCCATAACCCCACATCAGGAACCAATAATATGTACCTTATTGTCATGTAGTGCATGAGTGACATTTTTGCTGGACTTTGACCCCTTTATTGGAGTACATTACTCCAGCACAAACCAATATTTTTATATATTTGTATATTGTTGTCAAAACATTATTGTTTATGATTCTACACTGTCTTGTTCATATTTGTTGAGAATGATCTAGAAATATTAAAATAAATGAATATTATAAATAAACTGAGGAAGGTAAAGTGTATGGCATTCCAAGACTAAAAAGAACAACATTGAGAGGAAACAACATTGAAATGAACAGCATTGTGAGGAAACAGACGTAGCCTTCTGCTCTTTGTAATAGATAGATAGATAGATAGATACAGCATTCAGATACTACAACAAGGAAGTGGTTATATCTGCTATGTTTTTCTTAATTTTAAATTTTCTTAAGTCTAAGTTTAATTTTTTCTTTAAATTAAAAATATAAATGCTCACAAAATAGATTGGGGATTATTGGGGAGGAGGGGAGGGCTGTGTCATTACTGTGGTTCAACCAACCACTCTTCTTAAATATGGAGTCATATCATCCACCCATGGTCTACTTAATGTTATCACACCTTTTATATCCCGCCTTTCTCCTACAATGCAATATTTGGAAAATTTAAAATAATTTGTTCTGTTACATGTTATGTTTTTTGACAAGTTACCCATTGACATTACTCATCACAGCATTTTAAAAGTAACTTTAAAAACAGAGCATTGCTTTTGTACTATTTTGAGGAGGAATAATTCTCAAGTCTGATGTGAAAACATGAAAATTCCTGTAAAAATGCCTCTTGAAATTTCCTCAAAGGTAGCCTTTAAAACATAAACATAACATAAAGAAAACAAAAATAATGTCCACAGAAAACTTACACACATTCAAATTAGACAATGAGGAAATAGAAATAGTAAAAGAGTACTCATACCTGGGATCAAACATTGATTGGAATGGGGACTGCAGCCAGGAAATCAGAAGAAGATTAAGAATGGAGAGAGCAGATATGAAAGAACTAGAAAAGATCCTAAAATACAAAGACATACAACTCAGAACAAAAGTCAGAATCATACAAGCCATCATATTCCCTGTTACCATGTATAGATGTGAGAACTGGACAGTCAAGAAAGAAGATAGGAGGAAAATCAACTCATTTGAGATAATGTGGTGCTGGAGAAGAGTGCTGAGGATTCCATGGACAGTCAAAAGGACAAACAATGATTCATCAAGCCAGAAATATCCCTAGAAGCCAAGATGACAAGACTTAAACTGTCATACTTTGGACACATCATGAGAAGGCATGAATCATTGGAAAAGACAATAATGTTAGGAAAGGTGGAGGGAAGTAGAAAGAGAGGAAGGTCACATGGTAGATGGATGGACTTTATTAAAGAGACCACGAATATGAGTTTGCAGGAGCTGAGCAGAGCAGTAGAGGATGGGGGCGGGGGGGGGGGCAGACAGGCCTGGAGATATCTCATCCATAGGGTCGCCATGGGTTGAGATTGATGCGAAGGCAGTTAACAACAACAAAGACTTTAAAAAGTAACTAGAAAATGCTACCTATTTCACAAAGTACTTTATTTCCTTATGTTACACTGATTTTGAAATGCTACTTTCTTACAACCTCCTCACCACCCTGTGATGTCATTGTGTGTGCAGAGAGGGACTGCATTCAAGTTACCTGTCAACATGTGGCAAACCCATGAATTTCACAGGGTTTTCTTAGGTAAAGGAATACTTAGAGATGGCTATGCCAGGTCCTTCCACTGAAATATAGCCTACAGAACAGGGTATTCACTGGTGGTCTCCCACCCAAGTACTAAGCAAGGCTGACCCTGCACAGCACCCAAGATCAGATAGGATCTGATGTCTTCAGGATCTTTAGGCTCCTTAGATAAGTAATTACAAGTAACCTGTTACCTCTAAGGTCTGCATAAAAGTACATGTAGTATTGGAAGGTTGCAGTATTCTCATAAGAGAATTATGAGCTTCTGGATTAGAAAATGTCTAGACTGAACAGAACAGTTCAGAAACAATACTCATTTAGACTACCATGAAATTACAGTACTTTATTGAAACAGACTGTGGAAACCATGGAAAGTAAAATAACTATCTGCATTTATTCTAACTGCCCACCAGATGTCAATGTTTTATCAATGATAAAGACATTTGGTAAACCAATGATATAATTATCTAACAAGATGCTAATGGTCAAAATAATGGCAGCATTTCAAACAGCATTTTTTTCCACTACAAGATTATTTTCTATGATTTGTGTCATGTAATAATTTTTTCCTTTGAACAATGATACCAGTAAAAAATCTAAGAGGAAGGAAACTTTCCTGGATTTTCTTTTTAGAAATTTTGATAGTCAAGAGAACCTCTAAAATTTTACCAAATACGTTACACATTTAGAATGCCTGCAAACAGCTCTGCAACGCCATACATCACTTGCAATTGCAGTATTGTACTGTTATAAAGTAGTAGTAGTAGTAGTAGTACAGTCCTATATATCATGATTATATCAGGGCAGTGGCAAATTTCCCTATCCACAAGCCTGTGGTTGAATGACATCAGAGGGATAGACCCTCATATCAGGGTCCTCCCTTGCCCTCTTCCCAGAGTGGGAGTAAGAACGGGCAGTACTCCAAGGAGCTCCTGGAAGTCATAGCGGAGAATAATCTCAGTTATCACAGGCAGCAGGGATTCCTTTGATCTAGGAGGCAACAGTGCTTTTGCATGGGTGGGGCAGGGACCCAGATCCATGGTGGGCCACATAAAGCCAAGAGCTAAGACAACCCAACCTGCTCTGATGCTGCAGCAATTACCATTTATTTGTTTATTTGTTTAGCATTTTAAGTGTGTTTTAAATTGTCATTGTTTAATAGTATTTTAAGGGGTGGGTGGGATTGTGGGATATGAAATGTATATTTTAATGTTGTAAGCCGCCCCAGTTGCGTTAGCAGAGGGGCAGGATAAAAATACATATTATTATTATTATTTTATTAAGAGCTGAAAATTCTTCTCTTCTGTTAGAGGTACCATTGAGTTCAGTGCATGCTTATTCTCAGACAAATGGTTATAGAATTGTAGCTTACCCATGTTTATAGTACACTGTAACTGAAGGTACATTCATTGGACACTATTGAGCATAGCAGAAAAAATAGCAGCTGAATATATCATCCAGACTGACATTTTTTCATGCTATCTGTTATTGATTTACACTGAAGAAGGAGGCATTCCATATCACATCCTTCCAACCCTTTTCTACCCATTTAAAAGTGCAGACTATTTTTAGTTTATGTCGGTGTGGTGTAGTGGTTTCAATGTTGGACTACAACTCTGGAGATCAGAGACTAATTCCCCACTTGGCCATGGAAACTCACTGGGTGACCTTGTGCAAGTCATACACTCTCAGCCCCAGAAAAGCTCATGATAGGTTCACCTTAGAGTTGCCATGAGTCATAAGCACACAACAATTACTAATTGTACCTGTTCACCTGAAATCTACTTGGTTTGCTTTGATATTGGTTGAAAGAAGTAACTAAAACTAAAATGACACACATACAACCATATGTTTCACAGAGGGGCAGCATAAAAATAAATTTTATTATTTATTATTATGTATTCTGGAGCTGAGATGCAGAACCTCGGGGTCTGAGACTGAATCCAGTCTTTGCAATCCCGGTCCTGCCCTTTGGGATTGCCCATATCACCATTCTCCCTTCCCCATGATACAATTTAGTTACTTGTTTCCCACTTTTTAAACAGGATTTTCCTACCTGAAAAGATTGAAATGTTTCTTCTAAGGCTTACTCACTGTCCATAAGAGCTTTAAACTAAAATATTCTGGTATTTTTGTCTTTTGGTCCCTCACATTGTTTCATCAGTGAAATGCCCCCTCCCAGCTTCCCTGAAACTGAATTTGGATGAAAGAGGTTCCTCTTCACTATACTGAAATTAAGTAATCCTTGACTGGAAAATACAATTTTCAGCACAGTGCATCTAATGTTCCAGTTCCATAATATTTTATCCTATACCGCTTGGGTCCAGGTTATTTGAAGCACTATATATCCCTGTATAAGCCTATCAGGGTTTTAAGATCATCTGGAGAGGCCCTCCACTGTGTCCCACCATCTTCTCAGGCTTGTTTGGTGGAAACAAGGGAGAGGGCTTTCCTAGACTTTGGGAACTCCCTCCCAGAGAGGCCAGGATGACCCTGTCCCTCTGTCTTTCCAGTGGCAAGTTAAAACATTTTTGTGCCACCAGGTCTTTACAGACAGTTGAGACTGGGCTCTTAGTGCTGTGGTGCTGGTTTTGACATTTTAAGGGTCTATATATAGTTTTATTTTTATTGCTTTGATGTGATTTGGTATTTTTAATTGTTTTAATATGTACTGTTTTTAAATGCTTATCTGTTTTTAATTGTATTTTATTCTATTAATGAGTAATGTGTTTTAATACTATACTAGTTTAATTCTATTTTAATGCTACTTTTGTATGTTTTTAATTGGATTGTTTTTCAGTTTGTAAGCCACTTTGTGTCCCAATTGGGGGGGGGGAAGCAGGATGATGATAATGATGATATATGCAGATATTTTTTAAACAAAGTAAAACCAAAGCTTGCTATTTATGAACCTGAATATGCATGTGACAAAAAAATGTAAAAAGATATGTATTGGAACAGTTAGGAACAACTTTTTTAGATACATGAATCCTCAAGAGGCCTGTACCTCAAGATGCTGCAGCTCCTGCACTCACTTAGGGGGGATGCAGATGGGCAGCCCTGGGCGGCCCTGGGAAGTGGAGGATTGAGGCCGAGGCTGCCGGACAGCGTGGCCTCGATCCTCTCTTTTGCTGGCCCGGAAAGGAGCGGCAAAATGCCACTCCTTTCAAAGCCGGCAAAAGGTCGCTCCAAGAGCCACTGCGTGGCTCTTTGGTGCCCCTTCCGGCGCAGCGCATCAAAAGGCTGCGCCGGAGGGATGTCCTGACGCTGCACGCTGTGCGTAACGGCACGCAGCACCAGGACGTCTTCGGGAGGGGTTGAGGTGGCCGGCGTGTGGCTGCCTCTCCCCATCCCTGCCTCTAGGA
>CM034701.1:120799775-120812672 GCA_020142125.1 Phrynosoma platyrhinos | reverse complement strand
TCATCAGGACTATCAGATGTGCTGGCACTCCTATGTCTTTAAGGGCGTCCCATAACATTTCATGATCTATGCAGCCAAAGGCTTTGCTATAGTCTATATAAAGCACATGCTGATTTTCTTTTGGAATTCCCTGGTACACTCTATTAGCCATCGTATGTTTGCAATGTGGTGTCTAGTACCTCTTCCTAAACCCCACGTAGACCTCTGGGATTTCTCTTTCCATGTATGGTTGGAGTCTATGTTGCAGAATTTTGAGTATAATTTTGCTTGCCTGGGAGATCAGTGCTATGGTCCTATGGTTGTTGCAGTCTCTTGTGTCTCCCTTTTTGTGGATGGAGATGTATATTAATTGCTTCCAATTTGTTGGCCATCGTTTTGTTTTCCATATCTGTCGAAATATGTTGGTCAGCACTAAAGTTGACTCTGTCAATGTGGATTGCAGTAGTTCAATTGGAATATCGTCTGTTCCTGATTATTTGTTTTTTGCTATTTCTCTTATTGCAGTTTCCAATAAGCTGGGATTCATCTTCATATGGCTCTTCATTTCATGTGTCCTTAATTTTGTCATTTCTTTGTGTATTGCATCCAACGTCTTTTCATTCCTTCTTAGTCTTGAATTATGTTGTTTTTATTGTCATAGAGCATCCTGGTCTGTTTGAATTTTCCTTTGATTTCTCGGATCTTGTGAAATAGGTCTTCTATTTCTCTGCATTATTTGTTGTAGTAATTTTCTTTATCTTTCCACACAAGCCGTTGTGCTATTGCATTCATAATTCTTAGTTTGATCCTATCTCCCTTTTGTTTTTCTTCTCTTCTCTTTATTGCTTGTAATGTTTTTTGTCATCCATTTTTTTCTTTCTTTTTGTTTATTGAAGTGTCTGTCTGCATTCTTCTATTATTATGTGCCTGGCTTCAGATTTGGTATCCCAATGAAATAGATGAAATTCCCCACTCCATCTCTTTAGACTGTGGGATTGAGGGTTCTCTGCCATTTGACATCTAACCTGTATGTGCTTGGAGGTACCTCTCATCACCCTCTGGTCACCTGGCTTCCTAACTCACGAGCAAAGGTGTAGTCCAGGGGTAGGCAACCTTTTTGAGCCAGGGGCCGGGTTGCTGTCCCTCAGACAATTGGGGGGCCGAAGCACCAAAAATAAATAAACAAATAAATGAATGAAAATAAAATTATATATTTTTTAAATTAAAGAAATATGCATTCACACTCTCTCAGCCCCAGAAAAGCCATGGTAAAACCCCTGCGGAGATTTTGCCAAGAAAACCCCAAGAACAAGTAATAACAACAATAATCAATATCATCATGGCGGGTGGTGGTGGCGGCGTCAGCAGCGGCGGGAGGACCGGCTTGGGGCCGGTCCAAAGGCCTCAGGGGGCCGCATCCAGCCCCCGGGCCTTAGGTTGCCTACCCCTGGTGTAGTCCAATCAGGCAGATTTAGCATTAACACTTGCTTAAGCATTTTAAGAATTGTTTTCTCCAGATTCTTAATATGGAATAATGGGTAGTCTGCTAACACAAATACACCTTACTTATTACTCTGAACAGACACTCTATTTTACTTAATATTCAAGTTTCAATGGCTTAAATCTTGCAAATTATATATCATGTGAGTGCTCAACCTGTGATTCCTTGAGCTCTCCTGCAGCCTGAGGTGGTAAAGTATAAAGAAGGTGGTAGAAATATAGAGAGCAGCACCAGGTACAGCAAGTTTGCTCCACATCTACTATGGCCCAAATGCTTGACTAAGAGGTTCTTTCAGAGCCAGTTATTATGGGAGAGATTCCCTGAGATTGCCTGTGCTGCTTTTGTACCCTATCCTTGCCTTCCTTTGAAGGCCCCAGAGCCAGGCATTTGGGTCCTATATGGCTCTCTAGAACCATGTATTGGCAGTTTTTCTGCTACATTATCACAGCAAAGATGTGTCTTGCCTGTCTCTCCAGAGGCCTTCAGTGCTGGGATTGGGGGGGGGGGGGGATATGGTAGGTGCTTCCCAGCTGCAATATTTGCCACAGCCAATAAGGATCCTAGGTCACCCCTTGCATCATCCCAGGAAGGCACTAATTCCACCTAATGGAATTTCACATTGGAAAATCATCTGGGGTGCTGGAGTGTTTAAGAGACTGGACTGAAAAACAGGGTGAAAATACTAAAGCAGTGAAGCAACAGACAGGAATGTTGAATTATTTCCTCCTCACATTTCTGTGTTGCAAATCTCTTATTACCACCTTTCTTGTATATATCCTCAGAAAAATGCTATTTTCACCTGTGCTTACTATTGTGCGTTGGTTGTTCAGCTCACATTACTTTCAACTCTGTATAACTAACACAAACCTATGTCTTTCTTTTCCCATTCTGGCTCCACCATCTACAAGCCTAATTTCTCTGCATACTTGTGTGAGTGTGTACATATGCACATGCACATGTGTTTACATACATACATACATACACACACCAGGCATCTGTGGAACCAAGTGACACTCAATTTTTTTAAAGTCTCCAAAGAATTGGAGTCTTTGGCTTTTTGCTGCAGCCTATTAGCACAACTAATATCTGGAGTTGCTTTATTTTATATGCCATTTTAGGCAAGTTGCCAATGACCTGTCTAAGTAAAAAGAAAGGGAAAGATAATAGCTGCAACTGCTGAATGGAAGTGAACAATAATTAAGAACAGTATCTTGTTTCACTTCAAAAAAAGAAAAGAATGAAGACTGATCTACCTATGGGGCCGCAACACTTTGGGCCACAAGGACAATATTAACTGTTAGTGGGTGGGGAAACCATGCACACAAATTTGCATGCATGGTCACATTGGTGTCAGTGGCGGAGAGGATTGCTATGTTCTTTAAACTCATCCCAGCAATCCTGCTCAAGATTGCCACAAGTTAGCCCTAACTGGGATTGCTGCTTCTGTGCCATAGTAAGACTTTCTATTCAGTTGGGATGGGGGAGACTCTGTGGTTGGGTCTACCACACATCAGGCCTTTCAGGGGTCACATGTAGGCCATAGCCTGCAAGTTGTGCACCCTTGCTATGATGAAGATCCTGCATTGTGCTGGACTGCAAATCCCTGCCAGGTATACTTGTCCTCCCAGAGTGCTCAATCAATCTGTCCTCAGGCTGGTTATCCCTCCCCAGGGCCATGCAGTAGTCAAGGGAGGAGGATGATGGGCAACCAGAGAGTGAAGTGGCTCCATTTCCACAACCAGCAGCAAGAAGAAGGCATCATCTTCCTGGACTTGTGGAGGAGCCATGTGAGGTTCAAGAGGATGCATGTTCCTTTCTGCAGCTGTGAGGAGGGGTTCCCTACCTGCAAACAGGTTGGCAGCTCCAGGAGGTAGTTGTAGCAAATGTATTTGAATTCTTCCATCTACCAAAACAAAACAAAAAAGTACATACAAGGGATGCCAGGCAGATACCTGTTACATACTATCAGGATGCCAGCCAGATACCTGTTTCTATAAAGAATAGGTTTGTGATTGAAAATGATTTCTAGAAGACAGCTGCTGTTCAAGATAGATCCTTTTGAAGGGTTTTGGGAAGAGATTCCAGGGGGATATATGCATTGTTTGACAATCACTAGGGTCCATTCCCCACCCCACCTCCCAATTACATGTGTGCCTTTATTTTAAATTAAAAAATGTGTCTTCTGGGTCACAGGAGATGAATTTCCCTATCACCCCTTTTGTAAGGGAGTAGTAGCACCCTTGTTATAGCTTTCTGCATAAGCTTCCAAGTGTTCCAGTAAAAGTGAAACAAGATGCAGCTGCTATTTTTTATTTATTTTGTCATTTATCTAAATTTGTTTTATCAAGCAAAAAAATCTTACAATATAACATTACTAGGGGGAAACAGACAAAAGGAATGTGACCACAAGTAGCATTGTATAAGATAAATGTAAAGAATAAATATCATTTTGTCTTGTTCAAAGCTCTGATTAGATATCTTAATTTATAATTCAGGGTATATACATTTTCTTTCAAGATTGATCTGTCTCTTCTGAAGAAACTGTTGTAGGTATGTTTTCAAGAGCCCCAGCTTCTGCAAAAACAAATTTTAAAAAAATAAATAAATGTAAATGCAGGCACACAGAGGAAAAAAGGAAAACATAGGAGCTCAGCAATAAATGTAGGAACAGACCATTTGTTTCAATAATAATGTAAGAAAAATAACAGCAGTAACAATATTAACAACAGCAATGGTTATGATAATTTTGATATCTGTCTGTCATATCTTCCCCAGAAAATCAAGAAAAAACATATATGATCATATTTTGTGGCTAACTTTCCCAGCCTATTTCTTGTAAATATGCATGAGTGTAGACATTGCTCAAGGCTTATATTACACAAAACTTACAATGTTCATTTTTAACTTACAGCTCCCAATATCCCTCAACCAGCATGGCTGCTAGTTGGCTGGCTGTGTGGTTCTGGGAGTTGTACCACAATAACTTAACTTTTCCAAGCTTTATTTAAATAATATGACAAACACTGGATGTGTTTTTCTTTCTGGATGCTACTTCATGTGAATAACCCCACTATGAACAGCCTCGTTGAATATCAGTTTATATGGTGCTAATGCCTTCTTGAGGAAACATATTTTGCAGATTGGCCTGGCTTTGACTCAAAGAATGCTTCACAGCACTGGTACCAGGCTTCCAATTACTGGCCTGCCTTTCATCTTGCTGTTATTAGTCCCTCATTGCACTAATAATTTTATATGCATATTATATGCAGCACACATTTCAGAAAGAAAAATCACATTGCTTAAAAACCCCAAGAAATTTTGGAATTCAGAAAAACCAATTTCTCTCACCTGTAATTTCCCTCATATAATTAGGAAACTATTATTCTTTCTTGGCAAAGAGTGTGTATTTTTTAAACCAACTATAGTTCCCCCCTCAATTATTTACACAAAAGCATTAAGTAATCTTTTAAGACCCTGCTAGGTCTGAAGGGATATTTACCAAGGTCACGATCAAAGCTTCAAGTGTCATATGTATTAGTGATAAATAACTATTCATTGTTTGTATCCCACCTTTGGACCCTCCGGACTGCTTACAACATTAAAATCATGAAATCAGAGAGCTAGAGAATAAAGAGCATGTAAGGACTAAACGAAATTAAAGACTTGGTGGAATAACAATGTTATTACTGCCCACTAAAAGTAATAATTGAGGGAGACAACCAGGCCACTTCTGGGAATGTCAGGGCTCCAAAATCAGGGTGCCAAAACCAATTGGGCCTTGACCCACATCCTAATTGACCACATGTCTGGTAGTGATGGCATGTGAAAGGCCAGAAGATTAAAATCCCCTGTCTCCAAACCAAACTACACAGTATTTTGGGAGCATAACTGTAGGCACAAGAAGGGGACAACCAAGGATCATGGGAGGGGGGGGAGCTGGGTTTCATAGTCAGGGTAGAACAACCAAGAACACCTAAACCAATATCCTAAGCAGACCAACCTCTCTCACACACAAGAGCTTTTTTAATTTCTTTATCTGGATGCACACACATCTCTGCAATATTTTTTGGCTGTTTGCTTCAATAGGAGCTCTGTACTGTAAGCATCAATATATTGTGCATGCAGCCTAACGTGCAGATATAGCTGTGCGCATAGGTGTTTCACTGGAATTAATGGCACTCATTCTGCTGTGCATGGAAAGATGAGGCAGGAAACAAAAGTTGCTATGAAACTTAAGCTATGCTCAGATAGTAATGTTTGCAATCACGTTTCATTCCTCTACACATCTACCTCGAAGTATGTCTACCTGAATTCAGTGGGACTTGTTTCTCAACACAGAAAAGCACTGTAAGTCTTGACTGTGAGAACTATCAGGTAAGTTACTCTATCTGTCTGTCTATCTATCTATGAATAAATGGGATCTGCAACAAAAAGTTGCAGTGTGGAGTGCTCTGTTCAGTATGCCAGTCAGACTTCTATGCCCTCTTTCAGGATACGTCCTTCTCTTCCCTCTATATTCATCAAGTCCTCACTGGGCTTTTTGGGAAGCTTTTTCCCCATTTGGTTTTCCCCTAAATATGTTATGTGTTTCTGTAAACCATGGGGCTTCCTTCAGTATGCAGATATCTCCCTCTTGAGGTCACTGCTAGAGGAAGCGATAGAAGCAAGATACAAGTAATCAGATAGTTCAGATTACTAAGAAAACTACTCATTTCAAGTGAAAAAGAAAAGACTGTTTACCTTTGAGACGCAAATAAGTCAAAAATTCAATTATTGTATGCATAATATTGGCATCTGTCAGTGGTCTTCCAAAGAAACCTGGAAAATATTTATACATAATTTTGGTTAACACAGGAAAATTGGAGAGAGCAAGGAGATAATAGAATAATAGCATATGTCAGCATTGCTGAACATAAGGGGGGGGGGGTTGGAATCAGT
The DNA here is from genome assembly GCA_020142125.1 of Phrynosoma platyrhinos. Taxonomy (NCBI): domain Eukaryota; kingdom Metazoa; phylum Chordata; class Lepidosauria; order Squamata; family Phrynosomatidae; genus Phrynosoma; species Phrynosoma platyrhinos. The sequence continues at coordinate 120,806,254 of CM034701.1, read as the reverse complement.
AAACTAGATCATTTTGTGTTAAAAGATATGTCTATATTACCAGCAGCAAGAAAACCTTTGAGCATCAATGTTTTGATACCTTTCAGGAGCAGTGGTGTCATTTCTTAGAAAAAGAAGTTGGCCTATTGCTGTAAGAAACTGCTTAAGACATCTTAGTAAAACTGAGGATCTGTTATAAAATGTTTGTAAATGTATCAAATGAATTGATTTATCTACTTATTTTATATTCCACCCTTCGCTAAAAACTGAACCCAAGGCAGCACACAACATAATTTCTTAAAAAAAAAACAGGCACAGCTAAAAACATAATTAGTTGACAATATTAAAACACAGTTAAACAGATTGTCTTGTTAAATTAACCACAAAATTAAAGAATTTTAAATCCATTTAAAACCACACCAAAGACGGAGAGAAACAAAACAACCCCATTTATTAAGCCTTTTCTCATCAGCCATTCAGTTACATCTCAAAAGCCCATCTGAGCAGCAAGTTCTTCCCCAACTGGCACAAGGACAATAGGGAGAGAAGCCACTCATTTTAATTGGATTAAAAAATAATTCAATATGTGTATATATTATACATATATAATAATTATACAAAGAGTCTCTATGTGGATGTATCTTCTTGTTGCTTTTCAACTTATTGCAACCCCATGAATTTCATAGGGCTTTCTTAGACAAGAAATATTCCAAGGTGGTTTTGCTATTGCCTTCCTCCGAAATGAATCTAAAATACCTTGGTGATTCTTCATCTTGGTAAAGGGTGTGCCTATGACAAAGAAGTTTTTTTCCTTTTTCTTTTTTGCTAAAGATTTTTTTTATACCTGCCCAGCCCCTCTTGTCCTCTTTCTATTTGGAAGGATTTTTTTTTTTAGGAGCACTGGCATTGGGAGGATGATTAAGGAAGAGTGGGGAAATGCAGACCTTTGGTATCAGTCTGCAACAGCTGGTGTTCAGTAAACAATGCAATAAAGATTGAGCTAAGAAAGAATGGGATTCTACCGTAGCTGATCCAACCCACTGGTATCCATCCACCAAAATGCACAAAGCTTGCAGAACAGATGCTGGTTGGAGGGAGTCACTGTCCTAGAGCTGCGCCTCCCCATCTGCTCCAAGAGGTTGGGGAACAGCTGGAGAACATCTGAGTGGTGACTAGGGGTAGAGAAGAGGTCCTGTTGCACTCTCCTCTATTGCACTGTTGTCCATTCTCTACAGCACTGGATGTAGCCCATTTTTATACATTTTGCAACACAAAATGAAACATATTTTTGTCTGAAAAATTACAGGGAGAAAATAATTCTTGGAAACCAAATTCTACTCTAATTTGTAACTAAAGAATAAAAATTGCATTTTAAAACCATGGCTTAAAAATTATTAGGCTCTTTGGTTAAGATTTGTTTTTCAAAAACAACAAAAACTCTGTGTTAAAACATCTAGGCACAAATGCCTTATAGCTATCATAAATATTCATTACATTCTTAGTGACCCAGAATATACCAAAGGTTATGAGAACTAAACACTATCAACAAGGCTGGGGAAAAATTGAGAAATATCATTAAAAGTGTTGTGTGCCTTCAAGTTATTTCTGACTTATGGCAACCCCAAGGTGAGCCCATCATGAGGTTTCCTTGGCAATATTTTTTTTTTGGGGGGGGGGGTGCCATTGCCTTTCTCTGAGGCTGAGAAAACATGACTTGCCCAAGGTCACCCAAGGTCATGGCTGAGCAGGTATTAGAACCCTGAGCTCTAGAGTCATAGTCGAATGCTCAAACCACTGCACCACGTGGCAGTGATTAAATGTCATCAACATGTCCCTCTTTTCTGAAGATCCTCACATAAAGAACACAAACAGTTTGCCTGCCCATCCAGAAGAAGAAACTTTTTATGGGAGGCTACTATTAATTAATCAGTTTATCTTATGAAAAAGGCTCTAGTTTTATTTCTTTATTGATATTATCCATACAAAATTATTCAAGCACTTCCCTATGATCTTAAATACTATTGCTTCTCTGTCCCATACCATACCTGAGTGCCTAAACTATACAAACCTGTAGCCATTATTTCAAAAGTTGTTTTTAAAAATCCATGCAGGCAATGAAACAAGTCACTTATAGTCTAGTAGTAACTGGTTGCAGGGTGGCTAACACACACCAGGTTTTAGTCAGAACCTTAAAGGGACTATCAAGATGGGAAACCCTAGCCCCAAAATAGGGGCATGTCTACATCAGCCAAAATGATCTGGGTTCAGTCCGGAGTATTCTGCTCCAGAGCTGCCCCGGATTCACTATGTGAGCAGCAAAAACAATACGAAACTACCTCGCTGTAGCCTTGCTTTGCATTGCTTTTAGTGCTGTAATAGCACTTCAGCACCAGTGCCCTGACCTCCCTGGGATCTCTGCTGCCACCGCTGTCTCACCAACCAAGCTGAGATCAGAACAGGACACCAAGCCATGTGGAGGAGGTGAGACAGCAGTGGGACAGATAGAAGGGCCTCTTCAGTCAATCTTAGACCCAAGCTGTATAGGCAGCTACTGGAGCTGCTGCAACAAGGAAATTGTGTGTTCCCTCTAACCCAGTTAAAAAACTGGCTGCAGCTCTTTGGAGTGACTAATATTTCTGAGCACATTTCATAGGTAGCCCCTTAAATGGTTTTACCTTGTCTGTCTTGGTGTGGCGGCTCTGATCTGGCCCCACTGCAGCACCGCAGGATGTAAAGGAAGACACATACAGCATTACTTAATTCTGCTTAGTGTATTCCTCTAATTCCACTCATCTAAATTAAGATGGCCCATTTGAAAATCTCCAGAAGCCACATCAGTTTCACACTGGATCTATGGCATATGACAGACATGTGAAAACTGAACAATTGGGTTGAAACAGCAAGCGACCAGCACAAAAGTAACAGTTTTATAACCAGGTTGGTCCAAGACATTTTGCTTCTTTGGGTGAAGAACAAGATTCCACTTATGTACAGAAGATTATTAGTTTGGCAGGTCAACCTTACTTCAGCACTTGTAATGGAACACTGTCTTTCTCTGCCACATTTGAGGTAACAATCAACTTTTGGTGGAGCAAGGCAGAGCATGTGGCACAAACACCTCTGTCCCCCAAAAGAAAGGAAGAATTTAGGAAGGATGTCCAGAAGAGCTCTCATGACTGCCTCAACATATTTACCAGCAGTGGATGGCTGAGTAACAGGGGTTGCAGACTGCTAGAAATAGTGCAAATTCAGTCCATTTTTAGGGTTAGGGTTAGTGCTAGGGAATCATGGGAATTGTTTTTTTTTCCTGGGACATTGAGCCTTCTCTGTCAGAGAGCTCTGGTGCCACAATAAACTCCAGTCCCCATGATTCCCTAACCCTAACCCTAACCCTAAAAGTGGACTGAATTTGCACTATTTCTGGCAGTCTGCAAGCCCCCTAAGTAGCTTCATTCAGCTCGAAGATGTTTATTTCTTATCCACCTCTCTTCATGGAGGAACACTGTAAAGATATTAAAAGTAGATGATTTCCTTACCTGCTTTCATGTTTTCTTCAGGCTGTATGTCACGTTTACCAGCTAAACCATGCTTGTCATTAAAAACTCTGTCTATTGCATCTGTCAATAAAAAGGAGAGAGTGAGGAGATTTCTTACTCTTATATACTCTAGCATACCGTAAGATTCATACATGTCACGACACAAAGTAAAAAAAGATTTCTGTTTTTAACAAGAACATAATGGACACTTGTAATGAAATGATGCACAGTGAACGCACCAATAACCAAAAAAAGAAAAAAGAAAGAAAGAAAGAAAAAAAGCATTTCACTTAAACTCTTACACCAACTGTAAACTAATGTGTCTGACTGGTATACACCTGCAACAGCACCAGCACCAGCACAAATTTATGTTGGATGATGCTATACTGGTACAGCTGTTTTAATGGATCCTGACCACTTACAAGCTGGCTCAGCCAAATGGGGAAACTGAGTAATTTGCCCTTAATTAAATAAAGGATCCTCTATGCAACACCTTGTTTGTCCACTCCTAAAAAGCCTTGGGTTTAAAGGGTGAGTTTGTTTTACTTGGATGCACAAATGTGCAGTTCTGGGCCCGTTATGTCCAATTCAGAAAATGGTGTAGTGCTGTTGTTCCTTGGAATTTAAGGAGCAAGTTGTCAGATAGTTTGCATTGACAGTAAACTGCAGTTAGTTTACATGTATAACCTCCAAAAGCCATCTTACATTCCCCAGGTGGCTCTTCTCTCCCCCTTGCACTGGGCATTTCCTTGAGGAGCTGTTCAATACGACCTGAAACAGACGATGGCTATTATCCACCCTTAGAGAAAATGGAATTTGATAAGTAGATCTCCTTAGCATGATTTGGAGATTTTGCTGTCCACACAGTCTCTTCAGTCACAGTCCATTTGAAGTTACACATACGGAAATATAAAACATTCAAAACAAATGTATTTGGGTGGTTTTTAAAAAATATATGTTTTGCTTTGATCTTTGTAAGCAAGGTCTCTACTCATTTGGGCCTTTAACATTATTTCTACAATGTATGACTGCCATAACTAAAATACTGAACAGCAGTTCTGAACACATCTAACATGTATAAGCACAGCAAAGGACATATGAGAGATTTAACTCTCTGAAAATATTTTTATTTTAATAAGTACAATTTAATTGTAAAATTGAACAGTTGTAGTTTACTAAAGGATGTATATGTGGGGAAGTCTATTATGATGTTTATTTATTGGTAACCTGAACTACAGCGTTTGAGGCAGTACAGTCGACCCTCCATTCTCGTGGGGGATCCGTTCCAGACCCCACCCCCTGCAAGAATGGAAAATCGCATATATTCAAGACCCATAGGCTTGAATGGAGGCATATGCTTGAGGGGGTGCACAGGTGTGCGCCATGGAAGCACACACCCCATTTTGTTCCCCTCCATTCGCCACCCACAGATAGGCAAGGGACGCAGATCCCAAGTCCGTGAGAAAGGAGAGGCGACTGTAATAATTTTTAAAAACCACTAAAGACTACCCTTTTAATTATATTCCACTTCAGAATTCATTGCAATACATTGGGTCATTCATGAAATATTATACTCTATATGCAGGAAGAGCCAAATGCATCTAGATTCATTCACAGGATAACCACTTAGGACAGAGGGTCAATTTCCTCCATTACCAGTGTTTCCAACCACAGTTGAAGATTTCTCATAAGTAGCCCAGAAAGAACCCCCCAGCATTGGCTAAGGAATTCAAAAAGTAGCTTTTTCTAAGCTCTGCTTCCAGATGACAACAAAAAAATAGTGTGTGGTAGGAATATAAATCCTTGACTATTTCATCCTCACATGCAAGGAGAAATAATTATGGTAGTTTGCTGCCCATAGTGCAGTATTCTCATGGTATTTGAATGTACCAAAATGTTGCAGAGAAATTATTCTGCAGAGAAAAACACATGGTATCTTTGCACAGAAACCTTGTTTTCAGAGTAGGAAACTGAGGATATCTCATCCAATCCTCCACTTTTAACTAACTGCTGCTGTGGGAACATCAGTCTGTCATCTTTTTTCTCTGCAAAGAGCCACTCCTTCTGGAATTGCTTCCATTGTTCCACAGAAAGAAGTCACTGTCTCCTTAAGCAGAGTTCACAGTAGCCAGAATTGCTAGGAGTATTTGCCTGGAAAACTTCCCAGGCCATTTCTCTGCAAAACTGATTAAGCTACTTCTGGTCTTACTCTTCCATGAGATTAATGGGAAGGTGAAAGAGCTTCCCCCAACTCATCTCTTCTCATTTGATTATTGAATTTGGGGACAACTACCCGCAGAGGTGACAGGAAGAAAGGTTTGTCAAGTTCATGTCTATACCACATCCTGGTATAAAAAACAATTCAGTGCTACACTAAACTTAAATGAAACTGTACATACCTTTAAAATTTGTAAGTAAAATTGCTTTCTTCTTTCACCTCTGTTGGAGATTGGGCTGCAATTTAAAAGCAGGAGTTCTGGGAGGAATACCATGAATTTGAGCAATTCCTTGCAGAACTTGCTGGAATTTCAACCACAGGAACCCCATAACAGGAAGATTGTATTTACAACTGGAAATTGTAGACGAGTTCACCAGGTAATGGAGACGGTCAGGGTTATAGAGTGTCACAGGTTACACTTCTAAACCAGAGTAGTTCATACCTGAAAGGATTGCTAAAAATTGCTACAAACCAGCTCGTCACAAAATTGAGTAACACGTAGGGGTTGTTCACACTAGGTTTATAAACCAGTTTGCAAACCGGTTTAAATTGGGGTTGTTCACACTTGTGCTGGGTTTTCCTGACCCGAATTCAGCCCCTCCGGTGCAAATCCCCCTTAATTTGGGTTTTTTGGAAACATGGATTTTAGCGGTTCTTTTGGAAAGTACTGGTCTTTTTCTACCAGCTGCAAATGGGACCTTGCTGTCGATTCAATTTGGAGCAGAGGAAGGGAGGGGTTAATGCAC
>CM034701.1:120750869-120767313 GCA_020142125.1 Phrynosoma platyrhinos | reverse complement strand
AGCGCTCCATCCCAGGGCGTCCCTGACGCTCTGGTGTGCTTCCCCCCTTTCTGGTTCAGTAAAGACCTTTCCTGCATCTAAAATACTGGTGGGGTGATGGTGGAGGTGAATAACCACTGGAAGCATTCTTCACCTTTTCTCTTTCTGCCTCACCATGAGAGTGCTTTAGAGAAAGGACCTTGAGAGTTGAGGTGATTATGCTTGTTCCATATTATCCCTGATGGTGATGGTTTTCAGATCTCTAGGAACTTATATTTTCTTCTTTGTGGAAACTGCTGACCCAGGGAGTCATGCACCATCACTGTGGCTTTGCCTCTCTTCTATTTTGAAGCTTTTCTCCATTCATGGTGTTATTGAAAGTTAGGTTATTTTTTATAGTTGCCTTTATACACAAATGGGTTATCCTGCACCTGTGCAGTACCTCTTTCAGAACCTTCAAGGGTGTTACATAAAAGTTTTGGTGATAGCCTCACCCACCTCCAGAACCTCTATATGTGGAGTTCCCCGCTGAAACTGCCATTTCATTCTTGTCTGCCGCTACAGCAGGGATAGGCAATCTTTCCCCTTTAAGGGCCAAGGGACTTCAGCTCCCAGAATCCCAGGAGCTATTGGACAACATGGGACTATTGGCCAACATGGCTGAGGCTTCTGGGAGCTGAAGTCCCTCGGCTCTTAAAGGGGAAAGGTTGCCTACCCCTGCGCTACAGCATCAGCATCAGTAGGAACTTTGTTCTTTATATTCGTCAGTCTTTGTTGGCCTTTTGGCCTGTTTGTCCTTGGCTTTGGCAGTTGTTGCTGCTGCTGGTGTTCAAAGGCATACTCGCCCTTCAGGCTGTTTCTTCTGCTGGCATCTTTCAAGAAATGTGCCTTTTGTAGTGCTAAGATTCCAGAACAGGATGGACACTAGAAATGTCTTATCTGTCTAGGCAAAGTTCATATGGTTTCTTCTTAGGCCAACTGTACTGTCTTTATGCCTCAGGCCAGATGAAACAGAGAGTTGTGTCTGAAAGCACTATTGTTTGAATAAGTCCTCACCCTCAAGTGCTATCTGCTTACCCTTTGGGATTGGTCAGTATGGAACCAACAAAGCCTCAACTTTGAAGTTGGCCTCAATCCCTATATCTGGCTACTGGGTTTGTCCCACTGTCAGGCATTGGGTGTCTGTAGCATCTAAGGCTGCACTGGGCCATTCTGATACTGTAGTAGTGTGTCAACACCCACATGCCTGGTATTCACTGGAGATGGAATTGGAGGCAATAGCTCATCAGTGCAAGCACAAGAAAAGCGTGCCAAGGATAAAGACCACCACCAACCTCTGGAGTAATATGAGTGAGGTAATTGTTTCCCTGAGGACCTGGTTTTAAATGGTGATAAGCCACCTTGAATCCTCTGTTACAAGAAGGGCAGGATATCATATCATATCATATCATATCATGGTGAATAAATAAATAAATAATCTAACAGAGGTTGACAAAGAGGCCAAAGCAGTGAGGTGGAAATAGTTACAGCTAATTCTGTTGTGGCATTGTTTTCAGTTGAAGTGAGTTTTTGTTAAACTTAGCTGCCAAAGAACTAATAACCAAAAAATCATGTTTATTGATTAGCACAACAACTAGAACACTTCTTGACAAAACACGATGCTAAAAATTCTTTGAAAAATGCTATTAATTACTATTGCAAGGCCTATACAATTAATAAAGGCAAAGGTAAAGGTGCCCCCTTGACATGAATGTCTAGTCATAACAGACTGTAACAGGTGATGCTCATCTCCATTACTAAGCCGAAGAGCTGGCGCTGTCCAAAGATGACTCCATGGTCATGATTGCATGGAATGCTGTTACCTTCCCACCAAAGTGGTACCTATTTATCTACTTGAATTTGCATGCTTTCGAACTGTTAGGTTGGCAGAAGCTGGGATTAGTGATGAGAGCTCACTCCGTCCCATGGCACCCGAACCTCAAACTGCCAACTTTACGATCATCAGAACTGGAGTCTTAACCACTAAGCCACCGCATGCCACTATTAAAACAATAAATTAATATTGGTTTGTTATTAAAATAACAGATAATTTTAAATATTCATGCCTTTTAAAATTATCATCATAATTATCATCATATTCATATTTATTCATTACATCTTGCCTTTCTCCCAATACTGGGACTCAGGATGTTTAACAACATATATAAAACAATACAAATTGAAAAATACAGAAGCATTAATAAAAGTCTTAATATAAAATTCAAAAAACAATAAAACAAATTCATTAAAATACTATATTTGTTGTTCTGTGCCTTCAAGTCATTTCCAACTTAGATACAAACCTTAAAAACAGCACCACACAGCATTATAAGTCAACCCCAGTTTGTGAAAGCCTGATGGCACAGAAATGTTTTAACCTGCTGACAGAAGGAGACCAAAGATGGGACCATCCTGACCTCTCTAGAAAGGGAATTCTAAAGTCTGGGAGCAGCCACCAAGAAGTGCTTTATACATGCTTTAGGATAATGTAACAGTGAAATTTTATATATGTCTATGCAGAGCTAGGCCCCTTAAATTAAAGAGGATCTTGCTCCCTGGTAAATGTAAATCTGATTCTTCTTTTATTCCCAAAGGGAGAATTAATCCTACTATGAGCTACAAATGTCGTGTACCATCAGTACTTTATTATTATTATTAAATAGAATTATGTCCTTGGAGAAAGACACAAGGTCAACTTAAGGATGCAGTTGTGTTCCTACTGAAATCAGTACCAGATTATTTACTCATCTAAATGCAGCAAAATTATTGCCAAAATTACCTACAGTTAAATTGTCTTATTAATTTAAAAGGGCTAAACCATGATTTGACTTTGTCTGGATCAAATTCATTTCTTGTTGCTGCAGGTAATCAATACATGATACAGTTAATTATGCAATATAGTTGTAGTTCTCTGTAATTAACTATGGTAATACAAATTCCAAATATCTGATTTTATTATGTTAGCCACCTTGATGGCCAAGGCTAAAGGCAGGATATAAATTTATTATTATTATTATTATTATTATTATTATTATTATTATTATTATTATTATTATAGTTTAATTGTGTGTTTCCTTTTACAGTCAAAGAGATTTTTATAAAACTGATTTTGAAATTTTTTGCAAGTGCTTTATTTGGATTTTTGAGTTCAAAATTAGTTATTTATTGGCTGGCACATATTTTCAATGATGGAATAATTGAAGTAGTTCTAAGCTTCTCCATGGCATACATCATTTTCTTCTTGGGTAAGTTGACCATATTATTTCTACAAAATGCAATGAATAGTTTCTATTTATTAATAGATGCATCTAATTGTTTATTAGGCCGAGCACCATCAGGCCTAAAATAAGAAGAAGAGCCCTCCCTCCATTACCATCTGATGTCATCTGGGGGAGAGACACTAAGCCCAGCACCACCCAGTCTAAAATAAGAAGAACTCTTATTTCTTAAAGGATGGGTGGGATTCGGGATGTTATATTTTGTTTAATGGAAATTGTAATATTGTAAGCCGCCCCAATTGCTCTGCAGAGGGGCGGGATATAAATAAAAAGTATTATTATTATTATTATTATTATTATTATTATTATTATTATTATTATTATTATTCAACTATATAATTGTGATTTCATTTTTTTGTGTGTGTTCTTTTTTCATTAGCTGAATGGTTTGGAATGTCTGGAGTTATTGCTCTTTGTATGTTGGGTCTTCTTTTAGATTCTGTAAGCTTTAGTCCGGGAATGGCTTTGTTTCTTTATAAGTAAGTATACTGTATATTTCTTGAAATATTTTTGAACATTTATGCTAGCTAGTTTTGTCCTTTTTACATATCATTTTAGAAATTTAAACTTATATGAGTGAAAATTATAGATATTCAGTATATACAATATCATTCATAAGTCAGATTCTGGTAAAGAAGAAGACAGATGGTATTGTATATGAAAGTAAAGTTCAGAGCATCACAGTGCATGTAATAGGAACATGGAATGTGAGAAGCATGAATCAGGGAAAGGTTGATATTGTAAAACAAACAAGGAAATGTGTAAACATTGCAATACTTGATATGGATGAATTAAAGTGGACTGTGACATTTTCGGTCAGATAATTGCAAAGTATTTTACTTGAAGTGACAGTCTGAGAAGAAGGGGGTGACAAACAGGGAGATGTGATGTAGCAATGCAGCTGTGCTGTAATGCAAACATAGTCAGAAGATTTTATGGAAAACCTATCAATACAACCATCACCCAAATGTTTGCTTCAGCTGTGGTGGAAAAAGAAGATCACAGTCAGGAAGAAACTGATCACATACCAAACTAGGATATATTGATAATCATAGCTGACTAGAATGCAAAAGCAGGAAACAAAGAACCAAAAATAGTTGGTTAATTTGGCTTAAGATTAGGAAACGAAAGAGTGAGATACTTAATTTTGTGACACCAACGGTTTGTTTGTGGCAAACACGTTCTTTAGGTGACCAAAAAGATGACTGTTGGGCTCTACAGACAGCCCCTAAGGGGTGGCTCTGTGCCGCCACTGGCAGTGCCAGATTGGGGCCGTGGCAACCGCACACCATGGCCCTGATCTGGCACTTTGCCACTCCAAAAAGAACTGGCAAATGCAGCAGCAGCTTTTCTGTGCTCCTTTGCTGCAACATGTCTGTAGGGTGCGCCAAGGGAGCGCCCGCTGTGCGATGGGGCGTGGGGTGTGACAACAGGGTAGAGTCAGGATGGTCAGCGTGCAGTCACCACACCCCAACTCCACCCCCAGGCTGGCCCTTTTGGCCAAGCTGTACTGGCTCTGTATCAGTTCTCAGTAGAGAAATCAAATACACTATTTAATTGAAAACAGAAGACAGAGCCATTCCATTCTTTTAGCAAAAACAATGTTAGGAATGGAGTGTGGCAAAAACCATGATCTTTTAATATCAAAAATAAGAGTAAAGCTAAATCACTCATAATGCCAAAATAAAATCTAAAGCACATCTCTAAAAAACATAAAGACTGTTTAAAAACAGGTTTGCACTGTAAGCCTAACTAACCATGAACCAGAAGAAATGTGAACCAAAAACAGGGGTATTATTATGGAAGAATGCCAAAAAGATGTTGTTAACTGCCCCTGAGTCAATTGTGACTCATGGCAACCTTGTGAATGAGACATCTTAAGCCTCCCTGTCCTCCACTACCCTGCTTAGGTCCAGCAAACTTACTTCTGACCTCCCTAATTCAGTCCATCCATCTAGCTTTCAGTCATTCTCTCTATTTCCTTCCACCTTTTTCTAGTATTACTGTCTTTTCCAGTGAGTTATACCTTTTCATGCTATACCTATAATCAAAAGGGAAAAAAGCCTCAGGGAATGTCTGAAGAAATACTTCACATTGTTAAGGACAGAGAAGAAGGAAAGGAATAGGTGACAAAAATAGACCTTAATGCAACTGTTAGCCATCTTGTTCATAGGGACAAAGAAAACCACAGTATTATATAAAATCAATGCAAAGAAATAGAAGAAGATTACAAAAAAAAGGATAAAACAAGAAACCTATTCTGCAAGATCCGAAATATCAATGTTCTGAATTATCAACAGAGGAACATGTTACACATTCAAGACAAAATGAAAGATGGAAGTAATACACTGAACAACTATACAAAGGAGGCAAAAGGATGACAGACACTTTTTAAAAAAGTTAACTTTTCATGAGGAACCTAAAATTTTAGAAAGTCAAATGGAAGCTGTTCTCAAAGGGTTTGGATGAAAGAAATATTCATGACCAATAATGAAATAATTATTTTTATATTTTTTAACTTTGGTATTTTAATGTAATTTTATACTATTTTAATGTGATGATTTTAATTGTTTTTTTAAATTATTGTTAAGTTTTTAACCAATTTTATATGTGAGATGCCTTGGGTCCCATTCTGGGAGACTCTTCTACATAAGGTTGCCATAAGTCAAAGCCAACTGGATAGCACATAACCTCCACTCCCATCCCCGTTTGCTTTACAAAGCAATGTGTAAAGGTAATTGCATGGTTTGAAAGTTGCTTTTGTGTGTATGTGTGTGTGTGTGTTTTCTTTGTGGTCTCTGTGCCTCTTACAATAGGGTTTGCGCCTGCACAGAGACTGCATTTGGAAAGTTGAAAATCTGAGCAGATTGGCGGGAACCCCTCCCCTCCCATGTACTGAGCATGCCGAATCCTGCAAATTTATCTATTCCTTCAGTTCTCTTTCATGCACCGCAAGAGAAGTTGCTTTCGGATCACTCTCTAGCTGAGTTCCTCTCGTGTACAGTAGAATTAGATCTTTTTCTAATTTTCTTTAATTTTTTTGTTCTTCTTAATTTTCTTTTTGTGAGCATTGCCCTAGCAGAGTTTGGAAGCGAGATTTTTGTCTGTTTTTCCACCCAGCCTCCTATGGCCTCCAACTCCTTATTTAAGCTCTGCATTTCTTTCAACTGTAAGGTTCCCCTCACTGATGGACATTCTAAGTGCCTTTTTTGTTTGGGTGAGGGCCATGTTACCAAGTGTTCTTCCATCTGCCACTTCTTTACCAACACAACTCTTCTCAGCAGGGCCCAATGCAACTTTTTTGTTGGGAATGTTCCCCCTCTATTGCCAAAAAGTCTTTCTAAGAAGGATCCTCTGGCTTTGGTGCCAATTTCAAAACTTCCTTGGATCCCCAGGCTCTCAAAAAAAAAAATCATCACTGGTTTCCTCTTCTTAGTCGACGTTGAGTCCTCTGAAAGCCTCAACATCGACATTGAGGCCCTCGACATCAACCACTTTACAGCCAGCTTCTTCTATGTCTGAAACCGTTACTGGGCCATCTGCTGGCCAGTCTACATCATTGCAACAGGTTCACTTTGGGGGGGAAGCAGACGGGCGGCCACGGCGCTAAATTAGTGCTCCTTTCACAAGTCACCGAAAGTACGCCGCAAAAGGCTGCGGTGCACTTTCAGCAACTCTTCCACCGCAGTGTGTGTGAACGCTGTGGCGGGAGGTCCTCCTCGGAGCGCCGGCCTTGCGGAGGGCCGGCTGCTCCGAGGATGACCTCGGGAAGGGGTTGGGGTGCCGATCGTGTGGCTGCCCCTCCCCTTCCTTGCTCCCAAGATGGCCCTTTAAGCCGTCTGCTTAGGGGGTTTGTCTCCCAGGACAAGCAACTTCACAAGGCTAAGAGGAAGTCTGATTCTTCTGGTGACTGTGACACTGAGAAGGCCATGCGGAAGCACCAAATTCCACCCTCTACAACTGCGGAACTATCTTCTGCCTTGATGTTGTTACCTGCTTGTACTCCAGCCTAAACTCCGGCTGCAGACTTGGAGACAACTATGGCCCTTTTGTTGCCAGCTTCTACACTGACACTAACATTTCAGCCCCTCATCTTGGTCCCATGCTGCCGATGGTCTCTCTGTTACCACTGGTACCGGCTTTGGTGCAGTCTCAAATATTTGCCTCTCCGGCTAAGTCCTACAAGCTTTCACTCTTACCTTTGACCCATCGATGCCGTGAAGTATCTCCAGCTCAATCTTATTGATCCCCGACGCCATCGCGGGACCAAATGGAATTGTTGCCGTTGTCATCGAGGCTATACTATAGAGATTCCCCTTAGCATCCTAAATTGATATTTATAGAGCCGAAGAATATTGTAGGGAATGTCCATCCTTTTATCAATTCTACTCTCCATCTTACAGGGATTGCTCTCATCACAGGGAGTTTTATTATCACTCTCCTTCTAGATATCGAGCTCGTTCCTGCTTTCAATCTTGATCTCCTCATGATGTGCCTCAATCTTGATTTGAGCCTAGGCTGGACTACCATTCCATCAGAGTGCCTTCACCACCGCTTCATCCTACTGCCACGGTCACTTGTCCACCGGCATCTCCAGTTCAGCCACTGATGCTGGCAGCTTAAATCCCACTTACGACATTAATCTGATGCCAATTCTTGCTGTCATTCCAATTGTTTCCTTGATGTCGATGCCTCAGATCATGCCTGTTCATAGCACCACACAGGCTCCTTAACTTGCCACTCCTGCCATGCCTCAGTAATTTACTGAAGAGTTGTCTTAAGACACCAAACTGTCACTAGGCTTGCCTTCTCCTCTAATTGCTTCACCTCAGGAGGAAGTCGAGAATATGGCCCCCAATCTCCTAATGAGAATGTTCACTTGTTCTCAGATGTGGTTCAGAGGATAGCTTGGGCTCTAGGACTCCAGGTCAAGGTTGCTCCCAAACCAGCAAGAGATCTGGGCTTTCAAATTGTCAACACTACTACGGTTTCACCAACTGTCCTACCTTTCTTAGCTTCATTGTCTGATGTCACAAATCTTTCCTGGGCAAAACCTTCTTCTGTTCCACCTGCTTCAAATAGGCTTGAAGATCTGTACAAGGTTTAGCCTGACACAGCATCTTATCTTCACTCACCCTACTTCGAACTCCTTGGTGGTTGAGTCTACTTCTAAATCTTCTGGCAAAATACATTCTGCCCCAGTTGATAATGAAGGTAGATGGTTTGATATTTTTGGATGACATTTCTCTTCCTCAGCTGCCCTTTCTATCAAAGTGGGTAACATGCAGACTTGTATGGGTGCCTACCAGAAGTTTCTGTGGGGCAAGATGGCTGCTTTCATCCCTTTCTTGCCAGAAGAGCAAAAGGTGGCTGCCCTTGACTTCTACACTGAAGCGCTCTCTCTGATCAACCAGCAAATCCACTCAACAAGACACTCTGTGGACTGTGCAGCCAAAGTGATTTCGGGTGCAATGGCACTCTGTTGTCATACTTGGTTCAGATCTACTGATCTCAATGAGGAAGCTAAGAAGCGTATCAAAGATCTGCTCTTTGAAGGAGAGAGCCTCTTTGCTGCCAAAACCGATGAGTTTCTGGACATTTTAACCAAAGCCCATCTCACAGAAAAGAGGTTGGGTGTTACTGGCCAAAAACAACAATATTACCCATACAGTGGCACTCCTGGCCATCCCCATCCAACTATCCATTCAATATAAGGGCTCTTCTCAACAATCTTCTTGAAGGCCCTATAAACAGTGTTATCCTCAAGGCCAACAACAACAGCAACAGCAACAAGTCTTCCAAAAAATCTTCAATCTCCAAATCACACTTTTGACCAATCCACAGAATGACCATGACCTGTTTCTCCAACCCCCTCCCCTCTGCCAGCTTATAATTTCTCAAAACTTCACTGCTTCTATGACACCTGACTGCAAATCACCACAGATACGCCTGGTTTACACCATAGAGTTTGCAAGTACTCCACCTCTCGGCGTTTTTCTCCCTACCCCATCCTCCTCCTCTTCAAGAGGAGATTTCCTTTCTTGTCCACAAAGGCACCATTCAACGCATCCCAGACAGGTGCAGGATGGGTGGTTATTCCTCCAAATATTTCACAGTGCCAAAGAAGGATGGTGAACTCCATCCCATCCTCAATCTCAGGGGCGTCAACCGCTACATCTCACTACGCAAGTTCAAGATGGTGACTGCTCAATCCATCCTCAACTGTCTCCATCTCGGGGATTCATTGTATTGATCACGTTGCCATTCGGCCTCAACATTGCAGATATCTTTGCAGTGGATGGAGATCTCTATCAATATACTGTCCTGCTCTTTGGCCTCTCTATCACCCCCTGAGTTTTCATAAAATGTATGGCAGTGGTCATCTCTCATCTCCACGCCAAGGGATCAAAATATTTCCTTATTTGGACAATTGGTTACTGGTGTCATCCTCTCGCACACTTGTTCCAAAACATCCACACCAACTTGGGCCTCGTGGTGAATCCCTTCAAGTCCACCTTAAAACCAGTCAGAGTGATAGAGTACAACGGCACATCTCAGAACTGTGTTATGACTTGGGCCTACCTGCCCACTAGAAGGGCAGAAGCCTTTTGGGCCCACCTTCAATCTATTCTCTGCATGGACCATCCTACAATGAGAGACATTCAAAATCTTTTAGGCCTCATGGCCTCAACCACAGTCGTGACCTACTTGGTGCGCCTAGGATTCTGCCCACTACAAGAATGGTTTCTTTTTGTCTTTGACCATCTCAACGACAGACAGTCCAAGAAGCTGACACTTCCTCAACATGTGCATACCTCCCTTCTGTGGTGGTTGCCCCTAGGAACATCCTCAGAGGAATGCCCTTCTGGCATCTGGAACATTCCAGGATGGTCATCACAGACACCTCCATGACAGCTGGAGAGGCCATTATTAAGTAAAGGACCTTGAAACTGTGATACATGCTTTAGTAACCTCCCGTCTAGATTTCTGTAATGCGCTTTACATGGGGCTACCCTCACGCTTGGACTGGAAACTTCAATTAGTCCAGAATATGGCAGCCAGGCTGGTCTCCGGTATATCTAGGAGAGACCATATTACACCAGTCTTGAAAAGACTACACTGGCTGCCGATCAATTTCCGGGCCCAGTACAAGGTGTTGATTATCATCTTTAAAGCCCTACATGGCTTGGGTCCATCCTATCTTTGGGACCATCTCCATCTGTATAATCCCACCTGCACACTCCAGTCCTCTGGGAGGAATTTGCTTCAACCTGTTAGGTCTAGACTGTCGACAACCTCCCAGAGGGCTTTTTCAAATCAAAATCAAAATCAAATCATTTTATTACAGCCATTAGGCCAGTAAAGAGAGCTTTTTCGGAAACCGCTCCCAGATTATGGAGTGGCCTGCCGGACGAGTTCTGTCGAATTACCAACCTAGACAGCTTTAAAAAGTCTGTCAAGACAGGTCTCTTCCGGCAGGCCTTTCCTGATTAAATTCCTGGCCAAGGAGTAAGCAAATTTCCCCCCACCTGCTGCCACATCTTGCCATACTATTCAGTGCTTGCGGGCTGTCTATTAGACCAGTTTTAACAGTTAGTGCTGCAAATTATTATAATTGTTTTATTGTTGTTAATTGTTTTAATTTTAAGATGTTTAATACTGTTTTAATGGGAGGGTTGGTTTGGGTTTAGGAGGGTTCATTGTGAGATTTTATTGTTGTAAGCCGCCCCGATTGCTTCGGTAGAGGGGCGGGATAGAAATTATTATTATTATTATTATGCAGATCTCTGTGTACAAGGTCTCTAGTCTGCTTCAGAAGCGGAGATGCACATCAATGCCCTGGAGCTCTTGCCTGTTATCAAGGCCTTTCGAGCCTTCGAGAATCATCTCCATCACAGGGTCATACAAGCTGTAACAGACAATACACCACAGTCTGTTAACAGGGCAGAACCCATTCCTCTGTGCTTCTCCATCTCACTACACAGCTCTGGATGTGGTGCCATTGTCGTTCCATTCATCTGGTGGCCATTCATCTGGCTGGCAAGGCCAATGTTCTAGCAGCCTCTCTCAGCTCAGACAAGGCTGTTCAACATGAAAAGATACTATCACAGAAGGCATTTCACCTGATAACATCTTGATGGGGGAACACCTTGCCTAGATCTCTTTGCCACTCTAGAGAATGTGCAGTGTCCACTATTCTGCACCAGAGCAGGTCTAGGGACAGGCTCCTTAGGACAGTGGTCCCCAACCTTTTTATTGCCGTGGACCGGTCAACATTTGATAATTTTTCCGTGGCCCACTGGGGGGGGTTGCAGCGTCGCGTTGATTATTAAATCAAAACAGATCAGTGGTCCCCAACCCCCGGTCCGCGGCCCGGTACCATTTGTTCTACGGACCGGTACCGGGCCGCGGACCGGGGGTTGGGGACCACTGCCCTAGGAGATGCTTTCCTTTTGAGTTTGAGTTGAGCCGTTGCTTCCTTTATGCCTTCCCTCTGCTGGTGGTGAGGATTGTGGCCAAAATGACCAAGGACAGATCCAGTGCAATTCTAGTGGCTCCTTATTGGCCGAGGCAACCTTGGTTTGGTCTCCTCTCCACCTGTCCAGGGACCAGTACCTCAAGCTCCTGAACTGGCTGGACTTTCTCTCTCACTCCAACAGCGCAGTCCTTCACCCAGACCTATGCAGCCTCCACATGACAGCTTGGAGGATCCGGCCTTGACCACTCCAGAACTTCTGCGGGTCCTCTCTGAATCCAGGAAAGACTCTATCAAGCAGTCTTACTCCTACAAATGGAAAAGTTTCTGTGCCTTTGCCAAGGCCAGGGCTGAGGCCTATTTACCTGTTCAACTCTTCACAGCCTTACAGTTCCTTCTCCATCTGCGTGGCCAAGGATTGGCCTTCTCATCCCTCAAGGTCTACTTGTCAGCCATTGTGGCCAACCAGCCCCCTGGTTCGCCATCCATTAAGCTCTTCACCTCTCCTACTTTGAAGAGATTCTACATCACCTGTACCCTCTATTGCCTCTACTGGGTCCTTCTTGGTCACTCTCGTCTGTGCTCACGCACCTTACTAGGCCACCCTTTGAATCTCTGAGCTCAGCCTGTCTGAAACTACTCACACTCAAGGTGGTATTCCTTGTGGCCATCACATTAGCCAAGAGGTTGTCTGAGCTGACTGCACTGTGCTCGGATGAGCTCTTTCTGGACTTTCACAGAGAAAAGGTGGTCCTCAGACCAGACATCTCTTTTCTTCCTCAGGTGGCATCCTCTTTCCACTCTCAAGATACTGTGTTGCCCACCTTTTATCCAGATCCTTTCACGCCTCTGGAAAAGACAATGCATACCCTTGATATTCGCCATGCTTTGGCATTTTATGTTCAACATTCTGCTGAGTTCAGGTTAAGCAACAAGTTGTTTGTTATGGTGGACCTAAAAAAGGCCACTCTGTACCCTCTCAAAGGTTTGCAAAGTGAATTGCCCAGACTATCCTGCTGGCTTATGAACTTGCCAAACACCCTCCTCCAGTTGGTGTGCACTCACATTCAACCATGGCTGTTTCCTCATCCTCGGCCTTTGTCAGAGGCATCCCCCTGCCTGATGTCTACAAGGCTGCTACATGGTCTCAGCCTTCCACGTTTATCAGGCACTGTCGGCTTGATTCCAGGTCTTGTTGGGATGCCAGCTTTGGCTGTGCCATTCTCTATTCTATTCTGCAGTGACCTGCCCACTTGCCACAGGTAAGCTTTTTAGTCACCCTATTGTGTGAAGAACAGAGACCACGAAGAAGAACAGGTTGCTTACCTGTAACTGTGGCTCTTTGAGTGGTCATCTATGTCCTCACACAAACCTGCCCTACCTCCCCTCAGTCAGGTCCTTGCTGATTGCTGGCGGTGGACTCAAACTGAAGGAGGAGCTAGATTGACAGGATTGGACAATCTCAGTACATGGGAGGGGGTTCCTGCCAATCTGCTCATCTTTCCAGCTTTCCAAAGGGATTCTTTGCACAGGTGCAAACGCTGTTGTGTGAGGGCACAGATGACTACTTGAAGAACCACAGTTACAGGTGAGCAACCTGTTCTTCTTCCATAATGTCCCTTTATTTTTATGCATATCTAAATGGCTACAACATAATTTGAAATATTCTGTAGCTGCAAAAGATAATAGAGTATTTAATAAAGAGTTATTCCACGTGTTGGATCAATTTGCAAAAGAACTAGCACTCGAACATATTACCACTGTATATGACAACAGGAAAAGAGTTGAACATAAAGGGAGGAAAACTTTGATCAAATCAAATAAATCAGATTAGAGCCCATTTGAAGACCTATTTTATAGCAGTTAAAGTAATTTAAAACTTACTTATCTGCCCAACTGTATCTGCAGTCTTGTGCAATGGAAATGTTTCAAATTTTAAACTGATTGCTATCTTCTAATCTTAGGTCAAATCACTGGAGGCATTGGATTGCTTGGATTTTTCAAAGATAAGGTTATCAGTGGCTAATAATCATAATGCATATGTGATAATCATAATATATAAATCATAATATATATCACCTGAAGTATCAAAGACAATTTGTTTTCCTTGTCTCCTAATTCAGTTTGAGCAAAATTTAATTTTAAGTTTATTGTTGACAGAACTTTAGTAGGATTAAAATGTTTAAAATATAAACTGTTTAGGAGGTATAGATTGGTGGGAGGAAGAAGATAAAGCTTTTATACTTCACTATGCTGCTGTTTTCTGTAACAAATATTGTTTTTTCCCATATTTCCCCCATGGTTTAACTTTTTTTTCTTTTACAGATTCTGGTCAATGCTGACATTTTTGGCTCACATTATGATCTACCTTATAATGGGAATTGTGATTGCTCAAAAAACGTTTCCATATATCAATCCTCGTGCCTTTTTTTATATTGTAACAGTCTATCTTTCACTGAATCTTGTACGGTAAGAATTGTTTTTCTTCTTGTTTTGTTTAAAAGTGCACACACACACACACACACACACACCATTCATACAAATTACCTAATTAAAATATTATCAGGCTGGAAACTTACACAAATATACACTCAAGATGAGTAAGCTTCATAGAATTTACCAAACTTACTTTTGAGCAGACATATATAGTTTGCAATTACTTGTTTTTAAGTAATAGAAAAATATCAAGCAGTGTTAAAATGAGATACTGCTATTTACCATGAACCATCATTCTGTGGAGGTGCCTCCAGTGACAGATCGAATTAGGACTAATACTAAACTATGCAATTGTTTTTTAAAGAGGAGAGCAACCACATATGAGGCAGGTAACTTACCACCAGTATACAGAACCTCCCATCTCATCAAGATTCAGATTTAGTTTTTTGGCCTTCATCAAAGTCCATTATATCATCCAGACATTAATCCAATACCTGCACAGCCCAGTTGAATCTGACAGTTAAGGAATAATATCATCAGCATTCTATTGACACTAACATTTTGGGGTAAATATTGAGGTGGCCAAGTTGCTGATGACACAAATGTTTAGAACGAAAGTATTGCAGAACTCCAAAATATTTTGCTAGACTGAGCAGGCAGTGAAAATAATTTGGGATGAATCAGGGTTGCATGATTGTTGTTCACATGCATCCCGAATGTACCCGATTAGGCTTGGGGAGGGGTACTGCCAAAACCCCCACTTAACCTGGGATAATTGGTACTGTTCCCTCCCCCCCCCCCCCGAGTTTTTTCAAAAGATTTGCATCGTCAACAGTGTGAATAATGATGCAAATAGACCTGGAATTGATCCCTGCACACTTGGCTGTGTATTTCTCCTCTAATGAGGGGAGAAGAGGATTCTCCCTCTCTTGTTCCCCCCTCCCCCCACTGTTTCTTGACATCTGGTGGCTCCAGGGAAGTAGAGAAATAGAAGATGACAACAAAAAAGATACAACAAGAGACTTCTTTCACAAGATCTGGGAAATCAAAGGGAAATTTAAATGAAGAGTGGGTTGCTATATAGCCAGCAGGGGAGCACACTTACCTGATCAAAATAATGGAAACACACTGATGAACTATGGGGGGTTGCAGACTGCCAGAAATAGTGCAAATTGAGTCCACTTTTAGGGTTAGGGTTAGTGCTAGGGAATCATGGGAATTATTTTTTTTTTCCTGAGACATTGAGCCTTCTCTGTCAGAGAGTTCTGGTGCCACAATAAACTACAGTTCCCATGATTCCCTAACCCTAAAAGTGGACTCAGTTTGCACTATTTCTGGCAGTCTGCAACCCCCCCCCCCAAGTAAAAGAGATGAAGGGAACACAGATTCATTCAAGGAAGAACCATGTGAAGATTAACCTACAGTTTTGAAAAGTGAAGTGGAAGCTGCACTCAAAGTACTTGATTGATATAAATCTCCAAGAACAGATAGCATACCAAAATTGTTTCAAGCTTTAGAGACAGAATCTGTTCAGAGACTAAAATGTGCCAATAACTATGGGAAACAAAACAGTGGCCCACAGATTGGAAACATTCTGTATACATTCTATTCCCCAAGAAGGGTGACACCAGGTATTTCAGTAACCACACCAATGCATTAATCTCCCATACAAGCAAAATGATGCTCAAAATTCTCTGGATGGCATAGAGCAGCACTGTTGGGTTTCTTGTGTGTGCCAGCTGATGACTCTGGATCATTCTTAACTAAATGGGTGTGCCACAACATTTGATTGTCCTGATTGTAATCTGTACTCAGAATAAGAGGCCATTATTGAGACAGAATATGGAGAAACAATTGTTTTCAATTGGCAAGGGGGTCAAGCAAAGCTGCATTTTATTACCCTGTTTGTTTAACTAGTATTCTAAATGCATAAAACAAAGCTGGATTAGACTTGGAGGCAGGAGATACAAAAATTGGAGGAAAGCACATCAACAGTGTAAAATATGTAGATGGCATCATACTACTAGTAGAAAATAGCAAAGACTTGGGACTACTGTTGGAGAATGTTAAGGAAAAAAGGAATAGATAAAAGAACAGAGTCTGCTTATCAGATTTGCAAATGGCACCAAATTAGGAGGGGTAGCTAATACCCCAGAGGACAGGATCAAAATTCATAATTGTCAGTGTGCAGATGATGGGTGTTGCAGTGATGCTCTTTGACACCCAGCAGAATCTG
>CM034701.1:120738035-120750769 GCA_020142125.1 Phrynosoma platyrhinos | reverse complement strand
AATCCATTGTGATGAACTTATCCAGTTCAGCCATGAGAGATTACATCTGAAATGTATCCAAAAGCATAGGATCCCAACTTGTTGTAGATGAAAGTTAAGAAGTCACAGTTCCATGTTTCCAGATCCAGGAGATACATTGTAAAAGCAGTATAAACATACTCAAAAACTAAAAGCTAACTCCATGGTTAAAGCCACTGTCGAGCACACACGCATGCATGCAAAGCTTGAATGTAAACAAGCTTAAACAAAGGATTCCCTTGGCCCTTCCCATACTTCACTTTCTGGGTGTTAACCTTATGTTGATTGGATAATGTCTGTATGATGTGTATTAACCCAGCCCCTTGCTGTCCATCATCCCCCATGTGACTGTTTTTCTCATGATCTAAAGTTGTTTTGTATTTGTTGTCTCTTTCCCAGCTAAATTTGTCCATGTTATGACTTCTTGGCCATCTGGGCTGAGTTTTCTTTGTTTCTCTAGATCGGGGTCGGCAAGTTCCCCTTACCTGGGCCGGTCCAGGGATCCCCTGGTCTTCCGCGGGCCTATGGTGGGGGTGGTGAAAATGGTGGCATGCGCGCTTGCTCGGTCCTCACATGTGCGAGTGAGTTGCAGCCGCCATTTTGGAAAAAGAAATGGTGGCCGCAATGCATGGCAGCAGGCGGGGGCTGGTCCAAAGGCCTCGGGGGACTGGACTCGGCCCATAGGTTGCCGACCCCTGCTCTAGATGTTGTTCCCATGAGGAAAATTCCACACACACATCTCTACATTTCACCTTTGACTGTATAGACATCCATATTCCAACAATAATGACCTTAATAAACCTTAATAGATTAGAAGCTGGGCCAAAACTAACAAAATGAATTTCAACAGGGACAAATGTAGGCTACTACACTTGGACAGTAAAAATGAAATGTGTAGATATAGGATGGGTGACACCTGGCTTGATAACAGTACATGTGAAAGGGAACTTTGAGTCCTAGGGCCTTTACAGACTGCCAGAAATAATGCAGCTTGAGTCCACTTTAACTGTCTTGGCTCAGTGATAGGGAATCATGGGAACTATAGTTTGTTGTGGTACCAGAGCTCTCTGACAAAGAAGGCTCAATGTCTCAGAGAGAAAAAAAAAACACAATTCCCATTATTCCCTAGCACTGAGCCAGGGCAGTTAGAGTGGACTCAAGCTGCATTTTTTTCTGGCAGTCTGTAAAGGCCCCTAGTAGACTCCAATATTAGTGCTTCTAATATTTGATAGCTTTAGTATACTCAGGAATTAAAGTTTTGTCTCTTTTGTAGGAAGTATATACTTTTTTCCGCATTCTTTAATTTCAATTTTAATTAAATTAAAAAGCAGCAGCAGCTAAAAAAAGCCAATGCAGTGCTGGATGGCCATCTGTTGAGGGTACTTTGATTGCTTATTTCTGTATGTCAGGGGGTTGGACTTGATGTCCCTTGTGGTCTCTTCCAACTCCATGATTCTATGATTCTATGAAAGAGCAAAGCCAAAGTTACAGCTGAACATTAAGAAAGCAAAAATAATGGTGACAGGTGACTTCAATAATTTTAAAATGAACTGTGAAGACATTGAGATAGTCAAAGATTTCCTATAATTTAGCTCAGTCGTTAATAAAAATGGAGACTGCAGTAAAAAAATTGGAAGTCTAAGACATGGAAGGACAGCTATGAAGGAACGAGACAAGGTCCTGAAGTGTAAAGATGTATAATTGAATACCAAAGTCAGAATTGTTCATGCCACATATTTCTCATTTCTATGTATGCTTGTGAAAGCTGGACAGTTAAAAAAGCAAATAAGAGAATAAACTCATTTGAAATGTGGTGCCGTGGGAAAGTTTTGCTGATCTCATGAATTGCCAAAAAGACAAATAAATGGGTCCTATATCAAATCAAACTTGAACTCTCCCTAGAAGCCAAGATGCCTAAGCAGAGACTGCCATAGTATGGATGTATAATGAGAAAACATGACCCAGTAGAAAAGATAACAATGCTTGGCAAAGTAAAAAGAAGTAAGAGACAAAAACTGCATTACAGGTGGATAGATTCAATCAGGGAAGCAACAGCTACTACTAACATGGTGACTTGGAGGTCTCTTGTTCATAGGGTCTCCATCAGTTGAAGTAGGAAATTAAAAAACAGACTCTGCTAGACGGGCAAAGCAGACAGGCCAAAAGGAGTAGCCAGAGGCTGCTCTGTCCCCAGTCACCCTCGGACCATGGCAACTAGATGGCCTGTTTCCAAAGCGGGTCACCGCAGCAATCCCAAATGAGTCATCAGTAGGAGTGCCTTTTTGCCAGTCCTTTTGCCAATGGTTTTGGGCTGCTTTAGGGTGGCTTGGATTAGCTTCTGGCCACATCAGAGTTGTGCGTCATCTAAATGCCACATCCTGAAGCATCCAGATGCCACTCTATTTGGCCCACCTATTTGGGGCCATAATTTCACTTAAGCCTAGCAGTTCAAGCTTGGGAATATAGTATGGCAAACAAAGGTCTAGGGCAGTGATGGCGAATCATTTTTGATGACACGCGGCTGTTGAGGCGGCTGCATGCTGAGAAGAATGTTTCATCCTCGGCTTCTGCATGGCCAAGTGCAGTAGCCGAGGATGAAACATTTGCTGCTCCTGAGGATGAAACATTTGCGACTAGAATCTTAGAGTTAGACTCTAACTCTAAGACTCTAGTCGCAAATGTTTCATCCTCCCCTATTAAACATTCTGTGCCGGAGGTCTGTAGGCCAAAACAACAAAAGTCTGGCACAGAGCGTCTAGTTCTGAGACTTCGTGTGCAGTGGCACCACCAGCGCAGGGCCGGGAATAGGCCCAGGCCCCGCTGAGGTATTTAGGCCTGTCCCTCCTCCCAGCGGCGAAGTAATGTTTTTTTCCTCAAAGTGACACACCACCTGAATTATGCTCAGTTTTTTGGCGAAGTTTGACACACCAAGCTCAAAAAGTTGCCCATCACTGATCTAGGGGAAAGTAATGAAAAAGTAATACATAAGAAAATTTTATTATCTAAAATATACAGTAAATGTAGAAACAGTAGTTTTCTGGTATCCAGGTAAACAGTGTGTCGTCAAGGCAATACACTGCTAGAAAGTAAAAACAACAAGTAATGTGAATGCTTCCCATATATATGCATATAAAATACACTGCCAATATACAAAGAAGATTAGAAATAAGTAAATCTCAAATGACATATATGAATACAAAAATATCCAACATTCAAAGTGCATGATATATGCACTTCCAGAGGACATGTAATAGATAAAAAAAAAACAACAAAAAAACCAAATGCGTTTTGACTAAATGCCTTCCTCAGTGGAAAATTAAGCTAAAAATGGGAAAGTATACGTAATATAGTTAGTATATTTAGTAATCAATGGAGACCATATTGTAAAATAATAATCTAACAGATGTACCTGTTGTAACAGCAGAGTAATTTGTCTATTTGCAGGGAGTCATCCAGTATAAGTAAGAAGTTTATCAGGCAATAAATTCCTGTAGAAAATATATATAGACATGTATATGTTTAGGATTTAATAAATATGTTCAAAGTTATTAAAGATGTTATTTCCCCATACTTACTATATCCTGGATGTTTCAAATGGAGGGCTTTATCTTTCCCTACTAATTTGCAATCTGTCCCACCTGTTACAGAGTAATTCAGGTTGCTTTGCAAGGAGTACAAGGAAGAGCAAAGCATTACACAAACTACAGCCTCAATGAAACCAAAATAATACAAAAGATCAGTCCAAAAACTAATGGTATGGAGAATGATTTATTTGAGTTTCATATATATCTTAACAATGTGCACAACACTATAAAATGTGAACTAAATTTTGATTATTCAAGGATTAATTTTTGGGGCTTACTGATAGTGAAAAGAGGAACCTATTGGAAACAGACCTTTATAGAAAGGACACTGATTCATACTCCTTTTTGAGATGTGACAGCTTCCATCCCTCACACATTAGGAAAAACTTACATTATTCTCAATTCATAACTGAGTAGAAATTGCTCAGGTTTAATTGAATTTGATAGACAAGCCAAAACCTTAATAAAGCAATTTGTAATAAGAGAATACCCCCAAAAGAGATTGAAACAAGCCTAATTTAAAGCAAGAAAAATGGATAGAAAAAGCCTGCTCCAGAATACAGAAGCTGTAGTTTGTGTAGTGCTTTGTAGAATATGTAGTCCTTGCAAAACAACATGAATTACTCTGTAACAGGTGGGATAGATTGCAAATTATGGCAATTTCTGTTTGCCATACTGTAGGTTGTTTTGTTTTGTTTTTGTTTGTTTGTTTGTTTGTTTGTTTTTTGTTTAGGACAACACCTTTTTGCTTTGACAAGTTTGGGAACATACCATGGGCTGCAGCTGATGCAGGCATAAACTTTCCTTCTAGCAACCTATTTATACAGGTTAAATCTCTCTTATCCAAAACATTTGGGACGAGAAATGTTTTGGGTTTCAGATTTTTTTGAATTTTGGAATATCTGTTTGCATATACATACATAATGAAATATCTTGCAGATGGGTCCCAGGTCTAAACACAAAATTCATTTATGTTTCATATACATCTTCTACACATAGCCTGTAGGTAATTTTATACAATACTTTAAATATTTTTGTGCATGAAATTTGTATACACTGAATTATCAGACAGTAAAGGTGTCAATGTCTCAGCCACCTGTGAAGACATTTTGGTTTTTGGACAATTCTGGATTTTGGAATTCTGGATAAGGGAGACTTAACCTGTACTAGTCTCATAGGCTCAAAGCACACAGGCCAAATAAAGTGCCTTCTTGGCACTTTGGGACCGTGACGTTAAAATGATGCATGCCTCAAAACTGCCCGGACGTTGCTCCAAGGCTGCCTAAGGTGGCCCGAAGCTGGCCCAAAAATGAGTGGCAAAAAGCCGCTCCTGCCAGCAACCCATTTGGGACTATGGCAGCGATCAACTTCAGGACCGCAGCATACAGTCACCACAGTCCTGAATCAGTCAGGTCTGGAGCAATCTCTGGCTGCTCCTTTTGCCCTTTCTGCTTCAACCCATAGATATTAGGTTGGAAGGCACTTCATGTACACTTCAGTTATGGACTTTATCACATGGGAGGCAAGCATACTCCTCCCATGAAAAACGCATCTAATCCCATCAATATCCTGCTAGAGTGGGATTATTATCAGATAATGTCCCCCAACGTTGCCATTATTGGGACATTATCCCGTAAATCAGGGGTAGGCAACCTTTTCCCTTTAAGGGCCGAGGGACTTCAGCTCCCAGAATCCCAGGAGCTATTGGCCAACATGGGACTATTGGCCAACATAGCTGAGGCTTCTGGGAGCTGAAGTCCCCCGGCCCTTAAAGGGGAAAGGTTGCCTACCCCTGCCATAAATAAAGTGGCAAAATTGTGCCACTTTTTATTCACGGGAAAATCCCAAAAATAAAAAGTGGAGTGATTTTGCAGCCTTATTCACTGGATAATGTCCTGATAGTGGCGATGTCAGGACATGTTGTCTGAAAATCATCCCACTCTTGTGGGATATCGATGAGATTAAATACGCTTTATTCATGGGATTGCCTCCCATGTGATAAAGTCATGCTTTTGTTTGATTCTGCCCTATATAAACATTGAGATCCATTTTCTAGTGGCCCATGGAGGGTATACATCAGATCTGTTAACCATGACAATCTAGCATATTCACCCTGGGATAGCTGGGAAAGAATTTGTTCAGGTGCATGATTCAACCACTTGCTGCAAAGAGATGCTGGAACTCCTCAGCTAAAGGAATGTGATGAATTCTTTTCTGTAGACCATCATATTGGTTCCTTGGGATGTTGCTCAGGTAGTTAAACTAAATTCATCAATATTGCTTGCTTAAATATGTCTAGATTTGGATAAGTGGGTATCAATTAAATTATTTGGAAAAATGTTAATATATTTAACATGCATGCTTTACCATGGATACTATATTTTCTTTGAAGCACTGTCAGGTGCATTTTCAGAAAATTAATTTTATATTTAATAACTTTAAATGGAGGGTACATTCATTACCCCATTGTTTGGCTGGAAAAGATGCATCAGTCATTTTCAGAAAGTGAGTTTAATTTTCCACATTTCAGTTTGTATCATAAATCATATTTCCTAACTTGTAAAAATAACCTGTAAGTATGGCCCATTTCAGATCTCCATACTTGGACAATCTTGGAATCGGCTTACTTGAAACCTCTGTTTTTGGATGCCTTAGATTCTTTCATTTACTGAAAAAAGAAGATAGTGTCTCCTGCAATTTCTGTTTTCAGAGTGTTTTGCAGACAATCTCAAATCAATTACAGTTTGATCTGTACGAGCATGATGTGCTAAATCTATGGGATTATACAGCTGTTAAGATCATGAGACCATTGTTTTATGAAAGAAACAAGATTAATACTTTGGACCAATTGATAATGTCTAGATTAAGTATCTCTGCTATTTATCAGTTACCAGTCTATCAGTTAGTTACCTGCAGATGAGCTATGGCAAGAATTACAGTTGCAATACCTTTAGGTATCAGTATATGGACTATCAGTTCTTGAGTGCCTCAACCATCCCTGCTGTATGTTCTTTATAATCATACTTTAAAATCCTGATAAAAAAACAAAATAGATATTAGATGTCCACTTCTCTGGTTGTTTTAGTGGTATACATTGTCTCAGAATGGGTGGTTGTACAAGTGATCCAGAAAATGTAAATCTGACTCTGCCTTTTGAAGAGTTGGCCTTGGTTGTCGTTGGCTTCTGCATCAGCTTCTGCATTCTTGACTCATAAAGTTGGAGTCAATGACCCTTTGGGTCCTTTCCGACCTTATGATTCTCTGATGACCTCAGGATGCAAGCAGGCTGATATCAGGAGAAGATGGACATTCAAATGGCTTGGCCCCAAGCCATTTAGGCTTTAAATTTTATTACCATTACTTTAGCCATGAGGTGGAATGAAAGTCCCTCAGCATTATCTTCTGAATCTGCTTAGAAGGACTAGACCAACGTAACACTGCCACCTAAGCCCAGCAAAGCTAAATGCCATGGGGAGCAATACTGTAAGTTGCTGAGAGGTCTAGGAAAAACCTTCCCCATCTCTTCTCTGACTTGTGTCACCACCAGGAATGGATGACATATGACATCTCTCTTAGTGAGTTTGCTGTTGATATATAAGATGTATGAATAATAACACAATAACTTGTTTAATTCAATTTTTTAAAGCTATTTAGATAGACACTCAAACCATTGAATCTCTGGGAATTTGGTAGGTCAATACTGAAGTTGATTCAGTAGGCCTACTCTACTCTAGTTAGGAGTAATTGCTGGATTTCACTCTTTGAAGGCAAAACAGCCAACGATTAAATGTAGTGTAACTTCTAGAATTTGTATTTATTTTCATAGCTTTACCACATGATATTGTGGAAAGCATTAGTATTTGTAGTTGTAGATTTAAACTGGAATTCTTTCTAGTGAAAACTATGTGGACCCTTTCTAAAAAGATTTCCATTAAGTCTGCTCTTTGACAACTGTTTCACTGCCTCTAGAGTCACATGGCTTTCCTCTCATCTGAAATAACAGACATAGGGCCTCTGCAGACCAGGGCGTCCAGGACGCCCTGGTCCGGAGCGCCGCAGGGCCATGGCAGCTGCACCGCGGCGCTCCCGCGGCAACCCTAAAAGGAGCACCAAATTGGCACTCCTTTTAGAAGTAAGGGAAAGTGCACCCTAAACGTGTCGGGCGCACTTTCCCTGACTCTTCTGCCGCAGTTCGTGAGGACGCTGCGGCGGGAGGTTGTCCTGGAAGCGCCGGCCGTGCGGACGGCCGGCAGCTCCGAGGGCAACCTCAGGAAGAGGAAGGAGCGCCGCGCGTGCGGCTGCTCCTCCTCTTCCTGGCCTCGGAGACGGCTCAATTAGCCGTCTGCGGAGGCCCAAAGGTCCCCATGATTTTGTACTGGACTACAGCAACTGAAACCCTACCAGTCGTTTGTAAACACTGTAAAATAAAACATACCTCCCCCCAAAGATCAGGGCTATCTTGGACATTAGATTGTTTTGTGATTTGCAAAATATTTGTAGTGGCATGTTTTCTCCTTGAAATTCAAGCAAATAGACATCAGTGTCTCATAGCAGACCATATGTTGAAGTGTTTTCCTAGGTAGTCCTGACTGTTTGGGCCATGCTGCTACCCACTAAGAAGAAAGAGATGTTTGTTTTTTATTGTAAGTGCCACCTTTTGCTTTACACAGGAAATATTTATCATTTGGATTTGTTGTTTATCAAATATTTGTTTTGTTAAATTTTTCTTATTTTATTACATATCATATTTTCAGTGCGTATTTACTAATCCATTTTTCTCTTATTTACTCAGAGCTTTAGTTATTTTGACATTGAGCCCTTTTTTGAGTCGTCTTGGCTATGGATTTAATTGGCGTTGGGGAGCTGTTGTAGTCTGGAGTGGAATGAGGGGAACTTTCACTTTGAACATGGCTCTGGAAATTGGCCAAGCACGAAGTGCAACTTCAACTGAACTTCAAATTAAGACCATGGTAAAGACAAATTACTATTTTGAAAATCATTGTCATTGTTTCTTATTAATCTGCTATAAATGTTCTGCTATAAGTGTGTAGTGTAGTGTTTTGAGTGTTGGACTACAACTCTGTAGGCCAGGGTTTGATTCCTAGCTCGGCCATGAAACCCACTGGGTGAGAGTGTGGCAAGTCCCACTCATTCATCCACAGGGGAAGGCAATGGCAAACCCCCTCTGAATAAGTCTTGCCAAGAAAACCCCATGATAGGGTCTTAGGGTTGCTATAAGTCAGAAACAACTTGAAGGCACACATTTCTCACACACAAAATACTGGATAATGGTTTAACAATAAACTGCCAATAAATTGTTAGTGTTTAAATAGAAACAGTCATTGTTTTTCCAGTAAGAGGGTTGAAAAATAGTAACAGAAGCCAGATTTTTAAAAAAATGAATAATCAATTTTAAAAACCTGGAGCGTTTTTTTTTTGTTTTGTTTTTTTTGTTTTTGTTTTTAGTCATTTGATTTAACCTATGGTTTAAAAACAACCCAGTTTAAACCAGCCAACCCTGGTTTGTGATATACTGGAAAATCTCATTCCCTAAAATGTATTCCCTAAAATGTGACTACTGAGGGATAAGTGTGTTTTTAGTGGCATGTAAACTTTAGATACCCTGCACAGTATTGAGCTGTGGTTGAAGCCAGGATAGGAATTAAGCTGCAGTTTATGCTTCATAAGCAAACATATAGCCTTTGCAGACTGCCAGAAATAATGCAGATTGAGGTCACTTTAACTGTCCTGTCTCAGTTCTAAGGAATCATGGGAATTGTATTTTTTTCTGGGATATTGAGCCTTCTCTGTCAGAGAGCTCTGGTGCCACAATAAACTACAGTTCCCATGATTCCTTAGCACTGAGCCAGGACACTTAAAGTGACCTCAATCTGAATTATTTCTGGCAGTCTGTAAAAGCCCTTACATTTGGTCTGATCCATTTTTATCTCTTCCCCACTGCCTTAGCCATGCTTACTGTTTTAATGCTGCCCTCAAGACTCTTTCTAAATTGGCATTTACATGTGAAGTTCATGGTAATATGCAATAGAACTCCCTGTCATGAAAGCTTCTTTTGTAACATATTTAATCTAAAACTGCATCTTTGCTACCAGTTAATCACACACACAGCACTCATGAAATTACCTGAAAAAACTAAATTCTTTAATATAAACAATTTTTAAAAGGAAGGTATTTGTGACTGATAAATGTTGCTCTACACAATCATAGGCTTTGCTATAATCTATAAGGCACAAATTGATTTTCTTTTGAAATTCTTTGGTGCACTCCACTATCCAATGTATGTTTGCTTGTGATCTCTAATACCTTTTTGTTTCCTGAACCCAGTGTGGACATTGGCATTTCTTGCTCCATATATGGTAGAATTTTGAGCAGCACTTGGTTGCATGGGAAATTAAGGCAGTGGGCCTGTGGTTACTGCAGTCTCTTGTGTCCCCTTTCTTGGGGACTGGGTTTTATATTGAGTGTTTCCATTGTGTGAGCCGTTCTTTTGTTTTCCATACCTGTTGACAGATTTTGGTTGGAAGTAGAGTAGATTCTGCCTCTGGGGAATGAAGAAGCTCTGTCAGTTCCTAGTAATTTGTTTCTCTCAAATAGTCTGAATGCAGCTTCCACTTCACATTTTAAAATTGGACATTTGACTTCATATGGTCCTTTCTTGATAGAATCTGTCATTTGTCTCTTACATCCCTCCCTTGTGTATAGGTCCATTGCCTTTTGATTTATACTTCGTCATATAATGTGTTTCACTGCTCTTTGTATAGCATCCCCACTCTTGGTTTAAATTTCCCTTTTGTTTCTCAGATCTTGTAGAGGAGGCTGCATCCTTCCGAGGTCGCTAAAATGAGTACCCAACTGTTGGGGGGCAATGAGCTTACAGTTGTAAACCGCTTAGACACCCCATAGTGTGGTATGAAGTGGTATATAAATGAAGCTGCTTTGCTTTGCTTTTGTTCTTAATTTTTTATAGTTGCTTTCTCTTTTTTTTATTGATTATTATAGTAATTCTTCTTCATGTTCTCTGTGAATCATACAATTGTGCAGAGCATGTTTGGAACATTCTAGAATAGTGAGGTAAGAATTTTGGTGATAACTCTACCCACCTACATATATCCAAGATTCCCACTCATTTACCTCAGTTCCTTTTCATCTGACTCACCTGAACAGCCAGTGTCATTGGTACTGTTCCAGGACTCTAGGGAGAGGCTCTCTTGGAGATGCCTTCCTTTTTCATTGGAGAAATAAGATGCTTTATGTCTTTCCTCTGTTCCTATTGATTACAAGGTCATGGTGAAGCTGAGAGACGACTGTGCCAATGTCATCCTCATCAACTTGTGGTGGCCCAGACAGCCTTAGTTCGCATCCCTGCTTTGCCTAACGAGGTTCCTATGTCTGTCTTCATCTCCATCCCATTCCATTAACCACGCACAACAGTTGGGTTTGACATCTAGACCTAGCGACCCTCAGACAGGTGGGAGGATTAGTTGCTGAGAGATTTACCCTGCCAAGTTTGAGTGGTCATTGGAGATGCTCACAGATAATCCACTTGGAAGTCTTATGCATACAAATGGAACAAATTCCAATCCTTCTTGTCTTGAAATGACCTCTCTCCTTCTTGGGTTTGAACCTATGTACTGGATTTCCTCATGTCTTTATCTGATTTAGGCTTTTCCCTTCCTTGGTGAAGAGCTACCTAGCTGCCATCTCCTTTGAATTGCAGCTTTTGTTGATCATCATCATCATTTTCCCCCTCCTTCATCATTATCATCATCATCATCATCATCATCATCATCATCATCATATAAGTTTATTGTGCTAATCAAAGGTCAAATAAATTTTAAAATGTAAAAAGTATGAAAAATAGTAATGAGTTGTTACAAGACTAGTATAAAGAATACCAAAAATTCAAAAATGTAGATAAGTTTCTAAGTTGTTGTTGTTGTTGTTGTGTGCCTTCAAGTTGTTTCTGACTTATGGTGACTCGAAGGTGGTGAACCTGTTATGGGCTTTTCTTGGCAAGTTTCTTCACAGGGGGTTTGCCATTGCCATCCTCGGAGGCTAAGAGAGTGTGAATTGTGCAAGGTCACCCAATGGGCTTTAATGGCCCAAACCAGGCTTCAAACCCTGTTCTACAGAGTCCTAGTCCAATGTTCAAACCACTACACCACACTGGCTCTCAAGTTTCTAAGTTACTAATGAGAAAATCACTGCATGTCTCATATTTTCAGTCATCCTGACAATTTGTAGCAATTTCATCTAACCCTCTCTAATCTTTTTATAGCCAAAGGAAAAACAGCTACTTTCTGTGTTAAACAGTCATTGGTGTTGCTGAAGAGAAATTGAAGCAATTCTATAAGACAGTACTCACATCCATAAGTGAACAAAGGGCCTAAGCAGACTGCCAGAAATAGTGCACATTAAATTGAGGCACTGCCCTGGCTCAGTGCTAGGGAATCATGGGAACTGTAATTTATTGTGGCACCAGAGCTCTCTGACAGAGAAGGCTCAATGTCTCAGAAAAAATACAATTCCCATGACTCCCTAGCACTGAGCCAGGGCAGTGCCTCAATTTAATGTGCACCATTTCTGGCAGTCTGCTTAGGCCTACAGTTTTCAAAGTTCTGTCTTTTGGGTACAAGGGGCAAGTTATCATGTAGTGGATAATGTCTTCCACCTGCCATTGGTGCTTTTGCTTTTGTTTTAAGCATGTGGGGGACCTACTGTGCAGTTCTAGCTTTTCTTTACTATGGGCTGGAACAGATTGGCAAGAAGGGGCGGCTTGAAGCCGCCCCACCAAAGACAAATCGAAGTCACGGCAAACACATCCCACAGCCCCAATCCACCTTGAACCCAGCCCAAAAAGGAGTGGAAAAGATCCGCTCCCTTTTGGACTGGGAAACAACTGGGGGCCTTTGCAGACTGCCAGAAATAGTGCACCTTAAATTGAGGGCCTCAGCAGACGGCTTAAAAAGCCGTCTGCCGAGGCAGGGAAGAGGAGGGGCAGCCGCACGCTCGGCGGCCCTTCCTCCTCCTGAGGTTGCCCTCAGAGCCGCTGGCCCTCCGCACGTCCGGACACACTGCGGCGGAAAAGTCAGTGAAAGTGCGCCACAAGCT
>CM034701.1:120689870-120704449 GCA_020142125.1 Phrynosoma platyrhinos | reverse complement strand
CTGGGACCTGCCTGAGAAGAAGGAACAGAACCACTGCAATGCAGTGCCTCCGACTCCTAACCCACCCAGGCAATCCAAGAGGATGCTATAATCAATCGTATCAAAAGCCTCTAAGAGATCTAAAAGCACCAACAGATCACACTACCCCTGTCGATGCTCAGACGAAGGTCATCGGTCAAGGCAACCATGGCAGTCTCAACTCCAAATCCCGTCCTAAAGCCAGTTTGAAATGGATGTAGATTCCTAGATTGTAGATTCCTAGAAAAGAAGTAAGCAAACAAGGCTGTAAGTAAAATTCAGAAAGTCTTACAATACATTGCTGATGCAGGCCACGATAGCCACCACAGTAGCATGTAGATTATTGCCTATGTGACTGGAAGGCAGACCAAAAATCAAATAATTTGGTATATATGCCATTTAAAGGATAAATTACTATTTGAGGGGGGAAAGCCTAGGAAACAATGTTTTTTTAGAGAATAAAGACAAAAAACAAGTAATGCCCACCATTAAAAAAAAAAAACACTGGATAGGAAACTATTCCTTTATTTTTACTTTTGAGATGGAAGAGGTTACAATGGACAGGGTGACTACAGCAGTGGCAGATATCGTGAAATAGGAATAGATTTAAATACCAAAGCCAAGGATTTCAACAACCAAGAAGGGGAGTAGGACACTCTGCTGGGTGGCTGATGGAAATAGTGGCATAGAGGACACTTGGATTTGGCGATTGCTATATTTTGGATATCCAACTTGAAAATGGATCACTGGGTAATTTAAGTGGTTGTTCAGGGATGCAGGGTTTTGTTTACAAAAAAGCCAAGCAGCAAATACCTTCCCTCACAAGTTCCAAGAAACAAGGAGAAAAAAGAGAGATAGTATGCAAAGAAATAAATCATCTTCTACAAATTAGGGCTACTGAGAAGGTTTCTCTAATGCAGAAATTCAGAGTATATTCCAGCTTTTTGACTGTGCCAAAAATCAATAGGACTTATAGAGCTGTGTATGGATTTGTAAAATATTATAGAATCATAGAGTTGGAAGAGACCACAAGGGCCATCCAGTTCAACCCCCCTGCCATGCAGGAACTCTCAATCAAAATGTACCTGGTAGATGGCCATCCAGCCTCTGTTTAAAGACCTCCAAAGAAGGAGACTCCACCACTCTCCAAGGGAGTGTGTTCCACTGTCAAACAGCTCTCACTATTAGGAAGTGCCTTCTAATGTTGAGGTAGAATGTCTTTTCCTGTAGCTTGCATCCGTTGTTCCGGGTCCTGCTCCCTTCTCAATATGACACCCCTTCAAACTTAAACAGGGCTATCATATCCCCTCTTAATTGTCTCTTCTCCAGGCTAAACAAATCCAGTTCTCTAAGTTGTTCCTCAAAAGGCATGGTTTCCAGACCCTTCACCATTTTTGTCGCCCTCCTCTGGACACGCTCCAGTTTTTTAACATCCTTTTTCAATTGTGGTTCCCAGAACTGGACACAGTATTCCAGGTGGGGCCTGACCAAAGCAGAATACAATAGCACTATTACTTCCCTTGATCTAGATATTATGCTTCTATTGATGCAGCCTAAAATCGCATTGGCCTTTTAAGCTGTGGTATCACACTGTTGACTCATGTTCAATTGTGGTCTATTAGGACTGCTAAATCCTTTTCACACTTGTTAAGTCTTGTTAAGCCAGGTGTCCCCCATCCTATATCTATGCATTTCCTTTTTCTGCCCTAAGTGCAGTTCCATACATTTATCTGTGTTAAAATTCAGAAGTTCAAGATAGAAACCTTACAAATGAAATATCAGAAATTCTGAAATATCAGAAGTTCAAGGTGGAAACCTTACAAATCGTTAGGGAAATTTTGCAAAAAAAAAAAAAAAATGAATGGTTGGTTTCAATCAGTTTAAGAGAATAATATTTGCACATTCCTATGGCCCCAGTTTGGAGGAAGTATCTTCAATTTCATTTCAAAAGCAATTATTACCAGTTCAAAGCACTTCTGTTGGTCTGGCTTCAGCTCCTAAGGTCTTCACCAAGCACATCTAATAGCACATCTGAGAAAGAAAGTTCAGTTCTTTCCTTATTTAGACAACATCTTGCTGAGGGCTTGGAACAAAAACATGACCAAAGCAATTTGCAGGTGACAATACATATTTTAGAGAAATATGGATTCATGATGAACAACGAGAAAAGTATTTGGAATTGGAAACATGACTGACACATTTAGATGCACTGATAGCACCAGGAGGAGATGCCTATTCCTGCCACAGGAAAGAAGGCGGAAAATATAGAAATATATAGAACAGCTTTTGACATTGAAGTCTGCAGGCATAATACATCTGGCAAGAGTTCTAGGAATTCTGGTTTAAACAAATCCAGCTAAAAGCATTGACAAGATTCTATATGAGAATATTACAAAAGTTTTTCCTACCACATCAGATGGCAGTTGTACAGGAGCACCATTACAAAGTGAGTCTTCTGAAGTTTCTAAAGCAAGATTTAGAATGGGGGCTTCAGAACAAAAATATAAATAAAAGAAAACATTTCATAAACAAAGTAAAAACACCAATGATAGCAGATGCAAAACTCTCCAGATGGGGAGCTCATTGCAAGGGACAACATAAATTATTTGAAATTGAAAGGAGTATAGTTAGTACTACTGTGTTTTGCAACCTCAAAAGCAAGCACATACAAGTATGTACAGACAACATGACAGTGAAATCCTACATTTTCATCCAAGGGGGATGAATCAACCGAAATATTTTGTTGGGCTGAAAAGTCATTGCAGTCCAGAGCAGCAGTATACTTAAAGGACTTACAAAATGTTTATGTGGGCTATTTCAGCAGACATAATCCATCAGGAGGAGTGGTCCTTAAACCAAGAAGTTTTTCAGCAATTAAACACATTCTTCAGTCCACTTCAGGTTGATATTTTTGCCTTTGGAGACAATTTCAAACTAAACAATAGATGGAAGCAAAAAGGCAGAACAGCATGATGCCCTAACAGTGTCTTGACCACTGCGCATATTTTATGCTTTCCCCCTCACTATTGATCATATAGAGGGTGTTGACAAAGATTATTTACAGATTCAAATAGAGAGAGAGCCATAGGTGGTGCTAATAACTTCATATTAGCCTTGACACCCATGGTTTCTAAGTCTACTGCAATTGTCCATCAAGAAATTGACAATTGATGCAAAGGCCAGGCTTGATTAATCAAGGTCCAGTACTTCACCATGATCTGAAATGGTTAAAATTGACAACATGGAGAAGCATATCTTAGGTCAGCAGGGCTATTCAGAGATAGTGGTTAATATATTAGCTTTGAGGAGGAACTCCACCTATAGAATCTATATTATGACATGGAGAGCCTCTAGGAATTGGTGTCTCACTCAGTTTAGAAGACATCCAAGTTGGTGATGTGCTCAGATTTTTGCAACATGGTATTTGTAAGGGTTTAAGACCTAACACATTAAAAAGGCAAGTTACAGCTTTGGCAACAGTTTTGAGGTCAGGAGGAAATGTATTGTCAGCACATCCTCATGTGAAAAGATTTCTAAAGGGGACTACTATATTGGCACCACCAATTTCTCATAGATTTCCCTCATGGGATTTAAATTTAGTCTTAAATGTATTAACAAAAACAGCGCTCTTTTTAACCACTTAAAGAGACATCTTTAAGGGTACTCTCTTTTAAGATGATTTTTCCTGATAGCAATAATATCTATAAGGAGAATCTTGGAATTAGACACTCTTTCCATAAATCCGTATTTTGTGCAAGTTTGAGCATGACAAATTAACATTAATATTAGACCCAATATTTCTACCAAAATGCCTATTAAACAAGGGAGTGTATCTGAATATACATTTACCAAATTTTTGCCCTAACCCAAAACACCTTTAGAGAAAAAATGGCACACATTAGATATGAGAAGGGCAGTTCAGAAATACATGAATAGAACAATAGGATTCAAACACATGGAAGCATTGTTTGTGTCCTTCCATCCTAAAACTTTAGGAAATGTTAGGGCATCAAAGCAAATGGTTGCTCTATGTTTGAAAGCATGCATCTTATTCTGTGATTAAGCCGGGGTTCCACAAGCAGAACATGTGTGGCTGCATTTGACTTGGTTTGTGGCAACTAATAAAGTGTACACAGTTTCAGCATCTTTGGAAGATTTTGTATTGCTGCTGGGTTGAAGAGCCTTCCACATTTATAAGGCATTATAATATAGATAAGCAAGTTGGCACATGAGACTTTTGTTATGTGGTGCTGTGAACATTGAGGTGAACAATAGGCAGCCACTCCCACCCTAGGAATTGGAGCTTGGCTAAATCCTGACAATGTGTGGATTGCTTCTCCTTGCCCAGCTAGAGAATGAGATGTTGATACTTACCATGAATATTCATTCCTGGATGGCAGGAGGAGCAATCCACCCTCACCGAATTCGTGCCTGCATAATAAATAGATAAATAAATGAATAATAAGAATTATGTTGTTAGGCAAAGCTTTAAAATAAAATGACATTATGAAAGGCAGCAAATGAGTGTAACAGAAAATCTTGGACTCCTTAGCATTCACTTTGTCAGCTTGGTATATTTTCATTGTGTATATCATATACATGTATTACCTATTTTATGTTTTCAGTGCATCAGATATTTTAGCTTTTCAGTCATGCTTTGATCTGAGGAGCTCAAAGAGGTTCAGTTCAGCAAAGCTGGCTTCATGTTCCATCACCTAGGAAAGTTCTAGTGAGCATCAAAGTCTGAGGCCAAGCCTGAAGCTTTTATGCTTCAGTTCAGAATATTTATTTCAGACTCTACTGCTTCCTAGAAAGTGAAAAGTCCACTCATTGCTATACCTCTCCCCAAACCAAATAATCAATGTGGAAGTGGTCTAAAATTGAGAAGCCAGATTTCTCAAAAACTTCTCATTTTCCAGAAATCTATATTTTTCCCATTATGTAATGAGGTGAAATGGGAGGTTGTAGTCTATTTCAAAAGTGAATTGACTCTCCTGGAGTCTTCCAAGAAAGGCAATTCTTCCCATTTTTGGCCATAAAAAGAGGGGTTGTGGGAGTCTGGAAGGGTCGATTGCCATAAAAAAGCCATGGGATTACATGTGGCACACTTTGCTCACCCCTAATATAGGCAGATACTTTCTCCTTATACTGAATGAGGTGTACAGTCAGTAAAGAATCCCCACCTCATCATGAAATGCTTTCTAAAATGGGATTTATCTGGCACCTGAAGAGTTTTTTAAAATGTAATTCAATATTGCTTCCACTTGCTTTTTTGCAAGTGTTGTGTTGGGAGCCTTGTAAGCTTGATAAATTTGATTGAGGGGCAGGATAAAAAATGAATCAACAAACAGAAGTATAGTATTTCCTTCTGAATAAAAACATGCAGCATTACACTCCTAATGTTTTCATGATGCTGCTGTTTGTTATCTGTATTCTTCACTGCACTCTGCAATTCCAAAGTAATATTGGATTACAATAATTTTAAGAATGTTATATCCACATTTGGGGGAATGTGCAATATTCTGTTTTCAATCATATATTTCTCTAAACATTGTAGGTTTATGAATATTCATGAAGTAAAGACATATTGGGAAAGCAAAGGACTGCTGGTGACAACGAAGAAATGGCTATCTGACTGGGTTTACAATGTGAAAGACGAAACAGCAAAGCCACCAAAGTTAGTATAATGTTTAGTAAAGTAGCGTGGTGTATTGACTTGAGCATCGAACTACGAGTCTACAAACTATAATAATGCAGATTGCTCAGAATAAGAAACAAGTTCTGAATCTGGGCATATGCATTTGATTGTCAATACAGATATTAGAATTAGTGTTATGCCCACATTGAAGGTAGAAATCCACCCCTAATGGCATAAGAAATGAAGTCTCACTGCTGAGGACCTTGATGCTAAAACTCCCTAGGATTATTCTGTTTTATTGTGGATGCAGCAGTTGTGGATGCAAGGCAGAATTAATGCAGAGTTCAATGAAGACATATTTTTGTTAGACAGGACGGATGCTGAGAAATTATTACAGGAATGAAAGCCCTGTTAGAGCCCTTAATCCAGTTACAGCAGAGGTGCCCATCTTAGAAAGGTGAGTTTGAAAGAAACAAATTGCAGGCAGAGAAGTACCAGTAAGTTTAGAATCCTCAACAGGAGCAACATTTATTCAAGAAATACATTTTTGAATAAAAACAGTCTGATCTTTCCTAAACTACTCTAAAAGAGAAAGGAGATGGGAGGGAGATGTGTTGTAACATATCCTCCCTCACAAAGAGCAGACAGGAAGAGGAGAGACACAAGGAAGAAGGTTCAATCTGGGCTGGTTCTTTTCCCCCCCTCTTACAACAGAGGACAGTCACTTAATTAACTGTGACTGAATCGGACAGTGTTACCTGCCCATAATGCTTTTGGTATAGACAGGAGACGCAAAAGCAAGCAGAAAAGAAACACAAAAGATCTTAATCCCTCTCTGGAGTTTATCAATTGGGGGAAAATTGGAAGTATAAATGGCGATTAACCTGTGATTAACCTACAATTGCACAAACGTTTTTCACATGACATCAGCATGCAAAGTGCTGTTATCCCATAAAGAACCCATGATTAACCCACATTTTGGTGCAGTTGGGCAAATGGTTTTCACACGACGTTGGGATGAAATGTGATTAAAGTGCCATTGTCTCATGAAGAACCAGGCAAGAAACAACAGTAACTCATTCACAGAATTTTCCCATGAATGACTTTTTGCTGTTTCTTGCCTGGTTATTTCCTGGTTCTTCATGGGATAATGGCACTTGAATTAATGTTGTTTTAAGTATCTTTTAATGTCAATTGTGTGATTTTCACAGATTAATCATTGTTTAAACTCCCAATTTCCCCCATGTGATAAGCTCCTCTGTCTAAACTAAACCATTTTATTCT
The DNA here is from genome assembly GCA_020142125.1 of Phrynosoma platyrhinos. NCBI lineage: Eukaryota > Metazoa > Chordata > Lepidosauria > Squamata > Phrynosomatidae > Phrynosoma > Phrynosoma platyrhinos. The sequence goes on along the minus strand of CM034701.1, from coordinate 120,697,509 downwards.
TATTGGACAAGAGAGCAGCAAGAACAGGTGCAGAGGTTGCTGTCTCTTCCATCAATTTTCTCATCCCTAAAAACAGTGCCTTCCATAACTATATAACAGATGTTTTTAGGCTTAGGATGGCCTCAGTGAGCTTCCCTCCCTGCATGCTTTATTTCAGACAGCACTTTCTTCCTTACCTCTACTATTCTACTGCCAATTTCTCCTCAACCCTTGGCCTCCTTTGTAGGCCACTTCTGAGCATGCCAATGCATTCACCTAGCACACCCCTATACTTTATTGGCTGGGGAAAAGGGGTTAAATTGTGGAGGCAGAAATGACAGTTGCTGGGGATATAACATGACAAGTATATTTAGCCATACCCTTCTTAAATTTATTTGAATGAATTAATGATCAAAAGAAGCACAAGAGAGTTGTACTGCTCTTCCTCTGTATAGGGTTGCCAGAATAAAAACTGTAGAAGGCTCTTGTACTTTTATTCGATGTGTAGAAGAGGAATTTCAGCAGGTGTTGCTTTTTACCTCATTGTGTTACAAGCTTAAGTTCCCTCTTCTACATAGCCATTAAAGATATAAGAACCCTCTTCAATTTTCAGTCTCGCAACACTTAATGCTTCTTTCTTTGATGCAACAGACGAGTATGACAGAGGGCTTGTACAATGTTACATAGTAAATAAAGGGGTTGCCTGGTGATGGTGGGGAATATTGCAGCCTTTCTGGTTGTACTGGTTTGACTTCAGTTATCTCTTTGGCATTTCCAGTTGTTGGTGGACTTGTTCTAGATTGGGAAATCTTTGTGATGTATCACTGGTCATGCATCATATGGAAGAAAATGAAATTAATAATAATTGTCTGGAAGTTCTAAATACCTTTGTTTTAAGTAACAAGAATCCCAAATCTATTTTCTTCTTCCTGCACAGAAACAAGTTTCTAAGGTTATGTCACCAAATAGTGTTTATGGAGGAATTTGAATATATAAGTACCATGATAACTTATTTGAACAGCATTCCTATTATTCTTACCTTTATAAGAAGTGTGAATACAGCCTATCTTCCACAACTAAGAATATGCAACTATTACTTTCTGTGTCTGTACATAATAGAAGCCATCTTGAAGGTATTAACAATATAATAAAATGCTTACATTAATAGCAATGTTAATTGCTGTTTTATATTTTTACAAAATAGTGTTTAAATTTCATTTTGCTAAGCGTATGAATTTTAAAATATATAAAATAATGCAATGCTCTCCCTATTTTGGTATCAATTTTTAATATTTTTTCTCCTTATTCTGTTTTTATTGATATTATTTGCTACCTTTTGTTATGCAACTCCAGTTGTTTAAATCTAACAGATGATCCAGACCTTATTTAGATTATGGTTGCAAACCTGTCCTTGACTGCAGAACTTTGTATCATAAGTCCCTTTTCCAAGGCATATTTAATAGTTCTGTGTCCCAATGAACACTCAGTGCTGGCTTTTGGATGCCTTGTGGTTACTAACTGACACATGCAATTTAATCAAGAACACATTCAGATTAGAAAGTATGAAAAATTGACTTGAGGAATGAAATTTCAGTGAAATTGAATACAAACAGTCGAACAGAAAGACACATTACACAGTAATTATTATGGTTTCCAAAAACCTCCAGTCTCCTTCTTTGGAGGTTTTTAAACTGAGGCTAGATGGCCTTCTGATGGGAGTGCTTTGATTGTGTATGATTCTATGATTCTAGTTTTCTCCAGAAGCCTCTTAATAAAATCTTTCTCCCTCAACACTTATGAGCAAAGAGAATTCTTCATGTTTTGACAGACCAGGACTTAATTTCTAATTAAAGCCCTGGGGATCAAAAGTTTAAAGCTGCTTGAATCACAGCTAATATGTATGATCTAATATATAGGTCTATGAATGTTTACTAGAGGCAGGGTACAGGCTAGGTTGGAGAGGGCTTATCCTCCAAGTATTGTTTAGAGCAGATGTGGGCAAACTCCAGCTATCCAGGGATTATTTTTGTAGTTCAGGCCTGAAGGGCCAAAGTTTTTAATTTTAGAATCCATGCTATTTCTTCCTGTGATCAGTGGAATTCACCCTTTTTAATACCCAAAATTTAAGGTCTGTTACAGAATGGTATTGTTCCAAGAAGTGTCTCTCCCTAAAGGCACACCTATGCTGTTGTTTCATATATTGTAGAAATATTCCCCTATGTTTTTATGGGCCTAATTTTTTTCAACCTACATTTTCAGATGTTTGCTATGCATGGCATAATTAATTAAACTACTATTCCAGATGATAAAATGATACCAATTTTCATTCATGTTATCTACAAATTTTGTTATTTTTGTAATATATCTTCAATAAATGCAGTGCCCACAAAGCACCATAATATTATATAATTGCTGTTTGTGTTCCTTGAACTCACTCCTCACAATGTCCATCCAAGAAATTACTAAATTTTATCTACACTCCATGCACATCTAATGCAGTTGATTTTTTTCAAATGGGGTTCTTAGGTTGGTATCTAGTTCCATTTCTATCCTACTTGTACTCCTTTGGTCTTTTCTTCTCTAGTTAGTAAAATTTTAGCTTGGTCATGAAAGAAAAGTGAAAGGAAGGGGACAGAGAAGCAGCTTGTCACAAAGCTAGGTTAGAAATAGGCCTTAAACCTAACACCCTAAGCAGATAGATTTCAGCCTTGGCCTCCATCTGACCTCATGTCAATAGAGTTCCACAGTCCTCTACCCACATATAAAGCAGTTCTTGAGAAGAGCATCTTTGCTCTCTTCTCCAATAGTTCATCATTTTCCCAAACGGAGTCTCCATAAAGTCCTCAAAGTTCTTGTTAAGGTTCAATTTGAGCCACTTTAATCAGTGCCCCTTTGTATGCTTTCTTTCAAAGTTCCTTTCCTTGTGATCATCACATTGGACGGAAGGATTTCCAGGCTGGCTGCTCCTTTGGTGGCCACTTCTCACTGTAGATTCTGCCTTTCTCTTTGGATCTGAGAATTCTGCCAAAGCTGAACTCTTCTTTGTCGTGGTTTCTGTGAATCACACAAATGGGTTTTCTGTGCCTGTGCAGAGACATTCAGAACCTTCTAGAATTGCTAGGGAACACTTTCTGGCGGTAGCTCCACCATCTTATATATATCCCTAGTGTTCCTGCTCTTTTCTCTCAGTTCTTTTTAGTCCACTGCATTAGCAGCATTGAAGGAAATGATTCTTAGAATTGCTCTTCAATTTGAATTTATAACAGCTCTTTGATCTCAGTTTTGAGTTTCTTCTTTTGGATTTTGACATTGGCGTAAGGTTTTTCTGGCTTTGACTCAGTTTGACCTCGTCTACTCTTTGCCTCATGATTTGGACCTTGCTTGATATTCTCGGATTTGATCTTGGATTGGTGACTACACTTACCACCATCAGTAAATATGGTCCACAAGTTAGCCTCTCCAATAGACAATATATGCTCCTTCTTGGAGCAAATCATCCAAGTGGCCAATGTGTTGGACCTCAAGATCCAACCTTGAGGACCTCAAGGACCTCATGATAACGCTGAGCCACTGGGTTCCATATATGAGAGGATAGAATCAAAGGTCCTTCTTCAGCTTCCATTGGACTTCTTCCATCCATTATTATTATTATTATTATTATTATTATTATTATTATTAGCTTTATTTATTAAGCGCCGTAGATGTACACAGTGCTGTACAAAACCAAGTAAAATCCAGAATATTGCCAAGTGCTCCTGGATCTCCCCAGCTACCATCCCATCAACCATTAGAAAAATTGACAATCTTTATAGATTGATCCCCCTCTGATTCTACACGGCTCTTCAAGCACCCAAGAATGAATTCTGCCGCCGTGGAAGCCTCTCAACTTAAGCTGACTCCCAGAACATCGCCGTAGATGTACACAGCGCTGTACAAAACCAAGTAAAATCCAGAATATTGCCAAGTGCTCCAGGATCTCCCCAGCTGCCATCCCATCAACCATTAGAAAAATTGACAATCTTTATAGATTGATCCCCCTCTGATTCTACACGGCTCTTCAAGCACCCAAGAATGAATTCTGCCACCGTGGAAGCCTCTCAACTTAAGCTGACTCCCAGAACATCTTTGATACCGACGGGCAAGGAGGGCCGAAAGATTGATGGTATGGCCAGGAGGCTGTACTCTTCAGCGGCCTTGAGTCTCCGAGTAGCCTACTACACTGCATGTATGGAAGCTTATCAACATCTCTGGGAGAGGGTCCTTCCCCTTTTCAATAAGCTTCCAGATGAGGACCGTCACTTGGCTCAAGCTCTACAGTCAAAAGCCCATTCCCTTGGAGCTCAGCAAATTAATTTCATCTGTTCTGCAGATTGTAATGTGAATGTTTTGTAAGGTTTGATAGCCCTTTGCTGTCATGCCTAGCTTTGAGCCTCTGATCTCCCCCACCAGGCCCGAGCTACCAGTGAGTGTCCTTCGATGATTCTGGCCTCTTCAACAAAGAGACAACATCCTTCAACAAAAAGGATGAGAAGCTGGACTTCAAGCATAAAATGAAGACCACAGCAAAGAAGTATGGAATGTCCTCATCCTCTCCACACTTTGTTTTGTACCAAAGATGGGGCTGCCAACATCCAACTTATAGCCAGATGAGGTCCTACAATTCATTTGGACCAAGGAGGCAAAGGTTCCCCTCGCAATCCTCTTCCTCCTCGGGTAGGCACAATACTGGCCAACCTCAGTATTGACAATCCTTCAAAAGGAAGGATGACCAAGGTAAAAAAACACCTGTGACTTTCCCCTTCTGTGCACTTCCTCTCTTTACTTCTGTTTGGTTGTAGACTTGCCTGTTATGTTGATGCCTGGGCTTTGATAACATCTGATTTGTGGGTGCTTATCATCATTATCAAAGGCTGTGCTCTCAAATTCAAAGAACTATCCCCCACAGGGACTTTATGACTCCTCCCCAAAACACCCTACTCAACGAAGTGCACACACTACTTTCCAAGGGCACTATCAAACCCATACCTATCTCTCAGATTCGACATTGCTTTTTTTCCAGATACTTCATTGTCTCAAAAGAGACAGCGGCCTCCAACCCATTCTAGATTTGTCTGAATTCTTAAATTTGTTACAGATGGTTCCATATGGTAACTCTTTCTTTGATCCTTCCCCTGTTACAGAAAGGAGACTGGTTTGCCATCCTTGATCTCAAGGATGCCAGCTTCCACATAGCAATCAGGGAGTACCATTGAAGATTCCTGGCATTGCAGTATGCCAGTATCTCTATCAATTTTGAGTCTTGCCATTTGGCCTGTCCACAGCTTTCAGAGTCTTCACAAAGTGCATGGCCATAGTGACTCCTTCCTTTGTCGGCAAAGTACATCTGTCTTCCCATACCTGGACGGCAACCTCAAGGCAAGTTCTGATTCGAAACATCCAATTCATGCTGTCTCTACCCGAATCCCTCGGCCTCATAGTCAACTAAACCAAGTCCAACCTCTTCCCATCTCAAGAGATCAGGTTCATCGGAGCTATGTTGGATTCAAGGGGAGGCCTGGCATACCTCCCTCAGGACAGGTTCAAGTTCTTGGCTCAAGAGGTACTAGCCTGCACCCAGCACAGAAGGATTTTTGCCCGCTCAGTACGAATTGCTCTAGGCCACATGGCCTCCACCGTTTCTGTCCCTTCAACTTTGGTTCTGATGGTTCCAATCTTTGTTCCTGTCCATCTTTTATCCTCTACTGGAATCTCCCTTCAAATGATTTACAATCCCACCAATGTGTGTGTGGGCATGCCTTTTCTGTCTCTGAGCCACAGCTCACCCTAACAACCAATGCCTTAATGGAGGATTGGAGAACTTATTTAGAAGGCCTCACAGTGAAGGAAAAGTGGTCCTCTGAGGTAAGGTTGCTTCACAATTCCTAGACTGTCTCATGTCTCTAGCAGAAACTGGACTTTCCGTTTCCTCCTTAAAGTATTACCTGGCGGCCATCTGTGCTCACTACCAGTTCAAAGGCAGGCCATCTTTCTTTCAAGATCCTTTGATCAAAAAAATCCTTAAAAGATTCATTAACCTCCACCCTCCTACCTTGGTCCCAACACTGGCTTGGAGTCTTGAACTGGTCCTCGCACAACTTTCCTATAAGCCCTTCAAACTCGTGGCTACAGCTGATCTTAGGCTTCTTACATGGAAGACTGCCTTCCTTGTTGCCATCACCTCAACTCGCTGTGCTGGTGAACTTTGTGTGCTCCAAGTGGACCAACCTTATCTTCATTTTCATAAAAACAAAGCTGTTCTAGACCCTGACATCACTTTCTTGCTAGGGTTGTGTCTTTGTTCCATCTGAGCCAGGATATTGTTTTACCTACCTTGGCTCTGAATCTAACCACAGGTATCAAGCAATTTTTGCATTTGCTCAACTTCCAAAGAGCGTTCGCTTTCTATATCAACTGGACTTTTGATTCTTGATGATCTGAGAGATTGTTTGTTTGCTACTCGGACTTCTTGTCACCACTTAGCAGTTCTCAAAATGGGTGACTGCTACCATTCATCTAGCGCAGGGGTAGGCAACCTTTTTGAGCCAGGGGCCGAGTTGCTGTCCCTCAGACAATTGGGGGGCCAAAGCACCAAAAATAAATAAATAAAAATAAAAATAAATAAAAATTAAATAAAAAATTTAAAAAGTATGCATGCACACTCTCTCAACCCCAGAAAAGCCATGGCAAAATCCCTGTGGAGATTTTGCCAAGAAAACCCCAAGAACAAGTAATAACAACAGTAATCAATATCATCATGGCAGGTGTGGGCGGGGGTGGCAGGACCGGCCTGAGGCCTCAGGGGGCTGCATCCAGCCCCCAGGCCTTAGGTTGCCTACCCCTGATCTAGCATATAAACTTTCAGGGAAGATTCCTTCCGCTCGAATTTGAGTACTCTTTACCAGGGCAGTAGCAGCATCCTCTGCTTTTCTTAGTGGAGTGTCCTTAGAGGATGTGTGTAAAGCTGCAGTTTGGTCCCAGCCATTGAGTTTCATCTCACACTGCAGGTTGGATACCAGGACAAGGAATGATGCAGCTTTTGGGAGGGCAATGTTGCTTTCTGGTTTCCATTGAAGTTTGTTGCATTGTGTGCTTTCTACTTGCATGTTTAATGAAATGTATTTGGTTTACTGACATATGCATGGTCTCACAACACTCCCTTCTTGTATGACTGCAGCTTGCTAGTTTAACCCATTTGTGTGATTTACAGAGACTACGACAAAGACAGGCTGCTTACTTATAACTAGTTCTTTGAGTGGTCATCTGTGAATTCATACAAATCTGCCCATTCTCCCCTCAGGTCATGTCCTGAGCATGTTCCCCAATTATGCTGCTATGCGGCATCCAATTGGAACTGAGAGGAAAGAGCAGGAATGCTAGGGGTATATATATAGGGTGGGTGGAGCTACCACCAAAAAGTCTTCCCTAGTGATTTTAGAAGTTCCAAATGTTTCTGCACAGGTGCAGGAAAAACCATTTATGTTGTGGCATAATTTAAGTTTCCCAAAGCTTCAGCCTTTTTTAAGGAAACAAAAATATTTAAATATCAAAATATGAAAACCAAGCCTGTTAGTCTCACTTTAAAACAGCAGAGTAGCAGAAGAGTGACTTTGCCTAACTATCT
>CM034701.1:120648468-120681883 GCA_020142125.1 Phrynosoma platyrhinos | reverse complement strand
TCCCTGCCTCCAAGATGGCTCAATAAGCCGTCTGCCGAGGCTGTCAGTCACAGGGGTACTTAAAATAGTACTGACTCCAGTAACATTTAGACCTAAGAAGTCCTTCCACTGTATTGGTAGCTTTGAAATATCCAGAGGTGTAGAATGCCTTCTACACAACTCAGCAGGAAGCAAAGGAAAGGAAAACGTTTTTTGTCATAAAAAAGGTATTCTGCCAACCTCTATTTTGCAGATTAACCTGTTATGAGATGACATCTTTGAACACATTTTTTTTCCCAGATGGGCCAGATAGTCAGGATTTTCCTTAGTTTTGACCTACTTTCCCTAAAGGTTCTATCCAGTTTTTGAATGAACCTTTCTGGTTCTGGTTAAAGTTAGTTGATTCAGTGCATTTGGAACCATTTTTCCTTCCTGTATTATTTAAGTTGGTGAAAAAGTGAGGAGTGTCCTACTTTTTCTAATTCAGTCTAGGAGGTAGAGAAATTGTTCCCTCAATAGAAGCAAATGTTGTTTTTTAAATTATTTTATTTTATTTAAATATCAACAGAAAACAACAAAAATGCATGTTAATTCAATATCATTTCACAAAGAATTAGAGTTATTTAGAGCTGAGTATAAACCTCATAATAATAAAGTATATTTCTACAAGTTCACATGAGAAACCTTAGAATGAGGTTAATTACTGACTTTTTTTGATGATCTCGGCAGTTGGTTCATGCCAAGCCTTGTAGTTATCATCTGTTTTTAAGATAGCTCATATGTCATATTTACTTCATAAGCTTGTCAATCAGTGCTAGTCACTCTATGACAGGGAGAGATATAGGGCCAATGCAGACTGGCCAATAGGGCCGGCCTAGGGGTAGAGTTGGGGCAGGGCAACTGCACTGTGGCTGCCCCAACTCCACTTGGACGCCACTGCCATGCCGCACGCCTGATCACGTGGTGCATGGCATTAGGGTGCCCTATTGCGACAGCATGTAGGCATGCTGTGCCAAAGGGTGCAAAAGAGCTGTGGCGGTGGCGCTAAGAGCGGCTTTTTGCCGCCCCAAAAAGGAGCGGCATTTGCCACCTCTTAGGGGCTGTCTGCATCGGCCCATAGTTAGGATTCAGTGTATTAGCTCTAGGACAAAGTTCCATCCTGAGTGTCATTCTGACAGAAAAATAATAAACATAGTCAGAAATTAACCTTATCTCTACTAGCACCAATAAATAATTGTTATAATTATTAACTGATTATTATATCATATTTATTTAAAGCTTTATTCTGCTTTTTTGCCAAACTGATATTCACAGCACATTACACAGTAAGTTAGATTACAGTATGAAGCTAACTCCTGTCCTGAGGCTTACAGTTTGAAAAACATGGAACTTAAGATGGGAAGAAGAAAGGAAGTTTAGATAACAGCTCTTAAAAGTACAGTTCTTATAATGCCCAACTGAGATAAAAACAGTACAGGTAACTAATGAAATAGTTACTGGTGTTGGCCAAAGGCAGCTGGTTCCTCATTTGAAGTGATAGAATAGTTATGTTTCTGTTCTCTTTGTAATTCTCTAGAAGGTTACAAAGGAAAGCACAAGCCAAACCTGTGCTGTCCTGGCCTGAGTTCTGATCACATTAATCCCCAGGTGGGCATGGCAACAGGCTGGTGTTTACATGCCCGTCCACCACCACGTCTTGGATCCACTGCCATCGAGCCCCCATACCTTCCTCTGCTTTCGTGTCTTCACAGAAGACCTCCATCCCAGCCTATAAGGATGGAAATAGGATGCCTGGCCAGGTATCCCCATCTAACATCACAGGCTGCAACAGGGGTTTTCAGTGAAGACCTGATAGCAGAAGGAGGTACATGAAGCTATATGGTCTGCTGGCTGTCACCACAGTTTTTTCACAAAACTCCATGGCAAACAATAGGTTTGCTTGACCCAATACACTAAGGCCCCTTTGAGCTGGGATCGGTCAGGAACCACTGGATTGGCATCCGGACAGGCCTATCCTAGGCTGGGGCTAATGGCTTCCGTCATCTGTACAGGATGACACGAGGCTGGGGGGATGCAAAGCCTTTTTGGCCCATGTGTGCAGGCCCCTCCTTTGCTCTGTAACCTCTTGGAATAGCTGTCAAAGTTCATAGAGAAAAAAATATGTTACAACAAAAGATGTGTTTTGCTCATCATAAAATGTATGTCCCTTTTTTTTAACAGGAAATAACTAAAATATTGGAAAGAAACAAACAAGAGGCTATGAAGGAGTTAGGTATGAATTTAAAGTGGTATCATACATATAAATGGCTGCTTTTCAGTTGGTACTTCTGTGGAAACAATTTGCATGTATTGAGTCCATATTTCCAAAGTTTCAGTAAAATTCTGAGTTGCTGAGATTGTTATTGAAAAATTGATTTAAAGTGCTAAAATTTTTGTTGTTTCTGTTTTTCTTACTAAAAATGAATTAATTCCTGATTACTGATTCTTGTGTGGCCAAAATAGCGCCATCCATGTTTGTGAGGAAGGTCTATGTGGGGACAGTCACAGAGACCATGAACAAAAGTGCTTACCTGTAACTCTGCTAGTTTGTGGGCCATCTTTGTAGTCTTTCAGCTTACCTGTCTTCTCTACTGCAGGAGATAGCTTTGCCTGCTATCAGTTAACACTGCCTTGTAGAAGCCATTGCATGCAAACTATTATGTATACAGCTGACAGTTTAGATTTGCATCTTGAACATGCACATTGAGAATGGAGATAGGATGACCTCCAAAATACTCGGCTACTTCTAGGAAGTTCTGAAACAAGGTCCTGGGTAGGCACATGTGTGACTACACAGATGATCATTTAAAGAATATGCCAGCAACCTGTTTTTCTGTTCAATTGACATTGGTTTCCAGTCTGATTCAGGGTTCACCTAGGTGCTAATTATTACCCAAAAACAGTGGCATCACTAAAGTTGTTGCCACCCAGTGTGGTAACTCATAATGTCACCCCACAGACCTCCTGGATGGGGGTGCAGATGAGGACAGTCTCACCCTAGAGAACCCAGCATCCTGCCACTGCTGCCCCCCCCCCCCACAGTGGACATAGCAATGTCAGAATGCCCCTCTGAGCAAGAACAGTTTTTTTAAATTACAAAAGATATCTACCGTCAAGGAAAGAGGAAGTCACAGCAAACAGCCCCCTTCCCTGCGGACAAGGGCAGAAAGAAGCCAAACGGATTGGGAAGGAGAGGCTGTGGGAGGAGAGAACACAGAGTAAGGTCCACAGCTCTGCCATCCTCCCCCCTCCAAAGGCGAGTGGCATGCCAAGAAGAATTTCCCCTTTTCTTTTGTGGGGGTGGGGAGCTCTTGGGATGCCTTGGTGTTACCCATTGTCACCCCCTCTGATGGTGTCACCTGCTATGGCCTGAATCCTTTGCACTCCCTAGTGACACGAGTGGCTAGAAAGCCATAACAGTTTGGGACCAGAATACAACCAAAGACTTTATTCCAAGTCCCATTTCCTTTAGAGGTACATTTGACTGAGGTTGTAGTGGTACTGACCACAAAGAGGATAGATTCTCACAAGGTTCTCAGGCAAGTACTGAAGTCCTTTTTATTTCACCAGGTAAGTATTTTAATCTTCCATTCTGGAAGTGAATGGAATTCTGTTTTCTGTACATTTTGTAGTTTATATAGTACAAGATGTGCTCTGACATGTTCCTGCAATTAATTTTGGCAGCAGCTGTAGAACCTTGACTGTAGCAATGGTGTAGCCCCTGGTATCTTATTGTGAATTGTTCTTTATTTTTGCTGAAGGACATTCATCCCATTTCTCACTTACCTACTTCTGTCTCCCCCCCACACACACACTCAATAATGCAAATAAATAGACAGGTGTTTAGGAAATTGGTATAGTTGTAGCCAAAACAATAATAAAAGGGATCACTAGGGCAAACCATTCCAGTTAAATAGTTTTCTTTCAGGTGAGTGGCATTTAACCTTTCTTACACAAAAAGCATTGTTTTGTTTGTTTTTAGGGCTAATGCAGCGTGATTATCCAGAGATAGTTACTGCTGTGAAAACCAAACAAGCGGTTCAAATAGTGCTGAACAGAGCTTCAGAAACCCTTAGGTTTATGAGATCAGGAGGTATTGTTGATAAAAATGAAGGCGATGAGCTGCAAAAGGTAATTTTTAATAATAATAATAATAATAATAATAATAATAATAAAATTTATTTTTATCCCGCCCCTCTGCGATGCAGTCAGGGCGGCTTACAACATTAAAAACATCCATAATACAATAATGCTCTAACCCACCCTCCCCTTAAAAAGTATTAAACTGATCAATTTTTAAAACACAAGTACATTAAAACCAAACAACAAAAGAATAATGCAGCGGATTAAGTGGTATAGTGGCATCTCCAAGGGCTGGTAATTGATTCCTAGGGCCGGGAGAGCTAGTCTGGGAAGGCCTGCTGAAAGAGATCTGTCTTGACAGCTTTTTTAAAGCTGTCCAAGGTGGTGAGACGGATCTCATCCAGCAGGCCGTTCCATAACCTGGGAGCGGCGGCAGAAAAGGCCCTCTGGGAGGTCGCCGATAGCCTAGTTTTCATAGGCTGTAACAGGTTCCTCCCAGAGGACCGAAGTGTGCGGGGGGGATCATATGGAAGGAGACGGTCTCGGAGATAAATTGGACCCAAGCCATGTAGGGATTTAAAACCGATCCCCATACACATAGAGAGAGTTTACATATGCATTGTGGGATGTTTCATTACTCTTAGAATTTCTAGGGAAGGGAGAAGCAGCACCTTCATTTCTGTGGGTTTTGCTTCCTGCAGATTGTCCTTAGCTGAGTTTGGGGCTGAACAGATGGCCCCTAAGGGGTGGTGTCCCTCCACCCCTTTCCTTGCTGTATTGGGGCTGTGGCAACTGCATGCCACGGTGCCGATCCGGTGCTTTGCCACTCTAAAAAGAGGTGGCTTTTCGGTGTTCCTTTGGCACAGTGTGTGTGAATGCTGTGCCAAGAGAGTGCCCCAATGCCACCCGCCATCTGGTTGGGTGGGTGGTGTGACAGCAGCATCGGGGCAGCCGACATGCGGTCACCACGCCCCCACTCCACCCCCAGGCCAGCCCTTTTGGCTTTTCTGTACAGCACCTTCCTCACCCATCAATGTCAAACAGCTGTTAAATGGAACAAGGTGAAGACCTTCTTTATTCTGTTCTGTCTGTTAAGGATGCTTGATTTTTTTACAAAACTAAATTTGAGAAAACACATTGTTATTTGCAGGCCATCTGTAGCATTTGCACAAGTAGCATATTATCAGTATGAGGAAACTTATCATTTCCATGCTGTATTTTCTGGATTGGGACAGTAATTTTAGTTGTAGTCAAAAGTGTTTCCATTTGGTCTTGATAGACAGGCCTCGTGTTCTTCTATATGTATATTTGTTCTTTTGTTCTTTCTTTTATTTCTAGTTCAGTAAGTTCAGAAGACCTTTAAATCTGTGGCTTAAATTGGGTCTTGTACATGTATAAAACAATTTAATAATGAATAGTTCCTATAAAGTAATCTGATTTTAAAAGGCATATTTTACAACTGAAGGAAAATTTAAATTGCATATAAGCATATTTTTCTTGTTTAGATGATCCTATTAAAAAAAAAACAGCTTGCAAAACTTCCACCTACAATTGCACCACCGACTGCCCAGGAACTTCTGCATAATGTTGTGTGGCTACAGGATAACAGAAACCAGATTGAATATATTCAGGTAAGGTTTAAATTCCAAACATTTAAATTATTGTGTTCCCGATTCACACAAGGCTCCAAAAGTGTATTTCTTAAACTTCACAGAGGAAGTATCGGTAGATCTCACCTGCTTCATTCAGGTGCACTTGTCTCAACTGACAGTTTCGCATTTGTGCATTGCGTGTGTCTAATGTAAAGGTGGGTAACGTTTTCAGATACAATGCCACCCTTGGACAGCCCTGAGAGTTCAGCCTTATATTGCCAGAAAAAGGGCTCTCTGGGGAAGTTAGGACCTGCAAAAACAGCCTGGATGGTTTGCACTATGCTAATACTGATGAGGAATCTGTACTCAGGACAAGAGGCTAATGTCAGAAAAAAACACCAATTGGCAAAGTAGTCAGACAAGGCTGCATCCTCTCATCTTATCTGTTCAACTTGTATGCAGAACATATTATAAGAAAAGCAGGCTTGGATACAGAAGAGGGAGAAGTGAAAATAGGAGGAAGGAGTATCAGCAATCTAAGATATGCAGATGACACCATAATACTAGCAGAAAACCTCACAGACCTGGAACACCTACTAAGGAAGATCAAAGAAGAAAGTGCAAAGGCAGGGTTAATGCTGAACATAAAGAAAACAAAAATAATGACCACCGAGGACCTTCACAAGTTCAACCTAGACAATAAAGAAATAGAAATAGCAAAAGAGTTCTCATACCTGGGATTGTAGAAATGAGAACTGCAGTCAGGAAATCAGAAGAAGATTAAGAATGGAGAGTGTGGCTATGAAAGAACTAGAAAAGATTCTAAAATGCAAAGATAAACAACTCAGCACAAAAGTTAGAATCATACAAACCATTGTATTCCCTATTACCATGTATGGATGTGAGAACTGGACAATTTGGAATCATGCTTCTAGGACATATTCTTTTTTAATATTTTTTCCAGGTCTTAAATATTGCTGACCTTAGAAAATGATTTTCAAAAATTTTAGTTGCTTGAATTTTGTCATAAAATAGAAGAGCATGAAATCCAAATTTTAATTCCATGCTTTCTAAATTGAGCAATTTTCTATTTTCCAATTTCAGCCAATCTTTTAACCAAATACAAGTACTGGCTTCAAAATATAATCTTAAATTTGGTACTGCAAAACCCCTCTCTCTGTTGTATCTTGCATATATTTCTGTTTAATTCTCGGTCTTTTACCAGCCCAGATAAATTTGGATAATTGTTTTTGCCAATCCTTAAACATCTTGTCATTTTTGATTATAGGTAAAGTCTGAAAAAGAAAGAGAAGTTTAGGCAGTATACTCATTTTCATTACAGCTCTTTCCCAGCATATGTAGTCTTATATCTTTCCAATTATTATTGAGATCTTTTTTTTTTATTTCATTCCAAGTTTTATTATAATTGTTTTTAAATAAGTCAGAATTTTTATTTTAATCTCTATACCCAAATATTTTGCTTTTTTATTTACATTAAATCCTGAAATCTTACTCAGTTCTTTTTCCTTAGTCTCCGTTATATTTTTTGTTATAACACTAGTTTTCCCTTTATTTATTTTTAAGCCAGAAACCTGTTCTAAATTCTCTAACTGATTCGATAGTTGTTTAATGCTTTCTAAAGAGTCTTCTAATGTCACTGCTATGTCGTCTGCATATCCTCTTGTTACCAAATTTTCTCTTCTAATTTTCACTCCTCTTATCTTTCTGTCCTTCCTATTATTCAAAAAGATTTCTAAAGACATAATAAAAAGAAGAGGGGAAAAGGGCAACCCTGTCTTGTGCCCTTATTTACTCGTATAGGATTTGTCCTTATACCATTGATTTTTATTCTTACTGTCTGATCTTCATATATTGCAGCGATCCAATTTAAAATTTTTGTACCAAACTGTATCCATTTTAGTAATCCAATGATGAATTCCCAATGTAAACTGTTGAAGGCTTTCTCCATATCTAATAGTATAATCACAAATTTCTTGTCTATACGGAAATCAAAGTGTTCTATTAAATTAATGTTTTCTTGTGTTATCTTTTAACTGCCTCCCTGGCAGAAAGCCACATTGTTCCTCTGGTACATAATTGACTAGAACTTTTTTGAGCCTATCTGCTAATATGGATGCAAACAGTTTATAATCAGAGTTTAGAAGGGAAATTGGTCTGTAAATATTAGGGTTTTGGTCATCTTTCCCTTCTTTCAAAATTAAAGTTACATTAGCTTCTCTCCAGGTCAATGGAATCTTCTCTTTGCTGATATTATTTATTATTTCCAAAATGGTAATTTTAGTTCCTCCTTAAAGATTTTATAATGTCCGGCATTTAAGCCATCTGGACCCTGCGTTTTATCCTTTTTAGCTCTCTTAATTGCCTCTTCTAACTCTGATAATGTTATTGGGTTATCCAACTTGTTTATATGGGCTTCTTTTAATTTTGGGGTGGAGCTCTCTTTAAAGTAGTTTTCTATATTTTCTTTGTTTTCTTTATCCAATTTGAATAGTTTCCTGAAATGGTCTTGAAAAATTTCTTTAATCTTATTCTGTTCAGTATACGTTTTATTCCCAATTCTAATTTTTGTAATTAGTCTATTATTTTTCTCTTTTCTTAGTTTCCATGAAAGCCATTTGCCAATTTTGTTTGCATTTTGAAAATGTTTGACTTTGACACTCTTCATTAACTTTGCCATTTTCTCTATATTTTCTGTGGAATACTGTTTTTGTAGGA
This sequence comes from Phrynosoma platyrhinos, assembly GCA_020142125.1. Taxonomy (NCBI): domain Eukaryota; kingdom Metazoa; phylum Chordata; class Lepidosauria; order Squamata; family Phrynosomatidae; genus Phrynosoma; species Phrynosoma platyrhinos. Next base: position 120,673,454 of record CM034701.1, on the reverse strand, counting down.
TTTTAATCTCTTTAATTATTTTATCTTTGTTCTTATTATCCATTAATTTCAGTAATTGTCTTTCCTTATTAGCTATTTCCTCTGTAATTAATTTCATTCTTTGTTTTTATCTTTTTGTAGTTTATTTAAGTTTTCATTAAAATAATTTTAGAGTGTTTTTTGGCTTCTTCCACTTTTTTTTTTATCTTTTAATAAGTAGTCTTTTAACTACCCAAAGAATTCTGTTTCTATAAATTTAAATGTCATTTTAACTGGGTTATGGTCTGAGTATGTTTTAGCTAGAATATCTATCTTTTTTATTTTGTTACATAATGATTTTGAAACAAAAAACATGTCCAGTTCAGCCATCAATCTATGCCGACTGGAATAAAAGGTAAACTCTCTTCTGTCACCGTGTTTATATCTCCATGTTTCTACTAGATTTTGGTTCCTTATCATTGGGAAAAAGTTTTTTGGCAGTTTACCTTGTTTTTCTTTGATTTTTTTTTACTGGAAAGTATCCATCTGTGGGTTTATAACGGCATTAAAATCTCCTCCAAAGTTAATCTCACTTTCATCATACTCTGATATCTTTTCATAAATTTGCTTTAAAACTTTGTTTTATTTTCTTGTGGCACATAAATTGTCACTAGAATTATTTTTTCCCTTGAACTGTTAGTTCAATTCCTATATAATATCCTTTGTTATCATTAAATAACTCTCTCGACTGTATATTTTTCGATATATATACTACTATACCCTGGCAAGGTGCACGTGAGGTGGGGCCTTCCAAAATGGCGCCCCCCACATGCCCACGCATGCTCAAGACAGCGGGCATCACACACATGTGCTCATGGGGGGGCAAGTACACGAGCACGCACACGCCCAACTGGCCCCCACACCATCCCTTCCCTCATGCCCTCCCCCAGCAACAAAGGTTGCCAACCCCTGGTTTAAATTCTTTAACATTCCAAGAGAGAAAAGTTATATCGTTAAAACTCATCCTTGACTTTAGCTTTTATTTCCAAAAAGAGGGAGAGGGAAAGAAGAAAGAAGAAAAGAATGAATAAGAACTATATTCTTAGTATAAAAATAACAGAATGATCAACAAGTTTGTGAATTATAACACAAAGCCTTCTATTCAATTTTCTTCCTCCATTAGGATGTCTTCTTCTTTCTCCTTCAATGGAAAGTATTCTTCCTCAATGATCTCTCCTTTCACTTCCTGTTGTTCTTCCTCTGCCTCCGCCATTGAGTTGTTTAGATCTTCTCCCACTATTCCTCTTATTTTCTCTCACTGCAGATCTTAATTTTTACTTATAATATTGGTTTCCTTGTTTCTCTGCTCCCTTTCTTATGTCATTACTGGTTCTCTTCCAGAAATCTTTCGTTTTCTGGGGTGTATTTAATTTATGCTACTCTGCTTATATAGTAAATTACTATATCCCGTGGCCAGTTTTTTTCTCTAGCTATCTGGGAATTTATTCAGAACATTTTATTTATTTCCCATTGTAAATCTTGGGTTGTAGTTTCCATAATTTCCGCTAGAATCGAGGTCACATATTCATATAAGTTCTCTAATTTTGTCTCTCTTATGCTGTGGATTTTTAGACAGTTCTCTCTTGCTTTTAAATCTTCCATAGCTCTTTCATCTAGCTTTCTTTCACTTTCCAATTCCTCCTCTTTTTTAAAATTTGTGAGATTTTCTTCCAAATTTGTTGTTTTTTTCTTCCAGTTTTTCTATTCTTTTTTCTTTGCTTTACTCGGGTCTTTTGTTACTTCCTCCAATGAGTGTCTGATATCTCTCAGCTCTGTCTTTATATCCTATTTAATGTCAGTTCTCAAAGTTTTTATTTCTTTTTTTATGTTTTCCAAATTTTCATTTTTTCGTTCATTTTCCTTATTTCTTCCAGAATGGAAGGCAACTCAAAAGACTGTCTTCTCTGAGGAAGTCCAGAAGATTGTATAATAGATGTTTTCTTAGCAAAGGTTGCCATTGTTCTCTGTTAGCTTAATAATTCAAAGTTCTTTATATGGTGAGGATTAAGAGTGGTTAGTCCAAAAATACTTAACACCTAAGGGAGAGGCTCTAAAGATTTATATTACAACAGTACTAAAGTTTCCAGTTTCTTTTTCTTTCTTCCTTTTTTTTTGTTCTTTTTCTCTTTCTATTTAACAAGCTAACTGATAGAAAATTTAGAATAGAAAATATTTCAGTCACAATTTAGAAATTCAGATTTCCTCTCAACTGGATAACGTTTATCTAATAAATTTATCTAGTAATATAATTCCCAAAATAGCAGGTCTCTCACAGCCTTCTCCCCCCCAAACTTCCATTTTGGATCAAATAATAAATTTATATAATTTCCTCCTCCTCTCTCCTTTTCTCTGTCTCTCTTTTTCCCCCTTTTCTCTCACACCCAGCTCTTTTTTCCTAGTTATTTCTTCTTTTAAGTTCTTCTTTTAAATTAAAGCATTTCAAGACAGTTCTAGAAGATTACCATCTGCTGGCCATATGAGAGCAGCATAATCTGATTATTTTACTTCCAATTGCTCACAGACTTCTCCAGGAGGTCAAACTGCCTCCCAAATTTAGTTATTACTTCAATTCAGTACATTCAAAAAAAGATGAAGATAAGACTGTTTCTTCTTACCATGTGTTATCTTGTCTGTCCAAAGGGGTAGTGACTGCTGTTATGTTTAATCCAAGAAAACTAGCTTTTTACATCCAGCTTCACTTGTTTAATTTCAGTCTTTTCATTAGCAAAAACAAAAACACTGGCAAGTTGCGTTTATTGGCTGTTAAGCCTCTTGGGCAAGGCTTGGCTTCCCCATGACTCCTTGACTCACGTACACGCCCAGTTTCTCTTCCCTCCTCTTCACCAGTATTGGGTTTCCTGAGTCAATATCTGGTCTCTGAGGGGACCCTCATTTCCCCTATACTAAGGGGAGTTGTTGCCTGCATTGCCTGTTTCTCTCCCCCTTTCCTGGAAGGGGCGAAAAGCACTCACCCAAGGAGTGTTACTCCGCAGAGCTCTGTGGAATTGCTTCCCACACCTCCACTCGCTGGCTGGAAGTCTTCCAACACTCCTTTGAGGGAGCTACAGAGCTATTGCCACTTCCATTTTCCCATCCAGACATTCAAAAAGGTAAGAAATGGTGCCACAGAGGAAAGAATAGAGGGGGTTTGTGCTTCTTTATTCCGCTTCTGGGGTGGACTAAACTTTGCCTTTCACCACTCTGCTCAGAGAAGGGGATGGTTCTTTTTTTGATAAGAGTTAAAATGCAGTACTTACACTGACTTGTGGATAAGTCAACCCAGTTTTTTTGGGTCAAATTTTTAGACTTATACTGAGTATATACAATAATTTATACTTGTATTATCAATTTGTATAATAATTGATATTTGTAAATAAATTCCTCTGTGTGTGGTCTAGTTTTTGAACCCAGATATAGATGGTTAGTTTATTATTGCCACATGCTCTTTCACTGTTTTACTTCTCAAATGTTAAATTTTATTTTCTGCACATATTGATTACAGTATTTCACAAATCAGATCATTTATTAATTGTAGTTTTTCATCTCCTCACAAAGCCACTGTGCATGCATAAAATCTAAACAGTCTTATTCTCATCCTTTCATTTCACCCTTACTTGAACTTGTCTAGTATCTTTTAAATACTTAGATTACTACTTGACATATATTTTCAAATATTATTCTACTTTCATTTGTTTGAAGCATTTACATAATTTAAATTTAAATATCTAATATTCTTCTATTACCTTATCTATAAAAGATATTTTCACAGTATCTTCTGATTGCTGTTATGTAACTTCAAGTCAACTCTGACTTATGGTGACCCTATTGTGGGTTTTCTGATTTATTCAGGACATTTTTACCATTGCCTCCCTCTGTGACTGAGAATGTTTCCCAGGAGGTTTCCTTGTCTGAGTGAGGATTTGAGCCCTGGCCTCCCAGAGTCCTAGTCCAAGAATCAAACCAATTTACACTAAACTGGCTCTGGTGTCTTCAAATCACACAATTTTCTTCATTTTCCTTTTACTGCCTTCTCAAAGTAAGCTCTCAGATCAACCTTTTCAAAAAATCTTAAAATATATTTCTTATCATGTTTCTCACTTTCTCTTTCTCCACTCTACAATATACTGTATGTTCTGTGCTCTGCAATGCTTACAATATACTGTAAACATTTTTTTCAGAGAAAAGCAAAAATTCTTTATTATGACTATGGAGATATCATATGTGATGAAGGTGAATTACCCCAAGGAATCCATTTAATTGTTTCAGGAATGATTAAGGTAAGGACTAGTTATAGTAAACTAAAGTGAAAATGTAATTGGTAAAGTGGAAATGAGCATCACATAAGATAGTAGATTAAATATGGTATGTACCTTTTAAATTTTTGGCAGTCTTTGCTTGGCATATGCCAAGATTTTGGAAGACTTTAATCACGTTCTTGTATATACTCATGTATAAGTCAACCTCATGTATAGGTCGAGGGGAGGTTTTGGGACCAAAATAATGGATTTTGATATGACCTGTGGATAACTTGAGGGTAAAACTTGGGGGCATGTAACAAAGGATAGAAAAGACAATATTGACCTCTGTCTGCCAAAGCAGGGAAACACCAAAAAGCCCCCACCACTGCTGCCATTTTTATTCAAAGGTATTGCAATAGGCCACTTCCTCAGCAGGAAGAAGGGTGTCCTGTGGCACCTCTTTGTCTTATTAAACCCCCATCACCTCTCTCTCTTTCTCTCTCCCCTTCCTTTCTTCTCCAAAAGCCCTTGCAAAGATCCCGGTCTAGGCATGGAAAATAAAAGGCAAGGCCCTGATCTCTCTTTCTCTTTCTCTCCCTCCCTCCTCCCTTTGCCAAAAGCCCTTACAGAGATCCCAGTCTGGGCATGAAAAATAAAAAGCAATCCCCTGATCTCTCTCTCTCTTTTTCCTCCCTTTGCTAAAAGCCCTTGCAAAGATCCCGGTCTGGGCATAGAAAATAAAAAGCAAACCTCTGATTTCTTTCTTTTTCTCCTTCTTTCTCCTCCCTTCACCAAAAGCCCTTGCAAAGATCCTGGTCTGGGCATATGAACAGTATTATCATTTTGACCCATATATATAAGTCAACCCAGGATTTTGGAGTCCATTTTTGGGCCTAAATTTTTTGACTTGTATACAAGTATATATGGTGGTTATTTGCATATCTCAAAGAATCATAGAGTTGAAAAAGACCACAAAGGCTATCCAGTCCAATCCCCCTGCCATGCAGGAACACACAATCAAAGCACCCCCGACACATGGACATCCACCCTCTGTTTAAAAACCTTCTAAGAAGGAGACTCCACCACACTCCTTGCATCCTGGGCTGCTGCTTTGATGTCCGTGGAACAGAGGGTTTAGGTGGAAAGACCAATAAGGCAGTTGGAGAGTGGGTAGGGCTACCGCCAAAACACTTGTATTAGCTTTAGAAGTTTCCAAATATGCTCTGCGCAGGCACAGGGTAACTCATTTGTGTGAATTCACAGATAACCACTCAAAGAACTACAATTGCTGGTAAGCAAACTGGTCTTCTTTTACTTTTCCTTACCCTGTGCACCTAGACCTGAGGCTTATCTAGCAGTCAGGCTTTCCAGATGTGTGGTAAGGGGAATTACTTCTCTCGGGAATCATTGACTGGGCGAATGATCTTTTAGTCTTGAGAAAAGTTAGATTCTTTGAATCCTGGGAGAAGTAAGATTCGCTTACCTTCGTAAAACCAGCACTATCTTTGACAACTCTCCCGTTTTTTTGTGGATGACTCCCCCCAGTTTCAGCTGTCTGAAAAGTAATTACTAGTGAGCAAAAAAATATGCAGTTGAGTTTGCCATACCATTTCAAGCAACAATTCATCTTACCCCCCTCTTGTCACCCTTTGGATTAAGTTTTTAGTGCTTCAATAGAGTTGGTAACTCATGGAATCAGTCACAGCAGATTCTGTTCTCATTATTTCATTGTCAGCACAGGAAGCAATAGTTTCTTTCCCTTCTATGTCTTTGGAACAGCTTTTATTTAAAATTCCTCCTCTTTGTGTCAAATAGAGTGATTTATGTTGATGAATTTGAATACACTCATACCACAATTCAGCCAACTCACAGAAAATATTTTTGTTTTGTTTTCTAAATCATTTTATTTTATTTTTAAAGTATGATTACAAAGCAAGAAGAGAGTGAGAGAAGGAAGAAAAATAATTGAAATACAAAGAGATATGGGCTAGGTTTAAACATTAATATAAGATAACTGTATTTCCAAAAACACATTTTCTTGAATTTGACATCTGTAAAATACATGTTCATGTTTAGTTGCTAGAACAGGAAGATCATCTGACTATAAAAGACTATGTCTTTTAGCTACAAAAAAAGCACACTGGATTGAACCACTGACCATCAATCAGATTTCATATCACAGAGATATAATTGAATAGAACATGTGCTTCTACAAATGCCAGTTTTTAACAATACCTTGTAATACATCTAACCAGAGACTGAAGCACTGAATATGCCCAATTCCTATACCACAAGAAAACACTATGTATATTACATCACCAACATTTAGTTGAATTTTAGTTGAATATTTAGTTGATTTTCCCCCCTTTTTTTAAAGGTACCAAAAAAAGGTACAATAGTGCCTAGTGCACCTGAAACAATCTTTGCTGCATCAAATGTAATTTTAGTTCTAAATAGATTGTAAATCTTGAAACTAGGACAGTTTTCAATTGGCTGATTTGCACAAGACACTCCATCCATCTCTCATCTCGTTAACATCAAATTCAGTGCTTTCCAACAAGCATTTATAAACTAGATATGTTGGTTCCATTTTCTTTGAGGATATAATTAATGTTTCCAACACAGCAGGGGTGGCTGATGCAATATATATGATGATCCATATATGGACACCAAAAGGTATTGCAAGTTTAAATATTTCCATAGCTTATTCAGTCAATTTTTATTATGGTCTAGAGACCCAGTAAAATCAAATTCACAGCATATAAAATAAATTAAAAGCACAGGAAACAATTAGTTAATTCGTACAGACAGATCTTATTTCAGACATTTTTCCATAGTGTGGAAGTCAACTGTTCTCTGATCCTAATTGGCTCAGGCAAAAACATAACAACCACCAAGGTCACATTTGGAATTTTATCTTTTAATAAGAAGTTGACATAAAATTGGGCCAATTTTTCTAGTAGATTCATAAATGATAGATTAATCATGAGTTGTTGAGGCTGTTTGTAGAAACCACAAGAATACACTTCATGGATTCTACTTCCTGATTACTGCGGGACATAATCTCTCAGTGTAAGGGACACCAGGAAATCTACCTCAAAGCATTTCAGAGGGAAAAGCATTATTGTTGTTGTTATTATTATGTATTTATACCCTGCTCTTCAGCCAAAAGGCTATCAGAGCGGCTTATAAATGGTTAAATTTAAATCCGGCCTTGGTAAAATGTCTATGATCATTAACAACAGTCAAATTCTTTAAATACTTGGCTGGATGAAAAAGCCTGACATAATTTATACTCGGTGTGCTCAGTAAACAAGATGAGTATGAAGGGGCCTGAAGGTCACAAAAAGAAATATATCACAGTCTTTCTTTTACTGATTCAAGAGGAGTGTCATAACCCAGATATAAAAGGAGGGATGATGACAGACCAATTGAAGCTGCCTTTGGGTTAGCTAGTTTTGACCAATGGCGTATGTATTCATCCTGAGAGAAATAGAAAAGTTAACCTGTGCCCAAATTAAAAATATTAGCCTTGAGACAAAATTTTAAAGTTGCCATCCAAGCCCTTGTCAGTTGAGGGCATTCCCCTGTTTCTAGCAGTAAAACTGTATTAGGAATGCATCTGGGGATTTGAAGGAGAGACCTCAAAAATTTAGCCTGAAGATTGTCTAGCTCTGTTGTTATTACCCCAATCCAAATAGCAGAGGTGTACAACAATAGTGCAACTGTCTTAGAGTTAAAGACTTCAATGGCAGATGGTATATATTGCCCCCCTTTGATAAAGAAAAAACACAGAATGGTAGACTAGTGCTTTGTGATAGACAGCAGATCTGTGAGTAGTCCATGACATCATGTGATGGAAAGTCAGACCTAGATATTTAAAACTATCCGTAGCTTATTCATGTGTAACTGATAAGTGGACTGCAATGCTGCAAGTGGTAAAAAAATCTTGGTACAGATCTATTAGTTGCATGAAAATATAAATCCCACAGTCAAGCCATTTATTCAGTAAAAAGGATTGTTTCAAAGTCTTCAAATCAGAATGAACACATAATATTAATTTAGCATGACCATATCAATAAAATTGTAATTCTTAAGAGATTATATGCCAGGCCACCCTCTGGCAGCAGAAATTGTAGGGACACCTTCCTTCTCTTCCTTAACCAAATCTAAAACAGGCCATGCAAAAAGAGGTTCCAAGTATGTGGATTCTAAGATTACCCAAGGAGGAATATCTGAGTTAGGCTCTACTTAACAGTTATTTCTGTGAGTCAGGTGATATGCCTTGTTAGACAGACTTAAATCTGGAATATTATATCCACTTTATAAAAATGACAGTTGCATTATTCTGAGTAGAAAAAATGGTAGCGAAGGCCCCAACTTTAATTTCTTTAGCATTAATTTTCTAATTAATACTGGAAAATATCTTTCTTTTGTGCTTGGTACTGACTGTTCTGAGTTCTGCTCTTCAAACTCATATGACTACCACTCGTATGTCCAGGCTGTGCTATGACCTTTTCTTCTCTCTTACCATCTGTCATCTTCCATCTCACCAGTCTGTCTTGCTGTAGAAAGAAATTGATAATAATCGAAAGGGTGCATGGGCAGGGCTTGGTGGATGAAATGGTTGTTTCTCACCACAGATTTAACTCCTATTGTGCCAGGGAGATTGATTTTCATTAGAAGATATGAAAGATGCCTATTTTCATGTGGGAATCAGGCCTGTGCAGAGGATACAGTTTGCCTTGGACAGTACCTTTCATTCTGAGTTTAGCCATTTGGACTTGTCACTGCTCAGTTGGTTTATACATAATGCATGGTGATCACCACCACATATTTTCATCTTCAGAATATTACTGTGTTCCTGTGTATTAGCCAAGTAGTTAATTGTATCCCCCTCTTGGGAAACCCATACTTATCACCATTCAACTTGCAAATAATTGGGGATAATCAGTTGGCAAATTGCACATTCTATGCACTGCTATATTTTACAATAGGTTTTTAAAAAATAAAAATAAAACTATCTTTCTTCCTGGTGGGTGACATTTCCCAGCAAGGATTGGTCTTCCCCCCTTTTTTGCCATTTTGAAAGAGACTATAAATAAAGTCGTAGCCCAGCACTATGGGAAGTCAGAAGGCCTCCCTTGGCACTGATCTTTTATCTCTTGATTCTGATGAAAGGGCTAGATTTGAAACCTGGGCAGCACATGCACCAGTTTCTCTTGCTTCGCTAAGTTATGTGCCTGTCATTCCCCTGGCTGGCAATGGGCAGTGCTTTGCAAGATAAACCCCTTTGTGCTTCTAGTCTCTGTGGCTCTCTGTGCACCTCCAACTCCATGCCCGGCATCTCCCTTGGGCCCAGCATAAAAGTCATGGCATTTCCTTTTGGAGTGCATGTGGAGAAACATTTTTAACTGATATATTATTGCCCCCCCTTCCTTCTGGTAATTACTTAATCACTTAATCATCCATATTATAATTTTTAAAAGAGAATTTCAATAATGGCAAGGGAAAGAATAGTGAAGTGTGAGGCGCATTGAGACAAAATAGAACTGGGCCTCTTCAAAAAGATGTAAGAGGAAAAGGTAGGACATCTAGACCTGTGGAAATTTTGCTGCTCTTAATACCTTTTTCTGAAGTTCACATTTTCCTTGTCTAAGAATGGCTGGGGAAACTATAGAGAAAATGTGGGGCTTTTGATTTGACTATGATGTCATGTGGGAACCAGCTCATGTCAGCTTGAAGTTTATGTCAAGAAAAGCAGCTATCATCAGTCACTGTTCTTTTTAATATTGTATCATATTTCTAAGGAATTTCAAATGTATCTAAATAGTGATCAGAATGGTTCTATCATTCCTCAATGCTAATTTATCTAAACTTCAGTGATCAGTGTATCTTTATTTCATAAAGCAAGATATATTATTATAAACAGATATAGATATATTAAATCTTAATAGGTTATAATTTCCCTTTTCCTATTCCCTGACTGAAGTCCAAAACACACTGCAAAAATAATTCAGTTTGAGACTGCTTTAACTGCCCTGGGTCAGTGCTAGGGAATTCTGGGAATTGTAGTTTATTGTGGCAACAGAGCTGTCTAACAGAGAAGGCTAAATATCTCACAAAACTACAGTTCCCAGAATTCCCTAGCATTGAGCCAGGGCAGTTAAAATGGTTTTAGACTGGATTATTTTGACAGTGTGTTGTGGATCATAGACTCTTGGTTCAACTAATGTTGGCAATCCTGTCTTCCGTTCATTTACAGGTCTCAGATAAAAAAGGACACAATACTTTAGATCATTTCAACAACAACAGAATAAAAGCAAACTACTTTTAGACTCTCATCATTTATATTGTTGCAGTGCCTGGTTTTTTGCTAAGCTTTTCTGAATTCATATAATAAAGAAGGTTATGATTAATTTGCGGATAAAGTAACCTTTCTACAAATGTATCCTACTCAATAAATGAACAAGCTGCTTACAGTAATTAAAGTAATGTCATCCTGTGCACAAATTGCTTGTGCTAATAAGGCTAATTGGTAACAGCGAGCATTAACCATGATTAGTCATATGTATCTAATGTCATCGCCAGTGCCTATAATTGTCTACATAAAGGGAATTTTACATCTGTTTTAAATCATTTGTATGCTCTCTGAAAATGATGTTCATTCCTATATTACATGAAAAAGGATTCATCAGTTCTTGTGTTGTACCATAAAGTTATTTCATATTTTAAAACAGTAATTATTAGATGTTTAAATGAATAAAAATGTTTATTTACAGTAGTCATCTACTGAATGCTGAAGAATTTTAAGTTTTATAAAATAAGATCAGTAAGATTAAGCTGCATGTTAGGTGGGCAATTGCACGTGGAGAGGTGTGCAATTTTCACCTCCATAGCCTCTTCCTACCTCCAACACCATCAAGATGAACTAGTGCATTCCTGCCAGACCAGAAGTGCTGACACATCATTTGTGGTTTAATTTTTGTTTGATTTTTTAGAAGCAGGGACATAACTATGGGTGTGGCCTGCACAAGGTGACACCCAAAGAGAGGGTGACACCACTTTCCCCCAAACATTTGCCTTTTGGCAGAAACAGGCAGTGACATTTGCCTGTGTCCCTTTAAAACACTTGGGCTCAGCAGAAGAGATGGTATGAGTGGGGTAAGCCTCAGTGGGAGAAGAAAAGAGAGGCCTCAGGGTTTTTTTTAAAATTAAAATTTTAAAAAATTAAATTGTTTTTAAATTTCCTTTAAAAACAGCACATTTTCACTTTGACTACATGAAACTATGTGCATGTAAATACATTTATGCTGCGTGTATGATATTGTAATTTAAAGAAATAATTTCAATTTTGCTAGTTGTTTATGTCATAACCATTACCATTACATTCAGTTATATATGGGAATTATGATTTATGAGTAACAGTGACATTACTACCATAAACATTACTAATGATTGCATATGGTGTTATATGGGAGGACATTAGTGGTGGGGTGACACCATGAATTGGCACACCGAGTAATGCCAACTCTAATGACACTACTGTTTAGAAGGAAGGGCTTTCAGTGTTTTTTGTAGCGGGGAGGAGAGAGCAAATTTGTCATTTTTGGAGTAATATGCAGGCCTTTTGGGAGCTAAAAATTGAACTGTGGGCTTTGGGAGTGTTAAGAAGGATCTAATTAGGGGAATTTATAACTCAAAATGTACAAGAGTGGGGCCCTAACAATACCCCGCAAGACCGGAGTACCATTGTGTATACCAGAGGACTAAGAGATCCCACAATGGGTGACGCTGAAACCGGCTTCTTCAATTAAGGTCTAAATATTTATTAAAGGGGAAAAATGCGCACATACAAATATGACATATGCACTCATGCTGCACACTTGGAAGTAAAGAAGTGAAAGTGGGAATAGATGAGATGGGCCAAATTACAGGAGATACTCACTTCTGAAGGCTTCTCCAGGATCCACTGTGGATGTGGATGGTGGTGATGATAATTCACGGCCGCCGAAATGGGGAAGGGATGGCCAAGGGAGCTATGATCAGAGCGCAGACTGACGTGGAGTCAAGATGCACTCTAAGAATAGCACGTGGAGTCTAAAAATCTAGGGGTTTATATAGGAAATATCTAGTTACTGGATATAGACTTGATGGCTTGGCTGAAGCCTGGACAAAGGCGCTGATTGCCTGGGCTTTGTTAAGCCAAGGTGTGAGGATGACCTAAACAATGCATTTGGGTCTTGACACAATCAAGGAGGCAGGCTAGAGAGAAAAGGATGCAGTTAAATCTGATCACTGCCTCATCAGGAGTAAGACTCAGGACATACGAGCATGATCATGTTGACTTTTGGGATAATGGTCTTTCCCCTTTAGCAACTCCCAAACCTGTTTGGTAGGGAATTTGCTAACAGGGGACTCCTAGAGGTTTTACTGAGCACCAAAATGAGTTTAGGAAAATGCATGTAGCTTGCAGGCCACACTTTCTTCACTTCCGATGTAAAATATACATCTAAAATACTTATGCTCATCCATTACATTTTGCCGTGCTAGACCTCAAAAGCTATGCATATACAAAAATGGTCTTTACACATGTGTCAAGTTATCTTTCTAGGATTCTTATTAAGAAAGGTCACTTGACATAATGGCTGGATAGAACTGCTATCCAAGTTGGTCCCACAGTTCCAGCCCTTGGGCTCCTATCTCTCACCATGTCCATTTGCCTTCAAGATCCCTCCCTGGATCTGATACTCAGGCCTCAAGGTGTCCACTGTAATGGACAAGTGGCTGTGTTGATTGGTGGGGTCAATGTGATAAAACGTGACCTCCATGAGCTGTGATTGGCTGCCTCCACTCAGGCTTGCCTAGCTGTTTTCTTCACAATGGCTCTGATCCGATTGTGCATAAGTATCTGGGTTTACTTTTGTGCAGCATATTTTAAAATGATACAGCCCCTTCTAGTTTGTACTTCAAGGGTTTGGCTGGCATCCTCTTAATGAGTTATAATATGCTAACTCCAACTTACACTATCATAATCCAATTTTTTGTTATTGCAGAGGCTGGAATTCTTTACCAACGCTATAACAACCCAAATCCCCCCAGATCCCACCTTTTAAATCTGGGGTGGGGAACCTATGGCCCTCCAGGTTCTACCATTCCCATCATGCCTCACCACCAGCCAAGATGAAGGAGTTTTAGCCAGACTCATGAGCAGTGTATCCTTATGGTGATACACTGCTCATGAGCCTGTCTAAAACCTCCTTCAGCTTGGCTGGTGATGAAGCATGGTGGGAATGGCAGTTCATCAGAACCTGGAGGGTCATAGGTTCCCCATTCTTGTTTAAAATGATGCAGCCCCCGCTGCCATTGCCATTCCCATGTTGTTAGAAAGCAGGTGGATCCATAAAGGGACATCCAGCTATAGACATGTCTCCTCTGATCAACCTCAGTTCTCCAACAACATGGAAATGGCAGTGCTGGTGTGTGTGTGTGTGTATTGCTTTAAAATATGAATTTGAGGCAGATAGTACTCTGAACCATAGCTGTGTATCTATGTGCAGATCTCTGTCTCCCAACTCAGTATTTCATCCAGATTTTCTGATACTTTACACAAGGTTGACAGACTGGAGAGGGTTTTTAAAACGCCTGCTTCTATTTCATTCAGCACTGGGGGCCATTTTATGGATGACATTCACCTGAAAGTTGGTTTTAAAACTAGAAAGTGGGGGCTTGGGAGAACTTGGAGGCTTGTGAAAGCATGATGTAGCTTGTTTAAAAGCTACATTTCCATACTCTGCATTAAGGACTTGAAACATTTTCAATATATTCATGAATTTTTAATTGGGGTCAGAAGTTATTAATTAATGAATTGGGCGCAACATTGATGTAGTATGTAATATGTTCATTTTTGCTGGTTGCCTCCACCATCCAGACAGTTGCATTTTCCACTAGTTGAAGTTTCTGAGTCATTTTCAAAAAACAGCTTTACATAAAGTACACATAATGTAGTCTGGCAATGGCTATAAATTTTCTGTTACATTTTTTTTTCTGGAATAGAAAGGTCCGAGTGTTTTAGCTATTCACTGTTTTTGTCTGGGCAACCAGAGCAATGTACAGTATTTTAAAAGTCATATCATAACAAGGATTCATCTAATGGCATTGTTATGCTTGCCATGTTTATTTTTACAAATGTGTAACATTAAATGTGCTCATATCATGGACTCTCATTTTCACTGAATTTTCCATGAGTAAATATTCCATGTACAGCACCAAGATTTTCTTGTGTGTACACTTAGGGCCTAAACAGACTGCCAGAAATAATGCAGCTTAAGTCCACTTTAACTGCCCTGGCTCAGTGCTAGGGAATCATGTGAACTGTAGTTTTTTTTTCTGAGACATTGAACCTTCTCTGTCAGAGAGCTCTGGTGCCATAATAAATTACAGTTACCATGATTCTCTAGCACTGAGCCAGGGCAATTAAAGTGCACTCAAACTGCATTATTTCTGGCAGTCTGTAAAGGCCCCTAGTGAATGTTAACTGAGCATGGCTCAGAGATAGGATAAGTCACTCCCATATCCCATAATTGACAATTTTCATGCAACTTTTGTGGAGACGTACAGTATTGGGAGTATATTTGTTTATAAAGCCGGTTAAATTCATCCAGAGAGGCTTCTAATTTTATTTGAAATGTGAAATGTTAACAGGTCTATCTTGGTGTAAACTGGAATAAAGCACTTATTCTGAAATGGGTTTATAATGGGACATTTGATTGCATAAAAGTTAAGACACATGCAACTCGGCAGGGAGAAACTGATTTTTTCTGGTGATGCAAGGAGCGGGTAGAATTCCAGATGTTAAAAACTTTTGTGAGTGAAATGCTTATGTCCACAGAATCCTAAATCTAATTCAGTGCCAAGAAAATATAATTTGAATCTGAATAATAAAGCACTCAATTCTACTATGCAATATTCCCATGAATTGTTATAGTTTAGAAACAAATAAAAAGGGGTTTGATGTTACTTATTAAATTAAATTAGAGGAAGGTAAAAATTGAGACTTTTCTGGTTGAATGAGAAAAATGCTAGAAAAAGGCAGCAGGCAAAGGAGTCCTATTTTATTAGGAAGAGAGGAAGATTATATGGTGGAAAAACTACCACATCTTGTGACCAGGGAAATAGATGGTGTGCTCAAGTTGTTTAGTGCTATGTACTTTTCTGGGCTTGAGGCAGGATATGTATCATGTGTGTATTTGAAATCTGTTATTGGAACAATTTTTATATGGTGTGTTATTTCAGTTTTTGTCCAAAGTAATAACCCTTTTTATTACTTTAAAAAATGTTTCCTAGCTTTCTGGTTCTTCTGCTCCTCGTTATGGCGTTGATAAAGAGATTATCAAAGAAGCTGTTAACAAAGAAGTCCATGGACATCCTGCTGTAACTTCCTATACAGACTACTTGGTCACTGGTGCTATAATAGGAGAGCTCAATTGCCTAACTAAGCAAGAAATGGAATATGGGGTTTCTTGTGAGACTGCTGTGCAGGTTGGGGATTTCTGCTTTTCACATATTTATTGAGGTTTATTTTAAGTAGTAGTTACATTAGGTTTAGACTAGAGCTGAAATGAAGTTCTGTGTATATTTAAACATGGATTTTATTTTATTTTGTTAATCCTGGTTTTGATTATGTGATTTGAATTCAAGAACCCTTAAAAATTCAATCTTAACTCTTCTCATGATATTTTGAGACAGTATCAACTAGCAAAACTGATTTCCAAAACAGACAGTTATGTTTTCTCCATTTCTCCTAATCAAAGCAGTCTATATGAATATTTTTGCAAGGCCCAGTTCCTAAAATCAACCATAATAGTTAAAAATTTAATAAACTATCATCTTTAAAAGGCACTGAATTTAAAACACTTTAAAAGCATTTAAAGCATAACAGTTAAGAAAAGATTAAAAGTATAGTGTCGCCCCCTTTTTAAAAAATTGCAAAAATCAGCAAATAACTCAAATCCTATATGAACTAAAGAAAATCGTTGTCTGCTAGCAGAAAATGGTGAGGGGGGCATCCTAGCCTTGCATCAGCGGGAGCTCCACAGCTTGGAGAGTAAACCTGTTCAAAGAATAAATGTCTTTCTGGACAGAAGATTCCCTAAAATACAAAGAGTTTATTACTTATTTTTATCACTCTTTTAAGGAACAGTAATTAAAGTAAAAGCTAGCCAGTTTGATGGCTCAAAATGATGCCATCAAAGGACATGAAAAAAAATTACATCACCCCCCTTCCTGGTGAGAGGTGACTGGGGAAATAAGTAGGTCCATTGCCTTGGCTTGTATTTCTGTTCACAAGTCCAGCCAAGAGATACAGGAAACTTTCTGGAGATTATTTTAAACTAACATATGATGGCTGGTTTGCTATGCAGTTTTGCTTTTGAAATGTGAAAGTCCGCAACCTAACAGTCTGTTCTTTTAACTTGTTCCAAGGCCGGAATATCACTTCCTCTCAGACTACAGGCTCTTTCTGAAATAGCAGGATTTGGGGGTACATTTTAACAATTGCATAAAAATCTCATTAACAGTGTCCAAGCCATTTTATCCATTTAAAACAGAATCTGGATCCCAGCTGCAGAAAGAAGTCCTGACGTCATGGGAATAATTTTCAGCAACAAGTATCTTACTGTGGTATTGTTCAAATTGATTCTAAAAGAAGGTTGTCTCTTTAAACAATTAAGTTAAAAGACAAGAATGGGGTATTTTTTCTAAAAACAACTAATGTAGATTTTAAATAAAACATTTAAAACATTTTGATTGGCACTGAGTTACATCTTCACTCTGATTCTTTTACAGAATCTAGCAAGCACTATATTCCATTGCTTGGAAATATAAAAACTAATTAATCTAGTAAATGATAGTAATAACACAATTTCTCATTATCTTTTCCCTCAGACATGCTTTATCTCTATTGATGATTTGCTTGAAGCTTTCGATAAGTTTTTAGAACCACCCTCCTTAGAATATAAAATATGGCTGAAAATTGCACTTGATGTTGCTCTCAAAACTTTCAAAGAAAATCTTCCTAACCAGGTAGGTTGCAGATTAGATTGCTGCTGCTGCTGCTGCTGCTGCTGCTGCTGCTGCAGTAATAGATGTTATTTTATATTTCCTCTCTTTCTTACAATTTTAATGGAAAGATTTGACACACCAGATGCCTGCAGACCCAGGGTTCACTGACCAGCACAAGCAATTCATTAAAGAAAACCTTTTTGACTTCTTAGGCTGTCCAGCTATAAGTAAATATAGAGATGCCCTTAAAAACAATAAACATCTGTTAGTGATGTAGAGCTGTACGTATCAGAATAGTGTTAGTTCTTCTGGATCCTTGAAAAAGGCTTAGCAGAAGTGACCTGGCATATTTTGAATTTATCAGACTCTTAAAGAGAAGTTGATGGATGAATCTTTGTCTAATCAATTCTAATATAATAAAGTAAATGCTTTCAAAATTTCTAATCAAGAAATTAATAAACAGGAATGGCTCTACAATGTATTCAATCTAGAACATAAAATTAGCACATATCACAATTTCTGAGGAGTATCTCTGTCTGCCAAGCTCTGATCTAGAAATTTAATAGAAGAGGCTCTATAATACATATTAATATGAGCAATTGCTCTCATTGATTAGACAAATATTTGTTCAGTTTAAAAACCATGAAAATTGTATGGAGAAAATCAGAGAAGAGAAAACATTTTGGAAGCAATCTCCCATCCATTAGACAGTGAGTGATTGTGAAAGTGCCATCACCTGAAAGATTGAAGGTCTCAACTGGCTTCAAAGGATTCTTCTTCTTCCAAGATTCCCCAGTGAAACTTCTAGTCTCTGCCAATCAGAACCCCACTGAGATGTCCTCAATTCCTCTGCAGAAAATTAATGTCTCACAGGTAAAATTAATATTCCTTCTTGCTGGATTATATAGAAGCCAAAAGTATGACAGTTGACACTTACTTCAACACTGGTGATGGGATAATGTTTTTTAGGAGAAGCAGGACAGTATGCCTCCAAGCATGTGTAGAACCAAGCGGTCATAGCTCTTATAAATCTGTGAATGTAGTACCAGAATTTAAGGGACAAAAAGGATCAACTAGTTCAACTTCTTGCCATGCAGGAATAGATAGGTAAGGAATTCCTGAGAGCTATCCATCCAATCTCTATATAAAGACCTTCAGTGAAAAAGAGTCCACCCCCCTGTGAGGCACTCCATTCCACTGTCAAACAAGTCCTACCAGTGTTTCCAAATGTTTAGGTGGAATCATCTTTCTTGCAATTTGATTCCATTGGTAAGTTTCCTAGGAGATTATCGTATCATGATTAAAAGAATCTTACCTGGGATGGCTTAAAATTAGAAGCAGGTGGCATCCTGATAGTATCAGACACATTTAGCTGCCTGGGTGCAACTTGGCTCCATCGCTGCTCCAAGGGCACTCCTCACACCTCTTCGAAGCTGGGAGAGTTCCGCCTTGAAAAAATAGCTGCTGGAGCACCCCTCTGAGCAGCAATGGAGCCAGGCTGCAGCCAGGTGGCGATTTTGGTAGCTAAATGTGTCTGATACTATTAAAATGCCGCCCGCTTCTAATTTTAAGCCAGCTCAGGTAAGACACTTTTAATCATGATGTGATAGTCTTCCTAGTCTCTGGAGCAGCAGAAAACACACTTGCTTAATCTTCTACATGACATCATTTCAGATATTTAAAGAGGGCTATTGTGTCTCTTCTCAATCTTCTCTTTTCCCCAAGCCATTCCTTGTAGGGCTTGGTTTCCATACTTCTATTATGTTGATCTTCCTCCTCTAGACACATTCCAGCTTGTCAATATCCTTTGTGAACACTGGCATCCCAAACTGGAGACATTGTTCCATATGATGTCTGACCAAGGAAGAATATTTAATTACCTACATCTGGGCATTATGCTTCTGTAGAAATAGCCTAAAATTGCATTGGCTTTTTTGGCCAGTGCATTACATTGTTATTTCATGTTTAGTTTGTAGTCTACTAAGACCACAAGATTGTTTCACATGTGCTGTTACAGGTATCACCCATCTTATATTTGCGTGTTGGATTTTTCCTGCCCATACATCATTGTTTTGTGCTTTCAATTTTTTTATGACTTATGGTGACCCTAAGGTGACCCTATGACAAGATTCTTTGGGGTTGAGAGTGTGTGATTTGCCCAGGTTTCCATAAATCAATGGAAAATCAAACCCTGATCTACAGTCAAACTGCTACACCAGGGGTAGGCAACCTTTCCCCTTTAAGGGCCGAGGGACTTCAGCTCCCAGAATCCCAGGAGCTATTGGCCAACATGGCTGAGGCTTCTGGGAGCTGAAGTCCCTTGGCCCTTAAAGGGGAAAGGTTGGCTACCCCTGTGCTACACTATGCTGGCTCTCACCTAAACACCTTGTTGAACTTAATTTTGTTGGTTTTGTCCCAGTTCTCCAATATAAATCCTGCTTCTGCTCTCTAAGATATCAGCTGCCCTCCCCAATTTGATATCATTTGCATATTTGATAAGCACGCCCTCTATTTCGTCTTCCAAGTTGTTTCTAAAGAGGTGGAACATCTGGATCCAGGATAGAATCCTTTGACATTGTGTTTGTCACTTTGAGCCATTACTGACCACAATTTGGGTTCTGTTCATCAAGCAATTAAAAATACATGCAATACTAGCTTTTTCTAACCCATGTTTTACCAGCTTGACTTCTTTTTGAAAAACTCATAATGGATTTTAGTAACCACAGTGTTCCTTTTCTGCCACCTTGAATCCCGTGATGGGAGAAAGGAGGATATAAATAAAATAACAGAATGCTCACATACTGTTTAATCATTTATTTTGGAACCTGATACAGACTTCAAGTGAATATACATGGTAAATAATTTTGAGAAACTGCTATTATGGTTGGTGTGGTGTTATAAAGTAAGTGTATATATAATTTGAGTAGACAGAACAGATGTAGATTGGTAAATATGAAAGTTCATTGCTTCTGGTGGAAACTGATCTATAATTTACTTTCTTAGGAAACAGAATTAGGAAATAAAAAAAAGTAACTGTGCATGTGCATATAGTATCTTTCATTCATCAGGGTCTCTTGTCATATGCCAAAGTATGAAATAGAATAAAAATAAAACAATATATTTAAAAGTCTAGCCTCTATCAGAATGATTTTGTGGGTGAAAGTTTAATTTAAAGTTTAAGCTATTCAAGTATTATCATATTGCAATGATTATAAATGATAACATAATTCCCACTGTATGGTTTGGCTTTGTAGGACTGGTCATACAAGATGTGTGTACAATATTCTAATATGTATGTGGTAGATGTAGCAAACCACACCAAATGTGACATTTATGATGGACCTTTGGATGATGTAATTCTTGTACATGGAACTGTACAAGATTGTCAGCTGGGGCACCGTTATTGTGCACCATGCATTTTACCTAAAACCTGTCATCAGGTAAGGAGAATTTTTTTAACCAGCTTCAGTGCTAGAGAGAGGGAGGACACCTGCAAACTGCAAGAAAAAATAATAAAAGATAAACTGAAATAAAAAATGGGGGTGATCACTTGTGCTTCTTTTTTAAATGCCCATAAAATACTTTTCAGATTAGTATAAGCCCAGAGTAAAATTCTGCAGTTCACAAAATGGCTTGGATAGGGATCTTGTGTTACTGTTACTATTGTGATGTTATTAGCATCTGCCAACGGATGCATGTAGCACTTGTACACTAACATTCTGCACAGTATCCACCATTGATATGGTGGGGAGGTGGGTCTTGCCTTTAAGAATGCATTTGCCCACAACCATGTTTGACCATAGATGGAGTGAATCAGGCTGCTGTATGTGCTAGTGTCATCAGCTGTGTATGTTACCATGTACATGTATGGTTCAGAACATTGGGAAGCCCTATAAAGCAGCTGGAAGTGAGGCATCACTAGTTTATGTAATAGCATTTTTCAACCTGGTGCCCTATAAATGCATTGAAGTACAATTGCCATTTGTACATGACTTATGCATTTCAAAAGGAAATCTTTAGTCTCCAATAATCAGTTCTCCAAAGGAAGCTATACCTGAATACTACAGTCCCTAGAACATCTCATCACTTGGGGAGGCAGAGTGTGTGTAAAAGTATATGCACAGCGTAGAGAGTGTTATAAAGGATGTGCATTTAATATAATAGCTGGTAGGGAAAGATCTATAATGATAGTTCCCCATTTTTTTGTTATAAGAATGTTGGGGGTTTTTTGGTACCAGAGTTTATTGTATACATAATATTTAGTGCTGTTGGGATTCAAAATCAGATAACTATTCCCACAGTAAGACAGGTAGTGGGACAAACAACAAAATGGCAGGCATATATCACTTCTTACATAGTCTCTGACATATGGTGAGAGCAGGAATATTGAGGGTCTCCCCACTTTGAGAGAGAGAAATAGGAAGTACAATAACTTCAGACTCTTTTCTACCAGATAAAATTGATGAGTGCCAAGTAACTAGTGAGCTGCCTCAAAGTTTCTGAGAAATAGGGTTAATTGATAGATATTATAGATCTTTTTATTAGCTCCTGTAGCAACAGGCATACCCATTTTAAATTCATGCTGCTGAATATGGCATATCATTCCACCATCTCTTTCAAAGATTCTAAGCAACCAATACAATAAAATGCATTATGGATAGATTTTATATTAATTATTTTTCTTGAAGAATTTTCATTTTGACAGTTATAGTTATAATAATAATAATAATAATAATAATAATAATAATAATAATAATACTTTATTCTTATACCCCGCCTTTTGCCATAGCAATCAAGGCGGCTCACATAATTAGAATTGAATTTAAATAAAACTTATCCTACATTACACTATAATAATAATACTAGTTATGACTAATCTATAATATAATGCTACTTTAGAAACTATAGAAAGGGGCTGGCTATTTTTCCACCCATGATAAGTAAGGTGACTACATAGTTTGGTAAACCAAATATAGTATTACATTTAGAGTCATTTGTATTGTCCTTAGATGAATGAACTGTTTGAGTAATGGTCATTCTTATTGTGGCAATATTCTAGGTACAAGGTACTGCTTCAGCCACAAAACTGTTAGTTATACGAGGTATAGAGCGTGTAGGACGTAAGAGCACCGGAGCATGCAGTATTCTTTGCCAGTTTCATGCAGATAGGAGACGTGGTAAGAAAAAGCTTGGAAATCCAATTCTAGAGAGTTAACAAAATTTCATAGTTATGGTTTTATATTTATTTAAGATAAAATTGGAACATAATTCCAGAAACATGTGAATCAATGGAGAAAACAAATATGTTTGTTATTAGGGTGAAACAAATGTTACCTGCTTTCCTGCTCTTGAACTTCTTTGTGTGTCAATAACTTTTAAGGTTTGTATATCAAAAACAGATTCCCTGTGAACTTGTTGTGAAGATGTATTGCATACTACACTTTCCCAAGATACTTGTTAGATTTCATTTTATAATTCTGCCATTCTCAGGATGGCACTGAGAAGCAATCCACCCACTCATGGTTAATCCCCACATACTAACCAACAAAGCAAGAGTTAAGTTCTTTTTCCATTGGTGCTGCTGTGACTCTGCCCCTTCCTTGTCAGTTTTTAATCTCTTACCCTGTAAATGGGATGTGCATTCCTTTCCCTTATGTCAGTCAGGAGAATTAGATTACAAATGAAGAAAAAGAATAGATTTCTTAAAGATGACAACTGCCCAACAAGTCTTTGACAACAGGTTTGGACAAGGGGGTTCCTTTGTCAATACAACTCGAGCTTCAAGTAAAAACTGATGCAAGCCTCACTAGTTGGAGAGTGCATTGTTCAGGTTGTTTGGTCTGCATTGGACAGAAGGTACAACATAAACTTTCTAGAATTGAAGGCTGTACAGTTAGCGCTTCTGAGTTTTACGACTTTCATCTGAGGACACCATGTTCAGGAGTACATGGACAATATGAATGTGAGGGCATGCATATGCAATCATTGAGGACTGCAGTCACCTCCCTTGATAACAAATCAAAGAAATTTTTCAACTGGGTCAAGAGGAACCTAAAATCTAGGCTGTATATCTAAAAAAAAAAACACTGAATGTTCAGGGAGAATACCTCAGCAAAACCAGAATCCATCCAGGAGAATAAAGCAAAGCAAAGCAAAGCATCTTCATTTATATACCGCTTCATACCATGCTATGGAGTGTTTAAAACTGTAATCTCATTGCCCCCCAACAGCTGGGTACTCATTTTAGTGACCTCGGAAGGATGCAGGCCTGAGTCAAGCCTGAGCCCTGGCTAGTATTGAACTCGCAACCTTGTAGTTTTATGAGTGACTGGCTGCAGTACAGGCAGAGGTGTTTCATCAATTAACTACATCATTAAGACCACTAAAGATAGATTTATTTGCTTCTGGCAAGAATACCAGTCTAAGAAAGTTTTATTCCATCAATGAAAGCAGAAATGCAGAAACCTATGACATTCTGCCAGTTCCTTGGATGAAGGGTTGTAGTTACTACACTTTCCCATCAATTCAGACAAGTTCTCAAGATTCAGCAGGAGAAAGCAGTGGTAGTGCTAACAATACCTCATTGTCCCAGGCATCCATGGTTCCCCCTGCTGGTACAGATGTCACTGAGACTGTCATGGGAACTGCCAAAACATCCAGATCAGATCAGTCAGGGGCCATTGCTTCATCCCAACCTGGACAGGTGACATCTGACCTCATTTGCACCAGGAATTTACTGTTTCCAGTCTCATTTCCCATTATCCACTTGCATTCTCCATTGTAAATGAGAGCAGGATGGTGGAAGTGGACTCCTGCTGCTATCTTAGATCAGAATTATCAGGGTGATTACCTTCCCTATCCCCAGCTGCTACCACTATGATGCTTGTATTCTCTTTTAAGGATGTTACCAAGGGTTTTCTTCACCCTTCATGTTCCCCACCAGGAATGCAAGCACAGTACAATTTTGTTTTATCTCAGATCTAAGATAACTATAGAATACCCTATCCCACCCTACTTATATCCCAATGAGAAATGCAAACAAGTTGGGGTGGGAAATCTCTGTGCTTTGTAGAGTCAGAGATAATAGTGGCATTTCTCTGCCTGCAGCTTGCCTTTCCAGGGAGTAGAGTTTTCAGGGAGAAAGAAAAGCATCTCTTGCAAGATGTTTTTTCATGGGTTTGATTATACCTGTAGGTCAGAGATTTCCTTCTCTTGACTTACAGAAAATTCAGTTTACTTTTAGCAATTTTTCCTGAATTTTTAGAGACACTTAAATATGATGAAGAGTGGGGAAGTATGCATTTTAATATCATTTCATTTTTATTCTACTTAGAGAAAATTTTAAAAATGAAATTGATTTTTAAAAATATTTTCTCCTTTTAACTTACAGCCACAGTGGGACACATTTTTCCAATGGACTCTGGCAGTCATAATTCAGTAGCCAATGATTTAGTAAGTATATGTCTACTAAATATCAGTCAAAGTAGGTTCTAACATCAGTATAATGATAATAATTTTAAAAGAATTTTTAAAATTGTATTCAGCTATGAGATATTCAATTTAAAATCAGTCAGTTAAATCGCACCACAAAATCTGCATTTTGTGAAGGTGTTGTTTGGCTATGGTGCTCAGAGAACTAGTAATGAAATTATCCTTTGACTAACAAAA
>CM034701.1:120627785-120638595 GCA_020142125.1 Phrynosoma platyrhinos | reverse complement strand
AATGGTTGCAGGACAGGCATTTAACCACTGCGCCACTTAGAATGCAAGTGGGAACACTTCCATGAAGCTGGAAATAGTAGAAGAATAAACATACCAGTATACATTTGTCTTTATTTCTGTATGCAATGTAGTATTAGGCACATAGCTTGGGACACTTTCTAAAGTAAGTCATTGGCCATTGTTTAGAGTATCCTTTTGGCTTTTAAATACTGGTCAGGAAAACAAATGATGTAAAAATAAATGAATAACTTTCTATTAAAGAAATAAAAATGGATTTGCATCTAAAAGTGCAAGAGGTGAAGTACTTTAACCCTTCCACCAGACGATGTGGCAATATACATTATATTGCTTCTTTTTGAGAAGGCGGTTGGAATTTTATGACATAGAAAATTATAAATTACAGTTAGTTTCCATAATCACTATATATATATACACAAGCCAGTTATGAAAAGAACTGGTTGAAAACTTACAAATGAAAAACTTCACACAGATCAAAACAGTGAAAGTATAACAATTAACATGCTCAAGTGCCCAATTTTGATATTTAAAGATATTATACCTTTAAAACACATGAACTGTAATTACATGAGCAGCACTGGCATTTCATTATATTTAGTTGATTTGTCAAAAGGATTACAGTGTTTTAAATATGAAGATTGTTCCAAAATGTTTAATTTTATACTGCTTTGAATTAAAGTACATGTTGGTGAATGGGTTAAAAAAGTAGGTGAATCACTTAAATACACAACAAGCCATGTGCACTTCAAAATAGTCTAGTGTTTCACCTGTAAGGTATTGTTTTCAAGCAAACAAGACTTAACAGAACGTATGGCTTTACAGTAACATCAATTTGTCAACTAAGTTGTAACAATAAATACTTAAAATCTCTACCAATAGACTTACATTTTATCTGGTTTAAACCATACAGAAAACAATTATCAATTGAAAGCCTGCTGTAAAATGTTGAACACCAAAAATTCTTTTTAAATCATTGTTTTAAATCTAAAACAACCAAAACATTTAAAGAGCTTTTGCAGTTGAACAATTATTTGCCAAAATGAAAAACGTGGACTTCAAAATTGGGGATGGGGAGGGATATTGAAAAATTATGAGAACTGCTAAATACTTTGGTCACTAATTGTCAAATAGTTATGCCTCAAATACATTAGATTTGTGTATTCACTTTTTTATAAAACTATTCTTACAGCCATTTTAACTATAGTATCACTACTATTGTTACTCAGGTGACAAGATCTTATTTCACAGGCCACCCATCATTTAGAACAATACAATATAAACATACGCAAAAATTTATTGGTATTTCTCAATGTGCAATTTTTACACTTATGAATTTCTGTACAATGTCTTAAAATCTAGAATATAAATGTTGCTGGTCCTGATCCCTTGTGAAATTAGTGCAGCAGTGACTGACTCCAATAGGCTCTAGATGAAATCCTCAAGAGAGACAAATCCTTGGGTATCAGTTCATATTCTTCAGCCAACAGCAGTCAATATCACGTATCATACAGGGCCATTAACAGATGCCTCTGCTAGAAGAGCTTGTTGATCAGTCCTATAGAATAAAAGATCTAGATATTAGCACAGTGCACCTTAATTTTTTAAAAATACAGAACAGATGTAGTAGTTAGTAGCTGACTACATTACATGTTCTTAGGCTTCAAAGGGATGACAAGGACAAGGAAGTCAAATGTTTTGCAGAACAGATGGCATTTGAACAAAGAGAAAATAGGAGTTTACTCTGAATTGTGTCATTAACAGCAAAAGGAAATATCCAGAGGACCAACCTAAAACAATGGTTGGTCCTCCAGATATTTATGTAACCTGAGAGACCACTTGTCCCTGACTAGCAGTTTGTATCCCATCCCAATATCAGCCAAAGCAGGGGAGGCTAGAAAAGTTTTCAGAAATGTTATTTGCTTCACAGCTTCATGCCAGAAGATGTATATAACATGAAGAACTGATGCCTGAGTTTTCTAGTTTTCCTTTTCTCTTCCCACACTCATTCTAGTGTCACATTTCAGATAATTAGTATAGGGGTAGAGACTGTTGTGTTCTTATTATCCTGTACACTCATGAAACATTTCTGTTTTAAGAGCTGTTTTTTGGTGTTCTTAATAGGTAAATAATTCCATTAGGAGGAAAAAAACACTATATGAATGATAAAGAGCTACCTCTGTTCTAGACTGCTGCAAGCAGGCTGTGGAGTTACAGGAGTTTCTTCTCCAGCTTCTGTGTTCTCCACCACATATTTACAAGAAGGATCTTGCGAGGTAGACAGTTTTCCTTCCTCACTAATGAAGAAATGGGTTACAGTTTCATTTCTGTTTTAGACATTTGTATTATCATGCATATATGAGAGGCTGGGGGAGAAAGGGTTCAGAGGTCACATGCAAACAGATTTTAGAAATGATTGAAACATGGAATACAAGCACAAGGTTGTGGGTTCTGTTTAACATTAATCACTGGCATCAGTTTATGTTCACTTTAAAGGAACTGGACTAGAAAAAATGCAGGATGTAAGATTACAGAGTAGTAAAAAGAGGAATAAAGAATGTACATGGTGCCCAAAGTGAAACACATTCAGTATCCTTTTCTGTACATACCGATAGGATTTCAACACTCTGAAGCCAAAAGTGAGGGGGAGGGGGAAAAACAGAAAAGGAATATAAAAATACCATCAAGACTTTTGGCAAAAAAAGTAGCCCTCGGAGTTAGCCTATTTATAATGCAACCAAGTAGCAGTTGCTTATTACACGTTGTTATTCAAAATTTCTAAATGAACTAGCTTTTTTTTTTTCATGGAGAGACTGAACTAAGGGCACAAAACCTTGTAATCTCAGCAAGTCTCATACCTATTTCTCACACACAGCAGGTGAAGTGGTAACCTTAGGTCTGGAGTTAATCACTTCAGACTACAGACAAGGACTCACTTGTGTATGTATCAGCTTCCTTGCAGGCTATTTTTTTAAATGAGGAAAATTGTTCTTTTGTATGGAGAAAGAGTCATATGAGGCTGCCACCTAAAGGCTGAAGTGGAGAAGTTCAGACACAACAAAGTATCTTGGGACATCTTCAAGACTAGCAAATTTTTGCACAAGTACCAACTGCGGCCCATGAAAGTTTGTACCAAACAAAAGGAGTTAAGCTGCAGCAGCAGAAACAACTAAGAGCCTTGTGGCACCTTAAAGACTAAGAGGGCCAGTCCTCTGGAGAAATCCAGACTCAATTTTACTGCCCTACCTGTTGTTTGTGAGAACTAGGCCTGTCTAGAGGACAGACTGCTGGTGGGGAATTTCATAAAGCAGTCTTAGATAAGCAGCTCTGACCTTCCCAAAGGGAAGGATAGGATGTATCCTTGGTAAGGATACAAATACAGGTGTCTCATCTTTTCTCACTCACCACTGAAATGTATCTAAAAAGAAAACAGTGCAATTCATACACATGCACCTTTAGAACTGAAATATACATATATATTTGTACTCAGGTATCTGCACTTCAATATAAATGCTTGTAAGAAGTGGCCCTTACATGAACAATACAGGACAATACAGAACAGGAAAAAGACAGGAGAGCTGAAATAATATACATGAATAGCTTGGTTCAGTAAATTCACTATTGATATTCCCAAAGCATAACATTAATTTGTGGGTTCAGGTGAATCAGCAGCAAAACAAAATGACACCTGGGGTTAATTCAAACATACAAAGAACATGTTGGCCTGGCCATCCAAATTGCTTCCACTGATCGACAAAGACTATCCAGAGTTGTGTTAACAATACTTGCTCTTAGGAGGTGGCTTATGCAAATTAACTACGTTCTGACCATTTTATCCTCCAATTCTGAAAAACAGTGAGGCTGAAGCAACAAGACTTCTGAATCAAACAGTTATCTACATATAACTACTACATCAGAGCAGCAGAGGATCTGCAATAATGTTTTCCAACTCAACATTATGATGCTAGAGACTGAATCTAAATGGTTTGGAGGCATATCTATGGAAGTCTGCAGTCTGCCTGATAAACCTCCAAGTGCTTGTATGAATTCTACTTATGCGACTACTTATTCCTTCTGTGAGATGGATTCAGACAAAGCCTGGCTTCTATGGAAGAGGGAGTTTATCGCTGACAAAAAGGACAGGCTGGTATGGAGAAGAACACTTATCAGGGTGAAAAATAAGGAGTTCACCCTCCCTCCAGACTGAGTTCACTTTTGCCAAGACTTCCCAAGTCAGAACCTTCACTGGAACTGAACTCAAAGGACAGACATAATGGTTTTCCTTCCTTAGATGTGATCAAAGGGCAGGCACAGCACCTGAGACCTAAGTGGAAATCCCAGGAGGGAAAAAAGGCATAGTGTTGGGAATTCTCCCAAAATTAAGGCTAGCAATGTGGCCTAGCATTTAAGGGTCCTGGAGAACAGACCTTGGCCCAGGCTCTCTTGCAGGGAATCCACAGTCGTTGGTACAGGTGTACTTTGGACTGGTGGCAGCTGTTGGTCCACCAATGGAGAGTAGATACAACAAAGTCTGGAACTTACAAAATAAGGTGAACCTTCTAGAAAATCTCCATTGAAATTGCCCTAAATGGAAAGGTGGGCAAGGGACAGATTCTGTCAGAAATAATTCCTTCCAAACCAGTGTCATCACAGGCACTTGTTTCTCCTAAAGAGTGAGCCTCTGGCCTCAGAATGAGCCACCTTAACTTCTGACATTTCTTGCCCTTATGTCTTCTCCAACTAGTGAAGGGGGTGTGTGAGCTGCTTGAATTTAAGGAAGACCCTATCCAGCCCCACTTATTAGGGTATTTATGTTACCTGCCCAACTTAGGGCCAACAGAGAGATATCTACTGAACAAGCCAAGAAATTGATCCTGAGCAGAAGCCTTGTATTTGACATCTACATTCCAGGTTTCACTGTAGACAGCTACAGAGTCCCACTGGAAGTCTGGAGGGCTGAAGAAGAGTGATCCCTAGAGGATAGAGATGCCTGGATAGTGAGGAGAGACTGCTTTGAAACACCAAAGCTGATCTCCAAACTCCATTTCCTTGCCGACAGACAGGACAAAAAACAGGAATGGAAAAATGTGACACAAACACTGATTTTTAAAAAAATAAGCACCAGGCCACACTAAAGGGGAATGGATTTCTTTGACTATTTATCTGTTTTCGTTAAACTTCAACAAAAAGTAGGCTCCACTAGCTGTCAGTGATGCTTTTCAATGTTATTCTATTTAAGATGTAGTAATTAGCATGGTGTAGTGGTTTGAGTGTTGGACTATGACTGTGGAGACCAGGATTCAAATCCCCACTCAGCCAGCCATGAAACCCCTCGAGTGAACTTGGGCAAGTCACACTCTCAGCCTCAGAGGAAGGCAAATGCAAATCCCCCTTCAAAGAAATCTTGGCAAGAAAACCCAATGACAAGATCACCTTAAGGTTGACATAAATCAGAAATGACTTGTAGGCACATGACAACACCTGAGCTCCAATAGGTGGCAGTGGCATTTTCCAATGTTATATATTTATTCTTTTTAAGATGCAATAACAACTGAGCCTACCAGAAGCAGCAGCACTGCAGGAACGGACAGTGACTATGCTGAGTTGCTGCTAGGAAGGAAAGCCATTGCAAAACAGCTGTGATGAAAGGAGGCAGGACAATGGGAGTTGAAAACTGCTAAACCTGCCAGGGCTTCATCAGCTGAGATGCATGTTGCTGTGGTAGCTGCCAGGCACTGGAAACAGCTGTGCCACCAAGCCACAGAAGTACTTGGTCTCCAACAGGAAGGCTCAAGCAGAAACTTGAATCTCTGAAAAGGGTCTTTGTGGGCAAAGATCTGGTGTCTTCTCTACTCTCTCCCTGAGGTAGGTCACTAACTAATTAACAAATAAGAGAAATGGAAGAGAGAATGGAACAAGCAGCTGAAGAAAGGTGAAAAGGTCTGAAGGCCACTGTTTCAGAATCTGCTCTGGAGCAAGGAAGAGATCCTGTGTTCTTCAGGAAGAGAGTCAGGGGAGGGGAAATTTTCTTCCTTCCTGTTCAAACCAGAAAGTTTTAAATTCACTTTACCTCCTTGATAGGACGAGTTAATATTTTCCTCTCCTGTTCCAGCCACTGTCTCCTGTTGGGTCCACATTTCCATTGACTATGGACCATCTACTGCTCTTGTAAAAATGGGATTGGTAGGCAGGTGCCCGATATGCACTTCTGACAGCACAATTTGAAATAGCGTAGGACAATAATTTGGGACCAAAATAGTTTGGGGCAATAATTTGAGACCATGTTTGGTGTATCCCACAAATGTCACCACTTATCTTGAGTGGGAAGGGCATGCTACAGAACAACATACCTCCATGCCTGAGGGAGCATGGGGAAAAGCAGTCTGCAGCCACTGGTTGCAGGAAGACTCTAGAAGCAAATCTACTTTGGTACTCTATCTCTTCAATGACATTTGTAAGATCTCAGCAAGCAGCAGTTTCCCCTTTTTCTAAGCACAGACACCACATCAACTGAATAAAGAAGTGGATGCCAGCCCTCAACACACTGTCAGGTCAGGTCATGCCGTGATAATGAAAAATGAAATCATCAGAGGGGCTAGGCTGCAAGACACATTCTCTAGGATGAATGCCGTTTGTTTTTAATGAAGAATATGACTAACTCCTCTCCAAACCTCACTAAATATGTACCGAGAAAAGAGAAAGGGAAAAAATGGGAATGGAGCACTGGTGAAATGAACAGCAACAAACTCCCACCCCTTCAAAAATATCCTGTCTCAGCAGAGAAGATCCTAACTTGGGAGGATCTTCCACACAGAGATAAAGCTTGCTTATCCTGACAAGCCCTGCCTCAAGAGCAAGTGACAGAAAATAACCCTGGATGTCCATCTTCACCAACAGAGGAAGAAAATTATGTCTATGTAACAGGATTCAGGTATCTAGTCAGTGAATATCCACTAAAGGAAATCCAAGTGCAAGGCACTTAAAGATCTTAAATTTAAATAAGAGAATGACAGGTTAGCGTACAAAGGTATAAAGGACAGAACAACTTAAAAAGTGGTAAAAGTAACTCAGTAAAATAGCAAACATTGCAAGGGGAAAATCTGCAATGACCGCAATTGTAAACAGTCTTTTAAAAATAAACAACAACAAACATTCTGAGAAGTCTGGAATCTGCCCCATTTTGGTTTCTGTGATCCACTAGTATCTGTTAGTTTAAACACAACTTTAGGAAGAAGGACACCAACATAACTAGTATTGGAAATAATATAAAATAACTGGAAATGCTGCTAATACAGCAATTTAACTGGATTCTAGAAAATTTGTTGTAGCTAAAATCTGGATGCAGGGTGCCAATTAACCTCCAACAGGGTTGTCATTTAATATTTTGATCATTAAAAAAGAGACATCAGTACTTAAAAAACAAAACAAAAAGTGTTTATTTGTGTGTGACTGAGCAAGGATTTGAACCCTGGTCTCTCAGTCCTAGTCCAGCACTCAGATCACTACACCAAATTGCTCCCTTGCCTGTACTGTATTACTTTCAAATATTAAAGTAACATGATTCCTTGTTTGTTTGTTTGTTTGTTTGTTTGCTTAGGATTAGAATAATAAAATAAATAAATTGTAAACTAGAAAACTTAAGACATATTAATAGATACAGGATTCGGATGCTGATGTCAGGGACATTTTTAAAATCAACATCAAAAAGAGATAAAGTTAAACATGGGTTTAGTGAAAACTAGGAACATCAAGTCAGACTTTTGACTCTGTTACTCCTTTACATAAAGGTCCTATTTGGTCAAGGAATCAGTTTGTTAAATACTACTAAGGTGAAGAATGGAAAACTAGACCAACATTTTAAAAATTAATTTAATCAAAGCCTGTATCTCCTTAGGGTGAATCACAGCAAGATTTGTTTTCTCACCTTTTAAAGACAGCTGTTTCAGTTTTAGCATCTACAGTAAGGCTAAGGGTCTCCTTCATGCTGCCATTCATTACTGTCTCAGTCACCTTGTCTGCATTTTCCACATCATCTTCGCCGTCAGAACCAGCTTCCATTGCAACACTTCCTGCAGCTGGAGGAGATAATTTGAACAATGAGCATGTTTATGTACCAAACTGTTTAAAGCATTTTATTCAATGAAAAAGCTCCTAGAACAATGCATATGAAATCAATAAACAGAATAACCAAATCATAGAATATCCTTTGGAACAAGATCAGAATTGATGGATGCAAGCTTGATCAAAAAGAACCCAAAGATTCTGATGTTTATGCAGTTCTTGAACTATATTCTACATTCTTTGCCATTACTACAACTGTTCATAGTTACAAAACTTAAGTATGTAGTATGCTTTATAACTATCGCTTTTCAATTTCCAGTTTATTTCACAATCACAAAGAAAACGTATGTGTCACACCTGAAGCCACATCACAGTCTTTGATACCATTTGGATGCCCACTAACCATACAGTTAGGAAGAAAGCCAATATGAATGGCACAGTCTCAAACTTCTGTGATTTCAGGTGGACCAACAAGCTTTCCTTATTTGTATAATGTGTTTTGGCATTCTTTCAGTGCTCTTACCTTCTGGCTGAGTTGCAAGTGCAGCTACATTTGCACCAAGAGGATCCATTGGCTCTGTGTTGGTTTCCATCTCCACAGGTGAATTACTTCTTAATGAATCTTTTGAACTTTAAAAACAAAATGAAAACATTTCACTGCTTTTTAACAAGGAGTGTACTGATATTACATTCTAGATAAATCAGACGGTTAAGACAGCAGATGCTTCAAAATGTGCTAAAAGTGTGTGTCTTAAAACAGCACTTGGCTTATTAGAAGCAAATAGATAGAAATGGATCATAGATAAATGTATAAGACTCAGCTAGAGTTAGCATCTATTTGAAAGTAAATAGATCTCCCTTTTGGAACAGGACAGCAAGGAAAAGGCTCAGTGTTAGGATACAAAAATGCAATATTAGAAAGCCCTTCCATCATTTTCAATACAGAAGGTGATGAAAATTTTGGACAATTCAATTCTGTATTCAAACACAATGGGGGGGATGCAGAGGGTGAAAAATGCCGTCTTCAAGCCCAGGAAGGGGAGGGGCAGCCGGACGCTGGGCACCCCATTCCCTTCCTGAGGACGTCATCGGAGCGACGGCCCGTCCGCCCGATGGGCGCTCCAATGGCTTCCTTCCTTCCTTCCTTCCAGACACGTTGAGCCTGAAGAGACGCTGAAGAGGTGCGCCATGCCTCTTGCAGCACCCCTTTCGCGGCTTGCGGAATGAGCGCTATTTTAGTGCTCCTTTCACAGGCGGCGAAAGGGAGGATCAGGGCCGAGGTATCCGGCCACCTCAGCCTCGATCCTCCGCTTCCAGGGGCAGCCCAGGGTCGCCCGTCTGCATCCCCCCAATGTTGGCCAGGGCTGAAAAGGCAACATATAACTAGTGGAGGGGTGGGGAGGACTGAACATGTGAGTGGAGGGGATTTGGCTATTAGCTCTTTCATTTTTCGTACCCAGATTCAGGGCTCCACTTGAAATGTTTCATTCATACAGGAGAACAAAAGACTGCAAAAACACCAGTGCTACTGTTTTGTTCTGCCACCTGAAAACTGCCATGGAGCATCCTGGCACCTTTCAACCAAATAAATGGGGCAGGGGTAAAGTTTTACTTTGTGCTTTGTTCACCAGGACATGTCTTATCTCAGAAAAAAAAAAAAGCATCACCACAATATCATTTCACTTCATTATAAGTGGATTCTTAGAAAGTGTCAAACAAAACTCTAATGTTATTAGTCTAAAGTTAAATTTAGGAAAGCAAAATCTGCATTGTTACCATCATAGTTACTTTCATTTTGCTCACAAGTTTTGGAGGAATGCAATACTTTCCTACCTTAGAGATGTGAAATCTGAAAACGAAGCCCAGCCAGTCTCTTTTGCTGGCATTGGCTCTTCTGTGCTCCATACATCAGACCCAACAGAATCCAGATTGGTACCATGTGTGGTTTCCATAGGAACATCGAAGTTAGCTGACCAGCTAGGTGCTAGAAAGATAAAAACATAAATAGCTTTAAACATTATGGGGAAATAATCTACAGCATGGTTATTAAAAACAAATAAACAAATTGAAATAGAGGCCTTGGAGTAACTAAAATGCTTGCAGATTGTCCTGCTGTCTAGTAATGTTTTGCCATAGTTGCTAGCTGAAAAGAGTAATCTGCAATATTCTTCCTCAAAAATTCTACATATATATAGAACTATGCACACAAGCATGCTAGTTTACATTTATATAAAATACTTAGAGACAACACAGACTTCATTAAGGAACATATAAATTATTTTAAGTATAATAATATCAGGACACACAACTACTTCAGAAGAAGAGACTGAAGGGGGCAAGAGATGCTGAGACCTGAAGGTTCCTAGAGACCAGCACTTACCAATTGCCGCCCCACCACTTCTGCCGTGCTTTAAAACCTAGCAGGCAGAAGAGAATAAAGGAGGCAAAAGAAGCTGAGGCCTGAAGGTCCCTAGAGAGCAGCACTTAACAGCAGCTGCAACAACATCACCTTCAGCGTCCTCGGAGGACTACAAACTGTGGAATTCCTCCCTTGCCTGTAACATCAGGACCTGCTGTGTGGCGGAGGAGCAGCGCAAAGGTCATTAAAGTGTAGGGACCCAACTGCAGCAAAGCAGCAGCAACTACATCACCTGCAGCTGGGGGAGAAACGGAGACTTTAAATCCCGCTCCCTGAAAAGAAGAAGACCCTCCCTCCATCCACCATCATCTGGAG
>CM034701.1:120602141-120627685 GCA_020142125.1 Phrynosoma platyrhinos | reverse complement strand
CTTATATTTGTAAGCCGCCTTGATTGCTCAGGCAAAAGGTGGGATATATTAAATAAATTAT
The DNA here is from genome assembly GCA_020142125.1 of Phrynosoma platyrhinos. NCBI lineage: Eukaryota > Metazoa > Chordata > Lepidosauria > Squamata > Phrynosomatidae > Phrynosoma > Phrynosoma platyrhinos. Next base: position 120,627,624 of record CM034701.1, on the reverse strand, counting down.
TCTTATTCTTATTCCTCATGTCCCAGGTTTTATCCAAGACTTGTCAAAACAAATTCTGGATCTCTCCTTCAGAAAAGCTTCCCCCCCCCCCCCATTTGCCCAAAATGCTGAATGATCTACAAGGACTTGATATGTCAAATACCTGACATTTTGATTCAGTTGCCTTGAGCATTCATAAACACCTAGCATAATGGCCATAGATTACAGGAGTCTTAGTGTGAAACCTCTCAAGGGCAGCAGCAGGTTGTCTACACCTGATTTATACTGTCAATATATTTCAAAACAAATGCAAGTCCAAAGTAGCCTGCTCTTATTTCTAAAAAGTTAACATGCAATTTAATACTAATTAGGCGAACAAGGGTGCATCTCTACACTATAGAAATGAGTTTGACACAACTTTAAGTGCTGTGGCTCCATCCTATGGAACCTTGGGGTTGTAGTTTTACAAGGTCATTAGCCTTTTCTGCTGAAGAGTGCTGGTGCATCACAAAACTACAAACACTAGGTTTCTATGAGATGGAGCCATTACAGTTAAAATAGTATCAAACTGCATTATTTATACAGTGTAGATGCACCTTAGTATGACATGGGTCCTTCCAATTATAATACCTACCAATTATAATTGTTTAAAAATGCCTTTAAAATGCCTTTTGCAAGGCCAAGGGTTCTCACATTCCATTTTTACTGTTATGTTGATAACTGCATTCCAATGTAAGTATCCAATATCAATTACATGCAAGTTACATAATAATAATAATAATAATAATAATAATAATAATAATAATAATAATAATTTCTTATCCCCTGCTTTTTTGCCTTAGTATAACTTACTTTCATTCAAGTCTACTTCCATCTTGTCTTCTGTATTGGTGCTTGACTCAAACAAATCTTGCTTTGCTCCATCTTCTTCTTCAGAATCTGTACTCTCTTCACTGTCTGTACTGCCTGAGCTTTTTATTTTGTAATGAAAGAAACAGAGATAATCATGTCCACTACATGAGATTTTCTTCCCCTTATACTGACACAATCTTTTTTAAAGAGCAACACACAGCAAAGGTTCCATAAGGAAGACTAGCCTGGGAGGAAGTCTGACTCCTCTCTCCTATTTTAATACAGTCAAATGAAAAGATGAACACTCACCCTCACAACCCCTTTCCTTCTATGGCATGAGAAACCTTTAAGGCTTCTGAATTTCTCGAGTTTGACTTTTTAAAAAAATACTCTTCCCTCATTTCTACTTTAACTGTTTTGAAAGACAAGAGCGTGATTTTTAAATAAGATAGATGAGCTAGATATTCACATTTCCTACTCAGAAAATCCCACATAAATGTTAAAAGCACAAGTAAAAAAAAAATTCCCTTCATGCTCAGTCCTGATTAGATTGGATATAGGTAAATCACGCCTAGGCATATCCAAACAAGACTGAAATGATGATAGCAGCCATGTGACTAGGAAAGGATAGGAACTAGTTCAGCTTCCACCCACCCCCTCACTCCTGTATTTACTGACAGTCCTAGAATTTCAGGCTGCAGCAATTGTGAGAGGTTCTTTTTATACTAGAAGGCTGGACATTTTTAATTATATATAACCAGTTGATTAATCTATGAGTGGTTATGCCTATCAACATTTAAGATGGAATAGATTTAATTGGTTTCAGGACATTGATTTTCCCCCTAACTTTAAATTACAAAGAACATATATTCTCTGAAAGTTACCTGGACCTTCTCTGAGATTCTGGTGTAAAAGCAATATGTTTCTCTTCCCAGATATCTTCTTCATCAGAACCACCATCATCAAACTGCTGTATTCTCTCCTTGCAGCATGCCTCAAACAAAGCAATATTGCCCTAAACATATTTAGAAGCAAATATATGAAGAGGAATAAGATCACCATTGAGATTCATGTTTCAAAATTTCTCAGAACATATTCCTCAGCAAGCCCATCACAGCTTATAGCCCTCCCCCCTTATTTTTTTAAACAAAGTGCAGTGGATGGTTAAGTAGAAATTAGCCACATCAATGATTCTGACATACTGACAACCCCAGATGTTAACATTCAGACTCATCTGGGCCACTGGGAGACCTGGTTTTGGGGGTGCCAGATGCACTGTGTGTACAAGATTTCACTCCTTTATGAAATCACCTCCACAATCATCTCACCTGCATGGCAAAGCTCTCTCTCACACACACTCCCTATTTAAGGGAGTTATCCCACTTCCTTCTTTGTAGCAATTTTCCACCAGAGAAGATGTCATGCAAGAATATTCTGTACAGGTGACACTTCTTCCCTCACAGGAGACTTACTGGACTGAAAACAGCACATCACTGCCTCTCTCAAAGGGTATTACTATTTCAGGTCAAGGTCAATGTCTGGTGCCAATTTAACAGTCCAGGTTTCAATGCTCTGAGTGTGCAAAATCATTTCCCAAAAGGCCTGGAGTGAATTAATTTCCTAGGAGACCAACCAGCAAGCAAGAAGCAGCATGCACTTCCTTCCTGTCATGTGCACCAGAGGACAGCAGATTGTTGACTCTTAGGGCTGAAGCCAACAGTGTCTGTCCACCAGCAGAGCAGGATGCACTAAGGGAATGTGTGGCTTTTTTTTTTTTGGACTGCAACTCCCTTAAGCCCTAGCCATTATCCAATGATAAGGAGAAATAGGAGTCCAACAACATGTGAAGAGCCTCCCGTTGTCCGCCCCTGCATTGGAGAAATTAATTCCAACTCCCCACTACAACCTGATGTACCTCCCACAAAATTTGATCCACAGGTTTGGATCAGAGTAGACAGTGGCAAGACATAGGGGGTTGCAGTGGGATGGAAGGAAAGGAGAAGCTCCATTTGGGTGAGCAAAAATCAGATTCACAGAGAGAGACTGTCACTGAATTTTTTTGGGTACATTTATTTAAAAGCAATAGGACTAAGAAGAATCATCACTCTTTCTTACTGCCTCCCATACCCATGAATAGCTACAGAATATACTTACACTTTCATTTGTATTGAGGGTAAAATTGATGTCTGATACACGATCAAAAGAAACACTGTGAACAAAGTACAAATTTATGCACTAAAAACAAGACAGAAATGGCATTCTAGGTCACAGATAGCCTAAATATTTCACTTTATACCATTTTATATCAGAAAGACATGAAACTGACATTTCCTTTTCTAATATAGACTAGTACAAGGAAGCATTCTTGACTACTGTTCCTCAGTTTACTATATTGACTGATATATAATACTGTTTCTATTAATTCTTTTGAACAATAACATCTCAGGGGCATTTGAAAAGATACAAAAACAGAGAGTGCACACTTGCCGACCTCTTACAGTCAAAGTGTAAGAGCAACAATTTTTAAAGAATCTGTATGAACTGCAAGGAACCGTGACTGAATGCAAAACACATCAGAATGAGCATGCCATCAGTACAGACAAGCATATTTCAAAACAGTTTGCCTCCTAGCTCCTGTAACATGTGAATCAGTCTTTGTTAAAACTTTCAAAAACAAACAAGTGGTTTGTGCTGGGAATGTGACAAACTTCAGCAGACTCAGATAGGGGAAGGAAGAAAACCTCTGGTGTTAATGAGAGGCCTCAATGTTAGAAGGAGTGCTCACTCAGTAATGAGAAAGGATGGCCAGTCCTTGATGTTTATAGAAGTGAATCCTCCTCATCTGCAGGGGTTTGGTTCCAGTGCATCCCAAATATGGGGGGAAACATGGACGCTCAAGCCCCACATTATTCCATGGGTGGCAACATGTAAACATTTCCATCAGTGCATCTGCAAGCATGCACCACCACTGAATAATATGGGACAGTGTGAGCCACAGATCCTTCAATCTGTAGATAGCTAGTCCATCAGTACACAAAGCCCACTGTATATATAAAAATGTCTTTATGCTCCAGTTTTAAGAAGTGAAGAGAAATAGCCAAGGCTGCTGAAGGGACCCTTTTTGACCAAACAGGAAAACTGTATCCAAAGACTGCAATCCAAAAGATGTACATGATTACACTGAGGGAACTGCGGGCAGAATAAGAATTTCATTTTGCTGGGGAAAGTACTGATACATTTTTAGGTCCTTGCAAGAATGCCTGCTAACATGAAACCCACACTATCTCTCTATGTGGGGTAAAGCATGCTGACATAACTTGGTAAATTTACATGAACATGTATAATAAAATTCAGATATTTTCCCTCTACCAAATTAATATTAAGACCATAAAGTACTATGCAGCCCAAGAAATTGAATTCAAATGAACAGAGTGAATAAAACTGTCTCTCCTGTGCCTACACAACAGGATTAAACCTTCTGTCAACTTGGATATTTGACACAGGGACTACATAATATTTTATGTTGTGGTTTTAATTTGGACCTCGATTATAATGACTCCTTCTACAGTTCTCTATGGTATTTTAGCAAATGATTGATACATCCTCCGTTTGAGAAATTTTTATGCATATTTGTTGCTTAAGGAAAACTTTTGATCTATCATTGATACAAAAAGAAAAGCTGTCAAATTTGAGTAAGTTATAACTTATGTAGATTAAAAAGTAACATCTCTTACAGCAAGTAAGAATTAAATAAAAATTAGGAAATCATATGTGATGGAAGTTTACGAAATCACAGTACAAAAAACTATTGCAAAGAAAACTACATGGATTGGAACAGAACACAAGCCATGGTTACAGAATTAAGAGTACGTTGATCTGTTCTTGATTTTTAAATAAAGTAACAGCTTTCCTTTACAGATATCTGTGTAGAAAAATATATGAAAACAAAGTAACTAGTGCATATGTTTGTAACACTGAACAAGGACTCACAGGGAAGAGATCCAAGCAGAATACAGAAGTAAACTCATTTTGTAATTCATTAATTACGTGTAATCTAAATTCTTAATGGCCAAAGCATCTGAAATTATTAAACATAATGAAATGGTTGTGCCAATTAAATCTATTTCTAATTTTAGACCTTTAAATCACCAGTCCCAGCCTGTTCACTATCACTCCCATCATCCATGATCACTGACCATGTGGGTTAGGGCACCACAAGGCAGGAAGTATCTGTCAAAATTTAAAACTTGCACTTTAATTGAGCTGGTAAAGGTTATGCTATGAATCTGCTAATAATAATAATAATAATAATAATAATAATAATAATAATAATAATAATAATAATAATAATAACAATAATAATAATAATAATAATAGTTGTTGTTGTTTTGTTGTTGTTGTTGTTGTTGTTTTCATTTATATTTCCCGCCTCTCCCTACGGATCGAGGCAGAATTACAGAATGAAAATGAATACAGTGTATAAAATACAAGCAATAAAATAGTAAAGTCAAAACAACAATAATAAATTATAAGTAATGTAATATAATAAATAAAAATAAAAATAAAATAGTCAATCATCATCAGAGTCTAGAAATCCAGAAGATGGATAGGCCCGCTGGAAGAGCTCCATCTTAAGTGCCTTCCTAAAGGCATCTAGCATAGTTATAAGATGGATCTCCTCCGGCAGGCTGTTCCCTAATCTGGGGGCTGTGGCCATGAACGATCTATGGGAAGTAGAGTTCGATATGGTTTTGTGGTGATCTAATAAATACTTCCCAGATGTTCTGAGAGTGCGGGGCAGATTATTATATTATTATTATTTTATAACATTATTATTATTATTATTATTATTATTATTATTATTATTATTATTATTATTATTATTATTATTATTATTATTATTATGGCAACATACAGAAGCTGTAAGCATCACACAGATATTGTGCTGTTTGTTGATTTTCCAATTTACCATAAATTTGAATCAAAAGCCTCATGCATTCCAAGCTTTGATAATTTGCACCAGACTCATGAGATTTTAGAGTGAGAAATCTATATAGTGAGACTTCTACTGTATTATTTTAGTGATTCACTAGAAAAGTTTGCTTCACAAATGCTAGGGATGGAGGTGTTAGACAAAAAGCTTACTTTATCTCCAATGTGCACAATGCAAAGTGAACAAGGTTGACTACACATAGCTTATTATCACTAAAGAGAAAGCCACTAACCACTGCCAACACAAACAAATGGAAAACGAAAGGCAGACATTAAGGAAGGCTATACTCACTTGCCGATATCATCTTGATCAGCAAACTTCTCATCGTTGAAGCCAAACTGGTCAATAAAATTGGACGTCATTTGTTGCATCTGATAATCAGAAAAGGCCTGGCAACCCCAGGACCAATGACAGTGATATAATGATTCTAATAATAGTCTAAATACTACTTGCCCATTTTGTGCCAGAAATACTTTTGCTAAATAACATTTATAGAGATATATTGGGGAGGGGGAAAGCTATTAGTAATGTATGCAATTTATTAGATCAGGGGTAGGCAACCTTTCCCCTTTAAGGGCTGAGGGACTTCAGCTCCCAGAATCCCAGGAGCTATTGGCCAACATGGGACTATTGGGCAACATGGCTGAGGCTTCTGGGAGCTGAAGTCCCTCGGCCCTTAAAGGGGAAAGGTTGCCTACCCCTGAGTCACTGGAAGACCTAGAGCAGGGGTAAGCAACCTTTCCCCTTTAAGGGCCGAGGGACTTCAGCTCCCAGAATCCCAGGAGCTATTGGCCAACATGGGACTATTGGGCAACATGGCTGAGGCTTCTGGGAGCTGAAGTCCCTCGGCCCTTAAAGGGGAAAGGTTGTCTACCCCTGTATTAGATGTTTGCAACCAGGAGGGAAGGGCAGGAGAGCAAATGACTGCTGTCTGAGTAAGAATTAAGTTTGGCTCCTATACAATGGTTTTTAAAATGACAGGCGATAGGGCAGTGCAAGTTTGAATAGATACTGTGACAACCAGTGTGAAGAGCACTTCCAACACTCACAGGGCTATAGGGGAGTGTTTCTGACATATATTTAGACATTTGGTAATTGTGACACTTGCTTTGGAGGAAATACTTTCAATACAAAGCTTTAAGAAAGCTAAATCCGCTAGTATATCTTTTGGGAGGGGTGAAATGAGGTGACTCATTATTTTCAGGGTTTGTGACTAAACATACAACTCATGAAAGGCTATTAATTGATAAACATTGAAGACAGTTTTTCTTACTTTGCTTAGTCCACCAAAGTAGCAGGAACACTGTCCCACTGCAGAGTCTCTAGGCTAGGGATGGGCAACTGTGGAAGGGTAGCCCCCTCATGAAATCTTGGAGTCCCTCCACTACACCTGCTCCCACACATACACACAAAAAACCATTTTGCCTCAGGATGCCCTCTAGGGGACATGGGGACATTTTCACTGCGTTTTGGAGCCTTCCTGGGCTATTTTAAGCCCAGAAGAGACCTTTTGACAACAGGAAGTGAGCAAAAATAATTTTTTATTCACTTCTTGATTCAAAAAAGGACTCTCTTGAACCTAACCTAGCCCAGAGTGGGCCCAAAATGTGTAGGAGATGCCCTCAATCATCCTAGGGGCTATTTTGTAGCCAAAAATATTTTGAAAAATATTGGAAAATTACTGCTTGACTCTTGGGTGGGGAGGCCTCCAAATGTGATAATGTCTTACATATCCCCTTGAGGGTTTGAGGTGCATTTTGGAAGAAAATATTTATTGCATCTGACAACATATTGAGCCCACCACCACCACAAGGGGGCCTTTGGGTGCACACAAAAATGGCCTTGGGTTAGGGTTAGGGTTAGCCCACAAACCACTTTGCAGCCCACAAACCACACTTTGCCCACCCTGCTCTAAGTAAAATATTTTATTTATTTATTTTATCCCGTCTTTCTCTCAAACAGGGACCCAAAGTGGCTAACAACATATCTAAAACACATTAAAACAACAATTAAAATAGTAAATTAAAACCATAAAAATACAAAAAAAAATACAAATATAAAATTTAAACAGAGTTAAAAATAATAATAATCTAAAACTAACACCCAAACCCCAATTAAACCAAGCCTGCAGGATTTTAAAAGGCTTGCTTAAATAAAAATGTCTTCGCCTGCCGGCAAAAGGCCAGCAATAGAAGGGAGTTCCAGAGTGGGAGCAGCCACTGAGAAGGCTCTCTCTCATGTCATCACCAAGTGAGCCTGGGATGGTGGTGGAACTGAGAGAAAGCCTTCTCCTGAAGATCTTAGGGCTCTAGGTGGTTCGTATGGGGAGATACGGTCTCTCTAATAGTGTGGACCTAAACCATGTAGGGCTTTATAGGTCATGACCAGTGCTTTGAATTGTGCTCAGAAACAAACCGATAGCCAGTGAAGCTGTTTCAATAAAGGAGTTATACTCTCCCTATAACTGGCTGTATTAGTTTTCCTAGGTTTTCAAAGCAGCAGCTCATGTCATCAGATGTATCACATCAAAGCATGAGCATCTGAGTCTGCTTTCACAGGATGAATTTGGTGAAATGAATAGTGATGAAACATACCCTAATCAAGTGGGAAAAGGATATCCAGAATACATGCATATCACCAGGATGTAGAACTACTGATGTATTGGTGTTACCAACGTGTAACAGCTCAAAATCATTTCAATTTCACTGTTTTGTTTTATGTTATCTGCTGCTTGTTTTTCATATGGTAATATGCTTTTGTTCTCTTACTGTTCTAATTATACTTCTGAGCCACCACAATATCCATAAGGATTATGATCAGTTAATAACCACATAACAAAAATGCCAGCATCAATAGTAACAGTAGCGAAAAGTCCCCAAAAAAATCTTCAGAGGAAATAACAATGTGTTTTAAGTCTTCCAACTACAACACAGCCTAAGGCAGGGGTAGGCAACCTAAGGCCCGGGGGCCAGATGCGGCCCCCTGAGGCCTTTGGACCGGCCCCAGGCCGGTCCTGCTGCTGCCGCTGCCCCCCCGTCGCCACTGCCCCCCACCATGATGATATTATGATTGTTATTACTTGTACTTGGGGTTTTCTTGGCAAAATCTCCACAGGGGTTTTGCCATGGCTTTTCTGGGACAGAGAGAGTGTGCATGCATATTTTTTTAATTTTTTAATTTTTTAAAAAAAATAATTTAATTTTTTATTTATTTATTTAGGGTGCTTCGGCCCCCCAATTGTCTGAGGGACAGCAACCCGGCCCCCAACTCAAAAAGGTTGCCTATCCCTGGCCTAAGGTATCAAAAGGTATGTATTTTCAAATCTTGTGTCCCTCAGAAAAAAAATGAGTGACAGCTGTTAAAAGAGAATTGAAAAGTTCTAATCAAATCAGCAATACATACCATAATTATATAGAAAAATTGCAAAATCCTCTAACAACTATCTCACCATGATCATTTTTAAGGCAAAATATCAATGCATAAGTCTGTGAACAGACCAGAGTTTAACTCACTTGCTGCAAAGATGAATCTTGTGAGAAACCAGTTTCTTTAAAATCAATTTCATCATCACTGGAAGAATGGATATGACAGGTAGTAACCTAGACAAAGAACAGGCAAGGTATCAGTATAGCAAAATCTGATTTTTCTATCATGATATAGCTGTGGCATGGAGTTCTGAAACTTATACATTCCTTTCAGAACAGCACAATGACATCACAGACCCAAGCAAGTTTAAATAAGACATGCATAAAATCCAAGGTTTAGTCCTTCTAATACAAATAAAAGGAGGACATCGTGTTATACAATGCTGCAGTTACTAATACATAGTAATACAAATATTGCAGTTTCTCAGTATACTTCCAATTTTTTCACCACTTCTGAAATGTGAAAATAGTATTGTTTAACCCGTACATTGTTCTAGTATACCTAGCACATTTCAAAGCTATCTTTAGAAAATTAGTGCTCTGAACTACATGACAAAATGAACAAGTTCTGAGTATAAGTGTAACAATAATTAGACCCTAACAAGAAGAAATAAAGCAACAAACAAATTTTGCAAACTTCACAGGTATTCCAATTTCATTAATGATTGCTGGAAATTCACTGTCCAGATTTTTGGCTGAATATTACAAGATTGACATTCTTGTAACATTTTTACATTTATTAACTGATTGCAACAATTCATGAAAAGTAAATGCAGACATACTGCAAGCCTCAGCCAAGGCTGGGGGAAACAACTAAACATCAACCGATTATATTTAGGGCAGATTTGGAAATTGTGCAGTCCTGCTGAAGTTGCTGAACTATACCTCTCACATTGGCTAGGGTGGCTGGGAGTTGCAGTCCAACATTTTGAGAGCCATACAATTCCCACCTATGGTTCAGTGTACAGATGTAACACTAAACTATATTGCTAATCTGAAAAAAAAGGTTTTCCATCTCCACTACACATTTGCATTGTGTGGGTGGGGGGAATATGCCAACCTGAGCCTTGTAACATATACAACTAGGTAACGTTTAGCTCTACTTGCAAACTGGTCCAAGTGCAATGCAAAGAGATACAGAAAGAGGATTCTGTGCATGCCCATTCGGGGAATATCTGCCTCCCAATAATCATGGTCTGTGCATATACAGAAAGCCACAACTAAACTTAGTAGACTTCTTAATTCAAAGAAACTGTGGGTAAAACAAGTCCTCTCTAAAAATTTCCTTAGAGAATTAGACCAGCAGGCAATTTCAAAAGAAAGCCAAAATGACAACTGCAAGCTTTCATAGAAGCAAATAAACCAAAAGGGTGTCATGTCCTACAAACATGACACATAGGAAAATACACATTCCATTACAGAAACAGTAATTGTCCTTCAGCAGAAAAACAAGTTGCTGAGTAGCCTAATAATCACATCTCAAAATGAGAGGTGGAATTTGTACAGGAAAATGAATTAGGTCCACAGATAAATGTCTGGCAGACTAGAGTATGGAATCCTCTTTTCATAACATAGCATGTATGGTTAAGTCTAGTTTTGTAAAGATGAAGGAAAGGGTTACTAATACAATGAGTTTTACCATGTAATTGTATATGTCGATAATTGTAAATGCTGCCCATCCCTCCTGTAGGGCTGGGCAACTGTGGCAGGTCCAGGAGTCAATTTTGTGTTCCTGGGATCCATAAAAACTGGGTAAAATATGAAAACAAAACAGAGGTAGAAAGTTTTTGTTTTGAAAAACTGGTGTTTTCTGGTTTTAAACTGTTCAGGGAGATGAGGGATTTCAATCTATTTGAAAAGTAATTTGCTGTTCCTGAAGGCTTCTAGAAGAAGCAATTCACTCTTTTGGGGGCCCAAAAAGATCAGTATGGATAGATGCCACGCCCCCACTCTGCCCGAAGCAGGCATTAAACCCCAGTCTGTTTAGCCCCAATGTCTTCTCAATGTTCATCATATAAAACCTACTAGATCCACTGTGTTTCTTTTGTTTGTTTCGCCTAAGGAGCTTGCGCAGAAAGTCTCCCATCGCTCCCTGACTTCATCTGGAAGCTCTAGAAAGTTAAAGAGAAAGAAGTTTAAATACTAAAACTGCTAAATATTAACATTTAATGCTTATTATTTTCTACCATGTTTTCACACTGTACACTACCAATCATGATTATGGTATCTAATGTAAATTAAGTGCAACCTACACATCTCAAAAATACTGCTAAATTCCTCCTTGTACATAGAAGGAAAACAAGTGAGTCTTCAGGTAAATTTTAGTGGCAGAATCTAGCTGGGATTCTTCCTGTTATTAAGTTCCCAAAAGGTCTGCAAGGGCTGGGATTGAGATGGTACAAAACACTTCTTTAGGAGGATTAGGGCTCAATGATTTCAACAAGTGATTAACTCAGAGACTCAGACTGGCATGGAAACTCCCTGGCCAGTCAAAGACTGCCAAATATTAGAAGAATATGTAGATAGCAGCTGACCTTTTTTGTTTCATCATAATGTCATTTGTAAGCAACAGCAGGAATGATGGCAGCTTACTTATTTGCCAGAGAGCTGTCAAGGACAGATACAACAGAACAGCAAGGCTTCTGACACTGCCAAATGGATGGGATATAAAACTAGGGCCACAACAAGCTGAGTTCAAGTCTTAACTGCGCCATAAAGTTCATTAGGTGATATAGGTTCAATCACAGACTCTTAGCTTGTGCGTTCAGCATTGCCGTTTCAACACCCTGCCTTTCTGCTGCTGTTTTTCTCCTCTTTTCTAATGATAGTGAGGCTCCACCTTTTCCCTCTTCTTCTCCGAACTTTATTTTCTTCTGCATATCCTCTATTTCTGAATCTAGTCTAATCAAGCTGTGGTAGTGAAAGCTGGCTTGCTGGCAGGAAAATTAAAAACTGAAGTGAAGGCACAGGAGCCAACTGTATTAATGGAAAAGAATCTAAGGCTTTAAGACTCCTGAAACATTAGTTGGCATGAGGGGAATAATCCCAACTTTGCGGTTTGCTTATCCCTGCCATCCAGAGAATCGTCATGGGTGGGGTAGGTACATCTCCCTGAGCGCTTTGAAAGAGGAATAGAATAAACATGTAAAACAAATCTCACACACACACACACAGAGTACATCTTGTTTTAAGGGTAGGGGTTTTTTTGTACTTAAGTATCAAACCTCTTAATTAGTTTATGTCTTATTCTTGTAATGATTTAATGTTAATGATTCATACATACTTGACCAAATGTTTTTGACAGGTCATGTCTAATCCTGCAAAACTGTGGCTTCTGATTACTAGCATGAACAGCTACCAACCTGTACATACCCCGCACCCCATCCCTGCCACTCAAAATAAAACAGGAGATAGAAGTACTTGTTCCTAGTTTACACCAAGATGCAATTTGGCTTCAAACCAGTATCCAAAAATACAGTATTATTCTACCCTGCTGCAAATCAGAAAAAAATAACTTCATGTGCACTGTCCTTCCCTTGGTATGGAGGACAGGGAAGGGGGTGAAGTTCAAGTGTAAGACAGATGTTAAGGCAAACTATGCTGTCACATTATGGCTGTGAGACTTGGAATTGCATCTAGATCGAGAATAACAACTGAAATTGTGCTAGAATGTTCTGTGGTAACTTTTTTACATCATCCTGGTGATTGTTGGAAAGGCATGTCACTTTGAAAATTTTAGCCTAAAACTGCCAGTCTCAATTAGAATAGATCTACTGAAACAATTACTGAATGACAAATTGACATTTGCATAAATGCCATTGATTCAGCTGCTGCTGTATTCTACTTAGGCCACTGTTGCCTGTAGGCTCAGATTCATCTAGCAATATTTGCAGGTCAAACAGATTTCCAGACATGCACTGTTGGATATCAAAACCCAGGCTGCATCTGCAGTGCAGAAAAAAAAATCCAGTTTGACACCACTTTTAACTGCTATGGCCCAATGCTACAGAATTCTGGGAATTGTAGTTTTGTGAGATGACAGTCTTCTATCAAAGGGCTCTAGTGCCACAACAAACTACAATTCCCAAAATTCCACAGCATTGAGCTATGGCAGTTAAAGTGGTGTCAACCTGAATTATTTCTGCAGTGCAGATACAGCCCCAGTCACTCTATAATTTTTTAAATTATACCTGTCTGTATAAAGCCTCTCACTGCAGAGCAGTATTTTAATTTCCATAACTACCAAGGAGTACCTACATGTATTTCTTAGTGGAAAGTTAAAAAAAGCCTTCTTTCCTGAGCAATTTAAATCATTTAAGTTGTCGTTACATAAATCAATCTGCCCTGAAAATGAAACATTTGTTTGTTTTTTCATACAAAATGATTTTTAAAGGGGAAAAAAACACCACAAGCACAGGGAGAGTTCAAAAATAATAAATATTCACAATTTATCTAGTGCTAACATCAAAGTAGAATATTAAGTGGAAAGATCCAATCTTTGCTTAGATATCAAGGCCTATTGCTCAAAGCTGCTATTATAAACAGGAAACAGTTAAATACTGTTATGCACAGTTAAGAAAGTGGGGCTAGAAACAAAGACCACCACATAAAGTTCAGAGGAGAAATCATACTAAAGGCCTGGCATGGGAGTAGGGTAGAGAGGGGCACATTCTCACTCTCCATTTGTCCATTCCTATTTTCTACACCTGAGAATCAGTAAGCAGATCAATTAAAGGAATTATTTGTTGTTTTTTTTAAAACAGTACCTTTAATAAGTTGCTGTACTAGTGTACAGTTTGGCCCTTTATCAGTACTGTGCACAATACAGTTAGCTATTCTTGTTAAGTGACCCATGTAGCCGTATCTCCTTCCTCCTTCAGCCCTGCAAGAGTCCAATATAGTTCATTATCAGGAAGCTGTTTGATTTTTTTCAAGTTATGGAGTGTATTTTCTGTAGACCAGCATAGTATGGATCAAAAAGGGTTACTAGTTCACTCAATGGAGCCCAAGGGTGATTTATTTAGCCCAAATGCAATTTATTTAATTAAGATTATTTAGTTAATTGACCATTAAAAAAAACTAAACTAAACTAAATTCATTCTTTGAGAGCTCAGTATTTTATACTCCATTTCCTAATCTCATTAAAAATTGTACTGATTTACTGTCAAACATTTTTTGTTTTTTTGTTTTTTAAAAAAAAACAGTTGGAGGAAAAGACATTTGATTCAAATATTTTATTGGAGATGATCTTACAGAATATGGCACAATGTGATGAATTGCTGGCTACTATTTAAAATTAAAATGTGTCCATTCTTCATAAAACAGCACTTTCCATCAAATATATTTATCATCTTACAAACTTAATTTTAATATAATTCTGCATTTTTATTAAAAGCTACTGAATGTAAATGAAAGCAGCCCAGAATGATGTTTATGCAAAACTGCATAACCACAACAGACAACAGTAAACATTTCTTAGTATTTGCTGTCAAGCAAGCTTTGTTTGACATATGACAATCTTATGAATGAGAGACTGTCAAAAGCCTCAATTACCATCAACCCTGCACAGGTCTGCCAAACGCAGAACTGTGGCTTCTGCTTTACTTACCATTATATTCCTTTCCAATGAGTTATGTAATTTCATGATATGCTCAAAGTACAATGGCCTCAGTTTAGTTTCTAGTGAGAGTCCAGGCTTGGTCTACTTTCACACCCGCTTATTTGTCTTTTAGACAGTGCATGCTATCCACAGAACTCCCCTCCAATATCACATTCCAAAGGAGTTAACTTTATTCCTATCAGCTTTCTTCGTTGTTCAGTTCAGTTCTTACAACTATGCATTGAAACTGCAAATACTGTGGCATGGATAATTCTGATTTGGTATTTTTCCACCTGCTTGTCTTATCTAGTTCCTTCATAGGCTCCCTTCCAAGTCTTAAGAGGGTTGTAGACTGCCAGAAATAGTGTGAATTGAGTCCACTTTTAGGGTTAGGGTTAGGGAATCATAGGAACTGTATTTTATTGTGGCACCAGAGCTCTCTGACAGAGAAGGCTCAATGTCTCAGAAAAAAACCAATTGCCATGATTCCCTAGCATTAACCCTAACCCTAAAAGTGGACTCAATTTGCACTATTTCTGGCAGTCTGCAACCCCTATTAGTCAATGAACACTGTAGCAGCAGAAATGAGGAAAACTAAGGGCCTTTGCAGACTGCCAGAAATAGTGCACATTAAATTGAGGCACTGCCCTGGCTCAGTGCTAGGGAATCATGGGAACTATATTTTAATGTGGCACCAGAGCTTTCTGACAGCGAAGGCTCAATGTCTCAGAAAAAAATGCAATTTCTATGATTCCCTAGCACTGAGCCAGGGCAGTGCCTCAACTTAAAGTGCAAGTCTGCAAAGGCCTTAACTTGTTTCACCTCCTGCCATTAAAAAGCCCTATGATCTGAACTACTCTATGGCAAAAGTAGTGTGCTTGCCATATATAGCCTTGGAGGAATGTGGCAGCTGCCTGCCCTGAGTTTATATTTTGTACATTGTATTCATTTTATTGTGTAATCCCGCCTCGATCCGTAGGGAGAGGCGGGAAATATAAATAAAACTTATTATTATTATTATTATTATTATTATTATTATTATTATTAGTCGACCTCATGTAACTTCAGTTTTCCAAAAGTCTGCTATTAACATCTGATTTTAGATTCCTCTTAAATTAAATTAAATTGCATCACATTCTTCAAATTCTTAAAAGTTACATAACATTTTTATAGCTCATAAGGGGAAAAGATTTTGACTACTCACTGTTTCTTCTCATTCATCTCCCATGCTTCAAGTATTCGTTCTATTAAATGGCACTTAAGGAAAAGCTACCAAAACAAAAACAAAAACTTTTTGTAAAAGTAACTTAACAGAGTAAATACCTTATAACAAGCAACAATTGGTTCCAGGACAGAACAAAATTATTAGATCAGTGACTGGCCAGCTACATCCCAATAGAGTACATTCCAGTATGCTTCACTACAAGTCTATGTATCCAGTGGCGCTGTCCGTTCTCTAGGAATGCTCTACCGTTGTGAACCTCTGTGTTCTATCCAGAAAAATTAATTGTAGAAATTTATGCCTGTGTGGGACCAAATTATTTCTTTGCACAGTGCTCTTAGCATGTAAACCTCTTCAGAGTGCAGCACACTGTATTCAGAACTGTCACTGCATCTGTACCTTCTTCTAAATATGAATAAAAACCTGGCACCAAAAGCTTCACCTCTTGGGCTCAAAAACCTAAATGCTGCTTGCCCAAGGACCTTTTAGAAGCAGAACTAGAAAAATTATAATGTACAATAATCTCCATATGCATTACATGTTCAAAGCTCATCTACTGTTGAATGAGGAGTCCATACTCCTACCACACTCTGCCCTCCACATTTGCGGGTGTTAGGGGCACAGGACCATCATGAAAATGGAAAAGCCACTAATAACTGGGGGAAGGTGGGAGGGGAGTGTGCACTTGGCTGGAGAAGAGGAGCACACACTTGCCTCTCCCGCCTTCCCCTCATGCTTTAGCCAGCATGCCTGAGAATGGACAGCCCTTCCCTTTCCTGGACCTCCAGCTGAAATACACTGGCAGAACTTTGCACTCCACCAGTGCCAAACATGATCTCGGCATTAGAAGATAATTTAGGAGGAACACGGAAAGAGAGACGCGGAGAGAGGCAGAGAGAGACGCAGAGCTGGATGGTGCGATGGAATATAAATAAAAACAAGAAGGAAGAAAAGAAAGAAAGAAAGAAACGAAAGAACGAAAATATAAATATAAACTGGTGAAATTTAAGATAATCTCAAAGTGAACTATTGAAACTATTGGAATTATATTTGACATATAACAAATTACCTTGGGAAGAGAAGGGGAGCGAAGAACTCTGCAAGTTTATTCTTTAAAGATAAGAACTAAGATTGATAATGATGTCTAGGAATCAAACAAAGGTTCAAAATAATTCCCAGCTACCCAGACGACCATCGATTGAGCAGCCCAAAAGCACAGACTCAAATTCTTTTATACTGGACGAAATCAGGAAACTACATTTGGAAATAAGGCGGGAAATGCAGGATTTTAAAACCGAAATACGAGAGGAAATTAGATGTGAGCTCCAAGGGATAAATCAAACAATAGAAAAAATTTCAGGTGAACTATCTAATGTAAACTGTAGAATTGACAAATTAGAGAATAAAAATGAGAGGTTCACGGAAGAATTGGATGAAATAAGACAAATAAGGGATCGAGACCTAGACGAAAAAGCATTGACTGAACAAAAACTTAGGGAAAAATGTGTTAAAATTCGAGCTCTCGTTGAAAATAAAGATGAAAATTTAATGGAAATTTTGAATGCAAATTTATCTAAATTTTTGAAAATAGACCTAAAAAACTTTCAGTATGAATTAGATAGAGCATTCCGCCTCAATTCATACATAGCCAAACAGAAAAATTTGCCACGAGATATTGTGGTGTACTTCGTCCATAGACAAACTAGAGACCTTCTGCTCAAGACGCATAATGAAACGCTCCTGGAAATCAACAAGAGAGTGGTTCAAGTTTTGAAAGATGTGCCTATGAGAATACTGAAAAAACGTAAAGAATATGCTTTTATAACAGTGTTCCTTAGGCAACAGGGAATCCCTTATAGATGGGGATCTCCGGATGGGTTGATTTTCTGGTGGCAAAGAAGGAGAATTGTTTTGAGATCAATAAATGAAGCTAAAAGATTCTGGGACAGATTAGAAAGGCAGAGAGAAAATAAAAGAAAAATAAGGATAAAGAAGAAGCAAATAAAGAAAAAAGATCAGAATCCCCTAAAACAGAGGAAGCGAGAATCTCAGTAAGAAGGGGAGGGAAAATTATAACTCAAGAAGAGGAAAGTCAGGAGGAAGTGGGAGAAATCAACTGGCGACATAATAAAGATAGAATATCGATAGATGAGGAATTAGACTTAGAGTCACCAGGAGAACAGGACAGTCAAGAGGAAGAACTTCTAAGAGATTTGAGATCTGACAATGATTAAGAGGCAAGAATAACATATGCTTCTGTGTGGAAACAAAGGGATATTCCGTCGGTACAGAAATGGATGTTGAAAGTTATGGACATAATAGAAATGGACAAACTGACAAATCTAATAAGAGGAGAAAGTGAAGAGACTTTCAAGAAAACCTGGAAACCGGTGGTGGATTATTGGAGAAAAAATAGGGAGCTAGTTACTACAATAGGTCTGTTATAGAAATATATATATATATATATATACAGAAACATTGTTAAAGAATAAATATAAGTCAAATGATTTAGTATAATAATAGTTTGAAATAGGATATAGCTTTTCCAGTTTAATCAAGTATCATGTATGGTGTGAAGTGGAAAATATATACAGTAATAGAAGTTTGAAAAAAGGGCTAAGCACAAGGAAGGTCTAGCTAAGGAAGTGTTTTAATGTATGTAGTATTGTATGTCAGTAGGTTTTTGATGTTTGTTAATGTCTGTTTGTTATTTTGTTTTATGTATGTATGTATGTATGTATGTATGTATTGTATGCATTGTAATGTGTGTAATTGTTCAGTTGAGTTAATAATTGTTGAGTAACTCTTGCAATTAAGGGTTTTTTTAACAATAAAATTTTTCAAAAATTAAAAAAAAGATAATTTAAACCAGAATGTTATGCAGTGTATTATAAAACACACTGTGTTTATTTTCCCCATCCTTTCAGTTCAGTATCTTATATTCTAAAAAGGCATGTACATTGAAATTATCTGTTTAATTTGTTTCAAAGTATTCTGTCTCCAAATTATTCTAACTTTTCACTGCTAACAGCTTTTTTGCAATTTTTAATGTTTTTTCTTCTTCAATTGCCTGCTGGTTTCTTATACATGTGTTACCTATTTAATCTAGCAAACAAAGAATCTAGATGCATTAATTCTAACTTTAAAATGTATACCAAGGACCTTCCTTGAACTGCACCTATGAAGTGTCAGTTAAAAAAAAAATTGCTTGACCAAGTTCAGGTTACCAAGCTTTAATACAAAACCTGACCAATATAGATAGTTCATCTGTTTAATCTCAGTATTATCCAATGACCTATTTGACTAAACATCTTTTCAATCATGGAAAGCTATACCCCAACTACAGGAGCCCCCACCCCAACACTTATTTGACAGGTTATGGACAAGGGCCCTGTCAGAAAGCAGAAATCACAGAAGTGCAGGACCAATAGTGCTCTGGTTCCTAAAGTGTCAAATAAGTGGGCAACCCTGGCAGCCACAACTGTAAGCACTCAGGAAAGTTTGGAAGGAGATTTAACAGAGCAAGCGACGTCCCTGCACACTCTGCTAAGAAGTGTGTGGCAGAGGAGAAAAAAGAAGAAAAGCGGGGTGCAGAGTAGGCATTGTATGTGAATCATTTGTTCCCTATGGCTCTCAAAGGAGGGAGAGGATTGAGGTGAGAGGACTGATTGCAGGAGGAGATACCTGCTCACTATCACCACCTGCTTCACCACCTCTCCTTCACATGCTGTTGTTGTTGCCGCCACCCCTTCTCCTCCATCTCCTCGTCCCATGTGCAAGGCTGCAAGTTAGGTGAACAGGTTGACTTTCCTGCTGAATTCTAGGCACTTCTTCCTCAAAATGGCATGGTGCATATGTAAAGGTATGGACCGCCTGGTTTGGACACTCTTCATCTGGAAGGCAGGAAGTGGTGGGGAAGAAAACCGTGTGCACAAGGCATGGGCACCCTTCACATATTCATTCCCATTCCTCATACACAGTAAAGAGTTTTCACTAAATCCTCTAAGACTGTCTGTCACTTTACTGCACATGGGGAGCAGTGCTGAACAGGCAAAGGGTGCCCATGCCTTGTGCATGAAAATCTCAAGTGCTTCTCTACCCACCCACTGCTTCCCACCCTCCAGATAAGAAGCACCCAAACTAGGTGGCACATACCTTTGCAAACAAAGCATGCTATTCTGAGCAAGAAATGCCTGGAATGCAGCAGGAAAGCCCACTCATTAACCAACCTTGTGGCCTGGCACGGGGGCAGGGAAGGTGATGGAGAAGTGGTAGTGGCAGCAACAACAGCAGGCAAAGGATAAGTGGAGGTGGAAAAAGCAAGTGGGTTTCCCCTCCCAACACCTTTCATTTCTTCTCACTCAATACTCCCATGCCTTCCAGAGCCATAGGGAACAAATGTGTTTCCATACAGCCCCTATTCTGTAGCCATCTTTCTGGCTTGCCCTGCTTTTCTTCTTTGTTTTTTGCCTTCCAAGTGGTCCTCTCTAGAACAAATGTCTAATTAACCATTTGTAAGCCACTTTGAGAGCCTTTTAGCTGAAGAGTGGGGTATAAATACTCCAAATAAATATATAAACTCTGAATGCTCCACCTGCTCCTTTAAACCCGCTTCCAAACTTTCCCAAGCATTTCTGAGTGTGGTTAAATACCCTTCCCAATCGTCCTCCCTGGCATCAGAGGAGGAGAATAAGTAAGCAGCCACAAAGTTCGTTGTACCATAGGTACACAGACTGAATTAAAGATACCGCCAAGTCAGGGGAGGGGAGCAGCTTGTGGTTGCAAAAGCATCATGCAAAGCCTCATCTTTTCATTCAATCTGAGTGCCGTACAGTTTTGTATTTTCTGCAGCTGCGGAATCACTCTTTTGATCCTTTTAAACTGTATCTAACCAAAACCCATTAATTCTATGCATGGTTGAAAGAGCGGACCATGCATCAAATACACCCATGATGGTGAACCTATGGCACAAGTGCCAGAGATGGCACGCGAAGCCATTTTCCCTAACATGCAGAGGGCAGGGAGGAGGAGGAAGAGGCGTGCACCTGCTCCCCCTCCTTCCTGGCCATCCCAGGCCTTCAGCTTCCTCTCCAGAGGCAGCTGAAGGCCAGGGACAACACAGGAAGAGGCATGAGTCTGTTCCTCCTTCTTCCCAACCCTCCTTGGACTTCAGCTGCCTCTGGGGACAGCGTGGGGGGAGGAGGAGGAGGGAGAGGTGCACTCCTTTTCCTCTTCTTCCCCCCTCAACCCCCAGGCCTTCACCTGTCTCTGGAGAGGCAGCTGAAGGCCCAAGAGGGCAGAGGGAAGAAGTCCTACCCCCAGAGGGCAGAAGTCCCATCCCCAGCACGGGGTAACAGCCAGTGCCAGAAGGCCTTTTAGTTTGGGCACTTAGACTCTAAAAGGTTCGCCATCACTGAAATGTACAGTACTGGGTAGTAATTTAGAATGATCAAAAGAGCAAGTTGTTGAAAAATAAGGTGTCAAAAAATGGGGGACACCTGTACTGTAAATTATAAAAAGAAAGAAATGGACTTACGTGTTTCAGCAAAAGGTTGTCTCCAGTGGAATTCTGATCTGAGATTGTACCATTTTCTGTGCTTTCGAAAGGACTTGCAAGAATCAATGCAATACAAATTTCTACTTGCGTGTGCAAAAAATTATTCCATGTGTACTTAAAAAACATGTCCTGAAAAGGAAAAAGAAATTGGAATCAGAAACAGCTCTATCAGTTAGAAAACATGCAGGTCTGGATCCCATATTCCTGCAAATAAAACTTTGCTTTCACAATTTGACCACTAGTAGAACAGAAAGGTGGAAATCACTTTCACGATTGTTTTTAGCTTACTGGAACTTGCAGGGGGAGGCAGCATTGGCAAAAACTGCTCCCCTTGCATATAAAGGTAGCCCTTCTGTCTTGGATCCAAGCCACAATATCTATATAACAAAGGGGAATACACACCCCCACAAACACAAGAACAAACAACCCCAATCTCTGTCTTTTTTCTTTTAGGAAAGAACTGTAGAAATTTTGAAATAGTCTTCACATATATTCAAATTTTGCTTATCATTAATAATAATAAATTTATTTATACCCCGCGTTTTGCCGTAGCAATCAAGGCAGCTTCTAGTTAAAACAGATACAGACTCCAATAATAAGCGTAACCCCCCCCTTAAAAATACATTAAATACAGTCTCAATTAAAATCAATGTAAACATAGACAATTTAAAATAAAAAAGCAAATACATCAATTAAAACAGTAGGCCCTCTGGGGTGAGCAAAAATAAAAGAGAGGAGAGTGTCTAATGAGGAGAAATCAGGATTAGAGATGGTTTTATTCTGGATAGGCCTGCTGCATGACATCCAAATAACTGTTTTCTGTAATAAAAATATGTAAACCAAGTTCTTGAGATTTCTAAAAGCAACCTTCAGCATCAACCCTGGTATATATATCATAAAGATGTGAGCTCCTCAACATTGAAAACACAGATTTTATATACCAGTTTAACTATCAGTCCATATTACTCCATGCAACATGAAACAAGAAGTGCATATATTTCATCTTGATTTATGATGGTGTAGTGGCCAATGAAGCAATTCCCCTCCTCCCTTTTCTAAAAGAACTGTGCCTTTGCGGAGTGTCTCCTTTGAGGACCTTTGTTCGGAGCTTGGGTCACACTGCTGACTTTGCATATTAACTGCTAACTACATCTGATTCTAACAGAAATGAAGCAATCTGAGCAATAAAACTCACATTAAGTAGGAGCCTGGTGACTGTAACTCCCAACCTTAAACATAAACAAAATGAAATGCAGCCTTGGGAGTGCAAATTTACTTAAATCAATGATGGCTTAACACTTTCTCCATTTTTGATTATCAATTTTTCCCTTACTTAGGCTGTACGGTTTGCAATTTCAAGAGAAAGAAAAACCAATAAAATGCTAACACCTGCCAGGAGCAAATGTTTAGTGCAGGAGCTTCACTGCCAGGAGCAACTTTATCAATTCTCATGGCTACATTTCAGGGTTTTCCCACCACAAAGTTTACAAGATTCAATTATGGATGTACCATATAACAAAGTCTGACTTTCAGACTTTAGGTAATTTATGAAATTTAAGGCAAGAGAAAAACAACAGTTTCACATATCTTGTTCCATCACATCTCTCAAAGTGGCAAGACATCGTTCACCTATGTCAGGTCATAATTAGCAAGATAGGAAAACTGTCATAAAAAAGTTAAACATGCCATCTTATTACTGAAAGAAGAAAATCTTGCAAATATGTATGTTCTTACCAGTATAACTCCTATGCTATTGAGCTCTATAAGTTCCAGGTTCACACTGTTTGTATTTGTTTGTAGAAGGCTGGATATTAACCTAATCACATTTAACCTGGTATTTCCTACAGGTGGATCCAACACACCCCATGTTGTCTTCATAACACTTTTCTAGATAAAAAAGACAGCATACAGGCATTAAAAGAAGACCAGAAACTCCAAAGTATTACTGTATATACTCAACTATAAGTTGACCTCATGTATAAGTCAAGGGCAGCTTTTGGGGCCAAAATTATGGATTTTGATATGCCTCATGGATAGGTTGAGAGTAAAATTTAGGGGTATGTAACAAAGGATGAAAAGGATGATGCAAAGGAATTACAAAATTCCAGCAGGCATAACTATTTGTGCTCATACTAAAGTCTTCATAGATGAGAGCATATTAAGGAGGTGTGACTGCTTCCAGAACAGACAACACTCTTGCCTTTCACCAGGGGATGGTTCCTTTTTTAATAAGAATTAAAGTACAGTACAGTACTGAAAGGAGTCCTGGTGGTGCAGTGGTTAAATGCCTGTACTGCAGCCACTCACTCATAGACCACTAGGTTGTGAGTTCAATACTAGCCAGGGCTCAGGCTAGACTCAGGCCTGCATCCTTCCGAGGTCGCTAAAGTGAGTACCCAACTGTTGGGGGGCAATGAGCTTATAGTTGTAAACCACTTAGACACTGCATAGTGTGGTATGAAGCGGTATATAAATGAAGCTGCTTTTACAGTACAGTACTTACACTGGTCCATGGATAAGTTGGATTAGGTTTTTGGAATAATTTTTGACTAAAATTTCTAGACTTCTACATGAGTATATACAGTATTTATCCATGAAGGAAAAATAGAAAATTATTATCACAATCACTACTACAATTTGTATGAGAAAAAGGTAATTTTATTTTTAAAGATAATTCAAAATAATTCTTAATTATTTTCAAATTATATTTCAATTCATTTTCAATCAACCACAAAACAAGAATGAAGGCAGACTGAATGGTTTATTTGCCAATGGTGAACAGCTCACAATTTGGTAAGGGTAATGATGAAGATTCAACTCGTGTAGCATACATAGAGGAGTCCAAGGGGCATAGTCACTTCACTTGGTGTAGTGGTTCAAAAAAGAAAGTAAGCCTTTTACCTTCCCCAATAAGCCCCCCAGGCTCTGGGAAACCAACAGACACTGAGCACCCTAACAGGAATGCAGACGCAGAAACAGTACAAAACTACATTTTCAAATCTAATGAAATTTCATCAAAACTCAATTCAAAATAGTCAGAACCTTTTATTCACCAAATCAACTGTCCTACTAACCAAAAGCTTAGGTGGCCAGACCGGTTTCCCTTTAGTGTTGAAGAGAACTGCTGCTAACTGTAAGGACTGTAACTGTTCCTTGCTAGAAAGCAACCTGGCAGCAAAGATCCATAATGATCAGATGTGGCCTTTTCTTCATACAGCAGAAACGGCCATGGGAAACTTAAGAGAGATTGTGTGGATATACGGTTGATTTTATTTTACTCTAGCATGATTACAGTTCTGACAAGAGTACAAATGTGCCAAATGGCAAGTCTCTACAAACTTTAAAGATTTCAGATTCCAACAGCCTCTGAGGGGCCGTTTTAACAGATTTCCCACCCTGCAGAAAGGAATTTTTGTCATCCAGTAATCATCAGACCTTGAACCTCTGTCACTATGAAGTGACAAAATCAGGATTTGGTAAAACATACAATAGCACTAAAGTTTATGTCAAACTGCCACTTTATTAAAGATTTCCAGTACTCTGCTGATCACAGATGACACATCCGCTTCATGCTGGACTTAGAAAACAGAACGATTCCATTTTCACCTAAACAGTATTTAAACAGTATTACTTACTTTGGGGGGTTCCAAAAGCAGTTCGTGGAAGGATGAAAGGCGTGCTTTTATGGCTTCTAATACACTCTTGTTAACTGAATATGTTGAGTGGCTCATGCCAGGGGGACAAATTTCTATATGACCTTCAAATCTAAAACACAAACAAAAGGTTTCTTTGTTACACAGCAAAAAGACTACTTAAAGCAGGGGTAGGCAACCTTTCCCCTTTAAGGGCCGAGGGA
>CM034701.1:120574317-120602041 GCA_020142125.1 Phrynosoma platyrhinos | reverse complement strand
ACTGACAAGCTTCAGTCAGTGGAGGAGGGAGTGTCCTGACACCAAACTTGTAAACAGAACACGTTGAAATTTATTAACAACAACAAAACTGTAAACTTCAATGACATTTTGGTGTCACCTTGTTTGATTCCAAGTATGCAACCCAACAGTGCAATCAATATTCAATGCAAGCCAAAAAGCAACACTGCCCTCTCAAAAGAAGCTTCTTGCCTGGCCCTTGTGTCCAACCTATTATGGTTAATAAAAGTCAATGGTTTGGACCAGACAGTAGCCTTGCAAACATCCTCCAACCTCACCCCAGTCAAAAAAGCAGAGGATGTAGCTACCACCCTAATTGAGTGTGCTTGCACCTGACCCGGAAGGGTTTTAACTTTCCTGTTCATAACATAAGTGGATGGCAGCTGTCACCCACTTAGAGAATCTGTGAGGAGTAACCAGCAGCCCCTTTTTGGCCTCTGAGTAACATGCAAAACATCTCTCAGAGAGCCTAGAACCCGAAGTCCTCTCGAGGTAGAAGGCCAATGCCCTCCAAACATCTAGGGTGTGCATCCAATGTTCGGTATCAGTAATCGGGTTCGGGGCCAGGGTGAGTAGCACAATGTCTTGGTTGATATGAAAAGCCGACACCACCTTTGGCAAGAATGTGATGTCAGTACGGAGAACCACCTTGTCCTTATGGAAGTGAAAATACAGCTGGTCCATCCACAAGGCACAAAGTTCTCCCACCCAGCGGGCAGATGTGATGGCCACTAAGAAAGCTGTCTTCCAGGTCAGCGACCTTAAGTCCGTAGTGGCATTAGGCTCAAAAGGTTTGTTAGAAAGATGAGAGAGCACCAGGTCCAAGCTCCATGCCGAGGTTCGTACAGAGGATGGAGAGTGGAGGTTGTTGAGTCCTTTGAGGAATCATTTCACTAATGGCTCTGCAAAGAAGGAGGGTTTGCCTTCAAGCTGGTAATGTGAGCATATGGTAGACAGGTAGCACTTGATAGAGGTAAAGCATAGTCCCATGTCAGTTAGGGACATTAGGAACTACAAGACGGTCAGGACCGAGACACAGGATGGAGATAAATCCCTGGCCAACAAAAACAGGAATCTGTTCCATTTAAATAGGTATGATTTCCTGGTGGAGGGCTTCTGAGCGGCTCAGATTACAGTCTGTACTGAGGTAATGTCTTTATGGACGGATTCTCCACGATACCAGGGGAAGCTTGTCCATGTCCGGGCGTCGAACCCAACTGCTCTGCAGAGAAAGAAGTTCAGGACAGAACTCGAGGCAGTGGTATTCTTCCTGAGCAAGATGGAGCAGGGGAGCAAACCTTGGCTGTCTCAGCCACCATGGAGTGATGAGGATGGCGTCTGACATGTCCAATCTCATCTTCACTATGACCTTTGGGTTGAGTGTAAACAGGGAAAAGGTGTAGAGCATTCTTCCAGCCACTCAAACTGGAAGGCATCTCCTCATGATCCCAGAGCCTGAACCTGAGAACAGAACTGTGTAAAGTGGGTGTTCTGTGGAGTTGCAAATAGGTCGATGTCTGGCCTACCCCAGATGGAGAAGAGATCAGAGGCTGTCTCAGGATGGAGGCACCACTCGTGACAGGGATTGGAGGACCTGCTGAGTTGGTCTGTCAATTTGTTGTCCTCTCCGGCAGGTGCACTGACTGCAGCAGTATCTTGTTGTCGATGCACCAGTCCCAGATGCGGACTGTAATCTGAAGCAACGTCTGGGACCTTGTGCCTCCGTTTGTTGAAGTAGAACATGACGGTGGTGTTGTCAGTCAATAGAAATACCACTTTGTCCAAGACTACAGTTTGGAATGCTCGGAGAGCCTTCTCTACAGCCAACATTTTGAGGGTGTTGATGTGTTGATGTCGAGCCTCTTCTCTAGCGAAGACCACTCGCCTCTGACAGTAAGAGCCTGTGTGTGTTCTCCCCAACCCTCCAGGTTGCATCCATCATCAGGGTGATTTGGGCCCTAGGGGCCAGAAAGGGCATCCCGTTACAGACATTGTTGGGTTCGAGCCACCAACACAATGATCTGGCTGCAGTTCTTGGTACCATAAGTCAATTGGAGGAAGGATTATACACAGGATCGAAGACAGACAGGAACCAGGACTGAACAGGCCTGACATGTAGTCTTGCCCACGAGGTAACAAAGGTTGTCAAAGCCATGTGTCCTAGTGCTACCTCTATGGTATGGGCTCTGATCTGTCTGTCGGTGAGGCAGACTCTGATGAATTTGCAGAGGGCGTGAAATCTGTCCTGTAGTAAGAAAGCCATGGCCTTGTTGGAGTCGAAGATCGCTCTGATGAACTTGACCTGTTTGAATGGGATCAAACTTGACTTCTCTCTGTTGACTAAGAGTCCAAGAGAGTCCAAAAGAGTCAGGGCAAACTGGATGTCCTGATGAAGCCTTTGTTGAGATGTTGCTGCAAAAAGCCAGTCGTCCAAGTAGGGAAAGATCATAATGCCACGCTGGCGGAGATAAGCAGCCACTGGAACCATACATTTGGTGAAGACTCTCGGTGTCATGGAGAATCCAAACAGAAGGACCCTGTACTAGTACATCTCAGTCCCGATGGCGAAGGTGAGGAACCTCTTGTGATCCTGTCGAATGCTGATGTGAAAATAAGCATCCTTGAAATCGAGGGGCGCGAATCAGTGTCCTTTCTGCAAAAGTAGTAAAATAGAGGTAAGGGTTACCATGTGAAAATGTTATTAACAAATGAACGAGTTCAATTGTCTGAGGTCCAGAATGGGCATAATGCCCAAGTCCATCTTTGGAACAGTGAAGTATTGAGAAAATAAGCAGTGACAGGCCCAAGAGGGGTCTATGGGCTTGACAGCACCCTTTTCTAACAAGACGCACTTCGTTGAGTAAGGTGTCTGAGGGGCTGGTGAACAGAACAGCTCCAGTGGTCGGGAGCTCCACGAACTCGAAGGCATAGCTTTTGCAGACTATGTCCAGTACCCAGGAGTCAGAGGTGATTGAGGCCTAGGTGTTAAAATAGGCCTCTAGTCTGTCCCCAAAAGGGGATATGGCAAACTGCGCTGCTCCATCTCATAACCCCCTTCTGCTTGAATTGGAGGTCTTCTTCCTGAAGTCCTGCTGGTATTAAGGCTGGGACTGCTGGAGACGGCCCGAAGAAGAGAAGATTGAGATGGTTGGTGCTGACATGGCTGGCCCTGGGCTGAGCCTGTTGTTCATGCTGTTGGTAGGGTTGGTACCAGGAATGCTGACCTCCGTAGTGGTGCCTAGGAGAGTGGAAGGCAGATGAGAACATGCAGTGCTTTTTGGCTGCCACTTTCATACAGTACCTCAAGTTCAACATCTCGTCTGTCTCTTTGTTAAAGAGACCGGAATCATCAAAGGGCGTGTCCTCGACTGCTGTCCTGGCCTGTGGAGTTAAGTTCAAAGCTGGAAGCCACGCATGCCTGCAAAGAACCAAGCCCAAAAGCATCTTTGTGTCACAGTCTGTGGAGTGGCGCGCAGAAATTTGATGACCCCACCCCCTAAGGCATGGGTCTCAGTCTGGATGGCCATTGCCAGGGCTCTGTCTTCACCTGGGATCGAAGCTAGGAGAAGCTCCAAGAGCCCCATGAGGTGCTGGACATAGGCCCCCATGCAGGCCGCGTAATTGGCAACTTTCAAGTCCAGCAACACCGCAGCATAGATCTTCTTCGCCACGGCATCTAGCTTCTTGCTCTATCAGTGGGGGACGAAGAGGTCCTTGGAGTGAAAGACAGTTGTGAGCTCTCAACGATAGCCAAATTCGCCCTAGGGTGTTCAAACAGCCAATTTGGACCCAAGGTAGAGATCCGATAGAGATTCTCTATCTTCCTGGAGGTCAATGGAATAGTTGCCGGGGTAGCCCAAGATCTTTTGGCTATCTTTTCTAGAGAGTGGAGGTACGCGATGGCTGGTGGGGTACCTTCCCTTGGACCCTCCTCTCTACAAGATCAACTGCCTCTTCATCCGTCCAGGCAACCTCAATCTCCAGGGCATTTGCAATCCTTACAATTTGGTCAGGGCGATTTGCCATCCTTTACTTAGGCCAGGGCGATGCCAAGTTGACCAGCTGTGCCAGGCTCGAGGGCTTGTCAAGTTCGGAATCAGGCATAGGTGAACGAGATCTCGCAGCAGAATGACTCAAGATGGAAGAGCCTTCTGGTGACCTTGCGAGCAGCCTGTCCACAAACGATTCATGCTGCGGTGGAACCAAAGGCACGGACAGTGTGTACAGCGACTTCCGGAGTGAAGATGGTGGTACCACAGAGTGTTGCCACACACGCCTAAGGTGGTCTGGCTCCACTGGTAGATGGAGCATCAAAAACCAGTTCCGGATACTGCTGGAGGAGAGGGTCATGTGGCAGAGGCCTGTCTTCCAACCCAGCCTGGTCGGCTTTGAAATTTGGGGATGAAGGCTCTCGGTGTTGGGCTCGATCCAGAGGGCTCTCTCAATCCTGAGAGGTACTCGCGATCACCTGCTTGGCCTGGTATGGAATCAGGGATGGAGGTTCTGACTCCCGGATCTCACCCTCCGATTCAGTGTCAACATGAATCGGAGGGATTGCAAGTTGGACCACAGGCGCTGGACGGGCCAGTTTGGACCAGCAGGAGGCAGGAGGGGTTTTCGCCAACTCGGAAGACTTATCCCGGCCCAATCTTTTTGCAGAAGGGGAATGGGCCCTTTTAGAGGCTGAACGTTCAACCGATCCCACTCCTTTGTCCTATAGGTGCTTCCTCTTGGCAGTCTTCTTGCCAGCACCATCGCTGCAGTCTTTATCCAACCTCAAGGCCTTCTTGTCTTTGGAGGTCCTCTCCTTGGACCTCCCTCTCTCCCTCTCCTTCTCCTTACTGGAGGAGGATGGTTCTGTGCCAGAGGTGCCTTGGGCAGGCGCAGAGGCTGGTCTTAGGGCCTGCTCCCAGAGGGCGGCCTTCAATTTGAAGTCCCAGTTTTTCAAGGCCTCAGTTGTCATCCCCTTACAGAGGAGACAGGCCTTAAGGTTATGGGCTTTGCCCAGACAAAGCACACACTGATCATGGCGATCAGTGGTGGGGATCTTCGCACTACATTTGGTGCCGCATTTGAAGGATGCTATTTTGTCAACGAAGAAGACAAAGTTGGTAGGCTAAAACGAAGTCAAAAAACAGTCCAAAGTCAATCGACAATGGAACACACTCCCTCAGAAGGTGGTGGAGTCTCCTTCTTTGGAGGTCTTTAAACAGAGCTGGATGGTCATCTGTCGGGGATGCTTTGATTTTGATTTCCTGCATGGCAGGGGGTTGGACTGGCTGGCCTTTGTGGTTTCTTCCAACTCTATGATTCTATGATTTGTGACAATCACCAGTCCAAAATCCAGAAGAGTAGTCAGAAGTCAGAAGAATGGTCAAAATTGCCATAAGGTCAATAATGAAAGTGAAACAAGCGACTCTCGCGAGCAAAGTTACTTGCTAGCTGCTAACGCAGCAGATGAAAGGAACTGAAGAAAGAGCAGGAATGCCAGGGGCTTTATGGGGGGGGGGTTTACCGCCAAAAATACGAAGATTTGTCCAGTGATACTAGAGCTAGCTGTGCAGGTGCAGATATAACCCATTTGTGTGATTCGCAGAGACCACAAAGAAAAAGTTAGAAATGTTGATTAAGTTATCATAAAAAGTTTATTGAAGACTCCCATATGATATAAAGGTTTTCAGTGTGATATGGACTAGTTGCATACTTGTAACTGTAGTTCTTTAATTGGTCATCTGTAAACTTACACAAATGAGTTATCTTGCACCTGCACAGTCCATCTTTCAGAACTCTCTAGCAGTACCCTTGCCCATCTCTGGTACCTCTATACATATTGATGCAGCAATCCAATGAACAGCTCACAATTTGAGAGGGAAGCATTGGTGAGTTCACAGATGACCATTCAAAGAACTATGCAACCTGTCCTCCTTCTTCATGGTCTCTTGTGACGCACACAAATGTGAGATTAGCAAGCTACACAAGTAGGACGCAGGAATGTCACTGTAAACAAATCAGAAGTTTACCTAACATGAAATCAATACAACACATCAAACATGAGCCTAACGCCTCCATACCCATGCAAGGCAATATCAAATACACAAGAGGTTTCAGAAACAGAATGCATCTGAAAGAGCAACACACAGTTCAAAATCAAATGGCAGAAGGTAAAATTACTCTGAAAAGGTAATAAAACATTCAAGTTATGGAAGGAAAAAAAAATAAAGATCCTATATACATTGTCAGCTTGAGACCTTGAGTCCACATTGTAGTGGGAGTTAATAGTCATCAGTTGCAACCAAGTAACTGCCTGACAAAGTCTCAGTTAATAATCTGGCTGCAAGTCTTTGGACCAGTTGAAGTTTCTGAACACTCTGTCATATAAAGTGCATAACAGTAATACAAACAGTATGTAACTAAGGCATGTATTACCACAGCAAGATCTGACATCTCAAAGAACAGGTGCAGCTGGCATACAAGCCTTTACTGTGCAAATGCTCTTCTAGCCACTGATGAAACCTGAGCTTCCAGGCTCAAGGTCATAGAATCACAGAATTATAGAGTTGGAAGAGACCAAAAGGGCCATCCAGTCCAACCCCAATCTGCCATGCAGGAACTCTCAATTAAAGCATCCCCGACAGATGGCCATCCAGCCTCTGCTTAAAGACCTCTAAGGAAGGAGACTCCACCACACTCCGAGGGAGTGTGTTCCACTGTCGAACAGCCCTTACTGTCAGGAAGTTCCTCCTAATGTTGAGGTGGAATCTCTTTTCCTGGAGCTTGCACCCATTGTTCCAGGTCCTAGTTTCTGGAGCAGCAGAAAACAAGCTTGTTCCCTCCTCAATATGACATCCCTTTAAATATTTAAATTTAAGGTTATATTTAAGGTTATGTCCAGAACTGCAGTTTCAGGTGGAGAGTTAACTCTGTCCAGGACAGCTTGAATCCATATTCCCTGAACTACTGTGTGACTGACCAGAAGCACCTGTGTCTTGTTTGGATTAAGTTTCATCTTCATCCAGTCCATTACTTCATTAGTTTAGACAGTTTCCTATCAAAGGGCAATACCAGGATGGGCAGAAGATCCTTGAAAATTCAACTGTTCAACACTTTTTAGATATCCAGAAGAACAGGAAAAAACATTGTGAAACATACTTATTCGGAAACCTTTATATATGAGTATGCCATATGCAAGGAACCAGGAGTATAAGTAGCATACAATGGCTGTAAGACAAAATACAACAACATTATTATGGGAGCAGAATGATTTAAAAAATGATCTTACGTTGGCCGTCTTGTTTCCAGTAAGGTCAACAATATTTGAATTGCACTGACTATTGCAGATTCATTTTTCTCTTTAAGAAAAATATTTGATAGCAGCTGTTCTATTATTTCTTTTCTAAAAAAAAAAAAAAGAAGACATCGTCTGAAACATAACATTGTTTTTTGTAGATAAACTGCATACAAATAGTATGCACATGGCCTGAAATTAGTTCTGCTTAGCCTGAAGATGTTTAATTAAAACACAGACACACACTAAAGAGTGAGTTATTTGTACATAAACCATAATCCTCTCAAAGAGAGAACACTCTGCAGTATTTGGGTATCAAGAGTTCACAAATCATGGAACCTATGACAACCTGACTACTTGAAGAGTTCCAGAAATGAGGGAATGAGACTTAACCATCAAATACTTCAGATGTGTGAGTATGTCCATTATTCACTACACAAACAATTTTGATGCCTAGCTACCTTTCCAAAAAACTTGAATCCAACTATATAAAAACTACAACCAGATTAACCTCTATCTCTAGAACTATCTGACTCATTCTATGCACAACACTGAGCTATAACTTATGCCAGGGATAAGCAATAAGTTAATTAACTGTTTGTTGTTCCCTTATTGTTTTAATATTTTGATGTTTAATGCTATTTTAAGGGGCGGGTGGGTTTTGGGGATTGTATATTGCTGTGTTTTATTGTTGTAAGCCGCCCTGATTGCATTTGCAGAGGGGCGGGATATAAATCATCATCATCATCATCATCTGGTATCTTCCAAATATTTTGGACTGTAACACCTATAAGCCATAGTTAGCCTGGATAATGAGCTCCAGAATAACTGGAAGGTATCAGCTTACTTACAATTGCTGCTCCACGTATTTCTAGTGCAAGTATCAGTTCTTTGTACATAAAATTCATTTGGGCCTACATAAATGTGTACTACCCAGGTTTAGTGAGCAAAGCATAAGTAATCTGAACAGCTGTTGTCAAGAATCTGCCCGTTGTTCAATAATTTCTTTATGGCCAATGGATGTATAATTAATCAAGACAATGTAAGTGTAATACACTCTGGGTGTGCCTACACTGATGAGAAAACTCATACCCACCTTGTAGCTGAAGCACATTTTTCTAGTTTGCAGTTACCCCATTAAACATTCACCATGGTATGATCCAAGTAACCTGCCACACATTTCCCTCAGGTGAACTTGCATGGGTGGTCTTGGATGATCATGTGTTCTATACTTTGCAGTATTCTCAGCCACATGCCAGCCACACATACAATCATTTGGATTTTCAAAGCAAATGCAGGGTAAAAGGGAGCTCTTTTTAAATCAGATTTTTCTTTAAAAAAACTCCACATTGTCTGTATACCGTCTTGAATGTCATGTGCCTGGGTCACACAGCTATGAGGTAATTATGGGAGTTTTGCACAATGTATACACACACCAAAATATAAGTAAAAGACAGAGGCTCAGCTCACATTTAGTGGTAAACCATTATTTAACATTATCAAAATGAGCATGTGTGAGCTCTTCCTTCCTTCTGTCACTAATGACATAAAGTAATCTAAAATTTATGTTTATGAAGATAAAAGATTTTTAATTCTGGCCAATTAGAAGAAACTGTATTTCTTTAAAAACACACACACATACACACACATTGTTTGTTCACAAACAAAAATATTAATTTTATTCTCACCTTTCCCCCAGGGCAGGACTCAAAATGGAATATAAAACTGCTACTGGGACACAGAGGAAAATAAAGACTTTTCTCACCTTTAAATTTTTCCTTTTATTTGTTCACAAAAAGGTGGAACAAAGAACTAGGATATTCTTTACCCCATTCTATGCGAGGTATAGTACATGAAGAAAGACTTGGTTCAAAAGATGGACTGGGAGGCACCTCCCATTTCCTTTCCAGAGCCAGATCATAGTAACACAGCAAGAAAAGGAAGAAAGAACCTGTAGCATAAATCAAGGAGAAGTCCAGTGATGGCAGAAAGACAGGAAACAAACCACTTCTGGCAATCAAGCAGAAGAATAAGTTGCAGGTCAGCCAATTCTCAATTTTCCTTACCTATTGCTATCCAGTTCAGAACACTGAAGGCTAATAAAACAGTGCCCCACCTACAGAGAGAAAATGAAGTCAGGATTGCAGTATGCAACTAAGCACCCAAGCTACTGCAGAGGAAACACAGTGATCTTACAGTGTCTATTGAAAGTATGAAGTAACCATCTTAAATACCACTTCAGAGAAAGTCTGGGAACTGATGGTTTAGAAGATTACAGCTTCATTTGGAAAATGCATCCAGATTTTTCCAAAGAGGTAGGATTTACCCAAATCCTCAAAAGGCCTATCCATCTGGAGATGGCGACTTTGGAACCAGCTGTGGTCTTCACTTTAATATCAGAGGTGAAAGATAGAAAGAGAATATAAGTTGGGGTAACTCCTATACAGTAGATCTTTAGGATCTTCTTAATTTATAAATAATGTGATCCCTCTTCTGCATGTTTGGGGTTAGGGAATGGGGGAAAGAAATCATTGCTGGTCATAGTGGAGAAACAAGTTGCCACTTCGGATGAAAGAAAGCTTTCCATTAAAGAATACTGTCATAATGGAAGATACATATGACTGAATCAGGATCAAAGCAAAAGAGATGAAGAAGACAATTTTAATTTGATTTAAAACAGTCATTTCTCAGCAGCTATAATGGAGGGCCTTGGGAAGTAAGTGAAATTGGTGGATAGGAATGGTGAGCTTAGGAATGGTATCAAGAAAGCTTCTGATACAGAACAGAACCCTAGAGTGAGTCAGTCAAAAAATACATATTTGGGTGTAAAATCAGAGGGAAAAGGAAGGTACAGATGTTTCAGGCACATAAAGAGCTGGATATCTATGTGGAGATTTCTAGTTGCTAAGAAGTCTTCTGCAATCATATCACATGAATATACAAAATTATCCAATCTGACTTGTAAGGTGATTTTGGAGACTTCACTTCCTGGATCAAAATTCATTCTACTCAGCCAGTCTGGCTGCTAAAATGACTATCTCTCTGATCTAGAACAAAGAAATCTTTGACCTCCCAAATATTTTGGATTACCACTCACTCAGTGCCTTGTCAGTGGCAATGCTGAGTGGGACTGAGTTATAACCAACATCTGGAAGGTCACAGGTTCTCTATCAACTGCAGAAAACATGATTCTCTCCTGTTCTCCCATTTGTTCACATATGACAGGGCCAATGTGTTGCCTACATGGATCACAACAGGGCAAACTTGAAGCTTATACTGGGAAGTGAGACCAGTTTTACATCATTCTATCTCATTCTTGCTCCATCCCTCCAAAACAAAAGAGAGGTGATCACAGTAATTGTTAGTTCAGACAGTGGACTACCCTGAGAAAATGCTTGTCCTTCAATCACCAAGTCAGGCATGATCTGAGAGTTGGGGCTACTGAAACCGGGACTGAGATGATCCCACATGTAGTGAGTCAAGTTTCTGACATCAGGCAAATGGGTTTTAGACACCTTGTTATGCCCGAAGGTCACAGCTACCTAGCAGTGTGAAAAGTTATAGTGTAATAGTGATCTTGTTGGATACTTTTTGCATTCACTTTGCAGTTTGAGGCTAGAAAAAGATATGAAAGCTAGGAAGAACTTGGGGGAATGAATTTTTCTCTTTTACTAACCTGCTTGACAGTTCTCATTGCTATGGGGGGAGAGAAGCACACAGGTCATGGTAGCACACTGCCATTTTCTTTGTTTGCCTCTGCACTACACATTCATTGTTTGCTTCTGTATTACAAAACCCTTGGCAGTCACCTTCCATGGGCCTGGGGGGGGGGCGGAGCAGGGAAGCACTATAGCCCAAGGATTTATCCAGAAATGAGGAATTTCATCACCAACCAGATAGTGTGGGTAGAATTTGTTTGGGGGAACCAATTCTACCTTTGGCTGATGGAGGTACCATTGACACCCCCCCCCCATTAGTGAAAGGCTAGAAAGTTATTCTGCTGTGTCTGTTGCATCATTTACCACTGATAAAGCTTAGGCTATAGCAGTAATGTGTGTCAGTGTTTGGCACTAAAATAATTATTTTTGGACTTTTTAGAGACCATGCTTAGTTTGAGGCTGTGAGTTACTTCCCTGAATTCTATTGTTGGAGAGACTGGAGGGCTTGAAGAGGGTGTTCATGGATCCTATGAGTCTGAGTGAACAAACTGAGGAATGACAGTACAGTCATCCCTTCCGATTAGCGGGGGATCCGTTCCGGACACCACCACCCCACAAATTGGAAATATCACAAATATCCAAGCCTCATTGTTTTTAATGGCCGCACACCCCCACGCACACCCCAAATGCACATACCATTTTATCCCTCCTGGCTTCCCATCCATGAAATAGGAGGGACGCGAACAGGAAGTCCATGAAATAGGAGGGACGACTGTACTTAGTGCTATCATTTTTTCTGGACCTTGAACTCTGAGATCCTGTGATAGATGGTTTCCAAGAGAACCGTGTGATTTTTTTTATTGTTATCAATTGTTTCAATTAACAGCTCTTCATTTTCTTTCAAACCAGACTGCACATTCACCAATCTGAGGTGAAAACTACCTTGAAAACTATAT
This sequence comes from Phrynosoma platyrhinos, assembly GCA_020142125.1. Classification (NCBI taxonomy): domain Eukaryota; kingdom Metazoa; phylum Chordata; class Lepidosauria; order Squamata; family Phrynosomatidae; genus Phrynosoma; species Phrynosoma platyrhinos. The sequence goes on along the minus strand of CM034701.1, from coordinate 120,590,123 downwards.
ATGAGCCATCAATTTGCTTCAAGACTTGTGATAAAGTGCTTTCATACTGAAAATGTAGACACATTGTTTCTCCCTATAGAATAAAATACACCAAAAAGAAGAATGATGAAGGAATCAAGAGGAATTACATAAGTGACTGATTACTGTTGGTGACAAATGTCAATAGTAACTCTCAATTAAGGAGCTTGATAAAAATAAAGCAGTTCTGTTGATAAGAAAAAGCAAAGCCACTGTCGAGGCCATATTCTTCAGGTTCAGGTTCCATTTGAGCACAGGATTAGCCTATCTCATATATGCCTAAGTAATGCGTCACCCAGACAGAAATCCCTGGCTGAAAAGCTGCTTTCTCATCGACAGAAAACACAAATTCTTTGCAATCAGCTGAAAACTACATACAGTATATGTTTTCAGTAGCTTTCCCAGGGCAATGCAGTTAGGATGTAACTAAAAACTGATGACAGAGGAACCTTTTCATCATTCTGGAGTAGAAAACATGAATTCAAGACTGCTGGAGCTGAAATGGGTCTTGCTGGGTCCTGTTGCGGCTTCTGAGACTGTAACCTACAAGTAAGGGAAAATCTAATGCCTTTCCAATTTCCACAAGATCCAGCAGCCTACTTATGGAGAAGGATTATGTGAATAGTTGTTCACCACAGTTCTGCCACCCCTACAACAGAGGAAGGGCTTCCAACATTTTAGATAGGGCTGCAGTAAAGATTACAGTTGCCCCTCCTTTCTCATGGACTTGGGATCCGCATCCCTCACCTATCCGCGGGAGGTGAACGGATGGGGACAAAATGGGGCATGTGCCCATGGGCACACACCTTCATTCAGGCCTATGGGGCTTGAATATACACAATTTTTTGTTCTTGCAGGGGGATCCAAAACAGATTCCCCCCATAATAATGGTTGACTGTAATTTTAAAACCCAGAGTGCCATATGGAAAATCTAGATGGCATTTTAGAAAATAAGCCAGTAACATCAGGGCACACGTATTCCTTAATATCATATAAGCCAGGGAGACAGTCAAAGGAGTGGTCATCCAGTCCTCAGCCCCAAATCAGTTTCCCACCCTTGCCCTAAAACAAGCCAGAGGTAAACATAGCTTGTCTATTATTGCCTTCGTTTCTTTCTTTCTTTCTTTCTCTATCTTTCTAAACAGCCTTTAAAAATTGTTGTCGTTTTTCTGCAGGGCAGAGAAGACCAAGAGACCTAAAACCATCCACTGTGGCAATAAGAGAAATACTGGCTTTAGAGAACTGTGAGGTGCCGCCTAGGTTAGTTTCAAGTCAAGTCTTTCTTTGAAAAGTGGACTGAATGGACAATATTCTAGTATTTGGACCATGACAAGTCAATTTCTAGGAAAAAACAATTCCAAGCCACCAAAACAAACAAAAAACAAGCCTTTAAAACTTATTTCCCCAAGGTGCAAAAGAGCAGAAGAGCACACTAGAAATGTGTTTGTCCTCATAAAGCTAAATCATGGTCTAACATTATATTTCCATCAAGCCAGAATACAGTGTAGGAGTGGGGAACCAATGACCCTCCAACTGTTCTGTTCACAGAATTCCCAGCTATCATGAGCAACAATAAGGGACTGTGGGAATTGTAGTGGAACTGGCATGGTATAGTCATTTAACTGCTGTACTAGGACGCCAGAAGACCAGGGTTTGAATCCCCTGCTCAGCCATGGAAACCCTCTGGGTGACCTTGATCAAGCTGCACTCACTCAGCCTTTGAGAAAGGTAATGGACAAGCCACCCTTGAATAAATCTTTTCAAGAAACTCCTACAATAGGGTCACCATAATTCAGAGTTGAATTGAAGGCACATAATAATAACATATGAACTGAAATCTAAAATATCTGAAGGGCCAAAGGTACCCTACCCCTGATATAAAGCATCTATTTTTTTAAAAAATCCTTAAATCCAGCTGTGTTCCCCCTCTTTAGTTTCTCTGACTATTTGTTCTCACCTGTGTTTTTTTTTCATGAACTATTTTTCTAGAAAGAAACATCTACCATAATTCTGAGCTTTCATTTGAGTTCTATTTTTTTACTTTATTAAAAAACAACATATTCAAAATGCCAAAAGGTACACCATATAAACATATACATCCATAAGGATCAGACAACAACATTACGCCAACCTACTTTTCTAGTGTTGCAAGCAGCGGATCTGGTTCTGAACTGTTCTGTACTTGTAGCATCTGATCTCTACTCAAGCGTATAATTTCACAGAGTGACTGGGATGCATTTGAATGTCTCTAAAGAACAAGAGTACAGTTTACTGATTTTTAAAAGGGTTAGATTTAATGTAGATTCACTCATTCCTAGAATGCAACACAAATGATAGATCTTAATTACACTTTAAATAAAGCAATTCAAAAGACATATACTTCATACAGTAAAGGACCAGCACATTCCTATAATGTTACAATTCTGCACACAATTCTGATGGGGGGAATCAAAACTTGTGCAAAAAAATTCAACTGTCACACAAAATTTGAATTAAGTATATTCCTTACATCTTCATCTTGAGAAGGATGTACAATTTCCACAAGTCGCTGAATAATTTTCTCTTCGTTTAACCACTGTGAAGACATGTGGCAAAAAGTTATTTAAAACCCATTTTTACCTCCCTTAAAATACAAGTAATGCTTATATCGCTCTCAGAAGACATTCAACCATAAAAAGTACATATCCAGATTCTAAGACATCAACAGTTTGTAGAAAGGAAGCAACTGATAATTGGAAATATCAATGACCACCACATAAACTGGAAAAAAAATAAATAAATTCAATTATAAATAAACTGAAAACATTCAAACTCCCTAGACTAAGTGTAGACCTCTCCCACTGCAAACCCCTGAAGGAATTCAGACTGAAGACTAATGAAAGCCTCAAACTCAAAAGAGGCTAGGAATATTCCTACATTGCTACAATACTGCTTATTCTTTCTATGGATTCAGACATACATGGTAGAGCTGGCCTCAAGCTATGCCCCACAATCCAACACTGTGGAAAAATCAGTCTGCATGCGAATGGCTGACAACATTAAAATGTGCTATTCCCACAAAACTCAATAGGTCAGACAAACAAGAGGGGGAGACACTAAACACCACGAACAGAAACACATACACAGTGGGAAGGAACAAAAAGAAGAAACCAACAGATGGGATGCAAAAACACCTACAGTGGTAAAGGAGAAAGAAAAGGTAAATAAGTTATAATAAATAGAACTGTGGAGAAGACACAGCAAAAGAGGGTGTTAAAGGGTAAAGTTACAAGCAATCAGAAGACATCATGCCTATGGGATGAAAAAAAGTCAGAAGTGGGGATGAGTAATGCAACAAATCAAGGGTAATAATAAACACAGATGGATTGAGAAGAGGCAATAACAGAGCACTATAAAGAGACAGCACCAGGCTAAAAAGGAAAGAAAATTTGGGGTTTTGTGATTATAATCACAAGAGGCTCTAACTTTGTTAATAATGTAAACATTCTCAGAATGGTTTTTGTGTACCATTATGTGAAAGGGATAACACTACCTATGGGTTTTCTTGTGTCAGAACAGTGACACAGGACTTCATAGTTTCCTGGAAAGCAGAAAAATGACTTCTTGCATACAATGCAAAGTGTGATTTTATCATGTTGTCAAGTAAAGGTTGTTAAGCAAGCACTACCACTGGTGGACACTACACAGAAACATGCTTTGTATTCATGCAACATTTTAAATGTGTTGGAAGGGTATGAAGTGTGGAGAATTACTACAAAGCATCATGGTAATTTATATATATGAATTTAAATATTTGGTGTGATATTCAGTCTACTAAATTATCTGCACAATGAGAAAAGTTTGGAAACATAATATCTTATATAAAAAAAGTAAGTTATAGTGCCCAAACTACTTCTGTTTTGTGACCTAAATGTTCATAGGATCAAATAAATAAATAAATAAATAAATAAATAAATAAATAAATATGCACTTATTCTAAGCAGCTAACAAGCAATGACTGCAATGTGCAAAGTTAAAACAGTACTTTAACCAAAATTTATCCACAGTTGAAATAAATGCATAACATAGGGCCTAAGCAGACTGCCAGAAATAGTGCACATTAAATTGAGGCACTGCCCTGGCTCAGTGCTAGGGAATCATGGGAACTGTAATTTATTGAGGCACCAGAGCTCTCTGACAGAGAAGGCTCAATGTCTCAGAAAAAAATACAATTCCCATGATTCCCTAGCACTGAGCAAGGGTAGTGCCTCAATTTAATGTGCAGTATTTCTGGCAGTCTGCTTAGGCCTTTAGGTAGTTGATGAGGGTAGTTTCCAGACTGTGCAGAAGTTGATCCTTACAAGTAAATACTTCACATGCTCTGTTTACAAATGGAATTCCAAGGATACCTCACCCACTGATTACAATTTAAGTTTAAAAGGCAGTGGCATTCAGCTTAACTTTGAAAGATGCCTCAGATTTGAAAAGTTACTTACATTTAATACTTCTTGTCTGGGCTGTGGAGGTTCTATGCAAGTCAATAGCCTGAGCAATAAATCCATGATAGCAGAGGTCCCTATGTGCTTTATAATGAGGTCTACAAAATCATGTTTTTTCTTTAAGAAATCCACAATCTATTAAAAAAAAATTATATAATTAATTGCAAAAATTATGAAATAACTTAAAGGCAGGATAGTTCTAAAAACCACTAATCATATATCCACTATCAATTTATGGATGACCGAATAACTAACTATAGCCTATAGCTTAGGGCCTTTGCAGACTGCCAGAAATAGTGCAATTTGAATTGAGGCACTGCCCTGGCTCAGTGCTAGGGAATCATGGGAACTGTATTTTAGTGTGGCACCAGAGCTCTCTGACAGAGAAGGCTCAATGTCTCAGAAAAAAATGCAATTCCCATGATTCCCTAGCACTGAGCCAGGTCAGTGCCTCAATTTAAAGTGCACTATTTCTGGCAGTCTGCAAAGGCCCTTAGTCTTGTTTGAAAGAAAAAACTTTTTCAGGATCTTAATCTGTACACATGTCAAAGCAGGGCACATACTAAGATGCACATACAACTAATGGATTCAGAGGTAAGCATATTCTATTCTTCAGCATACATGAATAAGAAGTCTGGTCTCATTACAATATGATGAAGACAAAAACTGCTGGTGTTGGCAACTTTTTCCTTTAAAACAGCATTTGGCGAGCTGTTATCTTCTACACATCTTGGATTACAATTCTCATAATCCCTTACCACCGGCATGCTAGGTGGAGTTCATGGGAGCTGTAGTCCAAAATATGTGGTAGGTACCAGTTTATCTTGTTGTGGTTGTGTGATTTCAAATTGCTTCTGATTTATGGTGACCCCAAAGGATATATTGCATGGGATTTTCTTGTATATCTACCACTGAATTAAAATAATGTTGCAATCCATTAATCCCCATTGGTGAATTCACAGGCCAGCTTACAAAGCCAAGGCTTCCATTCCTACCTCAGTATCTCCTTCCCCAGCCTCAAGCAATTGCCTTCTTTAAAATAACTCCTACTTGAGCTAATTAACTCTTTTTCACTTTAATTGCCATAACATAGTGGGACATGGGGGTGGAGATGCTCACTGAGTTCACAGTTGTTAAGGATTAACTCTTCTCTCCCCATGATGTTGAAATCTTGACAAACTTCACAACCCTGCAGCTTTAAAAGAAAAGTGCCTATGTGAGCCTATATGTCTATGCACACATGCACAAACGTATTAATGTGTGTGAATGTATTTGTAGGGAACCCCCAAACATGGCTGGTACACAGTCCTCACAAGGTTAGTCAGGAAGAAATAGAGCCCAGAGGACGAAAAGGCGTTTTCAGGCATGCTATAGCAATTAAAGCTGCACAAGAATTTCCAGTTCTAATTTAGCATTCCATGGATGCTATACCAAATGGGCACGACTGTGAAATCAGCTGCATATAAAAATCACTGCTCTTTTTGCAGGGCAAGTCATGTTTATGATTGACACTAATCACTATTCCTAAACATGTTATTACATTATTTTAAAAAGATAGTCACACACAGTTAAAATAAATGCACCCTTCCAAGTCAGTAAATGAACAAAATAACTATGATCAACAAATGTTTAAAGAGAGAGCTTTAAAGTCAACAACAGTTACCTGTTCTGGTTTTCTGCTAATAAGAATACTTAGCACCTTGCTGAAGAAACTAGCTAATAATGGATTCAAAGGGGGCTCATTTAGAAGAAAACTGTACAATTTTGTTAGTAATGATTCCTCTTCTCCCAGTCTATCATTAATCTGTGAAACATCTGAAGTAAGCAGCTCACAAGATATGTTTGGATACCTAAAACAGAACAGTTGATACTTTATTTTATTAAAATAATAAATGTATCTTTGCATATTTCTGTTAGCAAAAGCGCTTTATCTGATAATGATCAGTATATTCTCATATGTATTTTTAATAGTCATGATGCAAGCACATGCTTTACTTGGAAAAGTATGCATACAAAAAAGGCAACTCTTGCCATTTGTAGCCAACATATAAACAAAAATAAAAAAAGACAATTTGTATCACGAGTACAGACCTGCCAGTTTTTTTTATATGACAGCATAAATTCAAAGAAGGGGCAGCTGGTCATTCTAAGCATACTTGTGCATACAGCCAACTGGGTTCTTTAAAAATCTGTAAAAAGTTTAAAATGTAACAGGCTCAACCAGAACCACACTAAAACTAGTGACATGTCGAGCAGATGTGGGCAAATGTCAACCACCTAAATGTTGTAAGATAGCAACTTCCAACATTCCTCCCCACTTAATATGCTGATGGAAGCTGCAGTTCTATAACATATGCAGTGCCCCATTTTGCCTACCCCTGATGAAGATAGAGGTATATTACAAGCATGCAATCCTATTTTTGGTTTACTCTCAATTTCACTCTTGAATTCCTACTTGTATCTGATTTTTTCATCCATGTCTTGAGGTGGCTCTTCTATAATAAATGAAACTAGATCTTCCAGACATTCCGATTTCAAAAGAAATTCTATAAGTTTGCGATTTTGAGCTTTGCACTCTTGTAAAACATCCTCTTCATCCATCAGTTCCTTTAGAGTTACATCTTCTCTCTCTAGAAGTGTGTCTATGTGGGATGATGAGTGGAGATCAAATTTCCAAAACATGCTGGTCTAGAGAAAAAGAAAAGCACACACAAGCTTAAAGAAGGGGCAGTTAGTAGTGGGTATCTCCAATAGTCCCTTGGAAAACCATTCCCATTTTTCCCTTCTCAATTTGCCTACTAAAGGGGCTACAGAAGCAAGAGCAGAAAGCAAGGTAAAATGATGCACATAAAAATGCATTTCATGGGTATACTATTAAAGTGCCTTAAATTATAAGCCAATGTCTTAACTTTTCCATAAAGTAGTTAGCTAGCTCAAGAATTTTAATATTTGACATGTAAGACTTGACATCCAACAGTAAGGAAAATGTTAGTTCAACCTAAATTTTAAATCATCTTTTTTGTTCCTTTTACTCTAAGCCAGTTTTAAAAACGCTGTGAGTCTGATAGAGAAAAATCATAGAATCATAGAGTTGGAAGAGACCACAAGGGCCATCCAGTCCAACCCCCCAATGAGATGATTTAAACTCGCACAGTGCTGATCCAAGTTTCTCTCACAAGATGTCTATGCACTCCATTACCCTTTACCCCAATAGATGCTATTACCAGAAATAGAATTAAGCCCTTTATTAGCTTGCATCACAAAAGCTGGCTTTGCTTTCTCTGGTCCAGGGTATGACAGAGTTTGTGAAACTCACAATAAAGCCAGCAATCAGAATGAACTCCATCAGGCACTAAGCACATACCATATGCCTCACACTGACATACAGCCTTAAATGATTCTTCTTCTCAATACTATGGACTGCAAATATATCAAATGAAGCAGTTTTTAAAATATGTTGGTGCACACAAAATTTCAGGCATGCAGATTACTGCCTTAAGAAGTCAAAGTTACATGATCCTTATTTTAAAAATTAGAAAATGTTAAAGAAATCAGGGCTGCAGACAGAATTCATTTCCCACTCCATATAATTACAAACCAAGCATCATTTGCTGTTCTAGATGGTTTGGATTATGATCTATCACTTCTAACTATTGGCCATGCTAGCTATAGAAATAAGGGCAACATATCTGGAAAAATCCAAGGTGCTGACGACTACATTGAACAGAAGTTGGCATAAGCATATTGGAAGACCATATGCAATTTTCACGGCTACAATAAACAGACATTAGTTTCATCAGCAATCAGGAAAACCAATAATTGAATTAGCTACAATATGCCCTGTGATTAATTTAGAATTTCAGAGCATGCTAGCTCTCAACAGCATTTCAAAAGCAGCAATAAATTTGCTATTTCCCAGAACTGAGCAACAACTGCCTACTGGCAACCCCCTCGTTCACTCTCTATGGAGATACATGCTCTAATTTTGCCACATTACTCTACATTAATTGAGCCTTACAGTATATTTGGTTCTCAGATTTAAGGCTACATCAGAGGTGAAAAACCTAGAGCTGCACATCCATACAATTCTGTATTATCCTATACTGAATGCAAGTCAGCACCCATTTAGGTGCAAGTGAAACATAGCAGTTCAAGGTAGGAGAAAAGCACTTTCATTATTTCTCCAGAAAAAGGTGAACAACCAAGCCCAGCCAAAATTCATGTGCATCTCCTTTTGAAAGGTTTCAGTGTTCTAAGGATATTCATGTGGAAGTGAATTCCACTGGAGCCAACAATGCTAGCTTCCAAATGAATGTAGTCTGTATCCTACTACCAGTCACATATGAAAATATTACATTCAGTGAGCAAAAAGGGAATCAGAACATTTTTTTTAAGTCATGCAAAACCACCAACAAGATTTAAGGTTAATCATAATATTCTATGGTCTTTGTTGGGAACTTGTACAATTGGGAAATCCTACAGTAGGTGCTTTCCTGGGGTTCAAAGTTTAGGAACATCTGTTGGATATACAGTAGTATGTAAATTCATCACGTAATGTGTAAAGGTTTTTAAAAGCAGCGATATTCAAAAGTTAACAATTAGATAAAGACTAACCAACTGATTAAAATATTAGTACTCTTAGGTAAGTTGCTCATGTTCTATACATCAGACATCATTTATACATACACACACACCTCTAAAGTCAAACATTGGCTTATTTGTCAGGTCACTACAACCATTTCTGGTCCATAAATAGTTAAACCTCAATCTGAGAAGCAAGATCTATCCTACCCCATTAAAATAATATTTTTTCAGAATTAGTCCCCAATGAAAAGAAATTCTCAAATAAGGCATTCCAGAAGAATTTCTGTCCACTAAATTTATATCCCTCTGCATATTTACTTGGAAATATTACAGAATTCAGTAAAATTTATTTCAAAGTAAATAAGCAAAAGTAACTGAAATCTCCCCAAAGCTACAATATATAACCACTGATTTTTAATGAGTTAATTCAAGAAAGACTGATAGAAAATAGCAACAAAAAAGAAAGCATACTACTGCAAACATGTTACTGCGTTATTTCACAAACTTTCTCCCAGGCAAGCCGTATTAGGGGCTGGTTTCTCAATATGGCGGATGCTGACCAGATTACTCCATCACTTTTCAACAGGAGGCCAGGACCCTTGGAATAAGGAAAAATACCACAAAAATGGATCAAAGGGCAAATTACAGGGACCCTTAAAAGAAGAGAACCCGTCTTTATCCAACTTACAGCATTAAGACTTTATTAGGTTTACAAATTGAGATCCTATGTTCCAATTTAACAATGGAAGTTTTATTTGTTACTTTACATTAGAATGTGTGTTCTTTGCTTTCAGTTTACGATCCAAAAAAAGCTGTCCAACTCTTCATGGGGTTAGAAAACTCCTATGAATTATGAGGTGCTTACTTTCAAGGAAAGTCAATTCAGAAGTTCAGCCTGCACTCCAACACAATGCATAGTGAAGACTATAACTACAAAATGAAAACAAGAAAGGGTAAATATGCCATATGCTTGTTTCATCTTTTTCAGAAAGATTGCCAAATAGTGCTCATATGCACTGTCATAAATAAGACATCAAGAAAAGAGACTACTATAAATCTACTGTCTAATCAAAATCCCATCTCAATGTATTTAATGGTTTCAGTGATCATGTCCAGCATACTCTTACATTTTTTCATTCTTTTTTGGTTAAAATATTGATTTGCTACCTGGATGCCAAGGAAAAAATGTTTAAAAATTAACTAAGATTTAAAACACTGCACTGTTAAAACATAAAAATCAATTACCATCTTTCCCCTACAAAGAGAGGCACAGTAATGGCATATTGCAGACAAATTGTACACATTGGCTAAGAAGACCTGCGCAGTGTTGTAGTTACAGTGGTGGACTGGGACTTGGAGGATATGTACTGAACCATGAACTCAGTGGGTGATGATGGACCAGTTACTGTCACCCAGCCTGAACTATAGCTTACAGTTATCATCAGGATAAAATGGGAAGGAAAAGAACCATTTATACTTTCTTAAGCTTACTAAAGGAGAGTTAGGATACAATTTAAAAATATAAAGTAGAAACCTGACATACTTCTGCATCGACAACATCAGAAAATGCTTAAAATACGGATCACAGTAAGCAGTACCCAGCAGGGAGAGGGCAGAAGGCAGGAAGTGAAAAATGCATATTCCTGCCTTAAATCTGTGCATTCACCCTGACTTTAAGGGGCGGGGGGGGGGGGGGAACAGCTACAATGCTAAAGATAAGATATAAAGCTATATGAGCCACCAGAGGAATTACTGATATGAGGTTGCTATGAGGTGAGGCTCCCAGAACAACCCTCAGACAGTGCAGACTGATGTGCAGATAATATTGGTATCTGATTCAAAAAGTCTTCAGAGACGTTATTATCTTCACATGGTATCATCTATTTCCCTCCTCCTCCTAACATCCACTGTCCTCCTAAGCAGTCTAAATTGAGAAATATTTCAGAGCACCTGTGGGAACTGTGATGGTAGTGCTTTGGGGCTGGTTTTTCCACCAGTTCCCTTGAAGTACCTACCGTAGTCTACCCAATAGACTAGTAAACCATACGAGTAGTTAAGACATTGTACACATACACATGGAAACCCCAAGTCCAAATCTAAGTCTCTTTCAATGGAGAAAAATGTATCTCTTCATTGAAACACCATTAACAGGCAAATTTTGCACTCATACCTGTTTGGAGAAAGTATATATTTTGTTGCCATGATAAAGCATTCCACACATGTAGCTAAGGCTGCCATTTAACACTGGAACCCAAACAAATCACCTGTCTTATGATCAACTAAACAGTTTTGCTAAGTAGTGGAGCATTTCTGTAATCATGGTGACAAGAATATCTAAAGATGTTCTGCAGACTCCAAACTGAAATTGTTACCTTTAAGACCTTAGAAAAATGTCAATGGCAGAGCAATGGGCATCTGCTTTGCTAGCATGGCTAAGTGGAACAAGCTACTCTCTGATCAAGATGCATAAGTTAATAGGCTAAGATAGGGATAGGCAACCTTTCTCCTTTAAGGGCCGAGGGACTTCAGCTCCCAGAATCCCAGGAGCTATTGGCATACACGGGACTACTGGCCAACATGGCTGAGGCTTCTGGGAGCTGAAGTCCCTATTGGCCAACATGGCTGAGGCTTCTGGGAGCTGAGGCTTCTGGGAGCTGAGGCTTCTGGCAGCTGAAGGGGAAAGGTTGCCTACCCCTGGGCTAAGACATGCCCTCTTCATCTTAGGATCAGGATACACACGATGGATTCGGTGAAATTATCTTCAAACGGAAGACACTTCACAGTTTGACATATAAAAATTAAGAGTGGACCAACTATAATTTCATTGGGAAACTCAACTGGGAAGGATCAAACCAGACAAGGATAAGTGCCTGCTACCAGATGACAAATAAAACAGAGCAAAGATCTTTGATTTCTTTAGCAAGGCCTCATTCACAGCAAACAAAACACTGGCTTGTTGTGTTGGGCAGCTGTACTCAATGTATGATTACCCATGTAATCAAAAGAAGGCATTGCAGAGACCTATGCTAGTGGTGTTAAGGACAGCTGCAATTGTACTGCTCTGCCACTGGCCAGAAAATAATTTTCTGGTGTGGGAGAGTAATGTCAGTACATACTTCATAAGATGAACATATTTTGCAAACCAAAGTTTCTAACTGTAGAATCAATGTTAAAATATATGTATTAGAAGTACATTGTTTATGTCCAGCATTCCAATAATCATGTGCACACATATCAAAGCCTGCAGGTTGGTTGGCAGATTAACTGATTGATTGACTGATTCAAAGCAGTGGTTCTTAACCTCCCCCCCCAAGAGACAGTGATATCCTCCTGGGGGTCTTGAAGGTTGCTCAGACTACTTTTCCCCCTCAGCAGAGTGGCCACATGACAGGAGGCAAGGCAAAGGCAGGCAGGTAGGCTGCCTGGCTGGCAAGGCTGGTGTGTTGCCTGTCACAGGGCTGCTCAGCTGCAGGGATGAGGGGGGCTGAATAGCTGGCGAAAGTGGAGCTGACAGACAGCCTTTCTCTCCTCTCTCTCTCCCCCCTCCTTTTCAGGTAAATGACTGCACACCTTAAAAAAGGACCTGAGGCAATACAATGGGGGGAACCTTTTCTCCTAAACTCTCTCTCTTCAGTGACATCACAACCAAAAACCCTTCACAACCCAAGCCTTCAGCTGAGGCAACTACACCTCCCTCACAACGTCTCCTCCACCACCACCACAACTGCTCCTACACCCCCAAACTCAAGTTTCTAAACTTTGTAACTTCTTCTTCACACTGAAAGGGGGAGAAAAGATACCAACATTTCTTCACCACAGCATCTTCATCCTGGAGTCGACTTACCACCCTTTTGTGGTGTGCAAGCCTCCTGAAGCAACGTGTTGATGTTTGCAAAGCATTTGCACATGAATGATCATCACAGAAGAGAGATCAGAAAGGGGGAGGGAACAAGGAAAAAACTGGTGTGTGTGTGTGTGTGTGTGTATGCGTGAAATGTCCCAGAAAAACACCAGCCCTCAAGAAAGGGTCACTATCCTATAAGCCTGCCTTTACAGTTCCTTGTGGAAGAAATGCTTCAAAACTGTCCCCACTTTTTCCCCCTTTCTTCATCAGGAGGAGATCAAATTGGGAGGAGGGAGGGAAAGAAAGAGCAGGTGGGAAAGCAAGAAAGCAAGGCGGATTTGGATATATTAAGGAAGCAAAGATAAGCAGCAACTAACTTTGAGAATATCAAATAAGCAAAAACTTCTATTGGTTAATTTGGTTATTATTAGAAATCAGTTAGAATGAAGTGGTTAATTATTTTGAAATGTTGAATGTAAATAAAGACTAATGATGGAATGTAAGATAAATAAAGATATGGTAGTCCTTAGAGATATTTCTGTTAGAAAGAAACAGTTAAATTATGTTTATATAAGGTGAAACCAACCGGGAAGGTAAAATTCAGAAACTATTCAATTAATCAAATAGATAGATTTGTGTTTGTATAATATTTATGTTTGTATTGTATTGTATTGTATTGTTTTATATGTAGAAATATTTGTTTGTATTCTATGTATGTATGTATGTATGTGTTTTATGTATTTTATTGTATTTTATATAATAAAAATATTTTAAAAACCTGCATAGTCACTGTAGACATGTGACAGGAAAATGATGAAACACTGACAGGGGGTTGGGTCAGAATCCTAACCAGATTTTGTGTATATAAGGAAGAATGTTTCAATGCACTAGAGGTTAGGTGGATGTTGGGTGGTGGTGGAGCATTATGTCGGATGGTGTAAATATTGCTGTATCGTTCTTGTAAATATTTGCTGCAACTAAGATTTTAAAAAAAAAAACCTCTTCAGAAGAACCTCAGCAGTCGTGAGTAAAATTCTGTTCAGCAGAAGGAGTTTTTCTCTCTTCATCTACTTCCAGATCCTCCAGTGGCGTTTGTTTCCTGGCTGGCTGTCTTCTGTGTATGGACTCAGTTCTCCCTGTGCTAAGAAGAAATGTACTTGCTATTGCTATTGCTGTCTGAAGAGCCATTTTATGTCTGTCATCTTAATAACATGGGACCATACAATCATCATTCAGAACTTTCTCTCAAGGTCCATTCATAAACAAACAGAACAACATTAAACTTAAATCAGTGGATAGACAATGCTATGATGGCTTTTGTGCATGTGTACTTAGCATTCCATATCTGATCTGGGATCATCATAGAACTGCTTTAAAATACTTGCTGCTTTAAAAACAGCAAGGGTAGGAGTATTATAGTATTATACTGCGATAATCAGACTCCTGACATCAGCATACCAGGATACTTGCCTTCATTGTAAGCTAAAGTTAACTAACCTGTAAGTCCTGTACAATAACTTAATCAAAGGAGTTACCCTTCTATGCAAAGAATGGGAACTCCAGTTAAATGCAAGTAACTTCCTGGCTATAAACTCACTAGCATAGTAAAGCAACTGATGGTTCCTTGAAGCTGACCAATCTACAGTTTGGGAAGGAAAAAGTTGTTTAATCCTGAAGTATTTTTATCCACCAGAAGCCTCCTTCTACTACCATTCTGTTCTGTGTAACACTACAAAATGTGTTCAAGAAGCATGACTTTTGTAATGTTCCCCTCACTGTAATTCCAAGAACTCCTTGACAATTTCACTGTTGTCATTTTAGATTATTTATGATTCACATTTCCCCCAGAAATGAGACTCAGGATGCTTTACAACAATTCAAACATAAAAATGATTGTTAAAATGTATAATCACCCTTCCTTATTCATGGATTCTACATCCACAGATTCCACCAGCCATAGTTTGAAAATATGCCAATAAAGAAAGTCCGAAAAGCAAATATTGATTTTGCCATTTTTTAAAATGGGGTATCATTACATTATAATGGGATTTCAGCATCCACAGATTTTGGTATTGGGGGAGGGGGATCCTGGAACTGATATCAAGGGCCCACTGTAATTAAATATAATTGAAAAATATTAAAAACCTAACTGCCCCCCCCCAAAAAAAAAGGGAAGGAAGGAAGGAAGGAAGAAAAGGGATAGGAAGAAAAGTAAGAATTACAGCTGTGCTACTCAAAGTGATGGTCACTGGACAGGTACTAGACCCCAAGCCACTGGCTGCTGGTCCCTAGTGAGTTTCCATGAAAGAAAAAACTGTAGCCAACGGGCACAAATATGGTGCTGGTCCTTGCTTCATTAGGGGAAAAGAACTGCCAGTCTCCCACACCAGACAGCCTGAGAAGCACTTAAGCATTTGACACCTTGCCTAAATACCCTAAAGGCACTAAATCCTGTCTGATCTTGCAAGCTAAGGAGGGCCAGCCCTGGTTAGTACTTGGATGGGAGACTGCCAGGTGCTGTAGACCAGGGGTAGGCAAACTGTCCCTTTAAGGGCCGAGGGACTGCAGCTCCCAGAAGCCTCAGCCATAGAATCATAGAATCATAGAGTTGGAAGAGACCACAAGGGCCATCCAGTCCAACCCCCTGCCATGCAGGAACTCCCAATCAAAGCATCCCTGACAGATGGCCATTCAGCCTCTGCTTAAAGACCTCCAAGGAAGGAGACTCCACTACTCTCCGAGGGAGTGTGTTCCACTGTCGAACCGCCCTTACTGTCAGGAAGTTCCTCCTAATGTTCAGGTGGAATCTCTTTTCTTGCAGATTGCATCCATTATTTCAGGTCCTGGTCTCTGGAGCAGCAGAAAACAAGCTTGTTCCCTCC
>CM034701.1:120562135-120574217 GCA_020142125.1 Phrynosoma platyrhinos | reverse complement strand
ATCCAAATCGTTCTCGACAACACCATCTGCGGAGCCAATTGTTGACATGTGCAATCTTCCTCTCTCTTCCTGGACCATGCCCTTGAACTGACAGAAGAGACGAGATGACAATCTGTGCCTCCATTTCTTTCAGCTTCTTTCCTAGAGCCTCGTAATCCCTTTTGATGTTCTGAAGGCTGTGTCTTGCTGTGTCGTTCGTTCCCACGTGGACCAAAAAGAAGGGGTATTGGTAAAATGTATTATTATTATTATTATTATTGGTCGGTAGGCCTGACCAGTCTTGTCAGCCTCTCTGTCACATCTCGGATGTTGGCCAATAGTCTGGGATTCTGGGAGCTGAAGTCCTTCGGCCCTTAAAGGGGACAGTTTGCCTACCCCTGCTGTAGACTTTATTGAAGAGAACGGAACTGGCAAAACTACCTGAGTACTCCTTGTCTAGGGAAGCCCTATAAAATTCATGGGGTCACCCTAAGTCAGGGGTCAGCAACCTATGGCCCGCGGGCCGCACCCAGCCCGCCGATCGGCCCCCGCCGATGACCCCTGCCACCGCGCGCGCCGCCATTTTTTTGCCAAAATGGCAACCACGATTCATTTGCGCATGCGCAGTACTCCTGCACATGCGTGAACAAGCCGCGGCCACCATTTTGGAAAACAAAATGGTGGCCGCAACTCAGCACATGTGCAAACGAGTTGCGGCCGCCATTTTGGCAAACAAAATGGCGGCCGTGGCTCGTTCGCATATGCGCAGGAGTACTGCGCATGCGCAAACGAGTTGTGGCTGCCATTCTGGCAAACAAAATGGTGGCTGCGATGCGCGTGGTGGCAGCGGCGGGGGTCGTCATCGGTGGTGGGCACCATGATAGAAAGGGAACAGCCACATAGAGGACCCTCTCTCATATTTCCACAAGTCGCAATAAAGAAGGTGGCAAGAACTTTTCAATCCCCAGAGTGAAACTACTGATCCCTTTCTTCTTCCTCTTCCTGAGTTTGCCCAAAGTAGTCACCCCTTGATGCTTTCAAAGTGAAATGTACAACTATCTCTGAGCTTAGGTGCCCACCAGGTTGACTTTATCCATCACTCTGCATGAATGCTCAATATCACACAGCTGCAGGATCTGTATAGGGCAGACTTAGCTCTCTGTCATTTTTCATGATTTTTGCAAGTCCTCTTTCTCACCTACTCTGACATAAGTACATTTCCAGGACCAGATTTTCAGTCTCCCTTTCTTGAACTAGCTCGTTGACTTGAATGACCAGACAGATCTGCTGCACTGAGAATTTACATCTGCTATTTTTATTTGGAAAGCTGTGATTCCTGGCATTCATCTTTTATCTTTCTATATATATTAGTAGGAACAGCCTGCTAGTCCAAGTGCTAGAAGCTGACAAACTAACCAATTATTCTCCAGTTCTATAAAATTATACTATGAGCAAACCATGCCTCTGCAAACAGTTCCTGTGTTTTTTCATGTACAAAACCATGTGGCAGAAACTCCTAAGTAGAGCACTTCTGATACCTATAGGGTTAGTAATTACAGCTACCACTCTTCCCCTTGTTCTCATGAAGAGAAAACCAGCTTCCACTCATATTAACAAGATGCCTTCATCAATGTGATGCCTTCTCATTTAGCTCATAGATAAGCCTTTTCAACTTACGGCTGCATGTGATTTCTATCTTACTGCTTCAAAAACAGCCATCATGTCTCCACCATGTTGGTCCACAGATGCAGTGACTTAATAGCTTTGCAATCCACCTTTCCTAAGAATGCATAAAAACATAATCCACAGACACTAATTTCCCTACCACCTTTCTACCAAGACACTAATTTCCCTACCACCACCCCCAGAACACTGAACAACAATGAAAACAGCCTGTTGGGTTTTTGTTTTGTTTTATTTTTACAAACCACCAGTTCATACACCTGCACAATTTATAATAACTAGTCATCTCTCCTCAATGGGGAATATATGAAAAAGAATTTTCAATGTTTTCTCCTTCTAAATGACCTTCATTAATGTTACCAGCTACCCAAATAATTTCTACCACTAAACAGCAATAGGTGTTCAAGTATAGATGGACTACACTATCAGAAAATTTTGAGATCATTTCCTGAACCACAAAATTACCATAAAATCTATTATATCTATGCTGCTTAAATACTATAACCTAAGTATCAAGGCTGGTGCTAATGCCTTATTTGCCCTCCCCACACACACACAAATGTTCTACTTAATTAATGTTTCAAATATCTGCCTCCAAGTATACTGGCCCTTCTTTATTTTAGAGACTTCTAATCTTCAGGACATTAAAGCACTGTACCATTTTCAACATACAAAACCTCACAATGATCACTACAGCTCTAGAAGGCTGTATGTCTTCTGAGTTCCAAACTATCTCAGTTGCCATTCCTCTCCTGTTAAGTAACTGTATGCAAAGGGATCTTGTAACACTTTTGAGAGTGACAAAAAGAAGATGGTAGCATAAACTTTCATAGACTTAAGGCGAGAATGCATGCAGTTTGACACTGCTTTGTTATGGTTCCATCCTATAGAATCCTGGGATTTGTAGTTTGTTGTGGCACCAGAGCTCTCTGACAAAAAAGACTAAATATCTCACAAAACTAAAAATCCCAGAATTCCACAGCATTGAGCTATGGCAGTTAAAGTAATGTCAAACTGCACTAAACTGCAGTGTAGATGAGGCCCAAGTCTACTTCATCAGACACATGAAGTGCCTAGAAACAGATCTTTATAGCTATGAATGAGCTGAATACATATGTGAATAGCAATAAAAATGCAAAACTTGTAGGTATGGTGATGGTGTGACAAGTTCAGTTTTTATAATTTCATATTATTATTGCATAATAATATAATAAAGAAAACACTGTTTCTGTTCAACCCACTGTCCCTGGATTGGAGTTTGTGGATATATTTCAGTTCTGTTGTTTCGCTTTCCAACCTGCCTTTGTAGTTTTTTGTTCAAGGGCTGCTGATCTGAGATCAGATTTCAGAGATCAAAAAAAAATTTTTTTTAGGCTGGTTTGGAAGATGTACATGAACCAACAGACAATTAGGAAATTCCCAAGAATGTTACTTTTCAGGTTTAAAATTAGCATTCCTTTCCCAAATGGGATGGGTGTGGGGGGTTGAGGTGTTAGCATGGTTATACAGCGCGTGAAGATCTATGTAGATGTGCAGCACCAGGATTACGATCTTCTCAGATGCAGCAGGTAGCTTGTCAGCTGGAGAAGCACCTCTCCCCTTCCAGGCAGAGTAAACAGACTCCACAGACAGATGTCTCTCAGATGAGGCTTTAATCTTTGTTCCTCTACGTACAAGACTATTTACAGCAATCATCCACCATGACTCACAGCAACCAACCATGACAACACCAAACACCACTTGTATGTCCAGAGGCTTCTGCCTTATATAGCCATGGCTCCACATGGCTATCTGGCCTTGCCTCTTCCTGCTGGACTCTGCAGTAGTTTTGTGTGCTTTGCAGCACCAGGTGACCATCTCCATGATGTCACATCCTATGTCACAGCATGAGTCAGCATGACTCAGCAGTGATCAAATGCTGTGTCATCATGGCTGCTGCTATTCCCCACATTGTACATTTTACCCCTGGGACTCCTTCCTAACAATCCCCTCCAAAATGTACAATGTGTGCACATCTCTTCTTTCACTTGGAGTATCTGTGTGTGAACCTCCCTGTTTCCTTTTGTGCCATATCTTACTAGCCTGACATCTGCTGATGTCCTCCCGCCGGCACCCAGTGCTCTAGTACCCTGTCTGTGCCACAGTCAACCTGACCTGTGCGCCCCAGATTCAGAACCTTGTTCTGCTATCTCCAACAGCACCTTCCTTGATATGCACACATCTTCTCAGGAAACCTGTTCACCACTCCAGACACATCACTTCTAGTGCTTCCGCACTCTGGCCTAGATGTTCTGCCACTCCGCACATGCCCTTGACTGAACCTACCATCCTCCTAAGATCTAGAGCAGGGGTCAGCAAGGATTTTTTACCTGGGGCCGGTCTCTGGTTTCTAGGTCTTCCGGCGGGCCGGGAAAGGGGGGGAATGGTCGCGCGCACGCTGGCCGTACGTTGCCGACCCCTGATCTAGAGCTTTGAGCTTCTGCTACTGCTCCTGGTGCCAAGCCCAACTCCAAAGACATTCGCTCATGCCTATCCACCTGCAGAGCCTTTGTGAGGATGTCTGCCACAGATGTAAGACAGACTCAGAACACCTTTCTGGACCAACTCCCTCACATTCTGGTAACAGACTCCGATATACTTAGTCCTGTTCCTAAGGTTCTCTGCCTCCGACATGGCAATGCAGGTCTGAGAATCTTCATGCACCACAGTTGGACCTGTGCACTCCTCACCAAGATCCAACAGAAGCTGCCTCACCCACTGCACTTCCCCTGCCATTTCCGACAAAGCAGCAAACTCCACTTCCGAAGTGCTAAGGGCTATGCAACTCTGCTTCCTGCTCCTCCACACTACAGGACTGTCAGCATACCTTATGAGCAAACCTGTGACCAACTGCGTAAGCACCCCAATCTTCCTTTCTGCCAGGCCGTCTTCCTGCGGGGTGGCTGGGTTGGTGGTATTATGGCGGATGCCCCTCTGCTTCAAGCAGTTCCCCAGATTTGTAGATAAAAATTCACCCCCACGGTCTGTCACCAAGGCTACTACCTTGTAATCGAACTCTCTCCACCCAGGTATTGAATGTGGCAGCAGCCTGATTTTTCTCCTTTAGTGTGAAGGCATAGGTGAATCTCGTATGGCAATCTACGACCACCATTAAATACCTACTCCCCCCCCTCTACAAATACAAATCCCAGGAGCTATTGGCCAACATGGGACTATTGGTCAACATGGCTGAGGCTTCTGGGAGCTGAAGTCCCTCGGCCCTTAAAGGGGAAAGGTTGCCTACCCCTGGGATAAGCCCTCAGCTTAATCCTGCTACACACAGAGCATTCCAAGTGGTTCCTGCACTCATCCCACTTCAGCCCTGGGCACACACTTTTCAGTTTTTCCAGACCTGTGAACCCAGTGTGTCCCAACACCCTGTGGAAATAGTGTGCAGACTTTGAATGCAGTGGCACATTGCCAACTGTGGCACACTCTGCCTGGGCATCCAGGTAATAAAGCCTGTTGTGCTTATGGGCTTTTGCATAAATCTGCCCCCCTCTGGTGATCAGACATTCATCCCCCTCAAAATGCAGGGCATACCCATCTGTAGTTAGTGATGACACAATGACCAGACAGTTTTGTAACTGGGGAGCGCACAGTACATTCTCAGTCCTTTTCAAACCCGGGGAAATGCACAGTCCCCATGCCCCTTATTTGGCTTGAACCCCCATCAGCCAAGCCCACTGAGTCAATACAGGAGGGTTTCCTGTCCTTCAGCAAGGACCTCTGGTTCACAAGGTGGTGAGTTGCACCGCTGTCGATCATCCACTGATGTCGGCAGCAACAGCAAGATGGGCTTGGGAGTCACTGTTCTTCACTGCAGAAACAACTCCTTTCCTGTTCCCAGGAGACCGGCGTTGTTTCGTTCTGGCAGCAGATGGCTTCGTGCAGTCCTTCAGAAAATACCCTAGCTGACTGCAATTAAAACATCTTTTCACCTTGCAGACAGCTGCACTCTCAGTCCTTTGAACTGCCTCTGGTAGTGTGTTTGTTGTTGGCTCGGCTTGTTGCTGTCTCTGAATGCCAGTCTCAAAATGCCATCTCTGGCATTCTTCCAGCACATGTGTTGACACCAAGTCCACTGTGAGCTGACTCTCTGGCACCCCCTGCAGGCTGTACAATATATGATCAAAGTCACTAGACAAACTGCCCAACAGGATGTAAGCCTTTTGTTCTCTTGGGAGAGCTATTCCTCTGGACTCCACCTGCAGGAACAAATGCTTCATTGTGGCCAGATGCTCCTCTGAGGACTGTCCTTTCTGCATTTTGCAGGCATACAGCCTTTTGCTCCAAAGCATTTTGGACAGTGCAGACTGGTGTACATTTTTCAAAGCAAATCAGACATCCTCAGAAGATCTTTTATCTCACATGTGATCCAGCTGGCCTGGGTCCAAACTGAGACAGACAGTCACATGTGCTTTCCTATCAAGCTCAGCATTCTTGGCTGAGGGCCCTTCCCTCAGACACCCTCCCTCACTAGGATTGCCTCGGCATACACTGCTCACTGGGAGTAGTTCTGGTCATTCAGCCTCGGGAACTTTGCAAATTCCATGCTGGCAAACAAGCAAGGCAAATGCACAACGTTGGCAGCCTTCCCAGCTTTCACTATCTTCTGAAGATAAGGAGCACAGCTAAACAGCTCAGCTTCTTAACTCTTTGCCTTCCGGAACTCAGACAGCAAAAAGCAACTCTTCTGGATTTCTGACACAAACAGCTACTTACACTGTCATCTAGTCGGAACCGCTGGTGCAAACTGGGACCATAATCCTTGTTAGCATGGTTACACAGTGTGTTAAGATCCACGTAGACGTGCAGCACCAGGATTACGATCTTCTCAGATGCAGCAGGTAGCTTGTCAGCTGGAGAAGCACCTCTCCCCTTCCAGACAAAGTAAAGAGACTCCACAGACAGACACCTCTCAGATGAGGCTATTTACAGCAATCATCCACCGCGACTCACAGCAATCCACTATACAACACCAACCTCGACAACACCAACCACTACATGTGTGTCCAGAGGCTTCTGCCTTATGTAGCCATGGCTCCACATGGCTTTCTGGCCCTGCCTCTTCCTGCTGGGTGACTCTGCAGTTTTGCAGCAGTTTTGTGTGCTTTACAGCACCAGGTGACCATCTCCATGATGTCACATCCTATGACACAGCATGAGTCAGCATGATTCAGCAGTGATCAAATGCTGTGTCATCATGGCTGCTGTTATTCCCCACATTGTACATTTTACCCATGGGACTCCTTCCTAACAAGAGGGAGAGAGCACTGATTATGAAGAAGGAGACAAGGTTTTCTCTCTAGGGAGGGTGGAATAGCATATAAATAGCAATGCAATGGTCTATGTCAGTCCTACACTATCACTAAGCAAGTTCCCAAAATATTGTATTTTACGTTAGTAATAAATCTAACCACTTTACCTTTTATTCAGAATTATTAACACCATAATGTCCCTTCTCTTCTTTCACATGCATATATAAGCAATTAGTGTAACACAAGTGACAATATTCCATTTTCAAAACTAACTAAGATGCGGAACAGACTACCCCCAAACAGCAGATTGGGGCCACTGCGGAGCCATGGCAACCGCATGCTGCAGCCCCAATTTGGCTTCTCCCTTGCTGCTGTGGCTTCCTGGCGCTCCTGCAGCATGTAAACACCACATGGCCAGAGTGCTGTGAAGCTGGCCCATGTGTGGGCAGGTGGCATGACGCTGGCTTCATGATGCATCAGGGTGTGTGGCATCTAAATGCCATGCCTTCAAGCCGCCAGGAAGCCGCCATTTTGAGCCGGTCTGTTTCGGCTCTAAATTATCAGCTCTTCAAAAGAGAGCACAAAATTAAATTAAATTCTGAAAGTGTGATTCACTGACAGAGCTTGGAAATAACCCATTAAATTGTTGATTCATTAGAATTATCTAACAATGTTGTTTAACTCATTCCTTTTCTAATAAATGCTGAAGTTAATCCACATTTTAAACAGTAATTTTAGAACATCAGAATTTGTGAGCAATTAGCATTCCCTCTAGATTCAATAAAACAGGAAAACCTAAAGAGCAGAATTAAGAGTGGAAGAAATGCATAATTTGGTTTTGTTGCTAGCCAGGCTAATCTCACTGTATCATTTCTCTTCGGGAATAGCAAAGTAAGGATGTTATGGAAACTCAACAAGCTGAGAAACAACTGAAACACGGAATTGGGAGAAACTGAAGAATGAAAAGGAGGAAGGAAGAGTCCTGGTATCAATAAAATAGGTTAAGAGGGTAATCTGTTGGCTTAGCCCTCAAAATATCCATGGCCCTTTAAGCCTGAAAAGCCTAAGTCATGCCCCCCTCCCACACTATTCATGAGCATAAATTGGGGGAGATGTGCTGTGACTCTCCCCAATTCTGCTCTTCAATCAATTTTTTTCTAGTTTCTATTGCACTTTATTGTATAATATACAATATTCTATTATTATTTGTGGGGGACAGCAATGAACTCCTTTGTAATATGTGTCTATATTGCTCCTCATATAGTGCTAGGAACCTGCAAGATAAATGAAAAGTTTTCCTCAACCCCACTTGATTACTTTTTCTCTTGGCTTCCAGCTCTCTCTACCTCCTCCCCATTCTTCTTTTCACAGTTAGATATGATTCGAAGGGTCAATTAAAATTGGAGCTCTTAGTTTGCAGACAAAAGACTGAATTAAACCAACATTTTATCCAACTCCATACAGAAGTATATCTCGCTGAAACACTTTATACTCCAACAGTGCATTGATTATTGTATATAATGCTGGGCATTTGGACAATTAAATGCAAAATTTGCCTTGTTGTGTGTTTACAAGTTGCTTCTAACTTGTGTCAACCAAAAGAAAAAAAAACATGGAGTTTTCTTGATAAGATTTTTTCAGAGTTTTCCCACTGCTTTCTTCTGAGGCTAAGATACTATAACCCAAGGTCATTCACAGGGTTTCCATAGCAGAGTGGAAATTAAAACCCTGGTCTCCTATAGCCTTAGTCCAACCCTCAAACAACTCTGGTTGGTCTTACCCTGTCCCACTTCCTTATCTTAGCATTCCTTCCCATCTCTGCTCTTCCATTCTGCTTTTATCACATATTACTTCAAGTAATGTTGGTTTTGGGAACCAAAAGATAAAAGAACAAAATCTACATCCCCACACCTTTACTCATTTCTTTGACTTATTTAAAACTACTAAGAAGTAAGTTCCATGGAGTTGAATGACCTAACTATGGGGAACAGAGAATCTGATAGCTGCCAGTGATTCAGTTACGCAGGAAAATTGTCTTAACACATGTTCAGAAGCACTCAAACATTTACCATTAAAAAATTTCCATTTACTGACAGACCTCCCTAGCCAGTCACTTCCTACACACTTGTAATTAATTGGCCTGCTTGAAATTAACACACTGCACCTTACTAACCTATAATACAGGAGTAGGAATTATACGGCCCTTCAGGTATGATTGGGCAATACTTCCCAGCAGCCCTAGTCAACAAAGCAGCTTCATTTATATACCGCTTCATATGGTCTATGCAGTGTCTAAGCAGTTTACAACTGTAAGCTCATTGCCCCCCAACAGTTGGGTACTCATTTTAGCGACCTCGGAAAGATGCAGGCCTGAGTCAAGCCTAAGCCCTGGCTAGTATTGAACTTGCAAACTTGTGGTTTATGAGCGAGTGGCTGCAGTACAGACATTTAACCACTACGTCACCAGGGCACAGATGATCATGAGGAATGCTGCAAGTTGCAGATCAGTGCTCTACCACTGATGTCTGCAGACCACACTTCTTGATTTGGAATAAGGACACAGAAGTATACATGCTCACAGATTCTCAACAATTCACTACTCTTCTTTCCCTGACCAATATTTGTCGCTATCCAATCACTGCTGTAATTGCAGTGGATCAGTGTCCTATAACAGAGATACATCTCTCCTGATGAACCTTTAACAAGTCTTTTGAAGAGCAAGTATAGTCTGACCCCTGTATCTGTGGGGAATACGTTCCCAGACTTACTGCAGATAGGGAGAACTGTAGATAATGGTGAACACTATATTGCCGGAAGTTGACCATATAGGCACGCTGAAAGACCTCCAGATGCCCAGAGAGACCTTTTTTCCGGCCACAGGTAAGTAAAACCGTGGTTACTGATCCCATAGATACAGGGGTCGGACTGTATATAGACTGGTGGAGGAGTGGGAAAAAAAGAGAAATGCAGATGAGTGACAAACTGAAGAGGTTGTAAATTGAGAACTCATGCTTTGGGAGAGTCTTTCCCAACTTTAACAGTTCTCAGCCATGCTGGGCTCCCACCATTCCCAGGAACAATTCTATTATGGGCTTTGTAGTCCGTGTGGGGGAAACATACAGGGATTTTTTTATTGTTGTCGGATGCCTTCAAACAGTTTCAGAGTTAAGGCAACTATAAGGACCACTAATTATGGGGTTTTCTTGCCAAGAATTCTTTAGTGGGAGTGTTTCTTTGTCTTCCCCTGAGGCTGAGAGAGTGAGACTTGCCCAAGGTCACCCAGTAGCTGAGCCCTGGTCTCCAGAGTAATACTCCAATACTCAAAACAACCACACCACGCTAGCTCCAAGTTTAAAGAAAGCAAATTCAAAAGGACAAAGAGACCCTTTGAAAGTGCCAGTAACAAAATGTACTCTCCTAAGGCCAAAAAGTGACAACCTTCATGCCACTATCTATAAACCCCATGGCCTTGCCCAATACTAGTAATTTTACTGATGAGCTAATCAATAACTTATCAAATTAATTTAGTCTAATTAACATTCATCCTAGTGAATTAATTTTCCAAATCTAATGTTTAATGTTATGAAATTAATTTTCAAACCTAACATTCCAAGCTCTGTGCATGATGCAGTACCACTACTGAAGTAAGAGGTTGTGGGATTAATCCAGTGATCCCAAAACTGTGCCCTTTAAGGGATTTTGGACTTTAGCTGAAAGTAGGGGAATGCAGGTGTCACCACCACCTCCTCCTCCTCCTCCTCCTCCTCCTCCTCCTCCTCCTCCTCCTCCTCTTCTTCCCTCCAACCAGAGGACCCCCGCGATGCGGCTGGCGAGGGACTATAGCCCATCTCCTTCTCCTTCTTCTTCCTCCTCCTTGTCCTCCAGGGCAAGTGAGGAGGAGGGATGGCGTTGGCGGTGCAGGGCTTCTTTCTGTGCTGCAGAGGCCCTGCTCGCAGCACCCGTTTGCCAGTGGGCGCCAGCCCCTTTGGCTTTGGCTTTCTTTGTTGGGAAGTTTCTTGCAAAAAGGTTTGGTTTGCCCTGGCCTGAGGCTGAGAGTGTGACTTGCCCAAGCTCAACCAGTGGGTCTCCATGGCTGGGAGTCGGACCCTGGTTCTTCTCCCCGCCCCCCTTGCCTCCTCCTCCCCCCTGTTTATGACTCCTGACTTTAACCCAGATTTTCCTGGGTTAAAAAGTTATAAGCCAGAAAATATGGTATTTCATAGGGTTTTCTTAGGCAAGAAATACTCAAGAGGTGGTTTTGCCAGTTCTTTCCTTTGAAACACAACCCACATGACCTGGTATTTGTTGGCAATCTCCTATGCAAGTACTAACCAGAGCTGACCCTGCTTAGCTAGATGGGCATGTTTTTTTAATTTATACTTCTATTTCCATCAAAAAACCAGCCGCTACTCCTATTATACTACCCAACAGGCATTCTTACACTTTTAGAACCCTTATATTCCTATTCCACTGAAAGGGGAAAACTTATTTACAGAATGTAGGTTGTCACATGTGAAACTGGGAACAGGCCATAAGGGGCAGGATCCTGTGGGTCAAATCTACAGTCATCCCTCCCAATTCGCGGGGGATCCGTTCTGGACCCCCCCCCCCTCCCATGAATCAGAAAAACCGCATCTATCCAAGCCCCATTGGATATAATGGCTGCACGCTCATGTGTGCAGCCCCATGTGTGTACTGTGGGCATGTGCACCATTTTGACCCTCCTGACTTCCTGTCCCTGGAAATTCAAGACAGAGAATGGGAAGTCCATGAACTAGGAGGGACTGTATGTCCACAAATTTGAGTTACGTGCACATATGTCTCGTTTTGGATATGGCAAAGGCAGCTATTCTCTAGCCCTTTGCACCCCATCCCTAACCTCATACCAGCAGCTATTAAGCCTCGGGGAGGGCTGCAGCTGCTTACTACAAAGAGGAAGAGAAAGGGAGGCAATTCTGTTCCATTCTCTGATGGGAAGGAAAAGAAGGGTGAATTCCACCTGTGAGTACACTTTTGTTTCTTCCGCTTTCCAAGGTGAAACCAACTGTTTCTTCCTCATCTGAATTGCCTTCTCATTACCGTATTTTTTGGCATATAAGACGCATTTTTTCTTCCCCAAA
>CM034701.1:120503810-120517623 GCA_020142125.1 Phrynosoma platyrhinos | reverse complement strand
AAGAGCGATGAGACTAGCAACATAAAATTTGAGCAAAATACAGTTGGCCTTCCTTATCCACAGATTCTTATCCACGGATTCAAGCGTCCATGGCTTGAAAATATTCATATATACAAATTCCAGATAGCAAACCTTGATTTTGCTATTTTATATAAGGGACACCATTTTATTGTGCCACTGTATGTAGTGGGACCTGAGCATGCACGAATCTTTGTATCTGCAGGGGGTCCTGGAACCAAACCCCTGCAGATACCAATGGTCTACTGTATTACATCTTCTCATGCAAAACACATTCATCTAGTTTAATGGACAGAAGGGGTGTATCTACACTGTAGAAATAATGCAGTTTGATACATTAACGGCTATGGCTTTATCTTACAGACTTCTGGGAATTAGTAGTTTTGTGAGGCACCAACACACTTTGGCAGACAAGGCTAAAGATTTTGTAAAACTGAAAATTCTATTATTCAATAGGATGGAGCTAAAGTACTTTAAAGTGATGTCAAAGTGCATTATTTCTATAGTGTAGATTCATCTGAGGTGGGGGCAAGGAGTGTATACAGTTTCTACAGCGTCAAAGTACAAAACCAGTAATCATCTGAAAGCATTAGCCAATCAGCCTTCAGCTTGCAGCCTTTTCTTTTAAAAGTTTGCCCTAGGGGAGAAAAACACACCCTCAACAATATTTGGTTTTTTAAAAATCATTTATGCCGAGCAGTGTCAAACAATTTCCCCCCCAAGGTTTTAATTACAAAACAAAGTTGTCAAAATCTATAAATACAAAATGCAAAAAGTTAACTTTACAAGCATTTTATACACAAAACCAGTAACATCAAAACAGAAGCCTAACAGTGGTGTTATGGAACAATTTATAAGTTGCAATGTCAACAGCTTATTGTGTACAATTCATCTTAAAGGTTACAATCTAGGGAAAGACAGGCACTTTTCGTGTCTAATGTGCAGAAAGTTAAGCACATTTCTCTTTTATTAGCATCAACAGGATCTGTATGTGCTTACCTCTGGCTGGGCTGGGCTTTGGTTGTTGGCAAAGGGCTTGTAAAGGTTTGTGGTGTGTATTTATAAAGAAAATTATGCTGTCTTCCAGATATGGTTGACCTAAATACCCTAAAGACACCAGATTCCATCTGATCTCAGAAGCTGAGGAGGTCAGGCCTGGTTAGTACTTGGATGGGAATCTGCCAATGAATATCAGGTGCTATAGGCTATATTTCAGAGGAAGGAACTGGCAAAACCATCTCTGAGTATTCCTTGCCTAGATAAAACCCTATGAAATCCATGGAGGTCACCATAAGTTGACAAGCAGCTTGAAGACACATACACTCATACCTAGTAATGTTGGATTGCTGGACTGCAAGCCTCAGCAGCAACAGCCAACATTGCAAATGTTGATCAATGCTTGAAGTGACATTCCAGCATCTAGAGGGCTGCATAATTGAAAGAATAATTATAATTGAATAACTGTAATTGTAATAATTCCTCTGCTGGTGATACAACATCTGGAATTTCATGACATACATTTTAAATTGTTTTGTGCATGTCAGACCTTGAGAAAAAACACTGTTACTCTGACAGTGTATTTTGTTAATGTTACATACAATTTTTCACTAATAACATAATCAGTAAAAATATGAAACAGGACAAAAGACACTATCTTGGTTGAGTGGAAGTTCCCTCTGAATATTGTCATTTCTGAGCAAAATGAATTTTTACTCCCCTCCCAGGAAACTTGTAAATATTTGCTGAAAATCACATCAGCTTTTAAAGTCAATATTTAGAGATGGCTGCATTAAGGATGTACAAATAAGCTTTGTTCCACCATCCCATGAATGCCTTTGTTTGGAATAAACTGATTGAATTGAGCACATTAATACATTTTTGCAACACAATGTTTGGTGAGAAATTAACCAATGGGTACAATGAATAAAAGACTATTAGCTTTTTAAGGCTTTGTTATTATCTGCCCAAGTCAATATACAAGGGTGTTTAAAAATACCAAAGGCACTTCTTTCCCCTGCGTTATGACAAATTGTGTCTACAAAAAGGATAACAACAGTATAAAGCTAAAATATTTCATCTGTTTGCAGAGTACATTTTATAATATAAATACAAAACAGATTGGTGTGAGTTTATTATAACAATTCTTGGCAATT
This sequence comes from Phrynosoma platyrhinos, assembly GCA_020142125.1. Taxonomy (NCBI): domain Eukaryota; kingdom Metazoa; phylum Chordata; class Lepidosauria; order Squamata; family Phrynosomatidae; genus Phrynosoma; species Phrynosoma platyrhinos. Next base: position 120,515,452 of record CM034701.1, on the reverse strand, counting down.
ATTGGTATATATTCATGTACATTTACATTAGCAGCAGTTGCAAAATATTTTGATACAATACAGAAAGCAGCCTGGTTTTACTGTTGTTTAGAATGCCCTCTGAATTTCCTGTGTAACAGCAAATCACTACTCCACTTTCAGATATTTTGTTCAAAGTTGCCCAGTCACAGCCAAGACATTCACCTTTGTATGTTGAAGATTCCCATGGAACTTGGATGATATGGCAGCTGCCCTTTCCCCTGCTCCGCTTCCCCAATGGTTCTGCCATCTGCATGCCTCACCTCTCCAGCTCAAATTGCTATAATAAAAAGGCTTCAAACTGTACTGTACAGCAGACAGGGCAAAAGTCAGGCAATAAGATGAGTAGAAAACGGGACAGGAGAAGCAGCCAGCTGCTCTATCACCTAACACATCAGACAGGGTCAAAGACCAAAGGGAGAATCTCGAGGTTGGTAGCTGACAACCCTAATTTTGCTTCTTTTTGTTCCAGGCCAATAGGTATTTTTTAAAATCAACAACTGTTCTGTTTCTAATTGCAAATACTTCCAATTACATTATTTACAAAATATTTTCTACAAATACTATTTTACAATTTCAGCTTGACATTACACCTTTCTGTCCACAACACACATGCATGCACACATACACTCCATACACATACACACACTGAAAAGGTAAAAGTAACCACAGGGGACTTCCGGGAAATATCATAGCTTGCCTAAAGGTGCTTTATTATTTTTTATTTCTTTAAAAAAATATTATTTTCAGATGAGCTTTACTGCCTTTTTTTTTGTTAATATAGTGTGTGTATTTACATTTGTTGTCGCTATTTGCCATTAAATCTGCTTCAACCTAAGGTGACCTTATCAATGAGAGACAATAAGCAGGCCTGTGCAGGTCATGTAAATTCAGGGCTGTGGAATCCTTCATTGTACCTTTGGTTTGTTGTCACAATGATCAAATTCTGTTTTAGATCTGGAATTAATTAGGGTGCATTATAAATCATAATAACTCATATGTCAATGACAATGGATCTAAAATTCAAATTCAACCGGACTCTAAATCAGGGGTGGGAAAAGTGTGGCCTGCAGGTCACATATGGCCCCTGGTGGACTGTTGTGATCCCAGCCTCCCAATTTTGGGGGAGGGTGAATTTCTCCCTGAAATGGTTTTGTCTCCAAATGTCCCTTCAGGATTTGGGCAGTCAATCTGGGTAACTTTGTGCCTCCCTTAGGACATCTTAAGCCTTTTCCTAACAGGAAGTGTCCTGGAAGTTGACTTTTGGGTCACCTCCTACTGGAAAAAGATCTCTCTTGGTGAAATTGTTCCTGGTTCTCCTAAGGGATACTGGTGGCATTTGATGGCTAAAAATGTCAATGGTAGGTGCAGCAAAACAAGATCCCTAGGGGCAATGTAGTCCACAACCCCTACCTGCTCTAAACAGATCGAGATGAACAAGAGCTACAAGGATCAGACAACAGATTTGAGACTTTTAAAAATGTTCAATAACTATTTGGGGAGAAAGGCATCTGCAAAATGAGCTTCCTGCAACCTCATCAAAAAAAGTAAAAAAGTCAAGCAAATTGTCTACTGACCAATTGTATGGACATATTACAAGAAAGTAAAGATACAGTACCTGCTGCATCTTTTTAATATATAAAGCTGACAACTCACAGTTAAATTCAGAAACATGAGAGGCCTTGCTTGGTGACACAAAGGAAGTATTAAAAAGAGGTCCCTGAATTGAAAGTGTAATTTCTGTTAGCCAATTATTTTGCCATCACCAAAGTCAAGGGTTTCAGTGGTTTAGCTTCAAATCTATGTAAAAGACAAGATAGTATTTTCAACCTATATTCTTTAATTAACATGTCACATTTTCCCATTACTGTGAGTTATCAAAAAAGGGAATAAATTCTACCACAGCTACAGTGTGCCTGGCAACACACTTGCTACCAAAAATCCAGGGCAGCAAAGGCTTCTATGCAATTTCATTTACTGGAAATGTACTTCCTGGCAAACTATAAAGCAAAGAACTTTTATCCTAGAATAATATACTAGGCTATACAATATCAGTGATTCTTTTTAGGTGCAAAAGAAAAAACAAAACAAAAATTTTGTTTTACCAAACCCCCATAAGGAAGTCAGTCAAGACAGTTTGTAAAAACAATTACTTTAGTGCAGAAAAGATCTAGTTAGGGCAAGTTATTTGAAACCTGGAGAGGGGGCAGGAAAGGACAATAATTTTATGTATATTCTGCTGGCCATGAGCCCTAGTATGGTTGGTGCCCTCACAAATTATAGCATTTACCTCTCTACATGGACTTATACTGCTTCTTGGAAAACAGTTCTACATTTCAACAAAATTCCGTTAACTACAATTCAACAAATGTTCAATGATTTCCTGGAACTCAATGGGACTTTCTTCAATTAACACAATTTTTGCCAAGGAAGCCAAGCATATGAGGAACAATGGGAGCTGCTGCTCAACAGCATCTGGAGATGCTCTGGGTTGCATGCAAAAGTGATTTACCCCTTGCATTGCTAGCACACAGTGGGAGAAAAATGAAATAAAATGTGGGTTAAGTTCAAAAGCTTATGAAAATTCTTGCACAAGCTGATAGAGAAACTATACAACCTCACTACTATAACCTTAAATGGAGTCTACAAAACAGTAGCAGCTATCTCTTAGATATTTCATTATCTGCTCATACTTCTTTCTATTCAAATTCACTGTGGAAGCAGTTATTCTCCTAGAAAAAGTAGGTAAACAGTCCTAATAGTGTGAAATTATTATTTTTCTTTCCTGTTGAAAAGTTCAATAGTTCAGAGAAATCTCTGTCCTGTAATGTTCAGTGTCATTTGTAACACAACAGGAAACTGCCATGCATAGGTAATCAAGGCCTGTAATGTTAAGAACTAAAATATCAACCTCTTTACAAATGCCACACAAAATACTGAACACAGTTATGCCAAAGCCAAACAACTGAATGAAAACCTCTCAGCTGTAAAATATACATGCATGATGTAACTTATTGGTTAGATATGAGGCCACAGGAGAGAACCACACTCTCCTGCCTTCTAAAATCTATCAGTTTACATAACTAGAGATTTGTTGAGAGTACTTAACAACTTAACACGCTATTATGATTCTGACCTGAGCCATCTACCAATCCATTACTATAAGCAATGCCTTTGCTAGAAGCACAAGTAGTACCACCACAACCATGGCATCCTAAAATGTATATAACACAAGACATCCTTTTTGCAGTATTCATGGGCATAGACATGACACAGTTTACAGATTTACCACCACCACCACAACCACCACCATCACACTGATGCTTATTAGAGAAGTGAAGGATGTGTCTTAAATATTTACTTCTTTAGAAACTGAAACTTATTCCTCGCCCAAAGGGTCTAAGCACCTTTCCTGAAATTGAATGACAGCCAAAGGCTCTGGGAGAACAGACAGAAGTAAAGAATGAAGTGTGTTTTTTGGGGGGGATTAGAAATAAAAATATCTCTTTGACAAGATAGGAAATACAGGAAAGGGTTTGGGGTAGCATTACATCAAGTTGTACCAGAAATATTTGTTTAAAATCCAGCTACAAATTTAAGGATCATTTTTCATCATTTCAGTGGTATTAAAGTTGTCAAAAGCCCACTTCACCTGCTGATCTGCAGCTGTGAAAACAGACTGTGATTTTGAAACCCACCCCCCCCCCCAATTTTCTAATGCTCTTTCATTATTTGTCTGTATTGCGCTTTTATAGTACTTGTCTTCCAACCATTCAGTGGAGGGCAATTAGATACAGCACAAAAAAGCAAACATACAGGTAAGGTAGAACAAATAGCATTGTTCTCTTTTCCTCCCAAACTGCTATGAAAAGGAGCACCTTCAAACACAAGGCCAGACCCTGGCCCAGCACTCTCTTTTTGGCACCTGAAGGAGACCTGCTCTGTACACTGCTTGTCCATGGTTTCAGTGTTATGGAAAGAAGGATCACCCGAGTCACAGGATGGGAAATTATTCCATCTTCAGACCATGGAGAATGTACATGAGCAGGACTTCGCTGCTCAATTCCAAGGGGAAAACAGCTCTGCATGTAACTAAAATACACCCACACAAGCAGAATATTTCATATGTGCATCAAGTAGTATGAGTTGATATTCACTGTGTCCTGAAAAGCAAAAGCCAGGTGCAGAAGAGTGAGAATTCATTAACAGACTGACCTTCAAATCTGATGTGCCAGTATTAAGATAGGAAATGTCAACAGTTATGCTGGCAACACAACCACAGAGTATAGTACCAAGACAGTATTGCTGGAATGTTACACAAGTACCACATATATTAATGAAGTCCCAGGGTCATGCATAATTGTGAGAAGCCGCTCCTACACTATAGATGTCTCAGTTAATGGTATAATGGATACTTGAGAAGAGATTTGATATTATTAGCTATAAAAGGCACAACCATCACATAGAAAAGAACAAACAATTGTTTTAATGGTTTGTGTTCCAGGGGTATACCCTACAAGTTCCCTTCCATCTCTGTGATTGTAAGGTAATTTCATCCCTTCAAATTCTCTATCAATTTCATGAAAAATAAACCAAATTGGTAAAACTTTTGTGTAGTTTTGAATTTGTTTTCAAGTTTGTCGGCTTTAAGTCAGCATACAGCCAAGAATGCCTCTTTTAAGCAATCCCAAATTTGTAAACAATTATATAAATCTCCTTCTCAATGTAGTAGGGACACAGTTTTAGCTGGAATAGTTTTATTCAGCTGTCCCATTTTTTGGAAAAAAAAATACAAACGTTGCATTTTCACACAATGGTTCCTGGGGTCAGAAAACAAGGACAGAGTGCAGTTGGGAAAAGAGAAAAGAGATTGACACTTCACAGACCACAGGGGCTAATTTGTCTCAGGACAATTATGAATTTTCAGAAAAGCATGATAACTAATAGTTCTCTTTTTCTGATTTTCCTATTTCTATTTGAACCAAGAGTTTCATGGTTACATGCCTCCTGACAATGGCTAAACTGAATGTATGGTTTCTACAAAAAAGTTGATGCTTCATTGGCTTTCCCAATTAGATATTACATTGAGGTTGTCAGAATCCTGATGGGAGTTTTTTGTATAAAGATGCCTGCATGCTCATTTCATCCTACTGAGAGTGGTTTGTGCTGAATGATAAAGTGAGTGCAAGATTCAGAATTCCACATTTTCTTAGGCACTTATTCTTCTGGAAAGCGGATAGTGATGGAATAAATACAGGAGGGGCCTCTTTTTGCATTTAGCATTCCAAAAGAAAGTGCATATTTGTGGTTAACTACCTATGATCAAGTATCCTTTTAAAAAAATGTTTTGACTTTCTCGTGCATGTATTCAAACACCGTCCCCATTCATTCACACAGTATACTCCCCTTTTTCGATATTTAAAACAAAACAGAACAAAACAAAAAACCCACATTCCCCTTTATTGAATCAAAATGTGATTTCAAAAAGCTCTCTGTATATATTCTCCGCTTGCCGCCTCCTTTGGAGGTCAAATTAAATTGTGTGACTTCGATGCAAAGGCAAAATATGGCACAAAAGAATGGATATTAAGTTAAAAAAACACACATCTTATAAATATTCTTTTGCTGTACAATTTTCACAGCCCTGGCCCACCCATTTTTATTCACATTATTAAAAGTTCCCACCCCATTTTAGATCATAAAATATATATTTAAAAATCTTTGTTCATATTTAAAATATATTTACAGGAGAAATAAAAGAAAAGTTCCTTCTGCTGAAATCACGAAGAGTCTGTACAAGGAGATGGGGGAGGAGGGTAGAGGTGGAAGTAACTTCGCTCTGTGGCAGGAGATGGTGGGCAGCTTTCTTCTGCTGACATGTATTGGCTGCGGGGAGTAGGAGGTGGGGGATAAGGATCTGAGTCTGAATTTAGATCAATGTAGTATTTATTGGCTTTCCACCGGCTTGTTGTATAGTCACTGTCACATACATCGGTGCTGCAGGGAGTGGTTGGTGGGGCTATCCCTCTGATCAGGTATGGTCTGAAAAATATATTTTTTTAAAAATTAGCTGCCTTGCAAAATGAGGAATGCTTAACAGAGAAACATGAGGTGTTTGAACACAATCATTTATTTTTATCTGCCTCAAGAACGAAGAGTAAGGGCTGCAATTATTAAGAGGAAGCTAGGGCTGCATCTGCACTGAAGCAATAACAAGGTTTGACACTGCTTTAACTGCCATGGCTCAATGCTGTGGAATTCTGGGATAGGTAATTTGTTGTGGTATCAGAGCTCTCTGATAGGGAAGGTTAAACATCTCACAAAACTACAAATCCCAGAATTTCATAGCACTGAGCGATGGCAGTTAAAGCGGTGTCAAACTATATTATTTCTGCAGGTCAGATGCATCCTTGGATACCAAAGTTACATATCAGGGATACAGGTAAACATCTATTTTATCATCTATCATCTGCCTGCGTGTTCTGAGGTCATCTTTTGAGGTTTTCCTCTGGCCTCTATGGCATGATGGATGGTGACCCGGGAGCATCAGAGTAGGGATCATACCCCTTTGGCAGCTGCCCACCCTTGATCTGAAGTTGCAACATTTTCCTATTAAGTTGAACAAGCATTATATAAATTTATTAGATAAATGTGGAAGCAGGTACAGATTGGTAAATGTTAACATTTTAGTTTATAATGCTAGAGACCTGCTGTGGTACCTATCCACAGACCACCAAGTATCTATTTTGGGAGCCATAGTCCAAAAGATAGCTTTTTTAAGCTCTTGTGGTCCGCACATTTGTGAACAATTATACTTCCTAGTTTCTAAGGGATACATTCACATATTTAGGTACTTTCTACCACTTGAGCAAAGCTGTACTTATTTGTACAAAGCTGACAACTAAAACAGCTGTATTTAAAAATATTAAATTTAAATTTACTTATATAACAAAAGGTAACATGAATTCAAAGTAAAATGAATCAACATAGAATGAGTGGTGGTTTTTTAACGTTTCTCAAGGTTATTTTTTTTTTAAAAAATCATTGATATCAACATTCAGTGATGAATTTAAAAGGCTTCTTACCTGTAAGATCTTGTTGTTGATGGAATGTTTGAGGAATAGAACATTTCTGTGTTATAAAGGGAACGATCAGTGGCTGGTGAAGGTGGTGGATTCAGGATCTGTGGAGGTATAAAGCAGGATTAAATAGTTTCATATGTAACCACTTTTGGGACTCACAGCCCCCACAGAAATCACTCTGACCTTAGTGTGCAGCACCAGTATACCAGTTCTCACAAACAACATCTCAAGAAAAGATCATTTGTGTATCCTTGAGGTGATCACATGAGAGGAGGAGCCAGTCTGGTTGAAATTTCTTCATGTTTTCCATACCTTTCCCCTCCTCTTTTAACATTTTTCCCTATTTTTGTGAATCAGTTCCCCTGGCTAATATATAATTTGCCATCTCAAATTCTTTTTCCAAGGAAAGATTCTTTAAATCCCCCAAAAGGTTTTTAATTAAGAACAAAAACAGTGCAACTTTTTTCTTGGGCTAGTTTCTGATACTTTTGAACACTGGCATGCAATCACTCTTTATATTTTAAGGGAATCATCATGAAAGAATTCATAGTTGTAGTCACATTTTGTCTATTCCTTCTGCTCTGCAAGATTTTAAAAAAATGCACAGTAGCTTTGACATAAGTGACTTGGATTGATTTGCTCAAAGGCATAGCTAAACAGGATGGATAGGGAAGCACTGTCCCCTTAATGCTGGCTCTTGAAACACATCTCAGAATAATATGCCCATATTGGTCCAATCAGTGTAAGTCTGCTCTGTTTTCCCACTTCCTGCTTTTCTTTACTATTTTGACTGCTTTTAGTTATCAAAAAAGCAGTTTAGGGAATTTCAGACGGCTCATGCTGATCCAAGAAAAAATCAATGTAAGTAAACAAGTGATGGCATGTTTAACTTTTGAGGCTCTGGCAACATCTCTGACCAAACGTCTCCCTTTGTTTTCTCACTCCGGCTTAAGCTTTTGGACTGCCCAGTATATCAAGAGTCTTAATTAGGTCATGAGCATCAAAAAGTGTGGCAAGCACAGAATGATTCCACACTGTGAGGGAGGAAAAGATACAGGAATGCAAACATGCAGGAATGTTCTCAAAGATCGTCATTTGAACAAAAGCATGCACTACAAAACTGGACACTGTTTACTCATTTACTAGGCTCAGTGGTTAGGCCAAATGATTTGGGATTATTTTGAAGGAAACTGTTTCATTACTGTTTAGCAAACTAAACAAGAAAACACCTTCAACAAGATCCCTGGAAATTTACTTTTTGAGACTACACTCAAATCCTCTAACTAGCATGGCCAAAGCTAATTCTGCTTGAGGGATTCTGGGAGCTGTAGTCCCAAACAGCAACTTCCAAGTTCTGGCTATACCTTTCAAGTAGAGGATTGATTGACTAAGAAATGTGCTCCTATTTCTTTGTTATAAATGGGAGAAGGAGGGAAACATGATTTCTTCTATTTTCTGAACTTACCTGTGGATAGAAGGTGGCTTTAGTACTAGATGAGCTACTGGATGAGGCTCCAGTTACATGGTTTCTGTCATAAAGAGGAGCACCACTGCTTCCTCCCATAAGGCTCATGGAGCTAATCATAGATTTTCCACAAGAGATGCCTACATGGATATAAGAGATGACAATGTACTGAAGTTTAGCCAAGAACTGACATACACACACTGCAATCATTCAAGGCAATTATTGTGGTTATTTACATTTACGTACTCTGAAAATCCCTTTTATCACAAAGCTACTTCTCTGCTTTTCTGCATCTGGCCTCAATCCAATTATTAATCCCAACTGGAAAAAATGCCCAGGATTACTGGGAATTTGGTAAATCTACACTTACATAAATTCATTTGATTCAGTGGGTCTACTCTGTTTGAGTCTACTCAACAACTGGACTTATGACAAAGGCTTAAAGCTACCAGATAAAACAATTTCTTACTCCAGGTATTTCTATCCATCTTTGAATACTAGAACCTGATGAGGAAAGGTACACAAGGAGAATTGCTTGACAAGAGCTAGAGAGATGAAAAACCAGATACTGATTTGAACCTAACTCTCTGAAACTTCCCAACTTCAAAAGTGTGCCCTTCTTTCTCTTTTAAACATTTTAAAATATTAAACTGCCATGCAGCCCAGTAAACCATGAAAGGAGCAACTTAATGACAACAATCATATTTACATTAACATATTATTTAATACTCTGTGAAGGTTTAAAAAGCATATAAGGAATATAACATTAAAATTATATTATATTGTGCTATCCTTACCAGTAAAGGTGCCATGCTGAGAACTCCCTGGAGCAATAAAATTTAAAGGGACATGAGGCGTGCCACTAACATATTCATGGGGAAAAGGTCCATTGGGCCCAGCATAACGCTGACATACCACTCGCTGGCAAACAAAATACATCCCTCCCAAGATAAAAATAGAAAGGATGATACCAATGACAGGCCAAATAGCACTACTATGAGGCTGAGATTCATCCAAAGATGGTTTAATTTTTGCTGTAAAAAATAAATAAAAATAAATTACTGTTAATTTGATACAAATACTCTGGAGTAAACTTCACAAAGGACATGACAATTGCTTTATCTCCTCACATTTGAGAAGCCGGTCATAACTGAAGACTAATGAAGCACAGGCATAAGGAACATACTTTTAGGAAATACCTCAATTACTAGTGCTTGAAAGCACTTTGAACTATGTCCATACCCACTTTTCCAACTATGCATAACATTAGCATGTTTGTTTTTTTGAGATAGAGTATATATTTTTAATGATGTTCTCTTTTCCACAGTCTTCAATATAGTTGCGCTTAAAAAAAGAATGTAATTGCTCAGTTTGCACTCAGTCATTTGGGAACACTGTATAGTACCAAAAGAACCACACATCTGGTAAAGGGGTGAGCCCCTACCCCTGGTCAAGTTGGTTTGGGATTCTGGCAGTTTTAGCCCCCCCTGAAATATTCTATATGCTGGCCTAAGAATATTTTGGTTGATACTTTGTAATGATGGTAGTCAGTTTCTTCCTCCCACTTTACTGTAAAGAAGCATTCCTTCTAAACAGATTGTATAACACTGAAACAGAGCTGCCCCCTGCCCCCCGGGATTGGATTTGTTCCCATAAATTTGGGAACAAATCCCACAATAGTGTGTATGTGGGGTCTGTTTCAGTGTTATACAATCTTTTATAATTCTTCACAGTGCTGGCCCTTTTCTTTTCTACTGTCAATGAACTATTTTCCAGACTTGCCAGCAAGACACATATATGCCTGACTGAAACACATTTCCTCCCCTTAGCACTTTTTGTGCTAAGGAAAGACAGTACAAAATGCGTCCTTAGCTTCCCTAGAAGACAGCCTTTTCCACTTTCACAACATGCAGGTCTGGCTTCAGCACATAGTTTGTCTGGGCAGCCGTCAGGATCTAATGATATCAAATGCCCAACCTAGGCCCCAACGTCAGTCAGATGCAAGGCTCCTACAAGCCACTATTTTAAATCCCCCAGGGCACACTAGTGTTTGGATGCAAGGCAACATCCAACATAATTGAAAAGGATCCTGTAAATGAAATCATAAATAAAATTGATTGAAATAGTAACTATATTAATCAAACTATGCAACACCAATTAAAACAACTTAAAACACTACAGCAAGAATAGAAAAGCAGCAAATTTTTAAAAGTGGAGCATGTCAATCAAAATCCTTTAACCTAACAGGCAATCAGTTCTCAATGGCCTGACTGAACAAAAGTGTCACTGCCTGCCAGATGAGGGAATGCAGGGATGGCTAGCCTAACCACTTATGGAAGGAAATTTAATACTCCAGGAGTGGACATCGAGAACGCTGTCTTCTGTCTGGGCCCTCCAGATGTTTTTGGCCTATAAATTCCATCAGACCTACCTAGTATAGCTAATACTAAGAAATTATGGGAGCTGTAGGCCAAAAACAGCTGAACAGTGATCCATCCCTGCTTTATAGATTAATTCAGGTTTCCCTAGCCTGTGCTTTCCAAGTATGTTGAACCAGAGCTTCCACCATCCCGTGACAGCATGTGGGCAATGGTGAGAATTGCTCTCCATCAGATCTGGAGTGTGCCAGGCTGGTAAAGGACCAGTAGTATTTCTTTATATGGGCCCAATTTTCCTTTATACACAATAGCTTCTACTGCAGTTTAATGTTATTATGTGTCAATGTATGTACTGCAGTTTAATGTATTATGTATATGTGAAGGATGGAGATTTACTTGTTGTGTGCCTTCAAATTGTTTGTGATGAATGGCGACCCCTAAGACAAACCTGTCACATAGTTTTCTTGGCAAGATTTGTTCACAGGGGGTTTGTTTTTGCCTTCTTCTGAGGCTAAGATAGGGTGACTTGTCCAAGGTTACCGAGTGGGTTTCTATGGACAAGTGCAGAATCAAGCCCTGGTCTCAAAAGTCATAGTTCAGTGCTCAAACCGCTATACCATGCTGAGCTCTCCCTATTTAATTCCCATTCTAAGCTTTTTGATATTATCTCAGGTCTGTCCTCTTTAGGTTATCTTTCTA
>CM034701.1:120486629-120501498 GCA_020142125.1 Phrynosoma platyrhinos | reverse complement strand
ATTGTACTAGTGGAAACTCCTTCAGCCAGAGCTTGGGACATAACTTTTAAAAAGGAATTAGTTATAGTCACACTTCTAGGGACATTTCCCAAAGGGGGTTATTTTGGTATTATTTTAGTCACAATGTGAAAGTAACAAAAATAACAGAATACTACTACAAGTCATTGGCCCATAGTTGCAGCTTATGCATAAGTGATTAAGCCACACCTTTGTAACTGTGTAAATGATTAAAACAGTTGTAACACAAAACGATTAAGGTTCTCCTTTACTATGTTACAATGCTAAACTAATTTAAATATGCTAAATATTTATGGGGGGGAGAGGATTAATTCTGAGTCACGTGTTATTTGTAACTACTTAATTCTGAGCTCTGACTCCAGTTCCCTTCTTGTCTTTTTCCCAACAAGGGCAAGGCAGGAAATCAAGATCATTCAAAAATCTAGGGAAGTAAGATCTGGACAGAGAGAAGGTAAAAAAGCAAATCCAAATACCAGGATCAAGGTACTACTAGAGTTTTATCAGACAGAAGGTAAAACAGGTGAGGGTGATCCATTTAGTCAGTCAGAGAAAAATCTATGATGATTTGCTTGTCAAGTATAGTCTGCCAATGCCAACTGCACAACATCTTTAGAGGGAAGGATGAAGCTCTGTCTAAGTGTATTCCCATTTATGATCTGATTAATGGTCCCCCTGATTCCTGGAATTGCTTCTCTCCAACAATGAGGTTAACAGGAGTTATGTTTACAGATCCCAGCTCTACAAATATGCCCAGCTAGTATTCTGCCTCAGACCATACAACTGTATTACACAGGGCAAACTACAAAGGGTACCAGTTTCTGCATGTGTAATGCAGAACAAGAATGGAAAGTTGAGCAGAACATTGTTGATATTTTAGACTATTAACATATTTTCTGCCTAGATATAATCCACAGAGGTATGCATAAATTTATTTACATTCCAAGTGTGATCAGAAAATAGAAGGCACTGTGATCAGCTTGACAGGAGAGTGGGTGAGAGGTTATTTCAACTGGAAGAAGTTAATTGATATTATCTTTACAAATCCAAGGGAATTTGATATTTAATTTTTTCGTCGTTCCTCACCCGCTTGTTTCTCACTCTACTTTGCTGAGACATGAAGCCCAAGACACTAAAATTTATCAGAAAACAGGTTAGTGATGTTTGCTTCCTTTGCCTTCATATTAATGGACAAAAGACCACAAAAGTATCCAAGTGTAAATATTTACAATCTGCCATACAACTGTGGACCTGTAAAGCATAATGCATTCTTGTAATGCTTTTCCTCTTTAAGATATTAAAAGTGGTATAGTTTCACTGTCATAGGTAAGAGAGGTTTAATGTTTGCATACCCTTTGCATACATATATGTATAAAACCTACAGGGCAGTGGTGGCAAACCTATGGCACCCGTGCCAGAGGTGGCACTCAGAGCCCTCTCTGTGGGCACATGTGCCACTGCCCCAGCACAGAGTTTGTCAGAGTTCATTACTAGAAAGACAGAGGGACGCTACACTTTGCAATAAATAAGTGGGTTTGGGTTGCAGTTTAGGCACTCGGTCTCTAAAAGGTTCGCCATCACTGCTATGGGACAATGAAACCCAAATCAGCTTTCCTCCTGAAGCCTAAAAAACATGTAAAGCTCCACCAAAATCAAATTCAGAAATCTTCCATTTAGATCACTTACCTCCACATGTTAACAGGTTCTGTAGAAGCACCAAGTGAACTGGGCATGAACAACGTGGAGTTCCATCTCCTTTTGCTATACAGATGTGTGAACATCCACCATTGTCCCGAGAGCAAGGGTGGGCAGCTTTATAAATAAAGAAAAAAGAAAAAAGAAAAAGAAGGCTATTGGTTTATTTATAGCTGGAGCAGGGGGAAGTTGTGCAAAGAACTATCTTATACATCAAATAGTCACAACATAATTATGTTCTCAGCATGAGAATTTGTACAGGACACACAAATGTAGCAGTTAGGAAAGCCACCTGGGATCCCATCCAGTCAGAAAGGTGAGGTATAAACCCAGCAAATAAATAATAATAAAATAACGACGATTAAAGAAGGAGGAAGATACCTTAGAGCAAGGGTGGTTAAATTGTGATTCCCCAAACTGAATTCAGATCCTGAACCACTTTTTGAAGCTCCACTAAACATCTTAAAACCAATGTACCCCCAAATATTGTAAAAAATGTTGGGCCAAAAGTCAGCCTGAAAGAATATAGTTCTGCTTCTAAAGAACTCCAAGGCTGGCAGACTCCACCCTTTCCCTCATATTTTCCAACACACACCCCTTACTATCCCACCCAAAAATGGAAGTGCAAGTGACTTCTAAATTAGGAAAACAGGTGATTTCCAGGCCGATATGATCTACCAAGTGGGGTAAGATATGTCTCCTGCACCCACTGCAATTATTAACTCCTATCCTTAGAAATTAGAACTGTTTCTTGTGTGTGTGTGTGTGCATGCACATGCGTGGTGCATGCACATGCAGGTATATATATCTTTTATGGAATGGAGCAACGGTATGCATTTGCTTCTGTAAATTACAGAAGCCATTTCACCTGGCTGAACCAGAAGGAGAGATAGAATAGTAGGGCCATTAAGTCAGCTCAGATGACAGACTAGCACTAGATGGCTCTTCCACTCTCTAAAGGTGATCTTTATAAAGAATTTATATAAGACCTGGTGGATGAAATTATTTTTATTTTTTATTTTTCATCTTCTGGTCCTTCTATTTCATATTTTTACACTGTGTGCCTGTAGGTTACTTGTTTTAAATCTGTTCATAACAAAGTGTTCTACAAATTATATACAATTAAATGGATAATATAGTATTAGATGTGAAATTGATTTAGGAACATGCTGTCTGCCAGATGTTATTGCTCAAATTCACATCAGCCAGCATAGCCTGTGATGAAAAATGATGGGAGCTGCAGTAGAACAACATCTGCAGGGGCTTGGGTTACCTAGCCTTGCTCTCTAGGAAGAGAACTGAACAAAAGCAGTAACTGCAATGGGCAATGCAAGAAATGAATTTTCAATGTGCTCTAGACTCATAAGAACAAATCTGAATAAATTCAGGGGACTAAGGGGCTCTGCAGAAGGCGCAATGTGCCATCTTGGATCCAGGGAAAGGGAGGGGCAGCCACATACTGGACGCCCCAGCCCCTTCCCGAGGACACGGCGAGCGCTCTGATGATGTCCTCCTGGCGCAGCGTCCGGACACACTGCACTGGAAGAGGCCCATAAGAGCTGCCTGGCGGCTCTTCGGGCGCCCTTTTTGCCGCCTGGCGCTCCTTTCCCAGGTGCCAAAAGGGAGGATTGGGGCCAAGGCATGGGGCAGCTTCAGCCCCAATCCTCTGCTTCCCAAGAAGGCCCATGGCCACCCGTCTGCATCCCCCCTAACTTTCAAGTAAATATGCATTGGATTTAAGCAGAAAAGCTGCAGGCTCATAAATAACTAATGTTATTGGCTCATATCCTTTCTTGGACTTGACCCAATGTTACCTATGATCAAAAGGCAGGTGCATTCATGGACACTAGCACGTGTGGGGAATTTTACTGAAGGGGAAAACACACAGCTAATAAAATAGTTATGTCTTTGCTTTCCACCTTTTCATTCAGCTATAAATGAAGTCTGGAACACTTTGTATTTTACTCTGTATTTTACACTTTTGCTCTGGTCTTTGCTTTTAAATAGCCAATATTCTGCCTACAGGTTTTTGCTACACTGCATACAGTGATCGTTGACATCTAAGAAAAATAATAAAAAAATAAAGTAGTGGTTTTCCAAAAGTTATTCTCCTTTAAAGGACAAGACTGTGCTTTCCAGTGCCCCATGTTCATTCTTCTCAGGTGGGAACAATTGTAGAACCCTTAGCATAAAAAGGAACTACTTAACAAGCAAGCAATCATTTTATTCAGCCTTTGAATTTGCAGATATTTGCATCTGTAAGTAAATAACAGTGCACAATATACAGGCAAAAAGATGGAGGGAAAATTAGCCTTGCTTGTTTGAGAATTAAAATAACCAATTAAACTACTATGCTATTAGATTTACTTGTCTGCTGGGCTTGGAAATGTTACTAAAAATATTAACCTACTACTTACTGCACTGTTAATTTCACAAGCAACATGTTGCTCATAATGTCTGTACCCAGCCAGCAAAGCCCCCAAAAGTGCTCCCTTAATCCTGAATCCACCAATGAATCTGTTGCATTTGCTGCCTTGGCAAGGAATAAATCTTTCTAAACTAAACAATCTGCTGAAAACAACGTGCAAGGTTAATCTGTATGCCTTGTTTACACTTATGTTAGCACTTCCAGTAGACATCCTAGAACACCACTATCTTTGCAGAGCAAGAGAAAAAGTGTGGATTCCATATGGCTTTTACTATGACTACAGAACAAGAAAAGGTTACTGATCATGGTAAAGATTAGCTTGGTGGTGACCAGGGCCCAGTTCCCATTTGGGTCTGAGAGAGGTAATTTGACCCCTGAACCAGAAGCAGCTGCCCAATGTGCCCACTCTTGTTTGTTTATATTTATTTATTATAGTCCAAGGAAGTTGTAGAGTTGTTTCTTTAAATAGGCCTGTATCCACTTTAGGCAAAAGTGAAATTCTGAAGCAAACCAGTCTCACTTGAGAGATTTGGAACAATTCGAAAAGAAGACATTATGGTACAGTATATGAACTGAAGTGGGCTTGCCGCAAAGCTTTGAGCTTACTTTGGAGGGTGGTTTTTCATTTCTCTTTAAGCTTCATTTGATACATTTTAAAGTATCCCTTAAATTCTCCATAAATGGAAAATGCTAGATGGGGAGCAGTTTTGTGACTTACAGCTGTAATTTCCAATTAGCGAAATATTTTCCTAGGGCTTTTCAACAGCAGGGTTTTTTTGGGGGGGGGGGCGAATGAAAACCAACATATCAGAAGCTGTTCAGTGTTCACATTCGCTTAGAAACAGCAGCACTCAAAGAGCTTGTAGTATACTGTTCGTGGTGGTGCATTTTGCTTGTAAAAACTTTCCTTACTCCAGTGAACCCTTTCCTAAAATCCCATCCTCTGTATGCTTATTTAATATATTAAACAATATTCTTGCTGTATCTTCTTCTCTCTTGAGTCCAAATAACAAAGAAAGTCCTTAAGTCCTTAGCCTGCTCCATTCTAATCCTAGTAGCATTTTGTTTAATATCAACATTATCTGCAAGTCTAGAATCTGAAAGACTTGAGCAGGACTGTTGATAACAGGTTGACTTGAAAGTCTCTCATTCACAGGATTGCCATTAGTCAAAATTGGCTTGATGGCAATTAACAACAAATGAGTCCATGACACATATACACAGCATTAGCACAGTATTTGTCAGAATTTGAGTTCTTCGTCGGGTGTGGGATGATGGGGTTTAACGTGCAACAACACCTGGAAGGCCACATCTTCTGGTTTGCTGCATTTACTACTCAAGCGTTCTAAAATAAGGGAACTCAGTAAAAATTCTCACAGGGCCTTTGCAGACTGCTAGAAATAGTGCAAATTGAGTTCACTTTAAGGATTAGGGTTAGGGTATCATGGAAACTGCATTTTATTTTGGCACCAGAGCTCTCTGACAGAGAAGGCTCAATGTCTCAGAGAAAGAAAAAAAAAACAAAAAACAGTTTCCATGATTCCCTAGCACTAACCCTAACCCTTAAAGTGGATTCAATATGCACTATTTCTGGAAGTCTGCAAAGGTCCACACTTAGGTTGTCTTATCAAATCTGTTTAATAATGCTTCATGCTGCACTGTTTTCATTCACTGCTGGCAGGTTATGAAATTAAAAGAAACTTCAATGGTTCACTCGTGAAACCCTGCTAGGTAAAGGTAAAGGTAAAGGTATTCCCTGTTGACAAGGGTGTCAAGCCATGTCTGATCGTAGGGGGTGATTGTCATCTCCGTTACTAAGCTGAAGAGCCAGCGTTGTTCAAGGACTACTCTGTGATCATGTGGCCAGCATGATTGCACAGAACGCTGTTTACCTTCCCACCGAAGTGGTACCTATTTATCTATTTGCATTTCCATGCTTTCAAACTGCAAGATTGGCAGCTCACCCCATCTTGCAGCACCCGGGCCTCGAACTGCCAACGTGCCGATCTTGAAATCAACAGAGTCAGCATCTTAACCACTTGAGCTACTGCACCCCCTTTACCTAAACCCTGCTAAGAACTGCTTAATACACTTCCTTTAACTGTAACCTAGTGCTGATCCACTCTACCAATTTCTGGTTCAAAACATTATTAAGCTACAGTATGTTTATTCAGGTTACCACTAGATAATTTTTCTCTAACGACAGTTTTCATGATTTCAAAATCTGCAGGAACACATCTTAAAAATGCAAATGTTAAATATTAGCATACACCAACAACATTTGCTTGAAATTTTGTACCACTGAAGGTGACTTCGCAAACTTTCTCAGCTATCTGAGAAGGAAGATCTGGCCACAAATGTTGATGATACAAAACACTGGAGAACAGCATGCAGAATGGTAATAAACTTACAGAATTCCACCATATCGATGTCTTCAACTGCATGAATGCCTGTCAGATGAACAATTCGACCTTGTATTCTGGCCCTCTTGTATCCATTAGTTTTCTCAACTCTTTCTATCATCTGCTGCTGGCGATCAATCCAATATAGGTGATTTCCTAACACTGTCAAGCCCATTGGCTGAAGAATGTTGGAATCTTGTAAGGTCACACGGTTAGCTCCTGAAAATAAAATGCAACCTTGGTGATTACATAGTACTTCTTTAAAAATTTTCTATACTTCCATACTTCAATTAACAAAGCCTCTGAAAGAGAATCTCCTTTTTACAAAGTCTTTTTCTGCCTACTCAACCCCTTGTCTTTTCCTCCTTGTCTTCTGTCTAGCTGTTTGTTTTTTAAGCATTAAAAATGGGTGGTGTTGGTGAAGACCTGGAAAAAAACACACACATTCAATTGTCATGTTGCAGTAACGTGTGGAGTAAGCAACGCAATAAAGCTTGAGCTGGGAAAGAATGGGGATATTCTTCAATTGATTACACTCTAATCATGTGTGCCTGCCTACAACAGGCAAAGTAACAGCAGCTGCCTCTAGAATCCTTTAATGAGCAATTGTGAATAGTAGCTCATTAGATACTCTCAACAGGATTTTAAAAACACAG
This sequence comes from Phrynosoma platyrhinos, assembly GCA_020142125.1. Classification (NCBI taxonomy): domain Eukaryota; kingdom Metazoa; phylum Chordata; class Lepidosauria; order Squamata; family Phrynosomatidae; genus Phrynosoma; species Phrynosoma platyrhinos. The sequence continues at coordinate 120,494,302 of CM034701.1, read as the reverse complement.
ATTTATGTGTCTGGCCACCAAAATAGAAATCGTAAGTAGAGGTTAGTGAAAGAAAAGATCCTCCCTGGGTGCACTTCAGAAGAAATTTTCAAGTAATTTGTAGAAGATTCAAAATGTTTTTGCTTCCATTTGCGAGGCTTGCCTTGCCTGGTTGTTTCATCTCACATGTGCATATTGTTAGTTCTGAATAAAAACATATTAAACTGCTTTTTTGTGTGTGGTATAGGAGCCTATGCTTATTTGTTTCATGTTACTTCCACCTCTGGTACCAAATTTTCTGTTAAAGAAGTAATGTCTGAATACATCTGCAGTTTTTTAAAATGTCCACTGTGTAAAGTCAGCATCCTGTGTGTTGTATGTATCACAGAAATAAGGAAATTTCTGCACAAATGGCTTACAATCTGAAAGAACAAAATTACACACATGATACCCTATTAAAAGAACAGTGAAAAATTAAATCCAATCATTATTCTATGCAGGAGGAGAGGAAGATAAAGCAGTCCTAGCAAGCTTTCATTGTAGAAGTACAGTATGGATATAATGGAAGAATGTAATGGAAGAAAAGGGAAAGAAGGGAATGGAGAGCAACATCATAGAAGGCTCAGAAGCATGATACTCAGAAATAATAGTGTAAGCATATTCTTTCATTTTGCCTGGATCCTCAGAGCTCTTTTGGTCTCTGTTAGAAAACACTTGGATGAACTATATATAAAAAACAGTAACTATCTTTCATCATTTCCAAACATGCTAGAATATGTATGCACACACACGCCATTTGTGGACAGCAAGCAGCCCATTTTCAACAAATTTAAATCAAACTTAATTAGTTTAAAATTAAATTAAATTATTTCAAATGATCCTGCAAACCTTTTGGCATGAGCACCTGAGCTAATTTAAATAGGTTGCTCCCTGCATACAGCATCATGCTATGTGGCTAGCATCACTTTTAAAAACTTATTAGTCTATGCCTTAGAGCTCCATATATAAAGTGCTTCATCTGTGCGCAAGAAATATGGAGCCCAAAGGGAAGTCAGGAGCTGCATAGCCATCAGCTGGTACTGAGAGATAAAACTGACAATATTCTGCATAACTGATGGAAGCAGATGTGTGGAAGATTGTAACAATACTCCCTGATCAATGCAGAGTTTAACACCCCTGCCAATGAGATGATAAAATTCTATCATTTGTGCATATACTTTGATGGAAAAGTATGTGAAGGGGTAGTGTTGGTTTCCAACAGTGCTGTAGTTCCACAGATTTGGGTCAGTACACATGGATTGCAATAATAGATTTTTAAGTAAAATAAGCAGATTCTTTAACTATAAATGATGTCATATGAACACATACCTAGAACCATGGAAAGATCATGAAAACAGCTTCTTTGGACTGGACCAGAGGCTTATCTAGACTTGCATTCTGTTCCCACCATGGGCAACCAATTGCCAGATGCAAGCCATCAGGGCAATATTACCTTTCTGGCTACCAATGACTACCAGCTCTGACAGTGGGTGATGACATATAGCCATCATGACCAGTAACCATTGGTAGTCTCATTCTCCACACCTGACATTACACATTTGATTATTATCCCTCTCTCTCTGTTGGCCTTATTTAAATTTTGGCTCTCAGAAGCAAAGGACACTGAGGGCCTCGGCAGATGGAGGCCCTGGGGACGCCGCCGGATGGAGCGCCGCGGGACCGCAGCCTCCGCACCCCGGCGCTCCTGCGGTATCCCTGGAAGGAGCGCTAAATCAGCGCTCCTTCCTCAAGACAGGGAAAGTGCGCCCTAAAAGCGTCGGGCGCACTTTCCCTGTCTTTTCCGCCGCAGCGCGTCCGGTCGCTGTGGCGGGAGGTCATCCCCGGAGCGCCGGCCGTGCGGAGGGCCGGCGGCTCCGAGGACGACCTCAGGGAGAGGAAGGAGCGCCGCGCGTGCGGCTGCTCCTCCTCTTCCTGGGCTCGGAGACGGCTCAATAAGCCGTCTGCCGAGGCCCTGAGTTCAAGTCAATTAAAATAAACCCACAGAATCAATGGAAATTGGGTAACTCAACACTTATGTAATTCCTCTTGATCTGATGGTCTCCTCTAGTGGCAACTAACTTTTGGGATCTTACTGAATATGATTTGTGAAATGATGATTTATTTACTGTTGAGCAGAGCAAGAGTAGATGACAAAAAGCAGAATGTGTATTTGTCTAGCTTTTAATTTTGCCAGTACACTGGTTTGGCCCTTTGCTCATCATATTAAAAGTCAAACCCTAACTTAACCCTTCCTGACTCTATGGAGAAAAGAGCTGGCTCAAAGGATTCAGCCCAAAGGGGTTTTTTTGTGTTTGGGAGGCGGTGGAAGAAAGGTCAAAGCTCCCTTGAGATTGTCCTAATTTTTACAGTAATGCTGACATTCAGTAATTAATCTTCAATCTTAAATAGATAAATAAATAAAACAAGGTAACAGGGGGGGGCACTACGTCCTGCACCATTTCTTATTGTAAAAGGAAAAAACACAACACTGTGCTACTGCTTCATTACATGGCATAGTTCTGATTGGGCTATTCTACATCAAATGAGAATAATACCAAAAAGGGCACTTTGACTAAAGCATCACCACTGTTAGAAGGAGGCAGAAACTGCTTTTTTTTTTCTTTAAGAAAAGGGAGCTAAAAAGAATGGGGCCCATTACAACTTGATATTAAATAACTCTAAGCCTCCCTCCCCAAAGAAAATTAGCAATTCCTTGTCCCTCAAAAGCTGCCCCAAAGAGCTCCTTTGGGGCCATTAACTGCCTTAGAGAAGTATAGGAAGGGAGAACTAATTTGGCTCTGCACCATAAACTATATTTGTCTCCGCAGTGCACTATTTATAGCACCACATGTCAATACTTCCATGTTGATTATCTCTGATACTTCTGTGAGAACACTATATATCAAATCTATAGCTTCTATTCTAATTTTTTGTTTTAATGGTCACAGAACAAAATTACACTGTGGGTACAAAGTGCACAAAATGCTAATAAGCAAGCAATTCAGCTAATTTACTGACTAAAATTGCTCAAGCTCAGCCAGGCATGCAAACATTGCTTTTTCTTCTTGCTGCTGCTATTAAATTGATTCAGAAGAATACAGTATACAAAGGCTTGTATTTTACACCCCAGCGCAAAAGGAGAACTGAATGGCATACAAATTATATTCAAAAGGAGAAACATCTGAATGCAAGGAATTTCAAGAAAGCTTCTTGCTATTTCTCTGGCATTTCCTACTATTACCTGTCTGTAGACAAGACATTTAAATCCCACTGACTAGCAAGAGTTACTTTAGGTATGCTCAAACACTAGGCATGAGTTCTTAGGATTTGTAGCAATGTGTTGTTGTTTTTAAATTTCAAAAGCAATTTGCCATATGACAAAGGGAACTGCTATTCAAAAACTTTGTACCCAAAAACCTCACAAGCATTCCACAAATATTACTTATCACAGCACAAGAGGCAGAATTAAGGCAGAAAGAGACAGGATGAAATCTTGCTAGTTGCGGGCAGGGTTGGTATTTATCAGTTACACAGGCAAAATGGAATCTGGTGGGTTGGGGTGGATCCACAGTAGTAGCTAGAATGGATATCAGCAGAAGGTGGCAGAATCTAGGATTTACTGGATTCTTCTTCCAGGCCAGGGGTAGGCAACCTTTTTGAGCTGGGGGCTGGGTTGCTGTCCCTCAGACAATTGGGAGGCCGAAGCACCATAAATAAATAAATAAATAAATAAATAAATAAATAAATAAATGCATACTCTCTCAGCCCCAGAAAAGCCATGGCAAAACCCCTGTGGAGATTTTGCCAAGAAAACCCCAAGAACAAGTAATAACAACAATAATCAATATCATCATGGCGGGCGGTGGCAGCGGCGGCAGGACCGGCCTGGGGCCGGTTCAAAGGCCTTGGGGGGCTGCATCCGGCCCCCGGGCCTTAGGTTGCCTACCCCTGCTCCAGGCTATACTATATATTTTTAGTTTTCAGCTCACCTCAGTATCCTGACTGGCAGAAGTACTAGAATAAAGCAAGAAGACTTGGGCTACAGTCATACCTTCTGTAGAACTAGCTAAATACAGAAGGTCCAAGCCATTAACTTTTCATGGTTCAGAATAGACACCCTTGCGTCTTTCAACATGGTTTATTTAGAACCTTTGACAACTAATCAACATAAAAACTAAAAAGTATAGTTTAAAAAACTATAATTTTGTTTTCTATGTTCACAACATGAAACGTTCTATTTGTAGTACAAGGTTGTTAATTTATGTACAGAAGGGTAGCATTATGAGTTGCATTAAAATGAACCCAGTGAAATCAAAGAATCATAATATGTGATGCATATTGCCTAGCTGATAAACATTTAGAATTCCCTTTTATCTTGATACCTTTCTTCTTTCCATTATATCAACAGGGCTTTGTTTTCTGTTTTCGTATCTTAATCTTCATCAAATACATTTTTTTTGCAGCAAATTGGGACTTTTAAGAACTTCCAAGCAATATCATGTTTACAGCTGATTCAATATCCAACTAAATATAAAGTGTATTAGTTTCTACCCTAGTTAGCTTTCACTTCATCCTTATATTATACTAATAAATTACGCCTACTTTTTTGTGAGCACTGAATGTCAGTCAGTTCCTGACTACAATTGGAACCCCTTTTGAACCCTTTTAGGGTATAAGCTATTAATTTGTAAATTATGGATCAAAATACATTAAATAAAAATACAAGCACAAAAAAGGAACACTGTTGCATAAATAGCAACAATGATGCTGCTACCATCATATTCTACTGTATTACCCAAACCAAGCTGTCGAAAAACATGAGATTAACACACTATACCCCTGCAACTAAATGCAAATATGGAGAAGGTTATTTACTAGTACATCTAGGAGAGAGCACATTACACCACTGCTGAAATCTCTCCACTGGCTGCCCATTACTTTCCGAGCATAGTACAAGGTGTTGGTTATGACCTATAAAGTCCTACATGGCTTGGGTCCAACTTATCTTCAGGACCGCCTCCTTCCCTATGAACCCCCCCCCCCCGAGCACTTCGGTCCTCCGGGAAGAACCTGTTACAGCCCATAAAAACCAGGCTGTCGGCGACCTCCCAGAGGACCTTCTCTGCCTCTGCTCCCAGATTATGGAATGGCCTGCCAGATGGGATCCATCTTATTACTACTCTTGACTGCTTTAAAAAAGCAGTAAAGACGGATCTTTTCCGGCAGGCCTTCCCTGAATAACATCCTGGCCCAAAAGAAAAGTATAAGGAGAAGACAATGACTCCGGCTCTTAGTTGCCTCTGCCAAGCTGCTATTTGTATTGTTTGTTTTATCTTCTATTTTAGTTTTGTAATAGTTTAATATATTTTTAAGGGGTGGGTGGGTTGGGGATGGGTTGTTGGACGTGTTTTAACTTGTGATGTGTTTTAATTTGCTGTACACCACCCAGATTGCGCTGCAGAGGGACGGGATAATAATAATAATAATAATAATAATAATAATAATAATAATAATAATAATACATTAATAATAATTAGAGAAAGAAATCAAAATTGCTAAGAAAAATGAGATGTGAACAGCACTAGTCTAGTTTAGGGGAATATGCATTGCCACCTTTGTCAGCATGAATACAGAACTGCATTAAGCTTTTGTGAGTTGCTTTGGGTCTAAGATGGGAAAAAGGCAGCATACAAGCAAAACAAAACAAAACAATTATGACAATAAATCTGTCTCCAAGAAAATAAATCTTCCACTGCCTAATTTTTGCAGCATGTTAGAAAATACAACAGAGGAAGAAAGAAAAAACCTGGGACATTTTGCAAAAAAGGAAGACAATGACTTCCATTAAACTTTAGGTGATTTAGATGGAATAGAACTCACCTGATAAATCACAGCTTTCGATTCGTTTGAGGTCTGCATCCACCCAAAAAAGTTTCCCAAGCTTGTTGTCAATTACTAGTGCAACAGGCCGCAGCAAACCAGTAGTGAAAAGCACTTCTCGTTCTGTGCCATCCAAGGCTGCACGCTCAATCTTTGGGGCTCGTTCTTGCATATTGGTGAAATACATATATCTGATAAAAAAGTATGAATAGCCACTGTTAACAGGTCTTGTGGGATGAAGATATAAATCTACAACTGTATTCTCATTCTGGACCCCGACATTGATATTGCTAAGTATCATTTTAATGCTCAGCTTCTAGGACTACTTAGCTAACACTTTGTTCTTCCAGAGTTCTTTGAAAATCTCACTAATATTAGAAAAAAAAACTTGGTTTAAGCCTTGGATTGTGACTGGAGACCAGAGTTCAAATCCCAGCTCAGCCATATAAACCCACTGGGTGTCCTTGGACAAGTCACACTCTCTCAGCCAGAGAGGGTGGCAATGGCAAACCTCCTCTGAAGAAACTTGCCAAGAAAACCCCATGATACGGTCACCTTAGGGTCTCCATAAGTTGGAAATTACTTGAAAGCAATCAAAAACAAACAAATTAAAACTGGCTGTTAAGAACACGTTAGTTAGGACATGTCCCTCCCCATTTCTTCTAGAACCAGAGATCTTTTGCAGATATCTTGTGGGTGACAGAATATGTTTATAAAATAAGGTCTTTATAATTTATGTAAGATTTTCTTTTTAAAAAATCAATAAACACACATTTTTAGGGACTAGGGCTTTATATATCCCAGAAAATGGTATGTAGGCTGATATGTTCTAAAGCAGTGGTTCCCAGCTTCTGGTCCTGCAGATATTTTGGAATACAAGTCCCAGAATTCCTGGCTACTGGGCAGGCTAGCTAGAACTTCTAGAAGGTGAGGTACAAAACATATGGAAAGTCACATCATGAGAACCATTACATAACTTATATTGGTAGTCTTCCATTGCTAGGTTACTGACAAGACTGAAATTACATTCAACTTTAGGATAAATGTAAATGGTCTAGAGATGGGACAGTATCTATGTAAACTACTTTGAGGTTTCCAAAGTAAAAAACATGGTAAAATTCAGGCTGCATACAGGTTGATATATATTCCATATACTCACTCTCATCAATGCTTAAAATAAAAAAAAAGATGCTCACCCTCGCTCAGCATTTACTATTATTGCCCTTGGCTTGTCATGGTCTCCTCGCAGCACAACCCCAATCTGCTCTCCATTAAGCCTGTGGACATTGATTGTATTTGTGGCTTCACAGGTCCAGTACAAAGTGTGGCTGAAAATATCAATACTCAGGTCATGTGGCTGCTTTTCTGGATTCTGACTTTGGTTGGGAGTACCCATGACTGTGAATGGCTATAAGGAGAAAGGGGAAAGGTGACAAAATAAAATACTCATGAGAATGTACACCACAGGAGATGGCAAGGTATATTCAAATCAAAATGAATGAGCCTTATCCTGTGGCCAATCTAACAACTAACACTTGAATCCACCTGGTAGTCCCAGAGAAGATCCATTAATTCAATTGCAGAAGAGAAGTCAACTTTTGATTCAATGGGTATTAGTCCAGTTGGAGCTAGGTCTAGGAGTGATTAAAGCCACAGTGAGTTTGACCAGACTTAGGGTCTTTACAGACTGCCAGAAATAATGCAGGTTGAGTCCACTTTAACTGCCTTGGCTCAGTACTAGGGAATTATGGGAACTGTAGTTTATTGTGGCACCA
>CM034701.1:120465041-120486529 GCA_020142125.1 Phrynosoma platyrhinos | reverse complement strand
GCCAGGACAGTTAAAGTGGACTCAAGCTGCATTATTTCTGGAAGTCTATAAAGGCCCTTACTCCCAGGTACATGTGTATAGAGTAGCAACTTCAATTATTAATTCAGCAGCTATAGCACTATAAGAAAAAGAATACTCTCTGCCCTCGTGCGTGTGTGTTGGAGCAGGCAATGTCTTAGGCAAGGCATCCCCAGCTATGGGAAAGAGAAAAATGGATACCACTTTCTAAGATGATGTCAACAATCAGAGGGTTTTTTTTTTTTTGGCAAGTTTTTTTTTTGGCGGGGGGGCATACTAATAAAGCAGCAAAGCATAGCAAATTGTACTAAATAATGGAAATGTCTAATGTACACACATACATATTCAAAGCATATACGAGAAACATTTCTTAATCATCAGCTTGTTTAGATTATTTAATTCATTTGATCTATTCATAACTTGAAATACATTCTGATGCAAGCAAACAAGCAATTTTCTAATTATATAACTGCATTTACATAAGAAACCTATCCCACTCCTTGTCCTTTTAGAAAAAAAGCAGAAATGGAAAAATTTAATATCTGTTGATGAATATTAACGTTCAAAAACCACTAATTAACACAAGTATAAAGTACCAATAATCACCACACAATTAAACCTGAAAATCTGGATACCAAAATGTCCCAAGGAGGTACTTCTTCAAACACTGAAACTTCTTGGGTTATATTATGCAACAATCCATGTCATAACAATCAGTCTCCAATGCAATTTTCACCTAGGAAGGGCCTCTAATGGGAAGTCATTTGGCAATTAACGCCTAGCAGGCATCCCTCAAAGAGTAGGCCAGACACTACAAACAATAATTCATCATCTGGCAAGAAAATACTACAGACAATTAATCACAGCAGTCCAAATAGCATTTGTTTTTTTAAAAAACACTTTACTTGCTTATAGGACATAAAGCTCTTTGCAGCATATTCCTGGATCTATTGGGGGCAGGGGAGAACACTGGAATCCTGAATATGTGTATATATACCAACTTCCAGATTTTTTTAAAAAAAGGTATGGTGGTGCAACATTATTTAGCTCAGGGAAAACTGAAGGAAAAGATACGAGGAACAGCCTTACTGAAACAGCAACGGTTGTCACTATGACACTGCAGACATGACAGGTTCTAATAACTACATTTATAACCCTGGGAGCAAAACACAGGATTGTGTGCTGTCTTTCTGTAATTCCTCCCAAGAGCCTGGATACAGAGGTGGCTACCAAAGTGGCACACTCCAAACAAGGAGCTCTCATTCCTTAATTGCTCCTTGCTCATTTCTTGACTGTTATTAGGCACTTTTCACATGCATTCATATCTGGGTTGGGTAGGGGTGGGGAACCACTGCATGTGTGTACCAACCTCCTTTTTTTTGTGGTTTTCCTATTTTCTAAAAAGAATTGACACTATATTTTACCACCAACACTGCACACATATATTGAAATATAATTTGGTTTTCAACAACCAACAGTTCCTCATTGTGTCCAAATGCAGGAATCTATCTTGGTTTCCGTATTCCTTTATTTGGACCAAATGTGGAAGCTACATTGTGTTGCTAACTGCAAATGGAAACTTTTCATTGCCTCCACTTGTACACAGAAGGGAGAATTGAGTCCAGGCTTCTTCTTGAAATGACAAATCATAAACCTGAATGAGGCTTAAGGCTGACACTCAGAATAAAACAGGGCCACCAAACCACAAGGCAGTATTTCCTATACACTTACCAGGACTCTTTTTATGGCAGAGAAGAAATACATTTAACCCCCACCCTTGATACCAAACAAAATGATGGGGAACTTATGAGCTTTCAGACTTACAGAATGTAATTGGCAACTGAGATGTGGAGGCAGTTCTAAAGATTGAGCAGTCAAGCTATCTGTGAGGGACTATCACAGAGCAAAAATCAGTTTAGATAGAGGATGTTAGAATTTCAGTTCAAAACAAAACTAATAATGAGAATAGAGGACATGGGGAGAGATGGAAATGAGCTGCTCAAAGTTCTGATACGGCCATAAGAGCCGAGGGGCTATATATGCTTTGAGTTTTAAACACCCTCCTATAAAGGGGTATTTTAGAAGGTGAAAAAAAAAAACCACGAAAAAAGCATCTTCCTCTTTCCTGTTCTCCAGAACAGTGTGGCACTCCACTATAAAAAGGTCTGGTTTGAGGCTACTAGCCCCCTATCACATCAGGAGAAGACATAGCTTGGAAAGTTATATTTTGAAAGTAATTAATAGTGATTGCAATATTTGAAAAAGTATCTACTTGTTGTTACATGTTGTGATGATTGAGAAGTAACTTGTGCCAGGCATTACTTCCTGTTACTTTATTTTTTTTTTAAAGCCTTATGATTGATATGTGGTGGCACAAGCCTTGGAATTTTCCTATCAAAATGCCTCAAAAATATGGTAGGAAAACCTTTAGAAATACCTGGAAACTATTGCTCAGCACCAGTAATGTCACTACCTCTTGTTAAATTATGTTGTTATACCCTCATTATAAGATAGAGCCCAACTTATGACAAGTAATTACACTGCTTATAACTAAGTACTTCTACTTCTGGGATAAAGTCTGGGAGAGGGAAAAGAGAAAACCCTTCACCATTTCTTTTTCCATTTCTTAAACTTCCACCCTCTTAAGAAGCCTGAGCAACACTACTTTTGGTTTCAAATTCTGAGCACTTCCCTTTGGGGGCAGAGATTTACTACTGTAATGTGTTACAGGCCTCCCTTGCATTACATGTTTTTAACAAAACACACACCAACAATTTACTATGGGATAATGGAATGTTTTTAACTCTGTTCTATTTTAATATTGTTGTACCCCACCCCGACTGCCGCGCAGAGGGGCGGGCTATAAATAAAAAATTATTATTATTTATTATTATTACCCAAGTTTTATAGAAACATACTACAATTCAAATAAAAAAGACTTGCCTGAGTGCCATCATCTTTGGCTCTTTTAATAATATTTTGACGCCCATCAACCCAGTAGATCAATTTATCCAACGGATCATAATCTATAGCCTTGACATTTCTTAGACCATGAATGGGAAGAATAACGTCTGGACTCTGCTGGTCATCTGGTATAATCCGACTTATTGCAGACTTCTGGCTGAACAGTAGGAAGCTGCTGGGTGCTAGAAGAACACAGAGAGCATGATACATCACCACTTACAAATATATGGATCTTGGTAGAATATATTAACCACATAAACATAGACCTGTTTAGTTCAATGGGCATTATTCCCAGTTACAGGGACTGCTGCCTTTCTGAGGGAAAAAAACTTGGAAGAATTAAGAATCACACATATCAAATACAAAGAAGCATTTTTTAAAAAAGTTTGCAAGTTTTATCATTGGTGTTGAACAATACAAGACCACTGTAGTATGGTAGCAAAGCAGCAAAGTAGGGTAGCAGCATTAATGATTAATTCAGCTGCTGAATTTTTTATCTTTTGAATATCTTTGAATATTTATTTTGAATATTTTTATCTAGGCCATAAATATCAGTCTACAGCAGAAAGATAAAAATGTTCAGAAATACATGTGGTATTAAAAAAAACCCAATAACCTATGATACATGTCATAAATTCAATGTGATTATTTATTTTAAAAACTCTTCTTCCAATCCCACAACTGTGTATCTAAAGTATTCCTCCCAAAAAAATCTAATTTAAATGATATTTATTAATTTATTTTGAGTATTTCAATCTTATTTTTTCAATCAAAATCCCAGAGTAATTTACACAAAAATACAAACAACTCTTACCTGCCTAACATAGAATTTTCCACACCAAGGTGCAAATGTTAAACACAGTGGTGTTGTTCAGTGTCTAAAATTATTCAGTGAGGTTTATATAAGGAGTCCACGCAAGCTTGATCAAAACTCAGCACTGGCCAGCTACAGCATTGTGCGTCTGGCTCTCCCTGAAACCAAATCTTCAATCCTTGCCATCCTGACTCCAAGGTTTAGGCCTTTAGAGAAGATACCCTGTGGATTCTAAGTGGGGCAATCTCCTCTTCAACCCTATCCCTATTGTTCATTTGCTTCCCATCTTGGCCATATAGCTACCAAAAAGAGAAGAAGGGAAGAGGAGGCTGCTATTCTGTCTCATTACTCCTGTCACTACTCACTTTGAGTGTATTTACAATGCAGAATTAAAGCAGTTTGAGACCACTGCTAGGACTCTATCCTACAGAATCCTGGGATTTATAGTTTGGACAGGTATTCAGCCTGGTCTGCCAAAGAGCTCTGGTGCTTCACCAAATTACAAATCCCAAGATTCTGTAGGATAGTCATGGCAGCTACACTGATGTCACACTGCTTGAATTCTGCTCTAATTTTGTTAGAGGCAAGAGATGAACAGGTAATAGCAGGAAGTATAGCTTTGAGACAGCACCGACAGAGACTGTAAGAATTGCCCAGCCACCATGGCCACTGGCAATTGTTTCCTAGGTTCTGGCAGAAAGTAGAAGACAGAGGGCTTCAATAAGAGAAGAAATGACATTGAAAAAGAAAAAAGAAAAAGAAATTGGAAGAGCTCTCTCTCCACTCCATCTGACATCATTTGGGGGAGAGATGCAAGCCCAGCTCCATTGAGCCTAGCCCAGAGTAAGAAAGAGTGCCCTCCCTCCAGTCTATCTGCCATGGTCCAGGCCTGAGGGAAAGAACTGTTGGACCTGATCCCCTTCCCCATTGCCATTCCCTTCTCCTTTTGTGTCATGTCTTTTTAGATTGTAAGCCTGAGAGCAGGGAACCCATCATTAACCATTTGTAATCTGTAAGCTGCTGAGAGCCTTTGTGGCTGAAGAGCAGGGTATAAATACTCGGCTCTATTAAATAGCTGTAGGTCTTAGAAGTTGACAAATTATGCCAACCACTGGTGATAGCCCTATATGCTAACCAACCATGTAGATTTTGTTTTTTAAAAAGTATTCCCTAGGTTTTCCATATCATTTCTGATCCCTTCCTATGCCAAAAAAATAGAAGGAATTGTTCCCTTTCTGTAGGTAATCATTTAACAAAAACAGTTTTAAAACCTGCTCCTTTTACTTTCATCAGAGAAGCCAGTCTAAAACTTAAGATTCAGGTTTAAATTCTGATGACACTAAAATTAATACAGGTTTATATTCTCTTTGTTCGTTGGTTTAAGGCTCTCGTCAAAAAATTAAGCTGAAGTTATCACAAATTTTAAACCAGGTTTTTGAAACAGCTGTGATTAATCCAATAGTTGCCATAGCCTGTTTAACATAGCTATGTTACAACAAAATTGATTCTTAGTGTCCTTCAAATGTTGTTGGACTGCAATGCCCACTATCCCTCACCATTTGTGCCTTGTGAAAGTTAACAATGCAACATCTGGTGGGCTTCTCCTGTCTTTTCTAACTAATATAGCTATTAAAAAGCCTGCACATGGAACCTCTTTATCCCAAGAGACAAAGTCATCTTTCTCTTTCTCTTTATTCTGTGCCAGAATTTGAACTCTTTCTTTTCAAACAAGCTTTCAGTTTTGCTGGCGTTTAATTTTACTGACTGTTAGCCTTGGTTATCTGCATCCCATTTTGTACTGCTTGCCTTTTTTCTTTAATTGTGTGTGGCATTTATCTGGTTGTTGATATAAATATTGTTAACTGTCTTTTTGCATTGGTTTTTATATTTGGTTGACTGCTTTGAGTGATTTCTTGTGACAAGGGACAGCAGGATATCTGTCTGTCTGTATTGTATAAACATAAATAAATAAATAAATAAAGTTTTGGAATCGAGTGGTAGAAGGAAGGAGGAACAGCTTTCTAGACTATCCTAGCATGTATTTACTGGGCAAGTATGCAGAAATCCTGACATATTGCCATAAACATCCAGGTTGCCATCATTTGTAAGGATGCATCAACTAATGCTTGGTTTTGAAGCACCTCTTTTTCTTTTTCCCCCCACTAAGGGCAGCCTAGACTCCAGGGAAAATAATCTTAAATTCCCTGATTGCCTGAAGGAACTCCCCTGTCCCAGTATGGAGTACTGCAGATCGTGGAAGGAAAGAAAGGGTCAGCTCAACTGATCTAGAGCATAAAGCAAGTAGCTTCTGTTTTCCAAGTTCCTTCTCAGAGCATGGAGATACACATACACAAAGGTGCAGCAAAGGTATGTGTGAGGGAGTAGACAGGCAAAATGAGGACATTGCCCCCATAAGAATTCCATATAACCCCAGTTTTCCAATTGCTAACAGGACAGAGAGTAAGACACTGAAACCTGTACATACCTGGAGCATTTGCTGTGTTTGCATTCCCCTTGTAACTTTACCCACCACTTTTTCTTTGGATGCTTAAATTTCATTTCTAAATGATCAAGTGAAGTTTTAAGGTACTGAAATACTAAAAATTTAGGATTGAAGGAAATTTTGCTGGAGGGAGGAGTAAAATTATTATGGGGGCAATGCCCTCACCTCATCCTGTATGTGTGTGTATTCCTATTCTCATTGCTTTGCTCTGTATGTATTGGGCCAGGCCTTTCTTTTGATGGAAGTGGCTAAAATGAAGAAGGGGAATAGTGCACACTCTCAAAATAGCTTATACTCCAGCTGGTACTTCTGATATCATCATCATCATCATCATCATCATCATCATCATCATCATCATCCCGCACTTTTCCCAAAACTGGGACCAAGTGGCAATGAGTGTTCCTCAGTTCCAGATTTCCACCCCTCTTTCCCATGTGCACACACTGGTACAAGAATCTAGGGCTTAAAAGGCATGCCACAAGCAAAAAAGTGTAAGTAAAGATGAAGACATACAACTGCAGTTCCGGCTGTTGGGCTCTAAGGTATAGTGAGATGCACAGCCACATCTGTAGCCATTTGGTATAGCTAGGCACAACTGTCCACAGTGGCCATTGTTTTGCAAACATTCATTGAAGCCATCCTGTCGTGATGAATGGAAAACCAATATATCCATCACAAAATCCAGATGCCCCTGGATCAGTGTCCGGTTCATCCCATTTGTCTTGTCAGCCCTTTCAATACTGTGAAGGTTCCAATCTGTCCAGTAAATGAAGTTGCTGTACTGTGTTAGTCCAAAGGGGTGAGGTAGATCATCAGCTATTATTTCCCTCTCTTGCCCTGAAAAACACATGACCATTTTTAATAAAGACGACGAGTGACTAATTAAATAACACAGTAACTTGGTAACCAAATGGTAAAAAATTAACTGCAGATGGCAAAATATTTTTCTTTGTTTTCAAAACCGAGCAAGTCTAATTTGATCACACAAGGATTCTAAATTGTTACTAATTATTTTCAATTGCTATGGATACTGATTACCCCTTACTGCTATTCTGCTGTCTCATCCCACCTGCTTTTTGGAGGAAGCTTACACTCTTTGTTGGATTTTTTTAAATATACAGAACACTGGACTAGGCTGGGCAAATACTGGTACATACTGGTAATATATAACAAAGCACAAGATCTTTCCTTGAATATCCCTACCAAGTGCTTTGGGGCTTGTTTATATGATTAGAATACTTCTCATTCCAATCGAAGAGACTGTGATCCAGCCACATGCTATTTGGAGAATTCAGCCTTTTTGCAGGGGACAGCCCCCCCCTCAAAAAAAAAACTCCATAAACTTTGCTGAAAAAGAATTTGCACTTTTTACTAGAGTATCCACAAGGGTGCACGTCTGCTTTGCATGAATTCACATTGCTGCACATTTGTCACAGTGGGAGGGTGAATAGATGCAAATTTGCCAGGAAGTGAAGACAATTAAGCATTGATGTAAATGTGTGGAAATCTGCAGCAATTCATATAATACACTTAAGTGTAGACTAGTCCTCAGTTACTTTTTAAATAAAAGATAGCCAATGGTTTGCTACCTATTCACCCAGAAAAAATATTGCAGTCAGAAAGTATTTTTTCTGGGAGGGTTGGGGTGTGGGATGAGGGAATGTTTTCATTCTGATTGTTCTAAATGCTGTAACCTGCCCCAACTGCCACACAGAGGGGCGGGCTATAAATAAAAATTTATTATTATATATTATTATAGAAAAAGAATCCATTACAGTAGATGCTACTGGCTGCCACAAAAGCCCATGTTCAGTGAAAGTATGTGGGGATGTAGGGTTATACAGAAAAAGCTCCATGTAAACACTTCAGTGTAACAGGAAAAAAATGTATCAGTGAGTTACAAAACACTGTATTAACTATACTATACAAATCATTATGATAACATAATGTACTGGAACCCACATGGGACGATGAACAAGGGGCTCCTCAACCCCACTCCGGAAAGTGGGAAAGGGGCAGAACTTTACATTGTTATGGTGGTTGTGTTCTGAAACCTCCCTATAGAGCTGTCTTTTCTTTTTCCCCAGAAAAGCAAACATAAGAATTGCAATTCTATGTCTGCAATTTGATGCATGGCTACGGAGGAGTGGAATGCAAGGGCACTTACTCCTTCCTATCTACAGTCTATACAAAAATGAGAGTCAAAGCCTGGAATTCTTGGATGGAACATACAGAGTTCCCAAATTAAGAGCTTTCTGCCACTCTAATCATAAAGAAAGCATTTGTACATCACAGTTGGTAAGTTCTAAGGCATGTTACCTAGCATATTGGAAGACTGAATCATGCTTGTGTCCAAATCAGTCCAATAGAGTCTTTGTTCTTCATAATCAATTGTAAGATCATTAGCACGGCCCAATTTATCCACAAGGGTTATGCTGTTTGACCCATCCATGTAGGCACGAACAATTTTTGGTTTGCCTCCCCATTCTGTCCAGTACATGTACCTGTAATTAAAAATTAAACAAAACTGAGAACAAATTGTGATTAGTTACATGGTCCTGGGTGCATAAAAGCATGTTGACCGCATGTAACTGCATATTTTTCAATAATCTGGACACCAAACTGACACTAGTACAATAAAAGTATACGTCGCTGTGCATCTGTATATCTGTATAAAAGTTCAGATATTAGTACAACCTTTCATTTTGTACTAGATATTTGAAACTGCTATAGGGAGCTAGGCAAAATACAGTCCTGAAGAGGTAGATGGCCCCCAACTCTTCACCACTCTATTTGCCCACACCTTTTTGTACCAAACAGATTTGTCTCTCCTGGAAACCTTCATAAACAGCAGTTCACCTTCACAGGACCTCCTTGCACTAACAAAGCAATGGCGGGGGGGGGGGGGGGGGGGGGGGGAGTTTCAAAACCAGAAATAGATTGCTGGCTATTGTCAGTTTGTTTTGTTTGTTTTTCAGTTTTTGGCATTTTTACAATCCCTATGGCCTCCTGAGCATCTCAGGGGCAGAACACCAAGACCATCAAAATTTCCCACCTCTGCTCTAGAGCTATCCATTCCATTCTTCATACCCTGCCTTTTCATCCAGGTGGGATTAATTTCATTTCATATCCTTTCCTGTGTGTAAAACTTACTCTGTCAAGGTTTGTTTTTTTTTTAAAAAAAACTTTATACCTTTATTATTTATGTTTATTATTAAATACATGTTTAAAATCTATTCTAGATGAAGAGTAATATAATCAGAATTTAAATTGCCCAAGCCTTTGAAACTGATATGCACAGATGGGCATGCAACTGAAAATCCTAGGACAAACTTCCTGAAAGCCAGCAACCTCCCCCCCCCCCTCCAGTGAGCTTTTTCTTTTATAGATGCTTCTAAAAATAAAGGTGAAGTGGGAAATAAGCAGGTGGGACCTGCTAAAGTGGCACACACCTCTGGAATTCCCTCTACAGGGAGGTTCATTTGTCATCAAGTGACATCCTTTTAGTGCCAGGTGAAAACTCTTTCAGTCTCCCTAGCCATTTTAGCTTTTGCTTTTATTTCTTCCCATGTTCCCATTCCATGGTGTGTTCCTTAGCTGTAATTTTATACTATTATTTCCTTATATGATTTATGTGATTTTAAAATGTGCTCTAAGCCACTGTAAGAATGCTTTTTGGATTGAGAAGTTAAGAGAAATAAATGAACATTTTCTACTTATATGGGAAGGTTAATTCAATATCATTGGATTTTGTTATAAGAATAAAAACAAATAAGCAAGTTATTATGCTAGGAGTGACAAGGAACAAAAGCTCCTTTTATACTGAGGGGTAACAAAAAGTCTAATGAAATAAAGAATAGGTTTTACATAAATGAAAGTATATGGTATGAACTACAAAATAGGGGCTAGACATTAGTACTGGTAAATGTATCTGGAAGCATTTCTTTTTCGCTTTTTCACATATACAACACACAGAGATACATATCTGTCAAAATAGTCAAAACAAAGAGCTCATTCAAAAAGCCAATTCAAAAGCTCATTCTAAAAGTCTAGAATGTATGCTAGTGTACTATTTATAGATCACTTCCATACTCCCTGATGAGATTACACTAGGAAGTTACATAGTTTAACTAAATAAGGAATGTAAACAATTTAGAAAGATACATCTAGTAAGATATACAGAATTACTGAAAGAAAGGCTAGTTTTCAGAAGACACTCAGCTTGTTTTGGCTCTAAAGAAGCTGGAAGAGGAAACTTACTTTACCGACTTTACACATCTTGGTGGGGATTGAACTGAGGTAGTGCACAGGACCTTTGCACACTGACACTGCAGCTTTGGAGACAGTCCTGCCCTTCCAACCCCCAAAATTTGCCTCTAACACTACTTATTTATTTAATAAATTATTGCTTCTCCTAGGGTACTTATACAATAGATCAAAACATTTAAAACATTAAATACATAACCAAAATCAATTAAGCACTAAAACTCCTCTTTTAAAAAGTTCTGCAAGAAGACATGGGTGCTGCTGCAGAGAAAGCCCTGTTATGTAGGCTTACCAGCTTAGCCTCGGAGGGTGGCAGGGAATATGAGCAGGATTATATGGGAGGAGATAGTCTTTCGAACATCCTAACCACAAGTCATTTTGGGCTGAACAACCTTTTGAGCATTGCCTCCAAGGAAATCTCAGGATTAGATTACTGTAACACACTCTGTGTATGTCTGTCCACACAGAAACTACAGCTGAACATATATATTACTCCTGTCCTAAAGGATCTGCATTGGCTGCTACCTTGCCACTGAGCCTACAATATTTCAATTGAAATATTGTAATATTGAAATTTTGATATTGTGAAGGTGACCTGCTGTATTGTATTTTATCTCGGCTTGTTTTTAACTTCTTGTTGGTTTAATTCTGTTTTAAGGGGTGGGTGGGTAATGAGGTGGGAGGTAGGAATTGTTTTTATTTGTTTTATTTTTAATCTGTTGTACGCCGCCCTGATTGCCGAGCAGAGGGGCGGGTTATAAATAAAAATTATTATTATTGTTGTTGTTGTTGTTGTTGTGTTAGTATTATACACAAAAGTATATACAGCTTGGGACCTGTATATATTTTTGTCTACTAATCTCTCCACCATATCTATATTTTACTGGAATTTCATGTAGCATCATATAAAGACAGTCCTCAAACAGTTATATTGGTTGCCAATCTGCTTCTGGTATGAATCCAAAGTGCTTCTGATGACATTTAGCCCTAAACAACTTGAGACTTCAATATCTCCCCCTGCCACCATCTCCTTTTTAAACTATAAGGCTGAGGGCAAGGAACTATCAAATTAATTCAGTGGGCCCTTTGTATATGTGGGGAATCCATTCTAGAAACCTCCCCCCATAAAGCAAAAAATAAAGGACTTCAAGTCCCATTTGTTTCAATGGCTGTGCGCTCCCGCACACAATGTGTGCACACCATTGTAACTTCCAGTGCTTGCCATACAAATAGGCTTGAAGCCGTGTATGGTGCGGGTGCACTGTAATTGTAAACCACTCCTTTAAAGTGCCATATACACCGATGATGGTGATGATGATGATGATGAGTAGCAATAATAACAATAATAATAATGCTTGAGAGAGTGTCACTCCCTATATCTGCGTACATGATAACTGAGGTCTATTGTGGGGGGTGCCCATGAGGTCAACCCACTGTGTGAGGACATATGAGAAGGTCTTCTCAGCTGTGGTACCCCAATTGTGAAATTGGAGCCCTTGGAGGCCAGAATTTCACCAATGCTGGTTTAATTTAGACACCAAGTAAAAGCATGGCTATTGAAGTCTTTGGGTCTCACTGATTTATTTCAAATGCTATGCACAGATTATTAAACTGTTTTAATCTTTTAAACCTGTTTTAAATTGTTACTGTATTTGATATGTTTTTAGTCTAGTTAAATTATTTTATTATGTGAAATTGTTTTAACCTTGTAGTATTGATTTTACATCTATGATATCCTGAGATCTTTTGATATAGAGTGGGATAAAAATATTTTAACAAATAAAATAATACATTTACTAGATCTCCTCCCACCAGTCACTAAAATCTCTCTCTAACCTCACAAATACAGTTCAGGTACAAACTACGCTATGTACTACGTTATGTGTATTCCAAAATCCAAATCCAAAATGCTCCAACATTGAAGCATTTAAGTGTCATGTCAGTGCTCAAAAATCTTTTGAATGTTTCTGGATTTCCGGATTAGAAAGGCTCAGTCTGTACTACGTTTCACAGGGTCTTAATACTTTATAATCTTGCTGTAAAGTGATTTACAATATGAATGAAGGAGAAGTGGTACAGAAATATTTTAAACAAAATGAAAAAATTAGAACAGCATTCCAGCTTCAACTATCTCTAAACAGCAAATGTGTGTGTATGTGTGTGTGTGGGGGGGGGAGAATCATCTCTCAATAGGTTATTCTAGTGATAGACAATCAAACTGCTGTTGGTTTTTCTTTTTTTAAAAAACACACTTTCTAGCCTGGAACTGGGATGTGTAACTTTCAGCTCTAAACTATGTTTTTAGCAGACCTTGGAAAAGTGACCTTTTGCTAATGATGTCTGGCTGGGGGATTTTCCCTGGCTAGGGGATTCTGAGAGTTGTAGTTCAGAAAATGATGTGTTCAAACTCTAACTTCCAGCATGACCTCTGTGCTGAATCCATTGTATGTCATTCATGTAATGAAACTCTGAGGTAATAGGAAAAAAAAATCTTCCTTACCCTTTAGATGGGTCAAGAGCTAAAGACCTTGGGTTGTCCAAATCTTTCCACACAAGAACTTGTCGATATAGACCATCCAGGCGTGCCACTTCAATTCTGTTGGTTCCAGTATCTGCCCAATAAAGGTTTTTCCCCATCCAGTCTACGGCCATTCCTTCAGGGTAATCCAACCCAAACTCAATCACATGCTCAACTGCACTTCCATTCATGAAAGCTCGGCTTATCGTCTGCAAAACAGTTTTATTGAAATATTTTAGGACTTCAAGAATACAGACAGTTTATTATAGGACTTCAAGAAAAAAAATGCATGTTTTCCCTGTTGAGTAACAATGGCTCATTATACTCATTATTATCCAACAGGGAAAATGTGTTGAAGAGGAAAAATCAATAGAACTACTAAATATACATATACTCACTATTTCAAATAGATATTTCAGAAGAAACCATACTAAGAAACAGTATTTATATTTATCTGCATATACTTATAGTACACTTTACTATTTATGGCTTTTGAGTTCAGTATATAAATGAGAGCCAGTGTGGTGTAGTGGTTTGAGCATTGGGCTGTGACTGACACCAGTGTTATATTCCCTGGTTGGTCATGGAAACCCACTGGGTGACCTTGGACAAGTCACATGCTCTCAGCCCCCAAAAACCCTGTGATGGGTTCACCTTGGGGATGCCATAAGCTGGAAACAACTTGCACACAACATATAAATGAAGCAAATTTGTTTTGTTCACCAAAGAGAATGCATTTATTGTATAACATTTACTAAACAACATATTCATCACCAAACTATTGCCCTGAAAGCAGTATATCAAAGCTAGATGTATATAGTAGATTAGAAGAACAATGTGTTAAGATCCAATTAGTACCTTTAAACTAATGTCTGTCCAATAAATTCTGCTGTCAGACACGTCAAAATCTAGTGCAGAGGCTTCCTTCACACCAGTAAGAGGAATAGCTACATCATTATTATTTGTTTCCAGAGAAATCCTATGAATGGCTGTTCTGCTGGTAAAAACAAGAAAGGCTTCTGGAATGATACAAGTCTTCATATCACTAAGTAACTCCAGTCCGATAGGACAGGCACATCTGCACTCCTGTGGTGTGAAGAAACACAGGTGACTGCAACCACCATTATTCTCAGCACACGGATTTGTTCCTGGAAAGCAAAAATATTATTTGAAGAGGAGAGAAAACATCGCTGGAATATAACTGTATTTGACATGGCTATAATCACAAATGGGGGGGGGGGGAGACTAGTATGTCTGAAAGACCCCTATCCCAGTGAGTGAGTCTGTCTTCTAGAGTTAAATATGAATAGGAAGGGGAAAAAACTGATTCCACTCTCCTTGTTTATTTCACTCATGCATGAGAGCTGTTCAAAAAATTCACTTCAACCATAAACGCACAAAGTGGTCTTAAAGAAGCCACTACTTTCAGGCTCAGTTCCTGACATGCACTATTGTGACTATATTAACCTACCATATAATGTTGTTAGATGGATTGCTAAAATAATGTACATAAAGCACTTCTGAACTTGAAAAATGCCCTATCCAGTGTAAATGCTTCTTCTTCTTCTGAAGTCCAGTAGAAGTCTTATCTACCCCCCCTACCCCCTTACACAAAGGAAGGCCACAGGTATGATCTGATTCATCTTTATTTTCACTTTCCACAAAGAAGATACACAGCTATAGAAGGCATATGTGCTCTAGCTTTTAGCACATTTTTAAAAATCAAAGCCTTCACTAGTGGAGCAAAGTAAATCCTTGTACCACTTCTGATACTATAGCAGTGAGTATTTGCTGGACTTAATCCTCATTCACACTGCCATCTCCTTTTCTTTGTGTTTTGAGTCTTGTTTAGACTGTAACCCTGGGGTGCAAGGAATTGTCAAATTAACAACTGTTAAGTTGCTCTGAAAGTGTTTTTTGGCTGAAGGGTAGACTATAAATGCTCTAAATAAATAAATAAATAAATAATAAAATACTTCCCTAAAATTCAAGTATATCTTCAATATCAAAATTAATGTTGCAAGTTACGTACTCCAAAATTGATCCACCTGTTGAAGGGCAATAGATGCCAGGCCCAAAGGAGGATGATACAAAGCTTTATAGAGAGGTAGGCCAAGCTTTGAATATGAATCTGCTTGGCCCTTCTGCACTTGACAAATATAGTACAGTAAACTGTGTCTAGAAACTCAAAACTCAGGAGACAAAAGAAATTCTAGCTACAATATAGGCAGAGTGAAATGATAAGGTGGTAGATGGTATATATAGTATAGTACAGAAGGTAAATATGCTGTAGTACAGTAAACTGTGTTTAGCAATTCAAAGAGAGGTAGAAGGTCAGGACCCCAAAGAAATTCTACCTACAGGCAGAGCAGAATAAGGTGGCAGACCCCAGGGAATAGCTTACCAACTTCTGAAGGGGACACTAGAAGAAAGAGACGGATGGAATATCTCCATGGAAGTTAAGTTAATGGAATTCATTGAAATGTCTTTATTTACAGAGTGCAAGAATTTGATCATATAATCTCTCTGTTTCCCATTTCCAAACTGTAATAGTGATATTAAGAGGAATCAAACTAAAAAATGCATGAATTTATGCAATATCTGCATTTACCACTGAATAAAAAAGAGAACATTCTGTAGCCAATATATTACTGGGTTTGTGCAATACTTGTGCTGTATTAAGTTTAAATTGTCCCATAGTGTTAAGATAGTGTGGTTGATGTACATGTTCAGTGTTTCAGAATAATAATATCCCATCCTTTGTTCTCCTTTAGTTTATAAATCAGCCTCCTAGCTTTTGCTCTTCCCCATCTGCCTGCTATCTAGACAGAGAAAGTTCTATAGAATACACTGATTGAAATACTATAGACATAGGCAGAAATAGTGACAGTGGACAGTAAGGAAATTTTTGATATAGTATGCTGGTTAAAAACAGGGTTAACTTTTGTGGCAGAAATGGTGAAGTGAAAAGAGAGGAAGCCTTGTGAATTGCTTAAAACCTCACTTGGAGGGAGAGATGGTGCTTTTACAGGTGCAAGAACTGTGAGAAACATAAGCTCAGTTAAGTCAAGTTAGAAGGCAAGCTTTCATCTATGTACAGCACAGTGCTTTCTATCAGCAGACATGAAGGGCATGAATGATTCCTCTTTTCAGACATCATAATTAAACTGAAAGCTTCTCTACACATGAAATAGGTCAAAAGAACATAATGGGATCTGCAGCTAATAATGTGTTTCTTTTATATTAAGAGGCTATAAAGGTATTACAAGTGGGTATGTATTGTGGCCTTTTCAATGCATCTCTAAAAATCACACTTGTTTCTCATTTGCAAGAACGCGTCAGAAATTACTCATTTTCGCCAATAAAATAACCTCTACCACACAGAAAAAAAGAGGTATGCATCAGCACTATTTTGAATCCCTCCAAATAAACCGGGGAGAGGGGGGAGGGTAATATCCTATTAAAACCATCACTTTTTGTGGTCATTTAGAAAACACTAGACCAGATGGCTCGTCCTTCCCTGGATATCTATGAATAGGCTGCTATTAGAGTATTAATAATTAGAATGGAAACGTGGAGTTTGATACTGTAGGCAGCACATGGAAAAAAAACATTTTGGGGTTTCAACTTCCAGAATCCCCCAGTCAGCATGTTTACTGGCCATGCTGACTGGGGAATTCTAGAAGCTGTAGCCCAAAACAATAACATTTTTAATTGTATACAATACATAATTTTATACAAAATTTCAAATTTTAACTTTGAAATTTTAAGTGAGCCCATACCAAAATCTGTCACAAAATAGTATGTGATTATTTCTCCCTCCTTAAACATCTCAGAAAGAGTCATGGTCCAAGATTATGGGGCATCCTTACCTTTGATGCCAAGAAAAAAATATACCCATCAGGAGATGTAGGATGCAGGTACACACACACCCATGGCCTCCTGGGAATGTATGCTTGGGAGAATGCAAAGATTTTTCACTTGTTTCCTATTAGCCAAGTAAAAATCTCTTTAGTGAGTTCAGAGCAATGGGGAAACATGAACTTGCCTCATACAGATCCTGAACATGAGAAGAACTGGTGGCATGAAAAGAGCTTTGAAGATTCAAAGATGACTTTCCCAAGGTCCCTTTGGTTGACAGTCAAGGATCATGCAAGAGGGTTTTACATTACTCTCAACTGGTCAATCTAAGTGTCGCGAACTTTAAAATAAAAACTTACCAACAGCTTTGGTGACACTTGCTGCTTTAAGGCCCATCAGATCTGGCAACTGATCAATGATAATATCCCTACTTGCCCTTATTTTGTGAACTCTTTCAATGCTTCGCCTCTGCCAATCTGTCCAGTAGATGTAATCTCCCAGCAATGTAAATCCAAATATATGGGGAAGTTTATCTTCTATGAGAGTTTTCCTCATGGTTCCATCCAGGTTTATTACCTGAAAAAGCAACAAAAAATATAAAATAATTTAGTTACAATAAAGTTTGATCATTCCACATTAAAAATTGCTTGTGGGATGAAACCACGAACCATCTAGCACAGCTTCTGGCTTCTAGTTACAGGAAACCAAATTTCTTTTTAAAGCATACAATTAGGACATAAATAGATTTCTTTTCAATATGTGTTACTGAGTGATAGATATACTGCCTTTATTCATTGATGTCTTATTTAACTAACAACAGTTGGTACTCACACCATCTTTAAACTGTTTTAAGTACTGTATAAATTTCTGTCATACTTACAGTATTTTTTTGGGGGGGGGGAAGCAATTCTAAAATGGTCACAAAAAGTATTATATATATATATATTATCTATATATAAAATGGCAGCCAAATATAAGATTTAAAAAAGGCAGATTTAGCATTGCATCCACAGTCCACTTGAGCTGCATCCACACTAGAAATAATCTAGTTTGAAACTGCTTTAACTGCCATGGCTCAAAGCTATGGAATTATGATAAGTGTAATTTTGTGAGGCATTTAGCCTTCTCTGTCAGAGAGATCTGGTGTCACAACAAGCTACAAATCACAGGATTCCATAGCCATGGAAGTTAAAGTGATATCAACCTGGATTATTTCTGTAGTGCGGATGCAGCCTTGATTAGTACTACTCCTTTGTGACATTTCTTACAACAAGTAATTTCCCATTTCCTTTTAGGCTTTCTATGCTCTATGCTGCTAGAACCTCTGCACAGCTGGAATGTTCATAAACAGCCCATAAGCATCTCAGAGACAAAGTATAGACAGGCTTTGTTTCAATATGCAAAATATAGTGAAGGCCAGTCTCTTGGAGAATGTGTGTCTGTTTCAAATGCTGTTTATTGTTCACTTCAACTCTCACTCTCCCCTCTAATCTGGTTTAGGGTAAATTTGCACCTATTCCCCCCCCCCCCCCCCCCCCGCAAATATACTCTTCTATGCTTGCATCTTCTTTTGATGCTATGGTCTATGTCCATAGTTATATCCTTATGGTAGCTTTGCTTTTGAAAGTAATTTATATATCTATTACTAATAAGGAGTTATCTGTAAGATAATTCCCAATACACCATCAGCTGCTGTCAGAGGTACATAATATGCATGTGTTAGATTACTTAGTAAAACTGCATGTTAAAACAGGAGCACGGATCAAGTAGCCAGTAGTTAGGCTTCCTGCAAGTAAGATATATCGAATCCGTTAATGACACTTTGAAACCATGTGTCACAGCAGTGATATATGAGAAGAGTTTGAGCTTATCAGTTCTTTCCAAGTATCACTATTGTATTTCACTCTCACATAAAGCACTTATTTAAGATGTACCAAGTTAAGACAGTAAGAAAAAAATATTGCTGAAATCATCAGGTCATAATGCACTAACCCAAAGCAGGGATAAGGAACTTATGGCTCTGCACATATGGCAGTTCCCATCATCTTTTACCACTGACAATGCAAGCTGCAGTCCTACAACATCTGGAGAGTGACATATCTCCCACCCCTGGCCTAAAATAATCAATTGATACAAGTTAAGCACTGACCCTAAAGTAGGAGCACATCTTTACATGGGTTTATAGATTTAAAGATCTATCAAACAATATTGTCAGCTCACTGTCCTTGACAAGTAACAATTTCCTCTATGTGAACAGTCTGACAGTTCCATCACTGAAATTGCCTTCCGGTACATTATGTGCCTGTAGATACATAAACACTGTGGTCTGGCAAATGTCTTACACTTATCATCAAAGTAAAGTATTCAGTTTGTTTACATATAAGAAAAAATATATTGTTTTAAAAGTCTATCTGAATAACAGCAACAATGCAAAGGATGTTGCATGTGTAGCTGGAAAAGCAAAAGAGGAACATACTGAAGGAATACTTCTGCATAACTCATCTTACCCATTGCAGTTATGTCACTGCTTTGTGAGTCTGTTTGGTTTGCTGTACTATTCAAGTTTTACTCGAATTGACATTGGGGCAAGTGGCTTGTCTCCTTCCACTTATTGTTGGACTGGCTCTGTCCAGCATT
Organism: Phrynosoma platyrhinos; assembly: GCA_020142125.1. Taxonomy (NCBI): domain Eukaryota; kingdom Metazoa; phylum Chordata; class Lepidosauria; order Squamata; family Phrynosomatidae; genus Phrynosoma; species Phrynosoma platyrhinos. The sequence goes on along the minus strand of CM034701.1, from coordinate 120,466,948 downwards.
GCCAATGGTAAATGATGATGGGATTTGCAATCTAACAACTTCTGGAGGCCTACAAGCTGCCCTCCCAGTCCAACTGCAAAGTAAGGTAACAGGAGCATGGGGGTATCATCAGCCTGGTGGTGACATCCCTCTCCACCCACCATTGCTGTTGTTGGCTGACTTGAACATCTACTCAGTACAGTTAATACAGAAATGACATTGTTGGGTGGTCATCTGGACTTAGAGGGGCAGTTCAGGCTAGTCTAGTTAATGCTGCAGTCCCTCAGAAAACCAATCCTTCTAAATGCTAAGAAAGCTAACCAAGTGAACTTGGGATACAAAACTTCTTCTATTAAGTGTGGCTTGTGTGTCACTTAATACCACTCCAGCACAGAGATTTTATGCACTGATAAAATCTTGTTTGGACAATTTCATTTTACTTATAATTTACAAATATATTAAGGCTCTCTAAAATAACTTATTGAATCTGTATCCCACTTTTCTAGACCTCCCCCCTCACAAATGTTAACAATAATACACAAATATATGGTAAACACGTTTTATGGGAATCTCACTCAGCTTTTTCTACCAGCATTGTCAGCAGCAAGTGGGACAAGGAGGTGGAGTTGCACTGGTCTATCGGAATTTCTTCCTTGATCAGGTGCTCTATCCACAGTTTTCTGGGTTTGAGTGTGGCTTACCTGAAGCTAGGGTTCCAGAGTCTAGGGGCAGCCACTGAGAAGGCCCTCTCTCTTGTCCCCACCACCATGCTTGTCTCACCACCATCACAAGCACAGTTGGTGGGGACACGAGAGAGAGCCTTCTCAGTGGCTGCCCCTAGACTCTGGAACTCCCTTCCCAAGGAGACCAGAATGGCTCCCTGCTTGTTGGCCTTCTGCCGGCAGGCTAAGACGTACCTGTTCAGACAGGCTTTTAAAACAGAATGTTTGTAAGGACAGGCTTGGGATGTTGTTTCATTTTAAAGTGTTTTATATGGTTTTATCTTTTTAAAATATATTTTAGTCTTTTAATAGTTATCTATTTTAACATTGAAATAATTTAATTCCTTTTTAATGCACCTCTTTTTATGTTTTAATTGGTTTTTGGTGTTTTTTAATACTGTGAAGCTGCTCTGAGTTCCAGTTCTGGGAAAAGAGCAGGATACAAATGAATATACTACTACTATTACTAGTACTAGTACTAGTACTACTACTACTACTAATAATAATAATAATATGTTGGTATACCGCCCATCCCACTGCTCAACAGTCTCCCCCTTCCTGAGCTACCTGGGGTGGTCTTGAGGTTGATTTTGGTGTCCCTGTGACTAGTAGTACTAGGGAACTTGAACATCCATGCTAAAACTATCCTGTTGGGAGTGGCTCTAGGGCAACAGAGGCAGTGACAGCAAATGTCTTTTCTGTCTCTATTCTGCAGGGAACCAGCCAGCAGAGTTGTTTCAAGTGGTCAGGGGTTTTTTACACACTGGTTCAAGAGAGGAAAATCCAGACCACTCAACAGCTTGCTGAGAACAACTTGTCCAGCATTTTGCTGCTAAAATTGCTCAGATCTGATCTGACTTGGATGTTATAACTGATACAGATCCATTTTTCAATTTGTGCCACCTGAGGATGTGAACAGGATTCTTGGAGTTATGAGAGCCACCACATGTGTTCTAGATCCTTGCCCTTCCTAATTTATTAAGAGAAAGCTAGAGGGGGACTGACTGAGTGGGTAGAGGGAGTAGTTAATGCCTTGATAAAACAAGGCAGAGTTCCAGCTTGCATGAAAGAGGCTGTTATAAAACCATTACTAAAAAAGCCATCCCTGGATCCCACCATTCTGGATAATTATCAGCCAGTGTCTAAAATGCCATTTTTATGCAAGATTCTGGATGAAACTGATTATCTAGATCCATTTCAATCTGG
>CM034701.1:120435612-120454000 GCA_020142125.1 Phrynosoma platyrhinos | reverse complement strand
GGAACCGGCCCGCAGGCCATAGGTTGCCGGCCCCTGCTGTATTCCTTCATCTTACCCTGCCTAATTTCTTCTTTAGAAGACAAAGTGAGATATAAATGGGGGGAAACATGCTTGTTGCTACTACCAAAGATAGTTTTAAACACAACTGGCCATTTCCTGCCTCGGGCCTTCACTGAGCCTGTGATGAAGAATCTGCGGGTGCATTTTTGGTATGGGTCCACAAGCTACACTTACAGATAAATCTTGTTATTGAATGGATTAATTGCTTGACTCTCATCAGCCACATAATAAATGTTCCTGAATTTTTCATGGAATTAAGTAATCTTTTTGAGAGACAGACTACTTTGAGAGTTGACATACCAAAACAGTAGTAAAAAGATAAGGTTAAAACTTTTGAAAAATGGAAAGAAATAGCTCATTTTCATTTTAACAATTGGAAACTTTCCTGATTTTTAAAGCTGCATTAAAGAAACACACTAATAACAGATTGCTTACAAAATATTTAACAAGCATTAAAGAGAAAAATCTAAAAGAAAAGTTCATACCAGAAAATATTCTTTAAAATATTCTTCAAAACTTCACTCCTAAGCATTTTGCAATACTAACTTCACTCCTATGATCTCTAATCATAGTGAGTTTAGGGCTTTGGGGAAAATTATACAAGACGTACTTGTTTCTTTCCATTTCTCAAAAACGTGAAGTGTCATGCTTAAGAACACTGTGAGAACAATCCTTCTGATGTGTACGCATTTAAAAAAATAGGGCACAATAACCCCTATTGTTGAACAGTTAGTTTTAAAATACATGCTTCACCTGGTACATGCACAATCCCTTTTGTGTGTTCAAAGACACTCAAATATTTATTCAGTTAAAAACCATGACACAAAGCATTTTTTGTTTTATTTTAGCAGAATTGGATCTCAGACTTATTAAGTCTTCCACTGCTGCAATAATCCTTTGTATACGTTTCTAAGAATTCTGCTTCTGGAATAATCTTTCCAGGTGTCCAGCTTTTATTGATTTATTGTACATATTCTTCAGGGAATGAACCCAGAGTGTAGCTTTGTACTGAAGTATGAAAATCTGCCAAACATATGTGCCTTTCACTCTTAGAATTCACCTGAAGACAAACCTCTGGCAAAGCAACAAGAAGCATAGATGAGCAGTGATGGTTTCACAGGACAACTTACCAGATGTACAGCAACATACTTTCCTACTATTTATCTTCCTTCTCTGCATTCTCAATGAGGACTATAGTTTTCTGGAAGCAAAAACCCTTCCCTAAGCATTAAAATGACACTTTAATATCAAGTAATTTTTTTTACTTTGTTACCACAGCAATACTGTAAGGAAGCTAAATCAAATGCTACTGTATACTCAATGGTGAAGATCCCACCAACAAAACCAAAGCAAGACAAACTGATTATGTTTGACTGAAATGTAATGACATAATGAATTATTAGAAGCAGGATGAATTACACATCCCATTTTTATGCTCCCCCCTCCCTTCAGGCAACACACGCCTCCATTAATACCTAACAAGATTCTGCAAACTATGCTGCATTGACTAATTAAAGATCAATGCATGTTACTCTCCCCACTTTTAATTAATATGTATCAGGGACTTTCATTGCCTATAGCTACACAAGTACAATTATGTTTGCCAAATACTTGGGAAAGCTATTAAGTAATGGCCTCATTTAAACTCAAGACCTACAGCTCATAAATATGGAAATAACAATTTGTATTTAAGCTCATATAATAAATATTGTAACATCACAGTGTAGTTTTTAATATACAAGGAAAGGGGGATTTAATATTTTTAATATTTTTAAAAAATTGTCTTGGATCCAATGATGCCCTCCCTGCACAAAGCAGTATTTTGTGTTTGCATAAGACAGTAGGTTACCCCTTTGCACCTTCTCCCCCCTTTCTAGGTCCATTGAAACACTGCTCTGGAAAACTTTTTGGTTCTCAGGAGCACTTTTTAGGTGGTGGAGGAACCTACAGCTGACTTATTATGCAAGCAGAAGTCCATAATCTAACTTGTTGCCTTCAAAGGGGAAAAAAATTAACAGTACGCATAACTGAAACTGTGAACCTTGCATCCACCATTATTGTTGTGTACCTTCATGTTGTTTCTGACTTATTGTGACCCTAAGGCAACCCGATCACAGGGTTTTCTTGGCAGGATTTGTTCAGGACAGGTTTGCCTTTACCTTCCTCTGAAGCTGAGAAAATGTGACTTGCTCAAGGTCATTCAGTGGGCTTCCATGTCCGAGCAGGGAGTCAAACCCATATCCAGAGTCATAGGGCATTTGCAGACTGCCAGAAATAGTGCAAATTGAGTCCACTTTAAGGGTTAGGGTTAGGGAATAATGGGAACTGTATTTTATTGTGACACCAGAGCTCTCTGACAGAGAAGGCTCAATGTCTCAGAAAAAAAAAAAATTCCCATGACTCCCTAGCACTAACCCTAACCCTTAAAGTGGACTCAATTTGCACTATTTCTGGCAGTCTGCAAAGGCCCATAGTCATAGTCCAACCACTACCCTACACACCATTATCCCTCCCACAAAAAAATCTAACTATACAAATGAGGCTGTCATCTAAAATTTCCCTTTCTCCAATCCATAGTCAGTCACAGAGATTACAGTACAGGGATAATTATCAGTCTTGCTTATTTGCAACTTATTAACTATATATAGCTACATACAATCCTATATGGATAATTACAGAACAAAAGTACTGTAAGGCACACCTTCTCAACTCTTCTAAAGCCATAGTTGGGCAAAACATGATTACAGTTGGCTGTCCACATCTGCAGCTTTGACTTTTTGCTTGCAGATTTAATTATTTTCAGTTTTGATTAATATGTTCTCTCTAGAAATCTCTAGGTCTTCCAGAGCAACTCTGACAGAAGCTGACCATAGAGTTGTGCTGGAGAACCTAGAAATTCCTAGAGAAAACATTTTTCTAGGCATATTGATTCCATGATCAACTTCTGGCAGATGTTAACCACAGAGTTGCACTGGAGGACCTGAAGATTCCTAGAGAGGTGTGCTCTTAGGTAAAAAGAAGAGTGGTTTTTTTATTTGTGTTTTTTTTCCACATCCAGGGACTTCCTCACCTCTAATCCTTCTTAAAAGCATACTGATCAGGCCATGGAATCTTGAGAACTTCAGTTTTTGCAAGCCAAAGGGTTTGCAGATGCTTTTAAATCTTAAAGGCTAGTTTGGCAGCATTTGGTTAAAGGAATTGAGAATAAATGGTTTAAATAAAAGGAACATAGATGTGCCATCAAACATTTTCTATAACTCCTTTTTCTACATTCCCCCCATCCTGGGTTGCATATATATTGCCCACAATTCCACTTCTCATCCTTGACTAATTTTTGTCTGAGGCCTGCTTTTCCACTTCTAGCTTAGTTATAGAGCAGGACTGGCCCAACCATTAGGCAGAATGAGGAGACCATAACAAACAGCAGATTTAGGGTGTCACAAAAGGACAGCAGATTGTCAGTAATTTATTGTTCTATTTTTACTGCTAGGGATTGAGAGAAGTAGGATTTTCAGCCTTTTATGTCAAAATAACTTGCCTGACCCAAGGTGGCTTAACTTTTATGGGTGTGGGAATGACATTTGCTACTCTACCTCTCACACCAAAATTTCTGGACCAGAGGACACAATGGACTAGACCAGTGGTGCCCAAACTTTTGTGGCTTACTGCCCCCTTTCCTTTTCGGCAGCAACCCTAGTATACACACACACAGCACATATTTTTTGCTATTAGGTCTACTGTGCTCAGTGGAGTCATGTTGGCCACATGACCATGGAATAGTTTCTGACAATACTGGCTTGCTTAGCTTAGTAAGGGAGATAAGCACCCCCCCTACAGTAGACACAACTAGACAATCTTGTCAAAGGAAAACATTTACCTTTATCTTTTCTACTGCAAATCATGCTCCCTTTGCACCCAATCACCATGGGAGCAGCAACCAAGTAGCTGGCTGAGCTGTGACCAAGAAGCTTCATGCTTGTGCCAGCCTTGTAGCAATGGTTGGCACAGTTGAGAGGCTTCTTAGCTGCTGTTTGACTGACTGGTTGCTTGTTGCTGCTCCCTTTGCACCCTGTCATCCTGGTGCAGCTGTCAACTGAGCAGCTGACTGAAGAACAACCAAGAAACCTCTCACCCATGCTAGCCTTGCAGCAAAGGCCAGTGTGGACAAAGGCCTCCTGGTTGCTCCTCAGGCAGCTACTGAGTTGCTGCTCCCAGGGTGACCAGATGAAAGAGAGAAGCTTCTCCCCAGAGAGGAGGGACTCTCAATCCTTCATCAGGGCAGAGAAAAGTATGCATGTAGGGGGTTTACAGAGGCCACATGCTCTGGACTGGACACTGGTGTGAGCTGGAAATGGAAAGATTTTAACTACAGGAGGTGCTCTAAGGCAAAGGGCTCTTTCCAAGAATTGAGCACAGATACTGCTTCCCCAAAGACATGTCTTCTCCACCCAGCTTCAAGTGTCCACTCACCCACAAAAAAATGTTTCTTCTGCTACCTCATCTCTCAGTCTGTCTGATAAAAGAAAGCAGGAGCAGCAGTGCAACTCCAACATGTGAGCCAAGTCCCAGCAAAGCTCACAAAGCTTAAGCAGAGTCCCAAATTTGAAAGCTCCTTTTTGCTGCCACCTTTCCCTTACCACCATGTGCTCTAACTCTCTGCTCCCATCTGTCTCAAAATGGTGCCACTCTGAGCCACAGAAGCAATGCCCTGTGCTCATGCCTCGCACAAGTTTCCCAACTGCCACTACTAGCGAAAGACACCAGTAAAGGAGTGAATTCACATGGGCAGGCAAAGAGTGGACGACACCACCACAGCAAAGCTGTGTTGTGGTTTCTAGGGACCCTGAAAAGAAGTTTAATGTAATTCTCATCCTCACCATGGTCCTAAAGACTGCTGGTTCACCTTGTTTATCCTGCACACCAATAATTTGACTAAAGGGTTCCCTGCTGCCCTCTTTTCCCTTCACCAACCCCCCTATTGCCCCCTTTCTACCAACTGCCCTCCTCGATCCTTCCACTGCCCCCAGGAATGCAGCCCACTTTGGGAATCATTGGACTAGGCAATGGGGTCCTACAAAATAAATGTGGCTCATGGAGTATCAGCTGAAGAATATTATACTCCTCTTAATTAAACTCCTTAAACAGCATAAATTCGGTTCTCTATGCTTGCAAATCAAAATGGTATTGCCACAGTGCATTTTTATTGGATTATTTGACATATAATTACTTTGCCATGATATATGACATCTTCCTATGATTAAATCATCTTGCCATGTTTTAATTATGGGAAGATAGCTTATACCAAAGATTCCATCAGACAGTAGCTGAATCTTTTGAGTATTTTGACACCAGGCAACAGCTGATTCCTTTGACCTGATATAACACTGTATGTGTACATGTGTATGCAGAGGAAAGTGGGTGGAACAAGACCACACCTCTGCAAGCACACATTCTATAGTGTAACCAATACACATATATACAAATAAATCATACCCAGAGTATTAGCATTTTTTTTCAAATAAAATGCAACTTGGATATGCAACCAAGTGTACACTCAATTGGAAGCAATGAAGAAAGGACAGACCACCCACACTGGAATATGCATTTGGAGATCCACAACTACACAACCCTGGGATATTTGTATGCTGAGAAAAGAAATCACCTAATCTAGTTCAACCTTCTCTATTATGGAACTAGATTTGATAGCCAAATAGCAAGGATACATTCAAGAAAGAGAGAGCAAGCATGGCAGCTATATTGTTAACTAAGGGGGGTTGCAGACTGTCAAAAATAGTGTGAATTCAGTCCACTTTTAGGGTTAGGGTTAGTGCTAGGGAATCATGGGAATTGTTATTTTTCTGAGACATTGAACCTTCTTTGTCAGAGAACTCTAGTGCCACAATAAAATTCAGTTCCCATGATTCCCTAACCTTAACCCTAACCCTAAAAGTGGACTGAATTCACACTATTTTTGACAGTCTGCAACCCCCCTAAGGTACAGTATCTCTGCACATGAGAACTGCACTTCTCATAGTTATTAGTCAAGAGAAGACATCCATATACAGTCAACCCTCCATATCCACAGATTCAAGTATCGACGGCTTGAAAATGTTTTTTAAAAAGTATGTAAATTCCAAATAGCAAAACTTGATTTTGCCATTTTATTTAAGGGACATCATTTTACTATTGATTGGATTTAATGGGACCTGAACATCCACACATTTTGGTATCCATCGGGGGGGGGGGGGGGGGGGGGGGGCTGGAGCCAAACCCCAGCAGATACCAAGGGCCCACTGTGCATACACAATCTGAGACTTTTCAGCCGTTTATGTCAAGACAAAAGAGATGTTAGTGTATCTTCCTATCTTCCACAAAATTGGGTTCACTAGGTGTGTTGGGTTATAAATCCCATCAACTCTAGCCAGTATGGCTGTAGGGTGGGGGCAATGCAAACAGTAACTCAACAGATGTCTTGCACTGAACAGATACATAGAAGGTTACAAAACATGCATAGTAGAAGGAGGCCAAAGAATAGATATCCATATGTGTTTTGCAGACATGTGTTGCACATCACTGGTGCTATAATTTTTGTAAACATTTTACTGAAACACCTTCATTTTCTACAAACAGAGCATTCTCCAGCTCTTCTCATCTATGACCCTCATAGCCACTGTTGACTTTAAATCACTTGCCAACTTATGGCAATCCTAATAATTTTATTAGGCAAGGAATAGTCAAAAGAGGCTTGCCATTGCCTTCCCCTTTAAAGCAGCCTGGTACCTGGTATTTCCTGGAGGCCTCCCTTTCAAGTGTTAAATAGATCAGGGCCTGCTTTGTTTCCAAGATCAGAGATGATCTGGTGTCTTTAGGATATTTAGATGGCATTTACCATTGTAACCCACATCAATTTATTAAAAACTAATGGCAAACAATACACATGTAATAGAAATTAGCCTCCATTATTAAATAAAGTTGAGGGCCTGTGTCAATTATCTTCTTCCTTCTCTCCTTGGTCACAGCATTTTTTAATCTTAAGTTTCTAGCTCAATGATAAATCATGGAGCTGTGATTGGACAAAGTTCAAGGACCCTTCAAACTCCAATCACATTTCAAATCCTACTTCCTCCAAATTCCAGTCTGCTGATAATTATACTTGTCAAAATTAATTTTTCAGTTGTTTAATAATGAAAATATTGCAAAATAATTACATTCAAAACTTGGAAATATACAAAAAAAATCCTTTACCAAAGTTACAGCATAGAAAGTAACAAAATCTCTGTGTTGCCAAGCAAGGTTAGTATGGAGTACCTTGCAAGTCATATTCCCCTTTCCACCATTGGTATCATGCAGTAGGAGTGTGTATTATTAAGAGAAGTTTTTCTTGGGCAGAGTAGAAGACATCATGTGGCCCTTTTTGTACTTCAAGGCAGCTTCAACAGCATGAACGCTAAACACACTTTCAGAAGAGATAAAATGCTTATACCACCTCATCTTTTAGCATTTCACCAACATATATAAATGTTGTGTATGTGAAATGCTAATAGATGAGGTGGTATATGTATTGTGAATTACCATTGTGAATATATATATATATATATATATATATATATATATGAAGAATTCACAATGGTAATTTGCAAGTTAGAGCAAGTAGATCATTATACTGATTTAATAATAGCATTACCATTTAAATGCTTGAGATTTAAAACACAAACCTTAGTCCTGAACAGCAGTATATTCAAAGGCTACAAAAGTAGTGAGGTTTAGATCCAAAGACAGTAATTAGTGCTGAAGTGAAATAATGGCATACTTAGGTTAACATGGGGTAAGAAAATTTGCATTCTAGTACTTTTGCAGCCATCCTTTCCTTGTAAACATCAATCTCTGGCTTTAGTCTAGCAATAATTACTAGAGAGTAACTGGTAATTAGAACCATTCTAATAATAGAAGCAATCAGTAACAATCCTGGCTGCAATTTTGCTAGCCATTTGGCCCTTCTACCCATTGATTTCAGCAATATTTAAAGCCAGCTGTGTGCAGCACTGCAGACGTACTGACCATTAATATTTCAAGAGTTACAGGGAAACGAAACCAACAATAACAATTCCAAAATTGTTCAAAATTTATGCAAAATTATGTTGCTAATTTTCTACCATCTAGCACATTTAGCATGTGTCAGGATCTAAAAACATTTAGGACATTTTAAATAAAGAAAATTATCATACTCAAGATGGTTCACAAAAACAGATTTTGCAAATACAATTGCAACCTTTAAGAAAATTAAACAGAGTATAGATACAGATGTGATTCCTATAGATCTACAAGACTATATAGATTTATATAGATAAAGAATCTTTCAGCTGTAGAGGTATGCAGATTAATATATAATACATCTATATAGATAGCTGATTATAATACCGTTATAAGCAGAAAGAAACTGAAAGCAACAGGAGAGAAATTCTGCATCTATCAATAGCTGACACACAGCATTTACAAAACCCTTGTAAAACTGGAGTAAATGTTAGCCAAAGTCACCAGAGACAAAGCAAGATGAAAACTGACAAAGGATTCAATGTCTTCAATAGTTCACAACAGGCTCCCAAGGGAAAGTTAGAAAGGGAAAGGCGGCAGGACTACCTATAGGAACTGTCAGTGCAAAGGGCAAGAGGGGGCACCTTAGGTGAAGGAAGTCTTACAATAAAAGATGACAAGAAAAACATATGGGGCATCACATCCAAACCAGCATGTAGATGAATCACAGGCTAAAATCGTAACAACTGTGAGACATCCAAGATTAAAGTGAAAGAATCATTCAAAAGTGACCACAGCACTTCATATTATCTGCCTATGCCAATTTTCCAGCAACAGAAAAAAAACCAAACATTATGAGAAGTGGAAAACAGCTCAACCCACCAAGGGACTTCTCATAGCTTAACATGGGAGCCATTGTTTTATATATTTTTCTATTACCTTCTCCAACAAGGTGAAATATTACTGTTTTTCTGTTCTAAATCACCTCCTTGTACAAATCTGTGACAGCCTTTGAGAACTGTTTATTTGTTATTTTTAAAAAATAAACTTAAGAGTGTAAGAGGGACAAACTGGTTTTCAGGGGGGTTCACTTGTAAGCTTTCACAGTAACAAAAGCCTATCATAGTAACCAAAGCCAGGGACTGATGAAAGACTAGAAAGCAAATACACAAACTATCCCTCAGAAACACGCAACAACAATAATAAAAGGTCGGAACAAGCTAAATCAACCGGTCTAACCATAAGGTAGTTCAGATTTCAATGTTAATATTGCAGAAGACATCCAAGTTAGGTATGAATTCGCCTCTCACAATTGTACTGTGAGACAATTTTAAAAATTGCCTGCTCAGGCAGATAATTTATCAATCACTTTTCCCCCATGTAGTCCCATCAAAGCCAATGGAAGGGTACCCGTCAGAGAGCAAACCCCTCATTCCACCCCCTAGTCATCTCCTGGTTTCTTTCTAAAAAGCTAAAAGGGGAGGAGAAAGGAGCCTGACACTGCATTTGCATAAGTGCACAACACAAGGGAGTTCTCAGCATTCATGACGGCCAAATCAACCAAACAAATTGCCTCAAGACTTGCAACAGTAAGCTATTGGGGTTCCTATGTCGGCAACTTCAGAAGTCCATTGAGAGAATAAAATCTTTTATATAATAAAACAAGAAAACCCTCACAATCACAATTCTTGTTCTGTCTCTCCAAACCTGAAAAAACCTGTGCACCACTAATTTAGCCTCCTTACTAAAGAATGAATGCCAGATAAAAAGGTGCCGACTGCTGGAAAGGAGCCAATTGCGAGCTTTCAGGAACAAAGTGCAAGGAGAACCGTGTTTGTTCTGCATTCAGAATTTTACATGGAACTCCACAGATGAGATGGCATATCTGGCTACAAGTCCAAGTATACACATTTACTGGACACAATGCTGCCGTTAAAAATAAATTGGAGATTAATGCCTTCTAACCAAAAGTGCAAGAAGAAGGATTCCTGGCCAATTCATTTCCCACAAGGAAGGAACAAAGTTTTCTTTCAAAAGTCACCCTTTCCTGGGAAGGGTGCTTCATTGCAGGGAGCCCCGAATGGAGAAATAAGACAGCTCCTGGCTTTCTATTTATAGTCATTCAGGCAGTGAATAGTTTCATTCCAAATGCCACAAGGCATACATGCAACCTTTCATTCCAAGGGCCTGATTTGTGCTTCATTTCATAAAGTCCAGGGCTAAGGAGACAAAAAAGAATTTTTAACAAGTGTGCAACAGAAACTTGAGGAGCGGGGCAGTGGTTTAGCTTCTTTATCAAACTAGATTTTCAGACATCGACATGAGGGGTGGAATGGGGGACTTAAAAAAAAAAGACACTTTTCCTTTAGAATGTTGCTTTTTAAAAGAAATGCAAGCCTAAAACTGCATCAGGTTTTTCCTCTTGCTCATTAACAGTGAATACCAGTGTCCTGCTTTTTAAGCAAATCTGGAGGGGTGGGAAGGGGTAGAAGACAAGGAAATGGAATGGAGGGGTGCAAGCATTTCAATTAGTTGGCTTTGAAGGACGCTTCTGAATGAGAAAGGCAGAACACACTTGTCAAATGCAAGTTCAAGTGAAAGCCTCTTCTGCCAATGAAGTGTGCAGATGGCTGTGGGGGTTCTGCTAAACCTTAGCTGGGCCCCCATTATGTCTTTATTGCTCACAAAAAAAAAAAAAGGCAAGGGTCACCTACAGTTTAGAGCAAGTTAGCTTCCTTTCCCACAGGATGACTCTAGTCAATCAAAGTTGTGAGGAAAGCCTTCTCTTTTGAGTGACTGCTGTCTTGTCAGGGCACCAAACACTTACGCACACATTGACAACTGAAGAAACATGTGAGGAGAAGCATAAAAATCTTCCCACCACTGAAGACACCAGTTAGATGGAACTGGCTTGAATATAAAACAAGAATGTACTATTTTCAACGCGATCCCACCTGGGCCATACAGTTTAGAGCTGTAGGACCAACACCTTCTACAAGAGTGGTACAGTTGGCCCTTTTCATCCACAGATTCTAAATACACAAAGAAAAACTTGATTCTGCCATTTTATATAAGGGATACCATTTTACTACCCACTGTATTTAATGGACTTGAACATCCATGGATTTTGCTATTCATGCTTCCTGGAATCAAACTCAGCTGATACCAAGGGCCCACTGTAATTCAATCTCCACTATGTATTTGTCTACACAAAATGGCAAAATAGCATATCACTGTGGGACAGAGGTCCAAAACATGCTGCAAAAATAATCTAGTTTGAGACTGTTCCCTGTCTCAGTGATAGGGAATCCTGGGAATTATTGTTTATGGTGGCACCAGAATTCTTTGACAGAGAAGGTTAAATGTTTCACAAGACTACAGTACACAGAATTCCCTAGCACTGAGCCAGGGCAGTTAAAGTGGTCTCAAAGAGGATTATTTCTGCCCTGTGTTTTGGACCGGAGAGAGAAATATGACTGCATTAAGTTACTAAACGAGACAGAAGTAGTAGTCTGACCAGTTCTCCATATATTGAAAAATTAAAATAAGACTAAGTTAAAATACAGGAATTAAAGTGATTTATGCATGCATGATGCAGAAAATCTTTCTTTGCAACTTATCCCAATATATAAATAAATGATACTTTATTCTATGAGCAAATATAACATGATATTATTACTACTGTACACCAGTTAAATTAATTTACACCATATCAGAAGTACAGTGCAGTAATTGATGTGTGCATATGAATAAGTGGATGGGGAGAGAAATCTGAAAAGATATTTTCAACTATGGAAGGCAGAACAGACCTGCAAATAGGCAGACCTTTCCTATGCAATTTAGCTGTATTTTTTTTATAAAAGAAAATATGGATGGGGACAAAATTCTTCCAATAATTTCAACATCCTCAGGAAGAAACACAAAGAATTGTTCAGTGGTAACCATTGTTAAGAAAATTATATTATATAAGATTCTGCAAATCAAAAATCTTGGAGAGTCAAGGGGTCTTTTCCTGAACCATATTGGCTGGGTTGGATTGAGGCTGCATGGAGGAGAATGGAATCATTCTCCTTACGGGGGGGGGGGGGGGGGGGGGGGGGGGGGGGGAGACTTTCTTACATTAATGCAATGGTACTCACACTTTTTACCCTTGGGACCTTACATCTACATCTGGATGTTCCACCCTCCTCCACTTGACATTGTATATGAATAACAATATTTTATTTAATGTGCTTAGTTTCATTTGCACATTCATGTATATTCATCTTTTATAACGAAATAACATTGTTGAAATTACAACAGTTTTATTTAAATTCAATATTTTATTCAATGTGTGTGTAAATTTTGCACATAAAAATTTGGGGCGAGGTGAGAGGGAGGGGGGATTAGGGCCTCCAAGTCTCATGTCCCCCCTGGGGTTCCCACCCCACCATTTGCAAACTACTGCATTAATGTATTTTAGGGTTAAAGCTGATGTTCTGGATGGGTGGGCAGGGCTGCTGATGCAAGGTGCCATGGATCTTAGCAGTGCTGATGTTAGCAGCTGTTCATCACCATTGCTGAAATATAGCTGATTGGTGAAAAGTATATATGATCAGTGGTTTCAATGATGTACTGATCTGTGTTGTCCCCTGCATCTGAAGTATTAAGATACCGTATTTTCCAGCGTATAAGACGACTTTTTAACCCAGGAAAATCTTCTCAAAAGTCAGGTATCATCTTATATGCCAGGTGTCATCTTATAGGGCAGGTGTTGAAACTTCCAAGCCGGCTGGAGAATCTGCAGTTGCCGCATATGGTGGGGGGAGCTCAAAAACGGCCACGGCCGCATCTCTGCCGTATGCGACGACCGTATGAAAGCAGCAAGAGCGGCGCTGTACAAGTACAGTAGAAGAAAATCCACTCACCAGGCATGCATGTGCGAGATCTGAGAGGCAGAGAAGGAGGTAATAGGATACAACAACCAGCCAATTGCCGGTAAGGTACATCGCTTGCCGTAATTGGCTGGTTGTTGTATACTGGGTACCACATACAGTACAGCACCAGTATCTGTGCCTCTTCATACAGTATAGCACCAGTACATACAGTACAGTATACAAATGTCCAACAGTCAAAACCCCATCATGGCTCCACCAGCAAGAAAAAAAAATATGAAGTCAGTTTCAAACTTAAAGTTGTAAACTTTGCCATGGAACTTAATAACTGCATTGGAAGAGGGGTAGTCTTATACAGTGAGTATATCCCAAACTCTATATTTTAACTGGAAAAGTTGGGGGTTGTCTTATGCACCCAGTCATCTTATACGCTGGAAAACATGGTAGATGAATTCCTGTATAGAAAGAGATAGTTTTACAATGCTTTTACCGTGGGCCAGTGCAGAGCTGACTGATGAGAACTGGAAGTTCTGCCCATTCATAATCTACTTGATCTCCCCACCTCCGCCTTTTATTTGAGGAAAAATGAAGATGGAGTTGGATATCTGCTGTTGGTTAACTGAATGCCTCCATTCAAGGTAGCACTGGTGTCTCTGCACCATTCTTCTTCCCTAACACTTAAACAAAACAATTTGTTGCTATAAAAACATTCTACATACCTAGCATATGAAAGCCAATTCAGAAGAAGGAGGAGAGGTGCATTGGGACCAGAGCTTGGGAACTTTTTTTGCCTGGGGAGGGGTGTTTTCCACGCTCTGGACAGCTCATATCTACTTATCTCCATGGGATCTTTGGAGCTAGCAAGATTGAACAATATGGACAATATACCCGTATTGCAATTTATTTTTCAGTCTGTCACTCTTACCAGAAAACTATTTTTTTGTGTAGATATCTTTAAAATGAACACTTCTTCCCAGCTTGTGTGGACAGGGTATTCCCTCTGCTTCATCCAGATCATAGTGTTTTTTGAATACGAAACCAATAGTAAGATTCTAGCAAAGGACCACATTTCGTTACAGCCTATACCAGAATTGCAGGCACTATGTCAGAGAGAAGTTTGTGTTCTCTGTGTCATCTACATAAGAACAAGATATTATCTCTCCACACCAGAAATTAGCTATAGCGTCAGACATTTCTTAAGCCTTGCTCAAATATTCTGACTGGCTGAGAATGAATGAACACATGAGCTGTATTTGGCATTCAGTACTTATGGGTACCAAATGCTTGAAGAGCATAGCAAATATGTGGGGCTAACACCACTATGCAAACTATGCACTACAATGCAAACTAGCCACGTGTCCATTGAGTTTGAAGGGGGGGTGCTTATACACAGGCAGGATCTCCCCATGGAGATATGAGCCCTGGCCAATCTGTGATCTCATTCACATGTCTATGCAAACAAAATCTGCCCCTATGCAAAATCTATGCAAAAAAAATTCATGTATCAGTTAGAGGGCATAACTGGGGTACATGTGGAAGCATAAAAGGCACATAATCAGACCATCTGCTATGGGTCTTCTCATGTGCTTGGTACTCATAGGTACCAAAAAATCTTAATAGGGCTATGGATCAATGCTGCACACATATTGGCCCCACTCCTGACTTTCAACTGCTTTAAAGGACCTGTGTGTAGACAGCCTGTGACTGAACATGTGCCAGCTCCTACAGGTGCAATGAGTGATATGGGAAAAAAGTGAAGAGTGTAGATTGAATCTACATGCTTTCAGGTCGGACTCACAAAAGTTAACTTCATGTATTCCAAAAAGAATATGGAAGCAGAAGGTGGGATCAAAACATTCATTCCTGTTATTTCTGCTTCTGCATATCCAAGCATTTTTTAAACAAACTTTATTGAATGGCTGAACAGTCACAGAGTTAAAGTGCACTTTTTTTAAAAAAAAAAAATCCTGGTTGGAAAATAAATGGAAAAGCTTATCTCCCAGTTTAAAATCTGATTGCTAGAAGGCAAATTTATTTGATCTTTATCAGCATCCAGAATGTAAATATGACTCAGAGTAATGTGAACACACTGTAACATGTATGTAGATAGATAGATAGATCCTAACAAATCTTACATTCAAATCGAGGTAAGAATTTTCTCTGCTCTTCTGTAATCCAGTGTTTGTCTCATAATAAAAATTGTGCAGGGAAAGACTGTGAGATGAGCATTCTCCCTAAAACCAATCAGTTAATGAATCCCATTTTAGAAGGAAGGCAGGATATAAATCCAAATAAATAAATAAATATAACCCAAATGAGATTTGAACCAGAAACTTTCTGCTCAACAATGACAAGTAGCTACTAACCACCACCACCCATATTATTAAACTTGAAGAACAAATCCCAGAAGGTACAAAATGTATATTTAGGCCTTTTCTATGCACTATGTATATCAACTTGTCTGCCATTTAACTTTACACTATCTTTCTTCCTTCGCCAGACACTCTTATCTTACCCAGCATACCAGAGTACACATCTTCTGGACATGAATCAATCAACACTGCATTGTGATCATACCTGGGACAGAGATAGGTCAGATTTATAGCAAGGCTAATGCTGTTGTCATTCTTCCATTGCCTAACTGAAATTCTGAAATGCATTGCATTTCTAAATGTACAAAATATTTCCTCCAGGAAGGCAGCAATTTATGGGTTTTCTTTCTAAACCTGCTGATGCTACATGAATAAAAATAACTTTTGACCGGAAACAGTACTTAAGCACTGTGGAACTCATATTAGTTCTTTAGCTTTTTAGTTTAATGACTTCTCAGGATTTCCTTTTGTTAAGCTTACTATATTTAACAGGGCAGACACAGTTCAAATATACAACTTGGCTTGAATCCAAATTCACCCATTCCAACATGTATTAGAAAAAACAACAATGCTCAGACACATCCACTCTCATGGGGTAGGTAAAACTGTCCTATCCACTAGCATACCCAATCCTTTGGAGTCCCTAAAAACCATCGTAAAGGATCAGAGGACCCTTCACAGCAGGACAATCTGCAACATGGAACTGCAGCTACAGAGAACACAGTGGGAGTAGGCAACACTAGAAACATACATCTCACACACAATCGGAACTTCTGCTCACAAAAGTGAGCTTGGTTGCATTTGATCTTTGTGCTTGAGAGTTTAAAAGCACAAGCTATGAAACAAATGCATAGGAAGTGACTGAGAGTCCGCATTCCGTTTCAATCAAAGGACCTAAATGATTCATTATCTGAATTTCAGACTTGGGTAGAAACTACACTGTTGCTGTGCAAAGTAGTTTTTAGTTGTTCCCTGGAGGTCAGTCAACTCAGTACTGCTCATGATGATCAATGCCCGTTTCTCCTTTGAGTGTGGGAAGGCAATGCCTTTACTTCTGACATAGCCTCCTCACAGTTCAAAAGGTCAGATTCCTCCTATTCAGGGGTTCCAACGGTCTCCTCCTCCCAGTCCCTTTTTTTTTTTTTGAAATAAAAGTTCATTTTGACATAGGTTAAAGAATGCACAATTAATTGTAAATCTAAAAATGCTGCTTGTCTAATAACTTTTTAAAACTTGGCTAACTACGAACAGTTTGTATAAGAACAAATGAGGTAAGCTTCCATTCCAAAGATGAATTGTAAACGGTTCAACAAATAAAAAGAAAAATCACAGACTATAAACTTTACAATTTCAAGACAAATTCATTGTTACTCAAATTCATTCTTCCTGTTAATATTATAGATCCCTTCTATATTGCTATATTGGATATTGGGTGGGAACGGTTATGTCAATTTGTCCTGAATCAAATATATTGAATAAAATTTTGATTACCTTCTGATTTTAGCTTTTAATCAGTTCTTGCAACATTCAGAGTTCTGCAACAAAACTATACACAAAACAAAAATATATCTACATTTTATTGAAGAGATACTAGGGTTAATTCCTAAACTGTGGGTTGATTTGCATTCTTTTAAAGCAACAGCAGTGAAAAATAATGTTGCTGCTGTCTTTTATAAGAAGAGAACACTTGTGTGCTAAGCTATACTAAAATTACTATTTCAAGTATTACCTTTAATACTATTGAAATTACTGGGGAAAATAGTTGCTAGACAGAAGTCAACAATTTATAAACAAGAAGTTAATCTTATCTCATCACATAAATATCCACCACCACCAAAAGCCATCTATCTGTTCTGAGCTTACATAAATATTTCACTATACTTTCACATTTATCAAATGCGACCGAAGAGAGCAAGCTAGGGAAAATCCAGCTGTAAGCTGTATCAAGGGGAGCTTGTGTGAGTTTGCAGATGGAAGGAACATAACTGCGCCTGACACTAATGACCCTTGTCATGCTTCACAGACACTTTTTAGCATACCACAATACTTCTCAGAATGTCTGGGTACAAAGTCTGAATCCTTCATGGAAATAGCTACTGGGCCTTTGAAAATATGAATTTAAAAGGTAGGAATCCACATTTAACAATCCTCTATTATTTTATCCCTAACTTCAGCCTCAAAATGGTTTTAACTGGAAACATGTCTAATCATAGAAAATTAGCCCAGTGATATTTTATTATGCAATTATTCCCCAGGGTCATTAAGCAAAGGCTGAAGAGAACATGCCAAATCACAAAACTGTTGTTTTTTTAAAGGAAGAATTAGGAACTTCTACACGTGGGTGCCAGTGGCTCTTTGCTTCACTCTCCGCTGGAACCTTGTAATCCGTATTAATCTGTTTGTTCGTGGAAAGTACTTTTTCTGACAATGTCCTAAATTTGGTGTCAATTCATTTATGCTATTAATTTTGTGGCTGGAGAGTTTGTTGACACAGATATATTATTTCCACATATACTATGTGAAATTGCCTATAATTCTTGTCTCTTTTCCTTCTCCACCCCCATCCATTTGCACATACTGCCAAACTAACTTAGCAAAAAGTTTAAAAAGCTGGGAACAATGTTACCACAGGGTGCCAAATTTGCAGTGAAAGCCCAAAAGGCTGTTGTCACGCGAAGTTTGACAAGGCTTGCCAAATGGTTTCTTCAGGATATAAACTGCTTGTGAAGTGACTGAATCCTTTGTATTTACAGCTGAATGCTGCAGATGGGAAGGTCTCTGCCAAGAAAGAGTAACTGCTGTTTCTGCCATGTGAAGTTTTACACACATAAATAAGGGACATGCTCACTCCTACGTACATGGCAGTATTTTCCTGCTTTAGAGGGCGGGGGAGGCTTCCACCTCAAAAAACAGGGTAGAATGGCAGCAAGAAGACATGGCAGCACATAAATATAAATATAAATTCAAATAAAAAGCAATTTCATATGCTTTTAAAACATTTGTGTGAGAGAAATAGTACAGTGTCCAATAAGTACTGTGAAATGGCAAAGA
>CM034701.1:120419915-120434175 GCA_020142125.1 Phrynosoma platyrhinos | reverse complement strand
TGGTTTAGATGACTGAGCTGGGATTCAAAACCTGGTCTGCAGAATCATGGTCCAATGCTCAAACCACTGTGCCACACTGGCTCTCATAGTAGAATGGAGTGTCTTACATAAAATGGCAAAATCAACAAATATTTTAGAAATATTTTCAAGCTGTTGATGGTTGAATCCATGAATGCTGAATCCATGGATATGGGAGAGCCAATTGTACTAATGCTTAATGACAGAATCAACCACCTTGTTGTAATATCAAATGGGAACAAAACCAAGATCCTTGCTAAGGTTTTAAGCTTAAGCCATCTAGTAATTTGGGTACCTCTTGAACAATCAATATTATGTTTCTTTGTTTTTACTCTAGAATACACATTTATAAACTGATTATGACCAAAGTTGACATTCACACTTAGGCTGACCCCCCATGTGATATTTACACATGATTTGATATTTTTGTGCAAATTCCAGAGTGACTGGCAACTTTCAGCATTTTTAAGTAATAACATCAATCAAGCCAATACCGGATAAATTTCCTAGCAGCCTATAAAACAAAGACAAAGTCATCATTCCATTTTTGTAAAACTGATTAAAAACCTGTAACACTCACCCCATAACAGGATTGAGCACTATTGCTCTGGGTTCATCTAGGTTTTCTGATATAAGGATTTTTCTTGATGTCCCATTCAACCGTGTGACTTCAATGCGATCTGTACCAGTGTCAGTCCAGTACAAGTTCCTGGCCACCCAGTCCACTGCTATACCATCAGGATGATCTATTTCTGTTGACACAATGGTCTGGGCTCCAGATCCATCAAGGAATGCCCTACGAATAGCTCTGACATCATCATCAGTCCAGTATATGTAACCTTCAACTGGATCGTAGTCTATTGCAATTGCATGCCTGATATTATCTATCTGCAGGATAATGTCAGTGAAATCTGGCATGTCCAATGAAATTCTTCTTAAATCTGTTCTTCTAGCAAGCAAAAGCACTTCTTCAGCACCTGGGAAGAAAGCATCACCAGTAATCAGCAAATGCTATTCTGTAAATCTGAGAGGCATTTTC
The DNA here is from genome assembly GCA_020142125.1 of Phrynosoma platyrhinos. Taxonomy (NCBI): domain Eukaryota; kingdom Metazoa; phylum Chordata; class Lepidosauria; order Squamata; family Phrynosomatidae; genus Phrynosoma; species Phrynosoma platyrhinos. Next base: position 120,433,118 of record CM034701.1, on the reverse strand, counting down.
TATTTAGAAGGCAATGCAGTTGAAACAATAGGAAAACCAAGACTGACTTAACAAGCATATTCCAATTTTGTTCAGTTGGGGTCATGGAAGAACGAACTTTGCTTCTAAGAGCTTCAGCTGCTTTCCAGTATGCAGACAAAATGTTACTTTCTGAACCTAAAAACTGTTTCCCCCGGCAATCTTTAACATTTCTATTTAAGTAAGCGGGAAAATCACACCAACTTACTGCATTCAACATTGCAAGGACTGCATCAGGAAGATTTATACTCTGATGACAACTACTTTGTATGTTTAGATGTGCAAAGAAACAACGGAAAATTCAGGTGCTACCCACAGAGCTACAATGCTACTTTCCCCATAATACAACTTTCTCTTTGAATCACCCTCTTCTTGATTTCTGTTTTTTAAAAATACATATTCTAAGCAAAATAAACAATACCAAATGCATATTTTAGTTAATGAGACTCACAAGTAATAAAGAAAATGAACAATTACGTCTAAATTTCATTTTCTTTCACTGTTTTAAGAAGATTTGTATATGATGTTCATAAACTAAAATGCAAAAATATAATGTGATTTCATTTTGCTTAATACAATGAAACCACATCCTTTGTTTGTGTAATTCTGTTTGGGAGAAATAGAGAAAATGTCTAGACTTCTTATACCACAAAGCTGTCAAACTCATCCAACAGTTGTTTCCTGAAGGCCCAGCATTAAATGTAGTTTCCATATTCAACACTCTTTAGTATGCAATATAATCTGAATATAGGCCAGAATATGAAGCACACTATGGAATCGAGGCTCATTTGGAGTCTGCTACAAGTATTTTCTTCCTTTCAGATAACTAAGAGGTGGTTTATACTGAGAGAAAAATTAAGCTTCACCTGGCATTTTCCCCGACTCTGTTCATGCCACACCTTCTAGAAATAAACCAAACTCACGTTGTACAGACTGCCATACATTTCCCATGCCCAAATTCAAATTGGTAAAAAAAGGGATGGATCTTTTTTCTTCCTAGCATGCCAAAACCTATCGACCAATAGCTTTATTGGTTACCTGTCAATTTTGGCAGCTTGCCTCTTGGCACTGAATTTGTGTTCCAACACAAATTAACTAAATTGCTACATCCTCAGCAGCCCATTTTAAGCAGCAAGTGACTTACCAAACAGTAATGTCTCTCCTCCTTTGTGCAAAAATGTGTCCATGTGTGCATGCATAGATCAAGGTTCCTTGGGAAAGAATTCCTGCACATGACAGTGTGTACTTTTTTTAAAACTTCTAGTAATTATCAGAGGTGAGACTATGCTTTTCAGGAATGCAGTGAACAGAGAAACAAAGCTTTGGTCTTCAATCCCCAGTGCAATGAGAACTAAATCCCAGAACAATGTGGCTAGAATACTTAAGAGAAAAGGTATCCATAGGCACCAGTAGAAACTATTTCCCCAACTTCCATGAGGGGAGGAGCAAATCTAGTTCCAAACATTTTGGAGAAGGAATAATCTTCTCATGCACTGTATTCTCTGTAAGAATATGCCATATTCCTGTATATAAGAGATGTGAAAGGGGGCACACAGTTACATGCTACATATTTAGGCATAACTTGTTGTTTTGTCCTCAGCAACCCCAAAGACAACCCAAGAGCTCATCTTAACTCTCCACTTCAAAGTTGAGGATGCTTTGAGAAGGCATTCTTCTTTGAAATCTTCAAAGTAAACTGGTACGTATCCAAAGGAAGACAATCTTTAAGAGGCCTTGGGTCTAACAACTCATTTTCTGTATTCCATTACTGCCATTTATCTCAGAGAAGTGATTCCCAATATAATTAAATTGTTTTCAACATCAACAGCACCCCAACTCAAGGTGCAAGTTGGGGAAGCTGTTCTGTAAGTAGGCACCTGGACACATTAAACTGCAGTCATTGGTGAGAATGTGACAGGTTGATGGGGGAATGATTACATAGCTGGTAATAACCCTGTAATTAACACATTGTATGGATTTTGGTTTGTTGTTGTTTTTAAACAAATATTTTTGTGCATGCTGTGCCATTACAGGAGAAATGTGCAAAAACAAACACAGTTCACAAAGAAAAGAAGTAGTATCAATGACCATTATCTGTGGACACAAAGCACATCAGATTATGGGAGATGCTGAATGCAACTGTAACAAGCCAACACAGCTGCAATAGGTGGAGGAATAATTTACTGTAACCTGCAGCATCCTCTCTTGAACTCCTTGTTGCCAGGATTCCTCCTCCCTCAAGCTCCCTTCACCAATCCTTAGTAAGTGAAAGCACCTCTGAGAGGTCTTTTCAAAGTCACCCCTCCTCTACAAAAGTCAGTGATACTGGCTCTGGGGCAGGAAGAAGAGGGGCAAGGCTGGTAGCAGAGGGGCATAGTGGAAATCCCCTGAAGCCCAGCATGCATACATTAGCCACAGAAGCCACAATATCCTAGCATTAGACTTTGGAAGGGAACAAAGCAAATGCCCACATGTTAATTTTTGGCAAGGCTTGAAGTTCTCTATAAGGGGTCAAACCTGCCTGCAGAACACTTTTCAGAACAATGTAGGGTTATCCTCCAACTTGTAATGTTAGTAAAATTGTTACTTTATGGCTTTATATTGCTTTTCTGAAACTTGTGTTAAGACTAAACAGAGGCAAAAAAAAATCTTTGCAATATGGGACAGGCAGGCTGTTGTGTTACTGTTGCAGCAAGATATACATACAGAGAAGTGCCTTAAACTTTTATTTGGCATACACTGTTGTGGACCACATCTCATCTGATTCTGATGAAGTGGGATATGGTTTGCTAAAACTTACATTAAATAAAATCACTAGTTTTTTAAAACCCATGTGATATTTTGGTGGTGGTGACCTAGAATGAGACATAGTTTAACAAATAAAATGTTACATAGTCACAAGAAATGATCCTGTCCCTCTCCTTCTAATATGTGTATCAGGACTAAAAAACATGGAACCCATGAAGTGCATGTGCCTCCATCCCTTTCTGTAGCCCCTAGAGTCCTCCATCTGGCATGTTTTTTTTTTACATAAGGAATGGAAAATTTCACTCCTAAAAGCCTCCAGGCAATGTGATTTAACTTCAGTCCCATAACACATATCCCCACGTGTACTGTGTGCAGATAAAAAAAGTGATAAAGCAGAAGTGGATATTTAGCCACATGGTTTCATGTGGGGGAGGGGGGAAACGACGTTCTGCTTATGATGGATAAGAATTGCTCCTTAGACCTTTTGTAGTTGCTACAATCAGAGGTTATGGAACAAGGCTATACAAAAATATAGAAATCACTGCTATGGGTATACCACCATGCCAGTGTACCTTCTTCATGCACTCCAGGTTCTGTACTTTCTCTCCTTATATTATTACATGAAGTTATCTACCAGATGAAACTGATTCCAGAAAAAGATTGAACACTAACAATAAATAAGTCCTATGATTTGAGGAGATTAGGGGATATCCATCACAGAAACAATCCAAAAGGAAAAGATGCTGGAGAATTCCACTAAAACTTGATGTAAAGTACCAATAAGGTCTGAGGATCTATTTCTTGGAATAACCTCCTTTTTCTCTCTCCCTCTCCATCTTGAGAAACTATCTCTCCTTGACATCACAGAAGGGATACTGCTTCCAACACCACTCAAACTTGCAGCCTTGGGATGCTAGTGACAAAAATTGGGGTTGATACTCAGCAAAATAACATGCCAAAGTAAACAGTGGTATGATAGTGGCCCTGGGTCTCTGATGACTTCAGCACATCCTTATATTCATTCTTCTTCAGCATTATTTTCCAGGTTTTACTCTTGGATCTCCACAGTGCAACAGTGGCCACGGGTGTTTTCTCCCTCATCCCAAGATATTCTACTTGGTAAGCAAGTTGTAGCCATTTTCTCACCTTCACACCCACTGTTCATTCATACTTCAATAACTATGAAATAAAATGGATTGCACAAATACAAGGAAGTTTGGATTGGAATGGAAAGAGATTCATTTTAAGAAGAAGAAAAACCCTGAATGATAAGGAATAAGCAGGACCCAAAATAGAAGCCCCTTCTCCACAGCTGTTCATATCTTGCCTCCGTATCCCCTGATGCATTCTAAACTAAGGAAAAAATGCAAACAGAAGACTCAATTACTCACTAACAAATGTATGCAGGAAGCCTCTGCTTTTTAACACCTCACTTCACTCTTCTGACTCTTGCAAATTACAGGCAAGTTCCATTAATTTGATGAGTGGTCTGCTCTTTTGTCAGTTCTTCTTGCCTATAAGGCTTGCTTAGGACCACTCACCTGCACATGCATGAACAATCCCAGGGCTTGCCTATGGAAAAAGCAGACACCCCCCCCCCTTTTAAATTAATGGAATGTATCTGTATAATTTGCAAGCATAGAAAAAGTGGGCTTGCATCAGGTCTTCTTCCTATGAAGCCTCACTTTGAACTGCTTGTGCACACTTGTGTGACTATAGAGGCTTGCCCTCTTTTTTCTACAAACACAGCAAAAAACCCTCTGGGGTGTGATAAGTATATAAAACAGGATATATGAACCCCAGAAATATAAAGTTGAAATGTAACTCTTTAACAAATATTCACCAAATATAAGCTTTTTATAGCAACATTCTTACATATTTAGCCTTACTGTATCAAAAATACAACCATACGTTGAATTTGTTACTATAGAAATTTCATGCTTGGTGAGTATGTCTGGGGTTCATCTATCCCATTTCCCCCTCTGATCTTGCTTTGCAAGCAGTCCAAAATGAGCCTCTGTAGCAATCCAGAGTGAGTGCTACTTGGTGCCTCCCCCACAACCTTTTCTGCATTCAGTCTGTGGTGCTTCTGAGATTGTGGCCAGTGTGTCTCTTACAATATCACAGTACTGTATCACTGTGCAGGACATTAAAGGTAAGCTTTTGTTCATTTTACTTTAATTTTATGCATGCATGGCGTGCTATAGTATTTTGCTTTTGCAAGCATTCAAAAGCGATATATGGTGTGTTATTTATGTTTTGACCAAAATGGATTTATAAGCTAAAAACACCCTTCGACTCCAGTTTTCAACTGATTCCACTTTGACAGTGGACCCTAACCGGTCAGATAAGTGGGGGCTTCCTGTTCAGCAGTCTGTTATAATGCAATGCAGGGATGGGTAATTTATAGCCCACATACCAGATGCAGGCTGCCAAGTCCCTTTTACAGACCCAGGCCTGTCAGGAGCCATCACTCTGTGTGCTGCTTGAAATATCCCCTGCAGGGCATGGCAGCTGACTGTGGCATTGCCACCTAAGCTCTGCAAAGTTGCGCATAATCTCATAACTTTGAGAAAAGTCCAGGTGGCTCAACCAAATTGACAACAGGCACCACTGTTGCCATGACAGAGAGACATCAAGGCCTCAGAATGGGAAACAAAACTGCCTTGAGCAGCCTAATGGAATATTGAAAAATAGCTTCTCTATAAAATGAGTTATATAATGGCATGCCTCATGCGGTAAGCTTCAAAGAATGTGCAAACCCCACTCCTCTCCAAAACCAAATCTAGTATGGAGGGAATATTTATTCAAATGCAAGTACTAAATGCAAGAATGTATGGGTATCTGTTTACGTTCACAGTGGACTAGACAGGTGGTGCTTAATTTAATGGATGAGAGTAAGCAGAGCCACCGCTGCCAGACTGGCTCAACTGGTAAACACATGGTAATACATTCAGGCATCACTGTGCAAAAAAGCAATCAACAGTTCTGAAATGCTGATGTGCATAAACGACAAAGAATTAAAGATAGAAAGACACACAAAGAGACTTTGATGTTAGTCATCCAGGGGTGCTTCTAGGCAGGACTTCATTCACATTCTTGCTTCATTCACATAATTTTACATGTGTGTGTCCATACATTGTACTCTTCCTTCTGTGACCCTCTTCTGTTTTTGCATCACTTTTCCCATTTATTTATTTATTTATTTATTTTTCTTACCAAGGAGTATCTATGAAGAAGGGAAAGAGAAACCAGGTGCACAATGGCTTTTAACTGGTAATATTCAAAGTTGTCCATCTGGGCACACACCCTGTTTCAATATGGCATGTAAGGGATATTTTGAAACATACTCTCCTGTGTCCGTAGGTTCCAGTGCAATATTAGTAGTATCCTACTGAGGAGTTCATTCTGAAAGGACTGCTACACCCCTTTGGAAAATGTGTAACTTCATACCTGATGGAGTATAAACTGGGCCTGATTTAAATGGATGTGTTCCCCATATAGCCAGCCATACTCCAATTTTAAACCTAGTTAGCATGATCCATATATGTGTCAGACCATGTGCATGGTTCAGTCATGATGTGTTATGATATGATGGTATGATAATATAATGATATAATGCTGTGATAATCTGATGAGGTATTGGGAGGATGGAGATGGGGAATGTTGAAATGTATTGAGTATTAATCATTTGGATGCTATGGGCATGGGAATGAAAGGGGAGGCAAACGGTGACAGGATGAATGGTTTTATGGCCCTGTTTTTCCTGTATGAGGATTTGGCTTGCATAAGAGGGGTGCCTTTCTCCCTTCCTGAAGGGGGACTGAATGTTAAACATGAGAGGGGAAAAAGACATGAAAGGTTGCTTTGATTGGGCTCAAAAAGATCCAAGGAAGGGTGTGTGTGGATAACTTGCATTCTTATGCTATGGTCCTAGGGAAGAACCCCCCCAGATGGGTGACTGCTGCCTCAATTCCTGAATAAGTATATTTTTGTTTTTCTATCACAACGAGATGTTTTCGTGGTTATTGGGAGCTGAGTTAGCCAATCTTGACAATATGCAGCATTAGCAGGTCCGGGTACAATGACCTGTGAAAAGAACACAGTGCCATGCTTGCTCAAGTTTTCAGTAGCCTATGTGTGCTTATGTAAAAAGAGGCGACCTTATGTTTAAAATAGACCCTATAGAAAGTCCAAAGCTTGGGACTGACAAAATGGCATGCCATCAAGTTACATGGCAAAATGCTCCTAGAAAACATATGTTTCTAGGGAATACTTAAGACAGGGTTGCACAGGGGTGCACTTAACCTTTCATTTTTTATGACAACACATCCAAGTTAGTTTTTCCAATATCTTGAATTCTGATTCTAAGACACTTTTTGTTTAACTGGGGGCCTTTGCAGACTGCTAGAAATAGTGCAAATTGAGTCCACTTTAACTGCCTTGGCTCAGTGCTAGGGAATCATGGGAATTGTATTTTTTTCTGAGACATTGAGCCTTCTCTGTCAGAGAGCTCTGGTGCCACAATAAACTACAGTTCCCATGATTCCCTAGCACTGAGTCAGGGCAGTTAAAGTGGACTCAATTTGCACTATTTCTGGCAGTCTGTAAAGGCCCTGGGTCATCCTTAAGTTATACAGAACACACTAATCCTTGAGAATCTGTGAACCTATTTACTAAAACAAGGTTGCTGCAAAATTTCCATGTTTATTTCAAACAAGTTGAAAAATCTGCAACACAAAGCCAACTCAATCTGTTTCTATGGTCTTTGCGTCTCATCTATTTGCCATTCCTCCATCTGATTTTATCACCACCACTTACGATTCATGAGTGAATCTCAAACTATGACCTGGCATATATAGTCCCAGTCCTGAAACACTCATTTTAAAATGTGAGATTAACCCAATAAAACATGTTGTAAAGTGTCCACTTTTAATTTAATCAAAGAAAGTGCCTGCCCATATAGCACCAGTGATCATTGTAAAGAATTGTAATTCACTGTGAAAATGTAAAGCTGCAATCTCACTTCCAGATCACATCTGTGGCCACTTGCTAGCAACACTGGGTAGGGCAGAGGTAGAAATAAAATTCTGAGGCACCTAAGAATTTTCCATGTCTGGTAAGAGAGTTACTCTAGGTAAAATTCACCCCATATAAAACAGGCTATAAAATATTAGCTCATAAGTCATCCAGATGCTTGCTTCAAGTAAAGGAGGCAGTCAGTCATTTCTCGCATGGTATATGGGAAGGTGGGGGGGGGAGAGAGAAAGTCCCCCAAAATCTAAGTTCATTACCAATCAATCTGAATTGGTGCTGGAAAGTTCCTTCCTCAGCCAACATGGGAATCCAAGGTATTATTTAATGCAATATGCATGCCTTCAGCGTTTTTAAAAGTCTGTGTTTACATCAATCAACAACTATTTGCCAGAAAAAACAGGGGAAAGAATGTGTATCTAACACCATATGATCCACTCTTTTAACAAGGAAAATTGCACAAATTCCTTATGTTTAAAAAGGGGAAAGCAAGTAACCTGGGCTTTCTTTATATTTTCCACACTAAGGTAGTTAGATTTCTATTTTTTATACAAATCTTCTCCCTCTACTACCAATACTCCAGTTTTAAATTATTTGATTTATTTTCTCTCTTTATTGCCCACAGATGTTTTGCTAACGTGTCTAGAAAAAGCAAAATCAGTATAGTCCTATTCATTTTAATGAGATGCCTTAGGAACACCTGATAATTTTTGTTGAAAGCCAAAACACCCTAAAAACAAAGTATTAGTCCAGTTGTCTTCAATCCCTGAGCACCGTATCTCATTTTGTAATTAACAAGAAGCCATACAAAAAAAGAGACAAGATGGCCCAGTGTGTATATGATTATTTCTGCAGCCATGGCAGTATTCCCTTTTACCCATTAGTTTTAAATTAAATCATCAACACTAGGTGTAACACTTTCAGAGACTGTTGTGTTGTGCTGCAAGGTTTTTTTTAAAAGTGTTCCAGTTCTGATAATGTCTTCTGCATTTTATTTACAAAATTAACTCCAATCAATTCTGACAGTAGAAAAGCAGCCCATCTCAACAGCTAAACAAGAGCTGTTTGCCACTCTCCCCTTGGCCCACTTCACATCTGACAAGTGACAAGACATCTACAATACAGTAACAAATGCTCCAATTTATCCACCCAACCTAAACAAATGTAGACAGCACTGGTTGCCTTTGCTAATCCTCACCACAAAATGCCATGCTATTCCTTTCCCATTTGTCTGTCTACTAATCAGACTAGAACAATGCTCTATTGTAGGGACTTCTCTAGCTCCTTCTCCCTTCCCTATGGCCTCTGCCCCCCCCCAAAACCACCACCACAAAGGCTACTAAATTTTTGGATCTACCATTTTGCTGGGAATTACTTTGGGAGTAGAAAAAGATTTGCAAATTCTAAAACATTAGCTGGTAAACTGTTCAAGTCTTGCTACCTTTGGAAAACAGATCAATCTAATTTGATCATAAAGCTATGCTGTGTAACATCTTTAAATACACAACACACCCTTTCCACTAAAACCAAACTGATTTTTTTGTAAAGCCATAGAGATGTGAGATATATGCAGATCTGTTAGCTTGCTGTAAGAGATTAAATCAGGGGTAGGCAACCTTTTTGAGCCGGGGGCTGGGTTGCTGTCCCTCAGACAATTGGGGGGCCAAAACACCAAAAATAAATAAATAAATATTTTTTTTAAAAATTAAAATATTAAAAAAAATATGCATGCACACTCTCTCAGCCCCAGAAAAGCCATGGCAAACCCCCTGTGGAGATTTTTGCCAAGAAAACCCCAAGAACAAGTAATAACAACAATAATCAATATCATCATGGCAGGCGGCGGCTGCAGGATTGGCCTGGGGCTGGTCCAAAGGCCTCGGGGGGCCGCATCCGGCCCCCGGGCCTTAGATTGCCTACCCTTGGATTAAATCATCTGGCAAGCATGATGTGGGGGGGGAACACTGTTGGGGGGGGACATCATGCTTGTTAATGTTTTTGCCAGCTTTCCAAACAAAGAAAATTCAACATAAGGAAATTTGTTAGCACCTAGCGTTACACAGAGAAATAACTGGAATACTGTAGGATGCCTTATTTTACTCAAGTCATTAATGTCACTATTATATACTTAACAAGAAAATTAAATGTTAAGCTATATTAACATTTGTGAACTGTTTTATAATTTTTGTTATTGTTAAATGCCTTCATGTCAGTTTCAACCCATGACAACCCTATGGATGAGACATCTCCAGGCCCCCTTGTCCTCTACTGCTCTGCCCAGCTCTTGCAAACTCATATTCGTGGTCTCTTTAATAAAGTCCATCCATCTAGCATGTGGCCTTCCTCTCTTTCTACTTCCTTCCACCTTTCCTAACATTATTGTCTTTTTCAACAAATCATGCCTTCTCATGATTTCTCCAAAGTACAAATCTAACTCTTGTCAACAATTACCTCACATTGCCCCACTGTAGAACTTTGTGCCATTGGCAATCCAGCATTTACAATCCAATAAATAGCTAAGCAATTGTCCTCAATATGGAGGTAAAGTGTTGCAATTAAAGGAGGCAAATTGTTACAATTCTCTTAAGAGAGGGTTTTAACAAGATTATACATATCAAACAAAGATAAGCTTCCATGTCCTTCAGTAAAACAATTCCTTCCAGTTTGAGAAACAGACAGATGTTGCATGAACTAATTTCTCCATATTCATCAACACAAGCCTCTCCCAGAACTAAAAGGAGGTATGTCTTGTGCGTTGGTGTGTGCACACACATGCTCATATGCAGGGGGGAGGCCGCGACCAATAACCACATCAAGCTTGACACAAGTTTCAATTTGTTGTGATTTTGTGTAGAAAACTATAACCCGCCTGATCAAACTGGTTAGCTCACATCTCATGACATTAATTTCATAGAAGTGATGTTAAAAAAAAAAAAAAACCCACAGCATAACAAAATAGCAAGGAAGGGCAGGAACAGCAATATTTCAAATGAGATATCCTGTGCTATGGTTTCTCCCACAGGGCTGATTTTTTATATTAGAGAAATAGGCAGTAGGAAAGGATTAACACTCTTCCTCCATGTTTGGCTCAAATCCAACCAGCTGACTAGGTGCTCTTCATTAAAAAGACACACACCTACAGAAAATCCTGATCACCAATCTCTTACACCACAACTAGCTGCACCCTAAACTAAGGTGAGCAACAGTGCTCAAAAAGTTCTCAGTGCCAAGTATTCATCTAAAGTAACCCGTTTCTTGAAGGATGCCAAAGCTCATCTATGCAATTGATGCAGATTGTATAACTATGAACTTGAAATCTGAAAGCTTAAAATATCCTTTGCCTTTGACTAATGACTTAATGCTAGCCTATATCCACCAAGGAGTTAATTAATAAGACCAGGAATCAAAGCATGTGGATGTTGGCATAAGACAGAGAACCACAAAAGATGCAGAGCTTGGGAAAGAAATAATCCATAAAACTGAACCAAAAAGCTACATTCTTATGCAAAATCAGACTTCCTGTTCCCATCCCACTTTCCCCCCTTTTGACAGAAAGCCCTTTAAAGAATGTCTGGCCCAACAATAGAAAGGTGCTAACGCCATATAAACAGTCACTCATTTCTGTGCCCTTCGCTACAGTACGAGATGCCCAGTGGGCTGTTTCCCACTGCCAGAAACACAAAGTCAATATGAATGTTTTGAAAGGATTGTTCTGAGCATTCAGCAAGGGTTTCTAAAGCTATGAAAGAGGGTTGCTGTTTTTTTTTTTAAAGGGAGGCAGAAAACCTTCATTCAAGTACCTTAGAAAGCATGTCAATAACACAGCTAAAGCAGAAGGAGTAATTGAAAATGAGTCCTGCTTTCCAGCTTTCAGTTTGCAGCACTGTATGCATGGCCATACAAAACCACAGCAAAAAGTGGAGGGAGAAGAACAAGCAAGCAGTAAGGTGGGCAGCATCCCTTCCCTCCCCATGACTTGCTCTGGGAAATGTTAGGGTTTTTTGGACAACAACCTCCTGAATCCCCCAGCCAGCATGGCTACATTTCTAGGCTCTGGCTTTCATACATCAGTATCCAGGCAACTATGCTTACTATGTTGTTGTTATTCCGATTCCACATAATTTGAACAAACAAAGTACTACTGTCAATGTTCTCAAAAGGGATACAATAAGTATTTGTTGTTGTGTGCCCTCAAGTAGTGTCTGACTTATGCAGACTCTAAGGCAAACCTATCACAGAGTGTGTTACTCGCTCAAAGTCATCCAGTGGGTTTCCATGGCCGAGAGGGGATTTGAACTCCAGAGTCATAGTCTGACACTCAAACCACTACACCATGCTGGATTTTACAGCAAACATAGTGCATTGTTATTCTAACACCTCTCCCACACTTTCTTTTAGTAGCTTGAGCTACTAAATTGTAGAACATATTAAAAGGAAATTTTGAAATGAAATAGTTCAAACGGCTTCCCCTGAAGTGTTTCTTTGAGTTTTTTGCACTGGCAACTGGTTAAGACTAGTTGAACTTTGGGGTCCCTTCCAACTCTATTAAAATGGAGCAAGAAATTGGTCGACACTGAAGTTCTTTTCAAGTGTTTGGCAAATATGTATGTTGAAGGGAGTGGGAATGCATGCTGTGGCTCCTCCCACTCCAGCTGTCACCTTACCATTTTTACTTGAAAAATCTGAAGGGAAAATACAACTAAGTTCAAGTGAATGAATGCAGTTAGAGGTCAGGTACACCAGAAAGCAGGGCTTCTTAGACATCTGTAACTGCATTTGGATGAACTCTTCAACTGCATTTGGATGAACATGGTTATGTTTCTCTGGATAGAGGGCAGGAGATAAGTATTTTAATAAATAAATTATACATAATAAATACAATTATTTTCAGGTCTTATTAACAAACATGGGAGGACTATAGGTGGAACCAAGAACACATATTTCCATTGCTCGTCACAGATACAGTTACTGAACACCTGAGTAGACATTTTGCAGACCTAATTTAATTTTCTTTGGGATACTTCATTGAAGTGTTGTTTCTTTTGCTAATCTGAGGTATTAACAAAACAAAATTTAGGTTTTTTTCATTATTTGGAAATACAACCTGATTTTTAAAAAATCTTGTAGCCGTGTTAGTCTGGAAAATCAGTATGCAAAGGGATCTTGTTGCACCTTTGAGACTAACTGACAAAAAGAAGTTGGTAGCATGAGCTTTTGTAGACTTGAGCCTGAATCCTCAGATGTATGTAGAGAAGTCTACTAAAGCTCAGGCCACCAACTTCTTTCTTTGTTAGTCTCAAAGGTGCATCAAGATCCCTATGCATACTGATTTTCCAGACTAACATGGCTAAGGAAGTTATCACACGTGGCCCACAAAGCGATAATAAACTGGAAATGACAAAT
>CM034701.1:120406477-120419815 GCA_020142125.1 Phrynosoma platyrhinos | reverse complement strand
GATCACCCACACTCCACCTTGTCTTTTCCAGACCAAGGCTTACATTGATGGACAGTTTAATAATAATGTTACTTCCTTAACTGCAAGAACTTCCAGGATAATTATACATAGGATATTATCAGCGTATCAGTAAGCCTGCTATAAATTCCAAGAAGCTAATAATGAAAACTATAGTACACTTGTGTGCTAAAGTGGCTCCTATGAAAAAGTATCGCCACTTCATTCAAATACTAAATGGTTATACATACTTGCTTTTCTTAGCAATTTTCCCTTTAACAGTTTAATAAGTCCTCTGAAGAAAAATCCCTCTTAGTATACTATTGTATACAAGTAGAGCTCCAGTGAAGCTGTTCCTGTATTATGTAATTTGCTGAACAAATACACATCTGAATTTATTCCATTTTTTTCATTGTATTTTATTGCAAAATCTATGCAAAAATGTTTTACTTACTGTTTCATAAAAAAAAATGTACACTACAGTCTCATGTCAGATCCAGGACAGCAAGATGTGCAAAGCTCTTAGATTTAATATAGTCGTCTTTTTAAAAATGTGACGGCAAGCAAGTTGGGCCAGTGAAAAGTTTCCTACTGTTGAGCATATATTTGCTAGCACACACATACACACCCACTACAAACACAGAGATGGAAGGAAAGACTCAAACAAATCTGTTCAATTCTAGGTCTGATATTTCTTTAACTTGACTGAATCTTGGGACTTCATCAAACATGAAACACAAGGCATTGTACAGTACAAGGTTTAGCCAATTTTCCTGGCAAACATTTATCTCAAGCAATTATCAAACACCATTTTGTGTTTTGAAAGAGATGAACCATCTTTCCTTTGCTGAAAATACATATCAGATCCTGCTGTGAATGATATCACTGCATCAAAGACTGCATTTTAAGATATGTTTCAATATTATTCTTACATACTTGCATTCTAAAATCTCAAATAAGAAAGCAGACTCAAAATTGACAAAGATCTTTGTAATGCATGAATGCTTAAACGAGGCACAGGCCAAGCTCATAAATCAGCATTCCAAAATGGTTGTCTGCATCCAGTTTCTATTCCCTGCCTATATTAGAGGTAGCTGCCTTAATAAAAGTGCCTTTCCTGAAAACATCATCTTCTCTGTCATCTCTCATGATGTTAAGATATGATGTGGTTATTTCCTTCACATCAGTTGGCTGGGCATTCTGAGCTAACTCTGAATCAGTAGTATGTAGGCATTTTATATGTAGGCTTGGGGTCTTGAGCTCCTGTCAAACAAATTTAACTGCAACTGATTTCATGTAGACAAAAGGCCTTGTAATTTGGGGAGGGGGGAATGGAGAGTAGCTAGGCAGAAAAGGTTGGGGGCGAAAACAGAGAGATCACCATTCACCGTTCCTCCTGTCTGCACAATGTGTACAAATATTTAACTTGTCCAAAGTTCTCACTAAACTCACACGGCATTCTTGTAATCTCTTGAGCCACCATTTTTCTGGGCCAGGGGCATCACTGATCAAAGTTCCCTACCTGCTTTGCATGTTTTGCCATCTTCCTGAAGCTGGACTCCAGTGGGACAGTTACAGCTGTAAAAGGGATCTCTTGGAGACAACAGGCACAAATGGGAGCAGCCACCATTATTATCTTCACAGGGTGTATGAACTTCAGAAATCAAAAGAGAGAGAAAAGCAATTAATTTTTAAAAATAAAATACAGAAGAAGCTCAGTTCTCTGTAGCAAATTGAAGAGCCTTATTCCACAAATATGTTCTTTCCAGAGAAACAGCGTTGACAATAATTTAAATAATGATATGCTTGTGCTTATTGTATATCCTCTTAGTTATGACATTTTGGCGAATAACCTCTATCTCCCAGAATGCATTTTATAAAAGAGACAGTAGGACACAACAAGACTTAAAAACAAAAACTGTTTTTACATACCAAAACTTACTTCATGTGCACAGACTATTTCCCCCTCCTACGAAGGTTCTTATTATCCCTTTCCTGATGTTCCAATTTAACTGAAATGTTTAAAAGCAGCATGGAGACTTGGTATGAAATTTTTTTAGAGGCAAATTCCTGCTTGGATTAACAGTGCAGCTTTCCTTTATAAAACTCACACAGCAAATGTCCAAGTCCTAATCACAGTCCAGACTAAGTAATTTGAAGTGCAATATTAATTTAACACATGGGTTAAAATTATGAAAAACAAATGTAGATCTAATTTTAGTTGGAGATGCTCAGTGTTTTTGCCAACAGATTCCTTTAAAGTGTCTTGGATGGAATATCCCAAAATCTCACACCCTAGTGTGGAGCAAAGATATGATCAGAGACTTGTACAAGATGCTAGGGACCTTAACTGATGTGAAGATTGCTCCCTTCCCTCAGCCCAAGGATTGTTTGCAGAACTGAAGTTTATTTTATGCCCTCAGGCTATTAGAAACTGAATAGGGTTTTAAAGCTGTGCAGTACTGTTTTTAAGATTGGGTATGTTGTCTTTTAATGAATTTAAACTTTAGAACTGTTAAAATGTTTTAACTTATTTTATTTATTCTTTTATTGAAGCTTTTGAATAGTCTTAATCGGCATTGTTTTAAATATGCTGTTAGTCACCTTGAATCTTATTATTGTAAAAAGGGCAGGACATAAATAAATAAATTATTTAAGAATAAGGATAAGGATACTAGTACCATATGCACACCCCTACTGTGGATATGTATATAGTCAGTGTCTTTCACATTTAGAATGAACAATTTAAGCAGCATTTTTTGGGTAGATTTTTAATATCCCTTGGAAATGATCTGGTCAGATTTTGGCATGTAAA
Organism: Phrynosoma platyrhinos; assembly: GCA_020142125.1. Classification (NCBI taxonomy): domain Eukaryota; kingdom Metazoa; phylum Chordata; class Lepidosauria; order Squamata; family Phrynosomatidae; genus Phrynosoma; species Phrynosoma platyrhinos. The sequence goes on along the minus strand of CM034701.1, from coordinate 120,417,003 downwards.
AGAAAATGCAATAAACAATACAGAAGATAATAATTCAGGAATGCCAAGCAAACTACAAGTTAATATTCTATGCATTCCTAGACTGTCATCTTATACAAGGGCCATAATCAGCCCAGCAATACACAAAAACAACTTGGGGAGAGATGGAATCCAAATCCAATCCTAGTCAAGAGACAGTGGTATCTGAGCTATTTCTAGCAGATAGTATTTCCCTGTGCACCAGGTTTTCCTCGCTACTGTCCAGAAATACTGTGACCCAAGGGTGGGACATTCCCTCAGCTGAGAGAAATGCCAGGAATTCAGAGAGCACCACACAACTTCATCTGGAACGCAAGGACAAACTGTAGCCATGCATATATCCAGTGCCTTCTACTGAAGTATTGCACCTGTTTCTCAGCCACAGCAGATCCTGAATTCTTTTGTTTACTCCATTGCTGTTTACTGTCAACTATCTTCCCTTTTCCAAGTAGTCAGCACAACATACAGAGACCAAATCTTCTGGATTGGTTAAATTCTATAGTTGAGTAAATGAGGCAATACTTCTTATTTTTATCATCAGCTTTCCAACATTTAGCATCTAAAAGCTACATCTTCTTAAACAATTTAAAGGCTGCAAATGAGATCAGGCTGTATTATTTGCTCCAGCATTTCCCACAAAACTTCCATCCGCTGATAAAGATGGAAACTCAATCCATGTGGAATATGAGGAGGAATCTCTCTCCTGGTAATTAACTGTGGAAATATGCTCTTTCTGCTGCACATTCTCAACAGCCATGTTGAAAAATTAAAGAAAGAGACCAAATAATAATAATAATAATAATAATAATAATTATATTCTGTAGAATTACTCATTTAAAGCTACTTTTATCTTGAGGGGGTTACAGATGTTCAGTATGGATTTTATGCTCAATTCTTGATAAAGTCTGTTTAGATGAGAAGACAAAAATACTTGAAGATCTATTCTGATTGAATTTTTTTCCATCCCATTGCCTCTACTTTGCAGCATATGTTTGGCTTACACTAGGAATCACATTCATCAGCAGTTCCTGACAATCTAATCTAAAGGCCTGTAAATCTCTCAATATTCTATTCCAATATTTTTCAGAAGTTCATGGTATCCAAACAATACAGTGTGATTATATTTAAGAAAAACTAATTTATAGGCTCACAAAATTTAGAACCCATAATTCCCAACATTACATAATTATACTGTGATACTTTAGCACAGAGTTTCTCAACCAATCCTGGGATTCCAGGAGACGTTGCTAGGGATTCCTCAAGAGATCATGGAGGTGGAGTGGGGAACATACTAAAAATGTTGAGAAAGACTACCACATCTGAATTCGGTGACAGCAAGCATATAACAATCTAAGTCTTCCACCTGCAAAACTCCATTGAAATATTCCAGATCAGCCAATGAATTCAAGAGGAAAATCAGAGATTAAGGAAGTTACTACACTGGTGAAGAAGTCAGAGAAAGAGATACCAATGGTAGGAACGATTCTGCTTGTTCCCTCACAGTCCGAACATATGGGCTGAGAACATTTTAGCACTGTGTCAATATGGGGCAGTGAAACCATTTAAGACATTATTTTTTGAAAGAGTGTCAAGTCTAGAACTTGAGGAACACAGTGCTTAAAGCTGACATAGCCACCTACATTTCAGTCTAATCTGGCATGCATGCTAATCAGTACACAGTTAACAGGATGAATTTGTTCTTGCTCTGCCGCACCTACGTGTTGTTGTTTTAAGACTCCAAAGTCACAAATATCCTCTCCTCATATAAATATGAGAGAGAGAGAGAGCAAATAAATATGAAACATACAATACGGTTGCCTTTCAGGGCTCAAAACCTGGATATCCATTGGTGAGTACAATGAACTTAGTATTTCTCTCCTTTTCTCTCCTGTCCTTTTGTTGCAGGCATGAATGGAACGGGTTTGCCAGTCTGTCCAATAAAGTGTATCTCCAGCCAGCGTCAAAGCGAATGGGTGAGTAAGACTACCTTCCACGACTTTTTCCCTGGTGGGGAAAGGAAGTGTTTTTAGAGATGAATATACTGCAAGTATTTGGGAGTTAATATTAACCCTTTAAATGAAAATTCATGCAAAAGAATACTAACTCCCATATAATAGCATTCCAGTTTACCCAGGTCCACCATTCCCAGCCCACTCAACCTTTTCTTCTTGTATTATCCAAAAGAGTAATATATGCAGCCACAGAAATAACTCTCTTGTAACCATCTGCCTTTTCCTAAACCTTAAGCTGTGTTACCTTGTTGTTGCTGTGTGTCTCCAACTCATTTTTGACTTATGGCGACCCTAAGGTGAACTTATCATAGGGTTTTCTTGGCATGTTTTTTCACAGGGGGATTACCATTGCCATCCTCTGAGGCTGAGAGAGTGTGATTCACCCATGGTCACCCAGTGGGTTTTTATATTTGAGTGGAGGAAAGTAGGGGTCTGTTTTTCACCTGCTAACCATTGTCAATAAGGGTGTGTGGTCAACCATTTCAACTTTTAGAGTGTTCTCTCGCTGTGCTTGAAAATTCTACATATGGGAATAACATTTTTCTTTCTTCATATTAAATTGTTTTCATACAGATTATCATACAGAGGTCTGTAGGTGTATTCTAAAAATGAATGTTAAATTAAATATCTGATTGGGCAGTCTCTTTGGATTGGAAACTACTGTTTTGTCCAACAAAATGGAGAGTGAAATCAGCACCACTTCTCTCCACTTAATGTCTCTTCTGAAGGAAAAAACAGGAACTTTTTTTCAGTCCTTTCTAAGTATCTCCTACCTTTTTCATTCATTTCCAATCCCTTGCCTGGTGGGGGGGAAACCAGATGAACTTCTAACTGACAATTCTATACAGGTGGATTTAGATATAAGTCACATTGACTTCACTGGTGTTTACCCCTGGGTAAGCATCTATGCAAGGTTCCAAGGAAGACAAGAGTAAAGTATATTTGAGAAATAACGACAGCAGCAGAATGGAAAAGTCACATTTGGCTTTTTAATGCTTTGCACAGTGGAGTGGAGAATAATATTTTTGAGAGGGAAGCACAAGGTGGATCTTATGCAGTTGTATATATATATTTTAAACCCAGACCCTTTGGTCCAAATGAAGTAATATTGATGTTCACTGGTGCAGATGTTTAAAAAAGATCTTGACACAGCATGATTCATATTACAGCCACACTTCTTGCTCATAACACAATTAATGCAAGGACTACAAAATGACATATGGCATAATTTATATTACCAAGTGATACAACTTCATTCAGGTAACTCCCAGAACTACTGCTACAAAATACAATATTATGTGTGGGTGTATGGCACTTTTTCACATTAAAAAACAGAGTGAGTATTGTGCTATGTTTACTAAGAGGTTCCCACTAAAAGATAATTCCACATTAGGAGAATATACTGGCTCAGGGGTTCCTCACAAATGAAAAGGGTAGGCTGTATCAAGCAGACTGCTATAGCACATTCAATCCACTAACTTTTGATTGCTATTAAAGCAGTAACACAGGCAGTTGACAACGGCAGCCGTATTTGTAACACAGAGAATTTATTTCTGCAAAGTTTAATTTATTTAACATCAGTAGAACTAAAGGATAGTCAGGCACAAAAAGAACTTCATAATTTCCATTATTGTTCCAAAATAATTTCAAATTGCTGGTATGATATATAATTAAAAAGCAGCTGCATTTCCAAATGGAAACAAATTCAATTATTAGTTTGTGTGCACAGAATATAGATATGCGCTGCAAAAGTTTTAATTACTAAGTCCAGGGGTTTCTCAAAAGGGATGATAGTTAAGACAGACTAGACTGACTATTTTATCCTAACTGACAGCAACATGAATCAGGAGAAGCTGATTGGAATTCTGATGCTAACTTTTTTACATACCACATGCAAATAACTTGCACTCCTTTCTAGGAGTGGAAAAAGGTCTCCCAACATTAATTCTGCAGCTCTAATTTTTTACAAAACAGAAAAGTTGGAATCCTGAGTGATACTAGCTTGCTGCAGTTCACAGTAGCAATTTTTCCAAGCTTTGTAATTTTCCCCAATCCAATCATTCACACACACACAAATCCCCAGGGTTTTCACTGGAGTGGACAGTGATATCTTCCCATTCTCTACTGCCTCTGAACCCTATATGAATGTGCATGTCAGAAGCAAGCTCCAAAAGTAATGGAGACTGGAAAGATAAAAGTGATTTGCAGCTGCCCTAGTGACTGTAGTAGCAGTAAACAGAAGCAGACAGTAAAGCAGCTACTACACTCCTCCCTGTCTCCAAATGTCTCTGGCCACATTTTCAACAAGCAAAAGAGCAAGGCAACAATTCTCCATGGGAACTTTGTTGTTATTAAAGTTGACTTCTGCTTATGGAGACTCTATGAATGAGAGAGCTCCAAGTCACCCTGTCATCAACACCCTGCTCAAGTCTTGTAAACTACACTTGGGGAAACTTTTTGACGCAAATGTTTAAAACTTTAGACAGTATTCCTTTACATTTGCCACTGTCCATGTAGCAACTCTGGGTGCCATAGTTCCCAATAGAGAGGTGTCTCCTTATTGGTCAGGCTCTTTGCAGACAAGTCACTGCATAGGGCTTTTTGGCATCAAAGGACTGGGTCCTTTCCTTAAGGTTGTGCCCTGTAGCCTAGTTCAAGGACAAAACAACCTCCTTCAGCCTCAACACGAAGAGGTCTTTTTTGTGGGTTGAGGGGGATATACACTACCTTCTACAGTCCCATTAGGGCAGGGGTAGGCAACCTTTCCCCTTTAAGGGCCGAGGGACTTCAGCTCCCAGAAGACTCAGCTATGTTGGCCAATAGTCCCATGTTGGCCAATAGATCCTGGGATTCTGGGAGCTGAAGTCCCTCGGCCCTTAAAGGAGAAAGGTTGCCTACCCCTGCATTAGGGGATGAAACAGTTGAAAGTACACCAGACACGGGAATGCTTTTCAACAACAAATAAGAAAAGAAATTAAGAAGACAGTTTCTCTGAGTTAGAGAGATTTCTTCTTTGTTCTGGACTTTAACACAGTCTTTTCTATCTCTTCTGAAAACTTATTTCCCCATTCAATTACTTTACGGAAGGCGAAAAGAGCCAAAGCAGACTTTAAAAAAAAAAAGAGATTAACATTTTATTCATATTGCCATGCTTTACTATGACACCTGGATCAAAACAAAGATTTCTATGACATCATTCGACTTTTACATTGAATTGATAAACCCTTCCTCATGAATATTTGGAAACAGAACAGACTGGTATTGTTTGAAGAAAGTACAACAAAAACAAGAAGGGTTAGGCTAAATTTAAGAACTTTCAGTACACAGAAGAAGAGGAAATATGGGGGCAACAAGCAATATAACTGAGGTCTGAGTGATAAGAATAACTTACTATTAAGAACAAGGATGAATGACAAAAAAGATACCTTGATGTGATGCTACAGAGTCATCTAGCTGAAATTATTTTAATATTTCATTTCAGATACCAAAATATCCAAGGACACTTTAATTCATTAATATATATTGAGCAAGATCTATTTTTTAAAAATTATGAAGTTATAACCCAATCTTTCTGCCAAAAGAAAGGTAGCCATCACTGATAAAACAAACATTTGAAATAAAATATTAATTAAAACATCACATGAAAACAAATAAGGATCAAAATTACAAATAATAATAAAAAACAGAGCCAACACCAACCAGTTAAACCTTTTCAGCCACAGATCAGATCACTTGCCAAAGGCCTGCCTTAATAAAATAATAAACATGGCTATCGGAGACTTCATAAACACCAAAAAGAATGAAAGAAATGTGGCAATTCAGCAATCTTAACATTTATTTCACACATATACACACACAAACATACCTGAAAGAGCCATCCAGATTTGCTCTGTGAATGAAACTCAGCTTTGCATCAGCCCAATAAAGCTTTTGCTCTTCCAGATCTATGGTGAGTCCATTAGGCCAATAAATGTCAGAATCCACAATTATTTTCCGAACACTACTGTCCATTCCAGAACGCTCAATTCTAGGTGTCTCACCCCAGTCTGTCCAATACATATATCTGAAAATTGAAAATGCAAGTGTTATGGTGAGGAAATAGAAACTGCTCTAAACGTAACCTTATCCATATATTTTCAAAGGTAAAAGAGAAAAATAATCAGAACATCAAAGGATTCTTTTTAAAAAATAAATTAGCTAGAGCTTTTCTTTTGTCATTTGCCTTTTTCTAAAGTGATTTGGGCAATATGCTGGGGTCTGAAATCAGCCCTGGAATAATGGTGTTGGCTCCTATGCACAGGTGTTGAAAATTGTTTCCTATTTTTTAGTTCTATGAAGTTGCACAATGGCACTGTGTACTTACACAGATGATGCCTTTAGGCATATATACTAAGTTAGCAAAGATTTTGTGAGGTACAAATGGTTACATGCAATACTCAATCTTTTAATCTACATTCTACATTATAATTTCAGTAGAATAAGAAAAATCTTTTAGTGCAATTTTTAAAAAGTTAACAACTGATCTGGTTAACAGCAAAGCAGAGGAACATTTTGTTTATTATGAACTTATGACTGGATCACTTAATAATTACCCTTTGGATGTCACAATAACCTAAGTTCTCTAAGCAAGATACACAAATATAGAAAACACAAAATCAAGAGTACTGAATAATGATAAAAGGAGCATATAATAAAACCAATAGTAAAGAGTATAAACCATGCACCAAAGAAAACCTTGCACCTAAAATAAAACAGTACAAAGATCTAAATTTATTTTTAGAGTCCACCTTTTTGTTCAGTGAGTTCAAAGAAGCAATGCACATGGATCTCCTCCTTCTCATTTTATCCTCACAACTATCCTGTGAGGTGGGTTAGGTTAAGAGCGTAAACTTGGTGCAAGACCATCCAGTAGGTTTCATAGTTCATTGTGGAATTGAACCTGGATCTCCCAAGTTCCAGTCCAACACTGACCATCACTCAACAACAGCTTCTTTGAACATACTAAGATCTGAAAGCCAGGCAAGCCTCTCTGAGAAGGGTGTTTCACAGGATTTGGTACCTGGGAGAATACCTTGGGCAATAATTTCAGGGTCCAGCTTGGTAAGTAGATGTGTGAGGATACAAACCTCAAGGGAACCTGGCCCCCAAGCTATTTAGGATTTTATAGGATACAGCAAATATTCTGAATTGGCCAAGGAAGGGACTGACAGTCAGTAAGATGGTAATGGACTGCCATAATGCGACTCCCAACAATTAATTTGGTTGCCATTATTGGGATGTTTTATCTATCTTTTAAACTTTGTATGACTTTTAAATAATTTTATATTGTTTTATGTGATGATTTGAATTGTGTGTGTGTATTTAAATTACTATTCTGGTTTTTTAAGTGACTCTTTCTCGGAGCCACTTGAGTCCTACTTTGGGAGAAAGGTAGCATACCAGTAAAATAAATAAATTTCTTGCAAACTCCAGGAAAATAGATTCCACCTCAACAATAGGAGGAACTTCCTGACAGTGAGAGCTGTTAAACAGTGGAACACACTCCCTCGGAGAGTGGTGGAGTCTCCTTCTTTGGAGGACTTCAAACAGAGGCTGGATGGCCATCTGTCGGGGATGCTTTGATTGGGATTTCCTGCATGGCAGATTGGGGTTGGACTGGGTGGCCCTTGTGGTCTCTTCCCACTATAGGATTCTATGATTCTATGAAATACAAAATAAAAATAACTGCCAAACTTAAAATAACATTCAAGCACTGGTTAAATAGCCTTATATGTGTGAAAGACTATAGACACAAGACATTTATGAGTTACAGGCACTATTGCTTACGTATCAGACTTCGTGTCTGGTTTCAGTAACAGCAAATTACCTGCTAGTTGGCAGCCTGCTCACATTACTGCCACGAAAGCAGCTGTCTGATACTGTATATTAATGATATACTACAACTAAAAGCAGTAAAGGCACACTAAGGAAGATTTCACACCCTTTCCCTTAAAGTTAAGATTCTACAACAACATAACAGAGAACATAAATGCCTTTTATATAAAGCCTAAAAAAACCCAGAAGTTCTTCTTTTTCATTGGACATTTTTCCCAATGGTATCCAACCCCCCCCCCCCCAACAACAGCAACTGATGGGAGGCTCTTTGTTCCAGTAAGAATTTTTCACCTAAAGAACATAGAACAAAGCCATTTTTGATGGGTTCTTTCCTCACTGAAGTCCACACACACTTGGTTGGCAAATTTTTAAGTGCAGGGATTCTCTATATCAAGGGTTGGCAAAGTACCTGGGGGGCTGCTTTACGGGCCCCGCCATGGCCTAAATCGTTTTTTGCAGTAGAATACCTTAAATACTACAACTAAAGGGCATAGAGAGCATTTCCACCACTGCTATAGGTGGCTCCCAGACCACTCTAGGGGTAAAAAACAATTTTGCAAATATTCTTTTTGCCCTGAAATGCTCCAAAATGTCCACTAGAGGTTGTGAGGTGCATTTCACCCCACATTTTGTGGGTTCTCCGGGCCAATTTGGGCCCAGCAGTAGCGTCACTAGGGAGGTGCGGTGGTGTGGCCCGCAATGGGTGACAACCTAAAAGGGGGGTAACACCCACTGGGGCCCTCCCCTTGCTCTCTCTCATGCATGTTCCCACCCTTCCCCTGACTTCTCACACATGCTCCTGCCCCTGCAGCACCCCTGCTCCCCCACGCACTTCTGTGCCCCCCTATATGCACTCCTGCCCCTCCTGCTCTCCTCTATGCATGTTTCCACTACCCCGCTCCCTGACCTGTCCTTTTCCTGATGTACTCACAAGTACTTTGGTTTATGACAGGGGCATCTTTGCTCCAAAAATCCATTTTCTCTCCAAGTAATGTGGGGATAATAGCTACATACAGAGGAGACATGATTGTCTCAGGTGAGGTGGATGGGGCAGGTTTGATGTCATAACTCTGGTATAATCAATCCCACCTCACCCCACCCTATTACAAAGGGCATCTCAACTCTCCACAAAATATGGATTGGAAGGACAGGGGAGACTCACAAGAAACTGACTCCCTCCCTATATTTGCTGATGGAAACCACTATTGCAGTGGTGGGAATCATGCAGCCCTCAGGTGTTAATGAACTGCAGCTCCTAGAAGCTCTATGCTGAAGTTACTCGAAATTGCAGTCCAACAACATCTGGAGGGCCATATAATTGTCACCTCTCAGAAAAGGATACGAACATTGCACATTCAACATGACAAAGAGCAACATCCAGAAAAACTTAGTGATTATGTGACAGATTTCCTAATGGAAGAGTGCCTTGTGACTTGGCCAAAACAGTCTTACACAACATGCCCATAAGCTGGAAACTGAGGTCTTACGAACAGCACCATAATGCAAGCAGTATGTAGACATATGCCAAACTCAAAGCATACAAAACTGAAAGCATTTTAGTGCCTGGTGTCTCTTGACATGATTCTATGCAATTAAGAAAAGGGAGCTTATATATGAGGGTGTGACATGAGATCACATACTGGTCACAAGCTTTTCTCTTTAAAATACAATGGCTTCAACTCTGGTCTGCATACTGAAGCTCCAAAATATTAGTCAAATCTAGACATGAATGACTAGTAACATTCTGGTTCTTTTTCTCTATAAGTCATCATATCTCAGGGATTCCAGTAACACAGGAATCATATACTTTGTGTACAAGAGTAAACCACTCAAGAGAACTGTCATAATCAGGAAAAATATAAATAATGAGAAGGAAAGCATTACCGTGTAAATGGTAAGACTTAGGTAACTGCTTTGCTTACAAGCAAAAACACAGATGTGGTTTAAAAAGATATTCAAGGATTGGCCAGGTTCTGTGAAAAAATAAAAACCAATTAACATCTTTGCTAAGTCCTGGTATTTTGAGGTTGACGAAACCAATTAAGGAAGCCATACAGAAGGAATTGTTTTAAAATGTCATACAATGGGATGCTAGTAAACACACCAAAGTGTTCCTAATGAATGTGAAAAGCAAAGTGAATGTGAAAAACAAAATATTATACCATGTCCTTGTATTAGCCTTCAAAGGCCTAAAGATCCTGTCTGGTCATAGAATCGTAGAGTTGGAAGAGACCACAAGGGCCATCCAGTCCAATCCCTTGGAAGTTTAGGCTAGGTAACTGGCAAAACCACCCCTGACTATTCCTTGCCTAAGGAAACCCTATGAAATTCATGGGGGTCACCATAAATTGACAGGCAACTTGAATATAGACACAGTGTGTTGTAGGTGCAACTCCTACTCCCTCTTGCCAGTATGCATTGTTACTTAGCTTGTTGCATTCCAAATGTACTGAATTACAACCCCTGCTATCCTCAGCTAACATGAACACACTGACTAGAAGTTAAAGTTCAAAATCTCTATAGGGTTTAGCAAAGACTGCCCTACACAATTTATGCAACTATTATAAACCAGTTTATATAAAATTCCAGCAAAATTGAGAAACTTAGAAGTGGGGGGGGGGG
>CM034701.1:120390436-120402112 GCA_020142125.1 Phrynosoma platyrhinos | reverse complement strand
CCTGGAAGGCAAGATGACCAAACTGAGGCTGTCATACTTCTGACATATCATGAGAAGGGAGAACTCTTTGGGGAAAAACCAATAATGCTGGGAAAGGTGGAGGGAAGTTGGAAGAGAGGAAGGCCACATGCCAAATGGATGGACTCTATTAAGGAGGTAACAGGTATTAAGGGGTTGCAGGAATTAAGAAGAGCTGTGAAGGATAGAGGGTCTTGGAGATGTCTCATCCATAGGGTCACCATGAGTTGAGATCTACTCGAAGGCAGTTAACAACAACAAGTGATTCATGAATGAAGATGTAGAAAGACACAGATTTGGTCTAAGAAGCAAAATGTCTGGCCCCAATTCAGCCCACAAGCGCTCAAAATTCACCTCACACAAAGTCTAGGGGATTCCTTCCCAACCTCTGCCCCTCCCTGACTCTGTCTTCTTGGGATTCCTCCCACTCTTGACTGGGAACAGAAAAGGGAGTGGGAAGTTTCTGGTTATGTCTAACCAGGAACCAGAGATAACAGCAGGGATTTTCCCCACTCAAAACGCATGCATATGCTGCTCCCTTTCCCTACTGGAAAGGCCTGTTGTGCACAATGGAATTGCTATCTATCTGAGATAACAGCAAAAAGTGCTGTCTGCTCCATATATTCCCTTAATGGGAAAATGAGCAAGAAAGTTTCCTATGATACACAAGGAACAGTTGCCTGAGCATTCCTGTACCCAGCAACTGGGTCCAGAACTGGCTTTGAGTGCCCCATGTTCTCCCTAATGAGGGAGACTGGAGACTGTAACTCAGAGAGTTTCTTACATTTTGCATAGTTTCTACAAATTCTGACAACATCTTATTAATACTTTTCCTTCACCGCTTGGCTAAGTCATTATGTATGACAACAAGGCTCATGTTACAAGTGTCCTGCATTCAGTCATTTCAGAGTATCTTAAGATGGCACTAACTACACCTCTCTGCAGGAGTGCATCTGCCCCTTATCTGAAATCAAGCAGAATCCACCCCAAAATGAGATGCCAAGTCTGCCTTTTTAAAACCTAATTTTTCCACTTTGGTATGAAGCACAGCTACAAAAATGTTTCTTTTCTGGACTACAACTCCCAGAACCTGCCCGGTCAGCATTACTCCTTAGTGGCCATGCTGGTTGGAGAATTCTAGCAGTCTAAAAAAGCCCACCTAACTTTTATAATCGATGCTTATTATCAAGACAGCATCTCCACAGTTGTAAATTCCTGGGCCAAAAAAAATCTATGTATGTTTTGAGCACTACCATATAGCAAAGCTACATAATTCCATTTTTGCTAATCTAATTTTAATTAACAAACTGAGATTTGCAGAAAGCACAAGTATTTAGTGGACTTTTGCATCAGTAGGCTGGTGATTTGAGGATCTGACCACATGAGGATCACCACGCTCCACTATATTCAATGGTAGCACATGCACACGGACACATTGATGCATCTGTGCACTCATCACCAACATTGAATAATATGGGGTGTTTTTTGCCATCCAGGGGAGCAGAGCCAAACCTCCATGGCAAGGGTCCACTGTTCTAGAAATAAGATGCCATCATCATCATCATTATCATCACCACCATGATCCCAACCCATTATTACCTATAGTACTACATATATCCATGCATAAGTCTTAGAAATTTTATTCAAAAATTAACCCACAAAAAAAAGGACCCATCCCCTGGTGAAAGGAAATCTGTCATGGAAGCACTGACCCCCCCTTTCTTCTCTCATCTATCCATCCTTTAGGATAAGCACAGTTATACCTGCTGGGATTTTGTAAGTTCCTTGGCATCATTTTCCTTTTCGTCATCCATTAGATTCTTTGTTACATGCCCCTAAGTTTTATTCTCAAATTTTCCATGGGTCATATCGAAATCCACAATTTTGGCCCCAAAACTCGCCCTCAATTTATTCATCAGGTCAACTTATAGTTGAGTATATATGATACCTTAGTATGTCTTAGATGCCTAGTCCCCATCTGTACAAGCTTTACAAACTTCTTAGATAAAAAAGAGAGAGGAAGTGTTATCAGGAAAGCACAAATTTTACATGGGGGCAGAAAGCTTAAAAATACAACAAAAATTAATCTAGAAATATGAAAGAAAGAAGAAATTTGCAAACAGCATAGCATGAGGAAAACAACTGATGAATGTTCAACAATTTCTTAGCATGAGACTGAGAAGAAGCCAACCAAACATTTAAGGGAAATCAGTTCCACACCACAAGTGCCCACAAGACAAAAAACAAACAAGAAATAATATGAGGATAGAAGTTTAATATGGAGATTAATGCTTATTAATGATGGACAAAAGGGAGCAACAAGGAGAAAACAATAGAGACAGAATTGAAACAAGAGGGGAAACTACAGAAGGGAGACAAATAGAGATATAAGAACATGTTAAATATGAAGGAAAATGAAACATGGGTCAGAAAGGCTGATGGACAAAACATTATAGTAATAAACATGAAATATTATGAGTATCTGAAGAGCCTTCATATTCTCTCCATCAGAGGCACTGAATTAAGGTACAGGAAATGAGACACAGATCAATCAGGACTAACAGCGATGCAGGCTCCCCAAGCTGAGTTTGTAAATGTTATACTCAGGATCATCACACCTACATTCTCATTTATTAACAAAGGAGGAAGTCTGCAAGTCTTCATCAAAAGATAAACCAACATGAAAACTGGAATATCCATAATGTTCTTTTAGGCAAATCTGGGTGAAGCGATTCCCCCTTTGAACTGCAGACCTTTCCCAAATTTCTTTTCAAACTGCCTGTGAAGTTCTTTTGATTTCAAAAGCAGTTTATCACATGGCCAGGAGGGTCTGAAATCCCAGAAACTGAAGTTTAAGGAACTCTTGAATGAAACTAGACATTCTAGTTTGGTTCCCAGTCAATGTGTGTCACAATTTACAAAGGTAGTGCTCTTTCAGAAGTCTGGCAATTACTGAAGTTCCACATTTACAAAAATTATTCTTACTCTTTCAGACAATGGTGGGAGATGAGTAAAGGGAGAAACTGACAGGCAATTGCCAAAAGCCCCAGTTGGGGGGGGGGGAGAAGACCACCTGCTCTGGACTTGGCTAGGCAGAAGGACAATGCATTGGCAGAACAAATCGTATATCCATCATCCAAGATGTCAGGCCAAAGTTTGATTAAAACCAGAAGTTTGAAAGTAGATGGTACTGCAGATTTTGAAAACATGTACTGGAAAGGATAGGGTTTTTTTTCTTTTATAAGTGGGTGGTAGAATGTTGCATGGTATTGATCCAACTGCAAATTACTAGCAAATATTTTGCCAACAGAGCAATTCTGCACGTTTGCTTTTGCACTTGGAAAATAATAAACCTTTATGTAAAGATTTTTCCCTCCAATAAGCTACAGTATCTTGTTTAGTCTAAAAATAATATTCTATTCTACAATAATAGCAACATCTTTAAATGCCACTAATATATTATGCTATAGTTACAATAGAATTTCTCAGTATGAAAGTCTGGGAGTGGGGAACTGAATTTAGCAAACTGAACTTATTTTGAGATTGCAAGTGTTAGATATTTCCTCCTGAGTTAAGATTAACTTTGCTGCTTGTAGAGGAAATATCTAGTCCAGGGGCCAGCAACCTACGACCCCTGGGCCGTTTCCGGCCCAGAGCCCCACGCTTACCGGCCCAGGCGGACCCCTGCTGCTGCCGCCACACGTTTGAGTCACCGTGCAGCCGCGCACGCCACGACCGCCATTTTGTTTTCCAAAATGGCAGCCGCAACATGTTTGCACATGCACAAGAGTACTGCGCAAGCGTGAATGTGTCATGGCCGCCATATTGGAAAACAAAATGGCGGCCATGCCATGCGTGGAGGTGGCTGTGGCAGCGCGTGTGTGCAGGTCACGCATGGCAGTGGGGGCTGCGCATGCGCAAGCGCCACCATCCCCCCCCAGGCCCGCCGGAAGGGACAACTTCGGGGGATCGGCCCCCAGCTCAAAAAGGTTGCCTACCCCTGATTTAATCTATCGCATTATAGAAGACATCTACCAAATGGGGTAGTGAACAACAACGAAATCTCTTGCATTATTTTCTGGCATATAAGACTACTTTTTAACCTGCAAAATCTGGGGTTAAAGTGGGGGGTCGTCTTATACGCCGGGTATAAGGAGGTTCATGATAGGTTTGCCTTAGTGTCATCATCAGTTGGAAATGACTTGAAGGTGCACAGCAACAACAACAACAGTTTTGGAAGTCATACTTTTCCCAAACTCTATATTTTAACTGGAAAAGTGGGAGGTCGTCTTATACGCCCGGTCGTCTTATACGCCGGAAAATGCGGTACCCAATAAAGATGTTAATTGCAAACCAGATGCATTGTCTCAGTTAAGTGAAGCACATCTAGTTGGAAGATAAAGCTTTACTGTTAATAACCCTGTGACATGATAGCCTTTTTCTAGGGTGCATCTATAAATATGCCTTTTACAACACAAGAACTCTCTCCTGCAAGTTAGAGACTTACCTATGTCAGAGACAAAATGTGAGTGCAGAATGTCATGGAACTTCCTATTTCGGAAAACTTCCCACAACCCATCTCCTTAGAAGGCCATCTTCTGGCCTTCTACTGCTTGGCCAAAACATCTGCGTTTCAGCAGGTTTTTGGCCGACTGAACTTTTTTTTTAAATTCAGCTAATTCCCTGTGTTAAAATTGTTTTACCGGTTATGGCCTGTGTCTCTAGTTCTGTTGCTGGTTTTTGTAATATGTTTTGTTAATTGCTTTAATATGTAAGCTGCCCAGAGCATCATTTTTACAATGAAAGTCTAGGAAGCAAATGTTTTAAATAAAAACAAACAAAATATGTCATTCCACAGAGACCTATCTAGAACTGGAATTGCAAAGGTCCCTGAAATAAAAGATTAACATCTTTATAATCTAATCTATAAAAGCTACTGGTTCTGATACCTAGCTGCTGAAAGACTTCCTTACACTCCAGGTTTAAATATCAACCTGTAAAAGAAATTAAAACAGAAGAATTCTGTACACATCTTCTGTTCCAGGCTAGTTGCAAAGGAATCTGTCCATCTAAAACAAAAGCACTCATGTTTTGCAACAAGGTATTAGATCTGTCACAGGCCCTTAAGAAACTTTTATAAAAATGATTCTTCATTCCTCACATTATGTCCCATATTGATAAGACTGGGAAAGTGTTAAAAGAATTGTTGGGTGTGTGCGCTAAATTTTAGAGCCTGCAGAAAGGAGAAATTATTCTCAAATCACACCAGATTAATCAGCTCAAAGGGGATATTCTGTTGCTACTCCCTTAAAATTTAAGTCTAAAATATTGACCAGTACTAAGGTCAGCAGAGGAAGAGAGGAAGACTGAAAAGAGGAAAATTACTTAGGAATCTCCTGCTCCTAGATGGCAGTACAACCACATTTATTAGTATGTTCAACAAGAATACAAGAACTGAGACAACTGACAGCATTCTTTCCATATGGATAAACCAATACAATCGGCCTTCCATACCCACAGATTCTTTATCCATGGATTCAATCAACCACAGCTTGAAAATATTCCAAAAAAGATATAAATTCCAAAAAGGACTTTGATTTTGCAATATTATATAAGGAACATCATTTCACACCATTGTATTTAATGGGACTCAAGCATCCATTGGGGGGGGGGGGAGTCCTAAAACCAAATCCTAGAGGATACCAAGAGCCCATTGTACTGTAATGCACACTGGGAATGGGTAAATCAAGTTCACATAAAGGACAACCACAATAACTCCATTTGCAATAAATCAGATGGAACTGCAACTGGCCATATAATTCTAAATAATTTCTTCTTAAACTTTTGCCACGTCTTCCTCTCTCCCAAAAAGACCAGGTGAAAACATAACACCAGAGCTAATCTGAATCGTGGTTAAATCAACAGACGTTGATTTTGATTCCTCAGGTTCTTTGTGCATATAAAAGTTACCATGACACTCTTACAAACCACAAGCCAACGGAAAAAACTTTAACAAATGCACCTCCAGAAAGTCTGAATTCTGGGACCAGAATTTTGTTATATCTCTGCTGAGTAAAGACGGGGATGAGGACAGGGAAAGACTCCATGGACATCTTTTTGGGTCCCAGTCATTGGGTCCCAGTCACTGTATTTTAGAAAGAATTCTTCACAAGGTAAGCATTTACTATGGATAACAATATTATAGGAACTACAATTCAAGGCTACAGCTGCAATTCTACTTTTATTAAGGACACACTGTACACAATAAATTACTTCTGAATGAGCACACAAAGTATTGTGCTCCACAAACTGTTAACTGTAAATCTGCAGAAAATTTATTTTAACCAGTTCCTGAACAAGTCAGTGTATGAATAATAACGTTAAGAAAAAATACAAACAGAAAATTAAACTAAATTTAACTTTGTAACAGTTCAATCCTCTGCTCATTCCTGTTTCAGTGTTCTGTCTATTTGTGAGATTTGCTCTTCTTACAAACTTCATTGCACCTGACACAACAATGCATTTCTCTATGTGTTAATGAAAGATCTATAACAGTTATCCCAAGCACACATTTGACTGCAAAATCTATTCCAGGTCAGCCAAACCCCCATCTCTATGAGCAAATGTCTATCCTGCTTATGCCTGTTTTCTCCTCTACTGCAGTGGTTGTTTAGGCTGGAAAGATCTCATGGGTACAATAACTGCAGAGTCTTTTCTTACCTGTCAGTACTTAAAAAGCAGTGTTCATCTCCAAGACATTGGTGCCTTCTTTCCACAGCATAAAATCTGAGAACTTGTTAAGAGCAAGATTTATGTAAATGGACCTACCATTCATGCAAACACAAAACTTCATTAAACTGCTTTTACTGGCCATGTTAACTGCAGATTAAAAATTCACAAAATTATATTTTTTAGGTTTTAGAAAAACCTAAACTGGAAAAACGAGATGGATGTAATGATTTCTTTGGTAGTTTAGTCATGGAATTCTTATACAGCCTTATACATTCTTCCCATGTTTTGTTTAAATCTAAACATGTCTTCAGAGAGAGAAAAACAGCCAAGAAAACAGATTTTGAAACAGAAGATTATATTTTTGTGTAGCGAGGCAAAACTTTCTAACTAAACCATCACGATCCTGCAAACCAATGCAAAAAGTTAAAAGAAAGGTGATTACCCATGAGCTGGATCCAGGGCTATTGCTCTTGGCTGGTCAAGGTCTTGCCAAAAGAGAACCTTCCTAGACGTTCCATTGAGATTAGCAACTTCTATCCTATTAGTTTCAGAGTCTGTCCAGTACAACTTTTTACCAATCCAGTCACACGCCAGACCATCTGGGGAAACCAGGCCTGAAACAATGACATTCTGCACGAGATTCCCAGTTTGGTTGAAATAAGTCTGTTTGATGGCTTCTTCACTCACATCTGTCCAGTAAATAACACCTTGAGAATATAGGAAGTCAACTGCAGCAGCATCTTCTAAGCCACTGACGACGACTGTTGACTCCATCTTCACTCCTCCAGCATCCACCAGCCTGACATCTCGTCGGTTAGCAAAAAGCAATAGAGGAGAAGCTGTGGAAGTGGGAAACATAAGATATAGTAAGAATGTATCAAATTCTTCACTTTCCATATTTTCTCAATAACATTGAGCATTGATACTTAACCATCATAAACCATCCAGGGTTTGCCATGCAAGCAAGGAATGCGGTATTTGCTATTCTAAAGACTTTAAAACAAAATTACAGCAATCTCAACTGAGTTAAATTGTCATGCTTTTTTCATTAATGATTAGAAAACCCACCAGAATGCTAAAGTAACTTGTTCTCTAAACTGATTCCAACATAAACACTTCATCCTTCAAGTGTATACAAGTATCTTTCTTTGTATGACCCAATACTTCCAAAGAGGGCCTTTTCGGTTCTATTTACCCTGCTGATGAAACTAATATATATCTGAAATAGGGCCTTCTCTGTTATGTCCCCAAAGGTGGATAATTGACTCATGAAAGAGCCCTCATAATCCTTTAATTTTTAGCTACTTGAAAGCATTAAAGGCCAGTTATTACAGGGACTTTCTAATAAGCCATTAACAATTTCACTGGGCTCTTGGTATCAGCTTGTATTTAGTTCCAGGACCCTGCAGCGGATACCAAAATCCATGGATGATTAAGTCCCACAATGGCATCGTAAAATGGTGTCCCTTATATAAAATGGTTTGCTTTTGGGAATTTTTTAAAAATAATTTCAAGCCATGGATGCAAATCTGTGGATACGGAGGGCTGACTGTACTATCCTCACTTTTTCAAACATCATGTCACAAAAACATTATGTCATCACTTTCGGATAAGAACACGTTTACCCTCCCCTGAGAGGTCAGATTGGTGCCAGCCTTGGTGTCACTCTGATACATAAAAATATGGCTTTTTATCAAAGTCTTTCAAAGCTTAATGGGTTTTATCAAAATCTACACGTTTATTTTATTATTTTAAACTATTTTAAATTATTTTGTCTTGTTTTGACCTGTCAAATTATTTAACATGTTTTTGGACTGTTTAATTATTTCTTACTGTTTTATATATCATGGACCACTAACAATATAAACAGGGCTTAGAGTAAATCAAGTCTGAAATCTGACTACAAGTGAAGATGACTAAATTGAGGCTGTCATATGTTGGACATATCATGAGATGATGTGAATCTTCAGAAAACACAATAATGATTGGTAAAGCAGAATACACTAGGAAAAGAAGGAAACTGCACTACAGGTGGATTGATTTGATTAAGGATGCCATGATGCTGAGTCTGCAAGACCTTAGCAGGGCACCTGATGACTGAAGCTGTTGGAGGTCTCCCATTCATACAGTCACCATAAGACTAAGTCACCTTGATGGCAAAGAACAAGTATAATACTGTATTTGCACTCCAAAAGAGTGTCTTGCAAATAGCCAAATTTCATTCAGGATTTGCCCAGCCCAGCAGCTTTCCAGCCTAGACTGACAAAGAAATTTCTCTGCCAAATTATTTGTCACTTCAAGCCTTCTGCAGCAGTTGCACAAGTTCCAGCAGCAGCTGCTTGAAGCCTTTACTAATCAATTGTTGGCTTCCCTACAAGAAGTTTGTAGCTTCAGCTGATATTTTAAGACTCCTATATGCACAGAGATCCAAACTCTTGTCAGTCAGCTCCAAGAAGAACACACAGAGTAGACCAGCACTGACAGATACAGTAATATAAAACCTTCAATCCAGAATTTCCAGTTCATATACAACAGTAAAAATACCACAACATCTAAAACGGGTTTCCTTGCAATACCACATATCAAATTGCCTATGTTCTGCCACACAACTTTTATCCCATTATATAGTACCATATAAATTTATATGTGCGATTCACTAAACATGTGACTGTACTGTTCAGGATTTCAGTAAGAATTTCATATGCTTGCCTCACATTCAGCCCACTATATCTGTCATTGTTATTGAACTACAACTTGCTCTTCATATGTAAAAACTGCAGGCTAGAATCATTCTGGTGGTCTAGGCCAGTGCCATATCCCAGCATGAGCAGTGACAACAGGAGGAAAAGGAGCAGCATTTGTAATAGATGTAAGCCACTGGAGAAACAGCAAGCAGAATTTATCTGCTATCCCTCACTTTGCAACCCAGGAAAAAAGTCCGACTGCTAGCATAATGCACCAACACAATTTTGGCCACAATTTTCTCGATTCATGTTATGCACAGAACAATGGCAGCCCCTGCCTCAAAGAATCTATGCAAAAGGAAAGAAGAAGTGTGAAGGCTAGTGGGGCAGGGACACACAAAAAATTATGGAGTATTTTCTATTAGAATAATGAACACACTATTTCATGTCCTACTACCTTACTTCCTTACTACCACATTATTTCTAAAGCTATGAGGCAGGTAAATGTTTATGTAGGGCTATGCACATTATATCACATAACTGAAATTCCTGGTCTTGTTTTTCTCTTCTCAGTTCCTTTTATGGGAATGAAATCTTTATGTTTGCCTGGCACTATGGAAGACTAAAGGAGACAAAATACTTTGTGCTTTAGTAATGCTGATGCATTCTGCTTTTATTGGGTTTCCCCCCCTGCTTCTCGTAAACTGGCAAAATCAAATAAGTGCCTTAGATCATGTTTTCTTTATGTAGCTCCATTTTTAAGGGGGGGGGGGGAATTACAAAAGTATATTCAATTCCTATTTATTTTCTGAATAAAGTATTTTTAATTGATCAAATATGATCATTTTATGTCAGACCAAGTTATATGTACTATGTTTTGTATTTCCAAAGTAATAAAGTGATTAAGGAAACGATCCTAATATTGTACTTTCTCAATTTTAATTTTTTATATATATCTTGAATAAACTGGCAAAAAGATTTTTTTCCCCACATGACTTCAAAAATTCTGGAAATTTTATTCCTCTAAGTTCAACTAATTAGTCTTTCAGAAGAAGGATGCTGGACACCTCATACAGAATTTTCACCACTCTCCCCAAGCCTTTACCTCTAGTCACCTGGCACATGTTTACTCAAAAGTCCCACTAAGTAGGCAAAGTTGTCCTTAAGAGAATAAATATAGTAATATGCTGTTATTGTGTTATATATTACATTACATTTTTGCTATACCAGAAAAATGTATTTTGCTGACATTCCGTATCTGTCCTTGTTCAACACCCCTACTGAGATTGAAGAACCACTGCCCATATGATATCCTGTGGTGCAGGAGAAATGTTTGGGTAGCAAACAAAACCGACAAAGAACATATCTCTTAAGTTTCAGAGAAAGCACAGCTTGCTCTGCAACAAAAGCACAGCCTTGAGGAACAACATCCAAACTTAACAGTGACTGCCCAATCACTGGGTAACACCTCTTAAATGTCCTTGACAGGTAGGCGATGTCTGACTGGAGAAAGGATACACAAGACAGCCTATGCAGGAATGTACTTTCAAAAAGAAAATAAATCACCAGCCAGAATGATTTCACATTTGCTCTATTCAGAAAATGAAGACTTAGAACAGCAAGGAAACCTCTCTGCTGCTTGAAATGACCATAATAAAAGCAATAATACAATAAAAATAAAGTGTGGTCTGATGCAAGCAATACCAGGTATTATCATCCTTTTGAGGTTAATCATGTCATGCCAAAGCCTACAACCTGCCTGTTCGGAATACCTCTGCATTTACACACTGCAGAAATAATCCAGTTTGAGACCACTTAAACTGCCCTGGCTCAATGCTAGGGAATCCTGGGAGCTGTAGTTTTGTGAGACATTTAGCCTTATCTGTCAAGAGATCCCTGGTGCCACAATAAACTAGTTCCCAGGATTCCCCGGTATTGAGCCAGGGCAGTAAAAGCAGTCTTGAACTGAATTATTTCTGCAGCGTGTTTTGGACCTAAGAGATCCAAACCCACATTTTTTCTGAGAACCGCCATTGAGGGGTTGTGGAGACAACTGGTAAGGTGCTGTTAACCCTACAATTTATCTCATTTCTCAACTAGCATCTAGCCAACCCACAGGTTTTACAGGATACAATAAGAGTCAAACAGAAGCTGTAAAAATTGCCATTCAAATATGCTTGGATTTGAACAGGAGTCTAAGGGGGGAAGCAGATGAGGGCGTCTGGGACGCCGCGGGACGGTG
>CM034701.1:120380067-120390336 GCA_020142125.1 Phrynosoma platyrhinos | reverse complement strand
TGAGGTTTGCTTCCAGGAAAGCATGTACAGGATTGCAGCTGTAGCCAGCTGGAGAACAAGAAGGGGAAAGAGGGCCTTCTTTTACCATTTGGAATGATTATCTGACACAAACATCTTTTAACTGCTTAGCTTTTGCACCCAGCCCTGTTCATTGGCAGCTACTACAGTAGAACACCTGAAATCCATTGATCACCAACTTCAAAAGATAAGATTAAATGTTAATTTTCATGCGATGAACATTCATATTTAACCTGAGTTTAAACTTGTTGAATGTAGCCCTCTAAAGAATGGAAGACTGTTCCTTTCATCTTGGAATAGTGTATGTGCCTACGTGTGCATTGGGAGGCGGCTCATTTTATACAAGCACAAGAATGTCATAGTAACATGTTTTCTGAAACAACAAAATGCAAGAGGGAAATCAATCCATACATCAGGCCCAGAGGTCTCTGTTCCTTGGTGGATTACAATCCTAACCTGTGAATATGAGGAATAACATTCATTGAACTAAAAGAACCCACAGAACCCCTTCCAAAGTACAACTTAGGTAACAGAGTTCATGAACCTCTGCTAGGAGTTAAGATATTTTTGTAAATTTAAAATGGTATCAAGAATTCAAAAAACTACGCCTCTTAAAAGGCTCCCCCATCCCCATCACCACCACCACCACAACCTCTCTTCTGCATCTGCAAAGCCCATTATTATATTTTTGGCTAAGACCATACTATATAAATTGTAAATGGTAAAATTATAATACCTACTTCAATAGAGCCATTAATTTTTAATAGTCTATAAAATCCACAGCTCATCTTTAAATGGCCAAAGAGAACATGTCAGCTGTTGAAGGAGGACATTTCATTTTTATTTTTATTCTGCATGTAAGCAATGTTTAAAATTTGGGGGAATAGAATCAAAAATCTATTTTAAGCATTGTAAGAATAATTTATATATAAAATATGCAACAGATGGCAGAGTTTGGTTTTTCACCCCTATTTTAAACTTTAACAGCCTATACTTTAAGCTGGTTACTATGCACAGCCACTTCTTGTTCAGCAATCTCATCCAAACCTACATCTCAAAATATGGATTATTTTTAGTGTCAACTTTATGATGCTAAATATTGTATTGGATTATCATACTAGCAAACAGAAAAAACAGCCTGAACTTTCAGTGTTTCAAAAGAACACAACCCAAGAAAGAACACAATAGGTGCACAAGCACAGACTATCACTGTTAACAATTTCCATGCCACTCCCTCCAGATGTGCATATAAATCTGCCAATAAGGTCAACACTTCATGCATCTAGTGAAGTGGACAGTTCAGGAAACCTTATGCCATAATAATCTCACTAGTCCAGTGTTTCATAAACTTTGGTCCTTCAAATGTTTTGGACTTTAACTCCCAGAATTCCTGACTGTTGGCTAAGGTGACAGGGCTTGTGGGAATTGAAGTAATAAATCTGTGGAGGACTGAAGTTTGGGAAACACTATACTAGTCTCCAAGGTACCACACTGACTCTTTGTTATTCTGTAGTTATTCCTAGACATCAAGTGACCCAGTTGAGGAACTGCTTCCAACATTTGATTCTGTTGTCCTTTTCCACAGAATGTGTAATGCTTCCTAACTTTTGTAAAGCATAGCACTGATTGATCCTGCAACCTACGCTATAAAGCAGGGGTAGGCAACCTTTCCCCTTTAAGGGCCGAGGGACTTCAGCTCCCAGAATCCCAGGAGCTATTGGCCAACATGGGACTATTGGCCAACATGGCTGAGGCTTCTGGGAGTTGAAGTCCCTCGGCCCTTAAAGGGGAAAAGTTGCCTACCCCTGCTATAAAGGTACCTAACTTATAGGATGATTTGCAGTCTTTTTTAACCTATTAAATACTTCAGAAACTCTGTGAGGTGGGTCATTCTAATTTGTTCAAGACCAACACAGTAAGTCTATGCAAAAGCAATGTTTCAACTCATTTACTCCTCACCTTGATTTTAAAAACCTCAAGAAGATCCCACTCCCACCTCCCTGGAACAAATTTAGAGGGCATGCAAGGTTTCAAGAGGTGGGGGGGAAATCACTCCCTTTCCTAATTCTGCTGCTGAAAATAGAACTAATTCACTGGATTTTACCCTTAGTTCTTTGTTGGGAGTTGGGGAGAGATACAGGTTTTTGCCTGAGGTGCATCTCACATTTCCCAAGAACATAAACATCAAGGGTCCCAAATGAAACACAATGTCCTAGAAAGAAGAGAGAATTCACTTGAGAAAGGCAAGCTTTTTCAATGGTTGTTAGGGGGTTGTTTGCTTTTTGGTTCCTGTTCCAGGGATTTTCCATCATATAAAGTGCCCCAACGTGTTAGTTATTGTGCACCAAACAAGTATCAGAACTGTACTAATCTACTCTCTGCCTACATTCTTGTTTCAAGCATCCCCCTGTCCTACATTAGACAATTCGGGCATCTAGCCTTGGGTATTTGCTTCGCACAAGCAAGCACTGCACATTTTCAGGAGTCTTGTAAAAGATACATTTTTGGTTCTGTGTAGCTTAAGCTTTTGCACTAATTACAGGGTTTCAGAAACCAGAGATTTATTTCAGAATCCTGGTTTTACTTGGCAGCCTGAAGTTTGTTACTGCTAACATTATTATTTACAACGAAATATAGCACTCTGATTATATACTATTTCATTTCATTTGGCCAAAGTTACTTTATTTCCCTGGAGAGACTAATGTCAAAAAGACATTGTCCAAAACAATAAAAAAAACACCTATGTTTTTTGGCATGGTAGACAAAGGTGCTTTTGTAAAAGTACCACAACAATAAGAAAAACTTCTCAGCTTCATTATATTCTTAGAGCATACAAAAGAGTGTAGTAGACAAATGTCATCCCCAATGCCACTGGGACCTCCATGACTATGGCTTATGGACCAGCCAGTGTGCCTTAGCACCTTCTCTCCCTTCCTAACCACATCCACAGAGACATGCTTACAAAGCCTGAGTCATTTATTCTATTCCCTTTTCCTTCCAGCTTTCTTTCTCTGTGTTTCTGCTGCTTCAGCTGCATTAATATACAAATTTGATTTGTTCTTTGTGACCTTGAGTGTCCAACATCCTTTTCTGCTGTGCCATCCCCACCCACACCACTGGGACACTCTCATGAATACAACAGCCCAGTGTGCACTTGCTCCAATTCCAACATTCACAATTTGTGAAAGGGGGTTCAAATATGTTCAGCTGAAATACACTTAAGAGGGCTTGTCAGTAGCCATGATAACTCAGGGTTCTCCACTGGAGGGAGGATTCTAATTATATTCAGTTAAATATGCTTCAAAGTCCTCTTTAGATCCTTGCATGGAAGTCATAAAGGTCAGAAGTTGGAAAAGCTACATTTTGGGGGTGGGGGCCACTATTTGTTGAATCCTCCAGAATGGGAACTTGGGGAGAACTGTGGAAACAAAACAAAGCAAAACTTTTCCTGTTGTGTGTTTTTAACTGATGTTGTATATTAATATGTTGTTGTTCCTCGGTTGGAGGAACCCGCCGTAGGAGAGGCGGGTAAGAAATAAATATAGTCATTATCATCAAAAAGACTAGAGCAGTTTTCCTCTCAATATCCATATTTTTTTCTACTGGATGGTTTCATAGTGAAAATGCAAACAAAAATGTAAGACAAAAAAGTAACAAGACATACAGTTTGGAGAACATAATTTCAAAAGAAAATTATACAGTTTACATAAAAATGATTTTCATGGATACGTGACAGTTTCCTTTGCTTCCTCTGTGGTGTATACTTATATACTGAAGGGTTTTGTTTTTGTTTTTTGCTTGCTAACTCTGCTTCCTTTCACCCCCAGCTCTGTTGCACTGAGGACTTGCATCACATTGGACTCTTTATATCAAAACGCTAGTACTTAACAATACAATAATTGTAATCCTAACCTATTTCCCAAGGATATAGTGAGAGCTGAATTAGAGCTGAACACTTGATAGCCATGTATGTTTTGCTTTTCATTGCCTGAAGGGGCTCTGGCATGTCTCTGCCTTTAAAATTACCAAGGCGCAAAAATCAAAAATTAAACAAACCACTTTCTGAATACATTTTTTTTAAACCTAGATTTCACTTCCTTTCTGGTAATGGTGGAACAAAAATTCATTTTTAAGATGTTACAGACATGCCCAGGGGCTCCAGCTTGCTACGCACTCTTCAGAAATGAGTTGTATATAGAGAAACACACTTGCAATAGGATTTTGCTTTCTGCCCGTCCCCCTCCCCCAGAAAGGAGTCTGGAAGGTGAGAAGGTTATGATGAGTTATTACCAAAGAGTGAAGCCCAATGGGAATTAAGGAAGTACACAAAAATCAGGTCCATCCTTTACGACAACTCAGCAAGCTTATTTAACAAATTTCTATCTCACTTTTCCCCAGTTCAAAAAGTCAGGTGAAGATTTAATGTCAAACTTCACCCTTCAAGTTTCTGTCACCTTTTTCAATCAGTTACTAAAGTAGCTAGCCACCTCCCACTTTCTCACACTGTTTGTTTTATCAACTGACCTACAAAGTTCATAGGATCATAAAATCATAGAGTTGGGAGAGACCACAAGGGTCATCCAGTCCAATCCCTGCTTTGCAGAACACACAATCAAAGCACTCTCAATAGATGGCCATCCAGTTTCTGT
The DNA here is from genome assembly GCA_020142125.1 of Phrynosoma platyrhinos. NCBI lineage: Eukaryota > Metazoa > Chordata > Lepidosauria > Squamata > Phrynosomatidae > Phrynosoma > Phrynosoma platyrhinos. The sequence continues at coordinate 120,385,669 of CM034701.1, read as the reverse complement.
TTAAAGTTACTTAAGGAGAGGAAATGATGTTGTGTTGCCCCACACTCAGATCGTGATATAAGAGAGGGGAAGGGACTGAGTGACGATGTTGTTATTGTGCACCTTGCAGTTGTTTCCGACTTGTGGAGACCCTAATTTTTACAGGGTTTTCTTGGCAACATTTGTTCAGAGGGGTTTGCCTTTGCCTCCCACTGGGGCTGAGAAGATGTGTCTTGCCCAAGTGGGTTTCCAGAGCCAGTGGGTTTCCATAGTCCAGGGCTCAAACCATTGCACCACACTGGTTCTCTACTAATGAGAACTGTCAGCCAGCAATACTCAGTAACAACTCCATTGGCTGACAATCTATTTCCAGGCACAATGCAAAGTGTTCATCATGGCCAATAAAACCCTATATGGCTCAGGTCCAGATTATCTGAAGGATCTTATTCTCCCATACTAACCTGCTTATGTTTTAAGATTTTCTGGGGAGGCCCTTCTCTCTGTTCAACCATCCTCATAGCTACACTTGGGAACATGGCAGAGGGCCTTCTCTGTAGCTCTCCCAGGCTCTGGGACTCCCTTCCTCTGGTCATAGTGGAGCCATTTTTAGTATCTTTCCACAAGCAGATGAAGGCCTTCTTATTCTGGTAGGCCTTTGGGACATTATTTTTAAGGGGGGGAATGGGTCTTGTAGAATACACTAGATTTTTACATTTGTTTTTAATGGTTTTTCTAATCTTTTGATAAAAATTCACAGAATAACTAAACTGGGATTCTTTTTAAGATGCTTTGAATCCCAAATTGGAGGGGGAGGGAAGATGGGATATAAATAAATATAGCGCCAACATCTCTGAGGAGGCTAATGTCAAATGCCTATTCCATTTATTTTAGACAGAACAATTTACCAAATCAACCAATGTGGTGGGGAATCAATGACAGGAATATCAATGGCAACTTGCTGCCAGAGAATTTCATACCCTTCTTTGTAAATGATTATACTACACAGAACATCCAAGTTCCAAATGTTTCACACAAATTGTCCAATACCCTACCTGTGCTGCATATGCACAGTTCCACACACCCTCCTACCGCCCATCAGCATTTGAACCCTAGGAAGGGGTTCATTTAATTTGGGGGGGAGCAATTCAGACCACGAGGAAGCAGGTGATGTCAGTTTGGCTGTGGGGAGGAGAAATCAGGGTGCACTCTCATTGTCTGAATAACTTCCCTCCTCTCTCCTCTTTCCTATGGTAAAAAGGAACAGCAAGAGCCAAAGCTTAACAGCTGCAGGGTGCTAGGAGATTCTTGGAGAGTGCAGTGCACAAAGGCAAGGAAATAGCCTTCAGTGTTCCATCCTAAAAGGGGCTCACATGCGATAAGCTGCACTTACACATGTGTAGGTAACTAACAGGATGCCTGCTATCATCTCAGTACTCCATCATCATCACATTAATACTGTAGGGTAAGGACAAGGGAGGAGAGAAGAGATGAGACTCAAAAGCAGCAGGTAGTAGCATGAGGAAAGGTATGCATGTGGAGTACATGTAGGACATCAGACAATGTGTGTGATGATGGAGTACTGAGATGAGTTCAAGGCAAAGGAGATTTGAAATCCACTTTCCAACTCACGTTAGCCACCATCAACATCAGCACTATTTATCCCCATGCCTGGTTCTTTAGCATCAAGTGACAAGGGTGCATGGAAAGACGAAGGAATGTATAGTATCCAGGAAACATGGCAAATGAAAGATAGGAGTGTATGTGCAGGCCTTTTGAGTCTTATGTTGACAGGGTAGAGTTCAATCAATACTGAAAACACAGCAGCATTCTAATTCTTGACTATGTATAAACTATGGTCAAGATTCACTATAAATTCATCATATTGTACTTTCAGCTAATTTACTATTTTGCCTTAAAACATCATAAATAATCAATCTGTGGTCATGAGCTGACATAACAAACACAACCCACTTTTTGCTGCCACTTTTGCAGTATCTGATTTGAAACTCACAGTGGCAATTCAGCATTTTTTGACTGACACAGAGATAGAAAGAGCCAACAATCCCTTTGCAAGAAGACTGAATGTTAAAAGCATATGGCTTAGCAGAAATGGATGCGCTGACTATAGTCCAAAACACACTGCAGAAATAATCCAGTTTGAGACCACTTTAACTGCCCTGTCTGAGTGCTAGGTAAGCCTGGGAATTGTAGTTTATTGTAGCACCAGAGCTTTCAGACAAGTAAAGCTAAATATCTCACAAAATTACAGTTCCCAGAATCCCCTAGCAAGGAGCCAGGGCAGTTAAAGCAGTCTCAAACTGGATTATTTCTGCAGTGTGTTTTGGACCTATGTTATTACATGAGAAAATGCTGGATAATTTTAAGAAACAGTGGGAAATGTTGATTGAGTTTATGACAAGGGAGGATCTGTTATGGTCTGGGGTTTCTAGAGGAATGATTATAAAGTAGTAGAGGATTTACCAAAAATGCATTTCTATTTTTTACTAGGATCTAGCTGAAGATTTATGTGTACAGTAAGATAACATGATTATAAGTAAGTTACATAAGACTACTAAAAGTATTATATCAATTTTAGAATAAGTTAAAGAGAGTTAGATAACATAGTGTGAATGAACCACAGTTAGGTATGCTGGAAGTCATTATTTCCCTGTCTAGCTTTTAATGTATAACATTTTTTTTGTTTTTGCTGTTTATTTGTGTGTGTGTGTGTGTATTAAGTTATGTTATTTTGTTACTGTGATTGTTTTAATAAAAATATTTTTTTTAAAAGCCACTAGAAAGTCTCCTCAAATTATGAGGAAAATATTATGCATCTGCAGAAAATCTCTAATCTGCCAACATATTTCACATTGCAACATATTTTACATAGATTTTTTTATACAAACTAAGACCAATATTTTAAGGGCATCACCTTCTGGCAATTATTATACTTAATTACTATATGCTTGTGCTTTGGGTATTTTGTACAGTGCTTTGTCATTAATTCTGATTAATTTCTAAAACAACATCCTAGTAAAAAAGCAGAACACTGCAAAGTTTTTTTTAAATAAAGAAAACATTCAAATGCCACATGCAAATGCTTCACTCAGGCTACATGACTTGGATTTTGCCACATGCATGCTTTCTCATTTTATAAAGGAAACAGTTCCAGGCAGAGCAGTTTGAGTAGAATTCTAACCAGGAGATTCTTCCATCTGTTCAGTATGCTGAAATTTTAAAGATAATGGCCACATTTCTCAGCCAAGCACACTCAGGAATCAGACGGCCTGAAAATAAGTTTAGTGTCTGTGCCTCCTGGATACAGAGCTGTAAGAATTTTCAGACTTCACAATACAGATCCACAAGGGCCAGGTTTTATGTTAACAAAAGCAGACATAATAAGGATCATAGCGACAGCCTGCAGTGCATACAAATGCTGAAAGAATGAAGTTGTGATGGAGGGGGAGAAAAGAAGACTTGGTGATATGTACCTTTACACTGTTTTGTTATCAATTCTGGCTATGCTCGCCTCCAACAAACAAATTTGTGCAATAATAGAACTCACTGCTATGTCCATAACAACATCTGACTGTGTCACAGGTGTCTGGACAAGGGATACTTGCCCTAGAAAACTCCCAGTTGCTGTTTCTGTAGTACCAAAGGCAGCACTTGGAATTTATGAAGAATACAAAAGGAAACTCAGAATCTTCTTTCATCTAGTTCCAGAAAGACAATGCAATCCTGACCCTTGATAGAATATGCCATAAGGAATGAATTGACCTTAATCAGTGTTCCTAGCAAAAAACAAAAGGATCTTCTATAAAGTAAGAGATTTGCAAGACATTCAGGTGAAAGGACTAAGATATATACATACACACATGTAGATTAAGTCACACCACTGCTGATGTTTGAACTTACTTACCACCAAATTCCCCATATAAACACTATGAAAGTGGAGGACCCAAAATTAAATAATTGTCAAACATAATTCCTATCCAATTTTGTTGTTGTTAAAAGATACAGGTATACCTCAGTCAATGAAGAAGATATATCCCTGGGTAACAGTTCTTTAACAGAACCTTTTGTACCAGAGACAGAAAGAACATGGAGAGAACAGGGACAGGTCCCTACACTACAAAAATACAAGAGTAACTTGAACCTGTTTCAAAACTAAAGATATGCACCTGTGAAATGAAAACAACCAGGTCAGATAAGCATTTCATGAGTGAACAAAATCATTTGGAATATTCTAGAGACCACTTCAAGGCATCTTCCAAAACATATCAAGTGACAATTTTGCTTTTATTTTACCAGCCTCCACTTTTCTAATAATTTCCATCTTGGTAGCATGCTTATAGATCTATGCTTTTTAAAACATGCTAGGAGTAGCTGCTGAGACCTTTCTGCTATTCACCCATGCTCAGTAAAGAATACTAAAGAGGTGTGATTTATCTTGCCTGTTGTAAGAAGGCACAGATGAATAAACTGGATCAGCTAAAGTGGAATTGTACTCTTTCCCTTCTCAAACTTTATTACAGTGGGCCCTTGGTTCCCTTGTGACTTGGTTCCAGAACCTCCTGTGGATACCAAAATCAGTGGGTTCTGAAGTCCCATTATATACCCAGGGATAGTAAAATGGTGTCCATTATATAATATGGCAAAATCAAGATTTGCTTATCGGAATTTATTTATTTTAAAAATGTTTTCAAGCCATGGATGGTTGGCTCTGGCCATACACTGTTTACTACAAACATGCTTCTGCAACCCAACACCCAAAGTCTGTTTCTCCAGTCCTCTTTCACTGTCCTCCTAATATCATGGCTGCTTTTTTTTAAAAAAAAGCATCTAGCTACATAGAAGACAAGGAAAGGGGGCTGGGTGGGCATAAAAACTTCGTAAAAAGAAGCTTCACTCACAGAGGCTTTGTTAACTTGGTGTATGCCTGTACATTATAGGTGTGTTCAACATTTTGAACAGGTAATTCAAGTCAGGTATCCTATACATGCCTCATTACAGAATGAAAGTAAAGGATGAAATGTGAAGGGTAGAATGGGAGAAAACAAAAAAATCAAGTTTGGAGGGAAATCAAATAGAATCCTATGAAGGGGTGAAATGCCTTTTAAGACAATATTTCAGTACTTCAAAACATAAATCAATTATTGTTTTGTTATTAAATAAAACTGCCCCCCCAATCCTGTTGTCATTGCAACCAAACCAATGTGTCTATAAAGGAGTGGTTCCATTTTGGGACCCTAATTCTCCCTTCCACTTCTTTCAACTGACTCTTCAATTTGAAAATTGCTTGAAATTTTATTTCCATTTTTTAAAATACCCAAATCAAGGCCAGATATATGCCCCTTTCCCAGGTACCAAATCATCCCTGGATCACAGTTTCCATCTCCTTCACCCCACCCAGAACCTGCAACAACTGGACAGTATACCATCCATGCCAATTCAGAAATTTCAGACCTTGTTTTTTTCCTCTTTAATTTTTAATCAATTTTATTATCAATTTAGTAAAATCAGACCTTGTGCTGTTCTTGAAATTCACTACTGTAGCAGCAGAAGTGGCTATTACCATATTTTCCAGCATATAAGACAACTTTTTAACCCTGGAAAAGGG
>CM034701.1:120321973-120335168 GCA_020142125.1 Phrynosoma platyrhinos | reverse complement strand
ATCCGTCTTAACTGCTTTCTTAAAGGCAGTAAGTGTTGTAATAAGACACTTATTATTTTCTTATAATATGTTCTGCATACAAGTTGAAGAGATAAGGTGAAAGGATACAGCCTTGTCTGACTACTTTTCCAATTGGGAACCATTCTGTTTCTGCATGTTCTGTTCTGAGAGTAGCCTCTTGTCCTGAATACAGATTTCTCATCAGGACTATCAGATGTGCTGGCACTCCTATGTCTTTAAGGGTGTCCCATAACATTTCATGATCTATGGCTCTATGCAGTCAAAGGCTTTGCTATACTCTATAAAGCACATGCTGATATTCTTTTGAAATTCCCTAGTGCGCTCCATTAGCCATTGTATGTTTGCAAGGTGGTCCCTAATGCCTCTTCCTTTCCTGAACCCTGCTTGGACCTCTGGGATTTCTCTCTCCATGTATGGTTGGAGTCTATGTTGCAGAATTTTGAGCATACTTTTGCTTGCATGGGAGATCAGAACTATGATTCTATAGTTGCTGCAGTCTTTTGTATCTCCTTTTTTGTGGATGGAGATATATATTGACCACTTCTAATTTGTTGGCCTGCCATCATTTTGTTTTTCACATTTCTTGACATATGTTGATTAGCACTAGAGTTGACTCTATCAGTGTGGATTGCAGTAGTTCAATTGGAATATCGTCTGTTCCTGTTGATCTGCTTTTCGCTATTACTCTTATTGCAGTTTCCACCTCGCTTTTTAGAATTTGAGTTTAATCTTCATATGACTCTTCATTCCATGTGTCATCTCTTTTGTATAATTATTCTGTGTATTGCATCCAATGTCTTTTTATTCCTTCCTGGTCTTGAATTATGTTATTTTTATTGTCATATAGTATCTAGGTCCTTGGTTTGAATTTTTCTTTGAGTCTCTGGATCTTGTGAAATAGATCTCTTGTTTTTCCCTTTTTGTTGTTGTCTTCTATTTCTCTGCACTGATCATTGTAGTAATTTTCTTTATCTTTCTGCACAAGCCATTGTACTGTTGCATTTATAATTCTTAGTTTGTTCCTATCTCCCTTTTGTTTTTCTTCTCTTCTTTTCTTTATTGTTTGTAGTGTTTTTTCTGTCATCCATGTTTTTTTCTCTTTCTTTTTGTTTATTGAAAGTGTCTGTCTGCGTTCTTCTTTTATTATGTCCCTGGCTTCATACCATAGTTCCTCTGGTTCTTGGTCTATTATGCTTAGTAGTGCAAATCTGTTTTTTTATGTTGTCAGTAAATTCTGTTGAGATATTATTTAGATCATAATCACTGGTTTGTTATCTTCTTGAGTCTTACTCATATTTTTGAAATCAGTAATTCATGATCTGTGCCACAGTTGGCACCTAGTCTAGTCTTGGCCATCAGTATAGAGTTCTGCCATCTTTTGCTTCCAATTATATAGTCTATTTGATTTTTGTGTTGACCATCTGGTGATGGCCATGTGTATAGCTTTCTTTCTGGTTGTATGAAGAATGCGTTTGCAATGAATAGGTTATTGGTTTCACAAAAATCTATCAGATGTTCACCTGCTTCATTTCTTTTGCCTAATCCAAATCTGCCTACTGTTTTTTATTTTTCTTTGCTTCCAACTTTCACATTCCAGTCACCAATGATCAGCTTGACATCCTGTGCTGGTGTGCTTTTTCTTCCTGTACTCCTTCACAGAATCTTTCAATTCTTCCTGTTCTGCCTCTGTGGTTGGTGCATATACTTGAATTATGGTGATATTCATAATAATAATAATCCCGCCCCTCTGTAACACAATTGGGGTGGTTTACAGTTTAAAATTTCCACAATACATATATCCATCAATGTCCTAACCCACCCACCCCTTAAAATAAAATTAAATCAGAAGGAAAAAAATTAAAACATACAATAGTTAAAATACAACATTCATAGGTTCATAGGTTTACCATGGAGCCTTACTGAAATTATTTGGTCTGCCTATCTCCTATTTGAGCATGAACAAAAAACTCAGATGGTGAAAGGGCTGAGCATGCAGCCATTCTTTTATACCAGTTATGCAGCTGCATACTGCCTGTGGAGGCCCTGTTCTTCACACTGCTGCCTCATATTCTCAGGCATTTAATAGTAATACATTGAATGCCTTCAAGCCAACAGGCATCTCCACAACATGCCACCTCCTATTTTTCCTCCAGTCTCAATTCTTGCATTTCTAGATTTGCAGCTTGCCTTTTGCCAGCCTTGCTTATGTGCTCTAACACCCTCCCAATCTATTAACTTTTTAAACACTTGATATTTCTCCTTCTAATTTACCTTTTGGCACCTGCTTGTGCATGTGTATCACCATCTCCAAGTTAGACCATAACTCAGTTCTGGATCACATTCTTTGCTCACATAAGGTCAAATTTAATCCACAACACATTTCTCAACTTTCAGGTCAAGCTACATTCCCAGGTAGCTGTGGCAGTGCTTCTGAAGAGACCCTCCATGGACTCAAATTATTTGGCCAACTAGCTGCCAATCACCAAATGTTGTTAGATGTCTAAGTAGCAATCAGCTCAATTTGAGGCATTCTTAATGCAGGGTCAGTCCCACCATTAGGCTGAGTAATTGATTAGGGGCTGCATAATTTCATTTTCTTTAACATGCATGAGTGTGATGAGAACAGGGCTTGTCCCGTACCATCCTATGTTTGTCATATTCAAGTCCCCCAAATCAAGTCCCCCAACTTAAGTACTTGGAACAAGAGGCTACCGTTAGAACAGAATATGGCAAAACAGAATGGTTCCCAATTGGCAAAGGGTTCAAGCAAGCCTGCATCCTTTCAACCTATCTGTTCAAGTTGTATGCAGAAAATATCATATGAAGAGCAAGGCTGGACATAGAAGGAGGAGGAGTGAAGATAAGGGAAGGAATATCAGCAGTCTAAGATATGCAGATGATATCATACAAGCAGAAAACATCACAGACCTGGAACAACTACTACGGAAGATCAAAGAAGAAAGTGCAAAGGCAGGTTTACTGCTGAACATAAAGAAAACAAAAATAATAACCATGGAGGATCTGCACAAATTCTACCTAGACATTGAGGAAATCGAAATGGTAAAAGAATTTCTGCACCTGGGGACATGGCTAGCCATTGATCATGGTGGATGCATAAAACTTGAGCAGGACAAGATCTCAGCTTCTACCAATTAATTTGAGGGAATTTCGCCCAACTTTCAAGATCAAAAATGCCTATCTAATGCAAGGAACTAAAAGGTCAGTAGATTAAGCAACTTTGGGTTTCTACTAATCTCTTAAAAAGCTAAAAACTCAAACGAAGAACACAGAGATGACATGAGGGAAGGGAGGCAGAAGTGAGAGTCCCCCAACACCAGACCCATCATTTTCAGATCTCTTGGAAAGGCTTCTTGTAAATTTAGTGCAGGAGTTACAAAAAGACTGGGCACTCACCCTTGAGCTGGTGAACTCAAAGCTCACTGCCCTGACAGCCCACATATAACATAGCCCACATATGACATAACTATAAGATAGTGGTTGAGCACATAATTTGCTGTTTAGAGAGGGGTGTTTATAATTCTCAACCAGAGAGCTCCTTTGGTGCCTTTGACCGAACTATAAACCCCAGGATTCTGTAGGACGGAGCCATGATGGTTGAAGTGGAATTATAAGTTTCATTATAGTTTTGTGTGAGTTCCTCAGACATTCCAGGAGAGATAATTTGCTCTTTTTTATAGTCAGAAAAAGTTAACATTAAGATATTTGGCGAGCTAGTGTGGTGTAGTGGTTTGAGTATTGGACTATGACTGGAGACCAGGGTTTGAATCCCTACTTAGGCATGAAAAGAAACCCACTGGGTGACCTTGGCCAAATCACACATTCTCAGCCTCAGAAGCAGACAATGGCAAAGGCCCTCTGAACAAATCGTGCCAAGAAAACTCCATGATAGGGTCACCAATAAGTCACCAATAAGTCGGAAACAGCTTGCTGGTACACAACAACAACAACAACAATAGCAAGAGTTTCAAAGATTTGCCTTGGGGGACTCCCCATGGTTTCAGTGCTAGGGATAATAAAGGTCCCATCCTGACTTGCTGGGTATCAGCTGATGTGAGTGATGGAAGTCTGTTCTCCTATCAGTCAAGGCACAGTAGATTGATGCTTCCATCCCTCTCCTACTAGCAATCTCCATTAGAAGAAGAGATTACAGTGGGAATCCTGCTTCTGACTGTCACATGTAAATTCCAGTCTGATTCACTCCAATTAACAAAAGAATAGATCTCCATCACTCACAATGGACATTATCACACGTGGGCCAGAAAGCGATAATAAAGTGGAAATGAGGCATTCCGAAAATAAACCGAAAATAAACCTTGATTCCACAAATGGCTTTCACACGTAATTACCTTAATTGCGAAATTACAGTAAGCGCATTTAACGTCCACACACAAGTGAGAAAAGCCTGTAAATGAACTAGAAATGATCTTCTTGCACATGTGCAGATAGAGGAATGCTCACCGTGGAACCATGGGAAAAAGCAGGGAAATGCTCCCAATGCGCATTTGCTTTTCGCATTACGGTAAATGCAAAATTACTGTAATTTCGCAAATGCATTTCCTCAAAACTACCGAATTTCAAAAGATCTCAGATAACACCAGTTTCTGTCCAGTTTCTGTGCGACATCGTGTGAAATTGTGAGGCACAAATCCAGTTTCTGTTTGGGATTTGTGTGATAACGTCCAATGACTGATGCCTGGTAAATCAGGATTGGAGGGGGGCAGGCCAGGAGGTAATACATAGCTATATATATTTAACTAATGGCTCTTGTAGCCCCTTTGAGACTCTGAACAAATTATATTGTAGCATAAGCTTCTTCCTCAGATTCAAGCTTATGCTAGTATGTCTTTTGCTCAGTCTCAAAGGTATGGCAAGATCCCTTTGCATACTGATATTGCAGGCTAACACAGCTATGGACTGATGGAGACCGGCAGTTTAGGCCGGCCTGGGGGTGGAGTTGAAGTGGAGCAACCGCATGCCGGCCATCCCAACTCCGCTCTGACTCTGCCCCAACGCCGCGCACCCATCTGCATGGCATGCAGTGTCAGGGAGCCCTCTTGGTGCAGTGTGCATACATGCTGTGCTAAAAGGGCACAAAAGAGCCACAACTACCCTGAAAGGTAGCACTAACTCTATGGAGTGTATGGGGGGTTGCAGACTGCCAGAAATAGTGCAAATTGAGTCCACTTTTAGGGTTAGGGTTAGGGATTCATGGGGACTGTAATTTATTGTGGTACCAGAGCTCTCTGACAGAGAAGGCTCAATGTCCCAGAAAAAAAACAATTCCCATGATTCCATAGCACTAACCCTAACCCTAAAAGTGGACTCAATGTGCACTATTTCTGGCAGTCTGCAACCCCATTTAGGAATAATGCTTCAGGTTTGCAAAGCGGCATTGTTAAAAGGATTAATAATCTAATTTAATTTAAAATAGCTTCCTCTATCAGAGTAGGGCCTTACTAGAACTACCAGGAAACTAAATTTTTTCACCCAAATTGCTGGGACAACATTCTTGTTCCCTTGCAATTGCCTCTAGCCATTTAGTAAACAGTCGTATTAAACACAGGAGTCACCACGTGATGGTTTTTGTTGTGTGCCTTCAAGTCATTTCTGACTTGGAGACCCCAAGGTGAATCTATCACAGGATTTTCATGACAAGTTTCTTTAGAGGGTGTTTGCCATTGCCATCCTCTGAGGCTGGGAGAGTGTGGCTTGCCCAACATCACCTAGTGCAGTGGTAGGCAACCTTTTTGAGCCGGGGGCCGGGTTGCTGTCCCTCAGACAATTGGGGGGCCGAAGCACCAATAATAAATAAATAAATAATTAAATTAAAATTAAAATTAATTTTTTTTAAAAAATTAAAAAATATTTTAAAAATATGCATGCACACTCCCTCAGCCCCAGAAAAGCCATGGCAAAACCCCTGTGGAGATTTTGCCAAGAAACCCCCAAGAACAAGTAATAACAACAATAATCAATATCATCATGGTGGGGGGCGGTGGTGGCGGCAGCAGCGGCGGCAGGACCGGCCTGGGGCCAGTCCAAAGGCCTTGGTGGGCTGCATCCGGCCCCTGGGCCTTAGGTTGCCTACCCCTGACCTAGTGGGTTTACAGTGTCAAGGCGGGATTTGAACTCTGGTCTCCAGAGTTATAGTCCAACACTCAAACCGCTACACCACGCTGTCTGTCTCTCCACCACCTAATATGTTAAATATCTATTCATAAACATAATAGGTCAAATAGATTTTATTCCTTCTCTTATTGGTTCTGGATGTGCGATGACAGGAAGAGAAAAAGAGTTTACCAATGAACTCAATGAAGCTTGAATTGGGTTTGAAGGACATATTTGAAACTCTTACAGTAGAGACAATGATCTTGCGGTAGAGACAGAGATTCCGCTAACAATTATAACAAAATCCACATCTGCAAAACATCCAGTGGCAATTCCTGGCCTGCTTTCTTTTGCCCACCTAAGTCATATGTGCTGACTTTCTACATACTGTCTGTACTGTAAGAATTCCAAATATCTTACCCTTCCTTCAAACCCAATTCAGGCTTCATCGGTAAACTCTTTTTCTGCCCTCACACATCCAGAACTGATACACGAAGGAATAAAATCTGTCTGACCCATTGTTTATGAATGGATATTTGACATAATACCTTTGACACCCTTTTATTTTTAGACACCCGAATAAAAAAATTAATTACTAAACACTCAATTAACAGGGATTAGAATACAATAGGATTATGGAGCTATCTGGCAGCAGCCTCCTGTAAACTGAGTATATGTAAAAGAAATCAGTCTGTCAAGGGAAGAACTAGCCTGGGGTGGAGATTCACACTGAGGACACAGGTGTACAAGCCTTCTCTTCTCTTTATTAAAAGTGGTGATAGCAAAGCCTCCTGCTGTTCCAAGCCAAATTGGTTCTTATCTGACAATTCCTTTCTCTGTCTCTGCCTTTCATATACCTTTGATTAGTCAACCTCTGCAGAGAAGCACTACAACAGGAGGGGAAATAGCGTAGGTCATGCCTGATTTTGTTTTTTCACTGCCAGGGGATTCTTCAGTATGGATTTGTAAAACAGCCAGGGTTGTAGTTGCTGAGTGTTGTGAAAGTGAGTGGTGGAAGTCAATGAAGAAAACATTGGATGCCTTAGACCGCACCTGTCAGGAAATGTCAAATAACAATTAGATCTTTAATTTGGTCTTACTGGAGTTTGTTTGTTTGTTTGTTTCTTGAACCTCTACAAGATTTTATCTGTTTGTTTAATTTCATTTGTATGATGCTTTTCTCTCACAGTGGGACCCAGGGCAGATCCCAGACAGAAGAGTCAATTATAAAAGCTTTACAACAAAAATTTTAATATATTTAAAATCACAACATAAAACAGTATAAAATCATTTAAAAGATATACAAAAGTTTTAAAAGATAAATATGGTGGCCCTTGGTATCCACTGGGATTTGGCTGCAGGACCCCCATAGATACAAAAATCTATGGATGCTCAAGTCCCATTAAATACAATGGCATAATAAAACTGTGTCTGATATATAAAATGGCAAAATCAAGGTTTGCTTTTTGAAATATATATATATATATATATATATATATGGAATATTTTTCAAGCTATGGATGATTGAATCTGTGGATAAAAAATCCATGGGTATGGAAGGCCAACTGTAAAATTCCCCAGTAAGAAGCTCTCCTGCTTACACATAAACAGTCTGCTTAAACAAAAAGCTCTTTGCGGACTGGCAAAAGGAAAGCTGGGAGGGAACCAGCCTAACCTCCCCACGGAAGGGCGTTCCCGAGGGTGGGAGCAGTCAATGAGAAGGTCTCTCCAAGCAAGCCTGTCATGATAATAATAATAATAATAATAATAATAATAATAATAATAATAATAATAATTTTTATTTAATACCCCGCCCCTCTGAAAACAATCGGGGCGGCTTACATCATAAAAATCCAACAATAGTTAAGAACAATTACCTCCCCCTCCCCCCCTTAAAAATATAATTAAACTCAATACAATTTAAAAACAATGTAAGGAGGTAAATTCCTCCATTAAAACGACAATACATAACATGCATAAAAACAAAAAACAAAAGAACAAAAGTGGCCGCGGATATCGCATACAGGCTCAATAGATGGTGGGACCAAGATGGTGGGACCAAGATGTTAAGAGATGTTTGTGGGACTTCCTGCTTCATGTGCAAAATAATTTTTGTAGTTTTGGATACTGGCTTCCAATTTGCTTCCAAGCTCAATTCAAAGTGCTGGTGTTGACCTACAAAACCTTAAATGACTTGAGGCCAAGGTATCTGAAAGACCACCTCCTCCCATATGAGCCTGCTAGAAATTTGAGATCTTCAGAAGATGCCCTATTGCGTGTGCCAACACCTTGTGAAGTCAGCTTGGTGCATACACATAAGAGGGCTTTCTCTGTAACAGCATATCTACTGTGGCACTCCCTGTTCAAGGAAGTTAGGCTGGCCCCATCTCTTTTAAGCTTCTGGCAGGCACCCAAAACAGTGCATGTCATTCAGTGATTGAAATTGCTGTTTTATTGGTTTCAAAACTGGATTCAAGGAGCCTAATTGTTACAAAACTTGAGTCTTAACTATTTTTAGACTGATTTTAATAGTTTTTAAAGAGTATTTTAATGTGTTTTTTTAAAATGCCTTTATCATTTTATTGTTTTAATTACTTTTTATTTGTTCACCTCAGGAGCTCTTGAGAGTAAGTATAGGGAGGTGATGTTCGCTGTTATTCCTCAGGTAGCAAAATGTCTTGGGACCATCCATATGAGAGGCACACTGTACATTATTTATAAATGTATATAATGGCCCCCCTCTCTCTCTCTCTCTCTCTCTCTCTCTCTCTATGTATATATATATATATATATATATATATATGAAGCCCACTCTTGAGATGATGCAGCTTTCATCAGAGGAGCAGTAGAAAGAAGATGTATTACACTTTTCCTTGCTAACCAATCACCTTCTGAATCTCCTGCTCCCACCTCTTCTTAGCCCAACTTATGATCTTTCAGGCAGCGTTCCAGAAAAACCTAAAAGAACATGAAACAGCCTTTTATCCCAGACCCAAATTAATTGCCATTGTGAAATCCCATTTTAGAACTCATAGTTTGAGATTATAGCAGTGGCTATTCTTCATGACATCAACTGAATATTGTTGCAAATAACTTTGGTAGAAAAAAAGACACGTCCACTTAAATTAGGTACAAGTTTAGAAAAAAAACAAACCCTAAAGGCACCAGATCACATCTGATCTTTGAAGTTAAGCATGGTCAATCCTGGGTAGTATTTGGATGGGAGATCCCCAATGAATACCAAGTGTTGTAGGCTGTATTTCAAAGGAAGGAACTGGCAAAACCACCTCTGAGTACTCCTTGCCTAAGAAAACGCTACCAAATTCACGGGGTCACCATAAATTGACAGGCAACTTGAAGGCACACCTACACAAACGCACAAACCTAAGATTTCTGATTTTTATGCCATGTGGCAAGATTTAATCTCATACACAAATCAGGGCCAGATATAGCAATATTTATCAAAGCTTTTCCTCAGATTATGAAAAGAGTTTACCTCCCCCCCCCCAAGTTAGAAAGATGTAGGAGAAAGTGTGTTTATGTGTATGTGTGCCTTCAAGTTGCCTGTTGACCTATGGCAACCCCATGAATTTCATAGGATTTTCTTAAACATATGCAAAAAAAAAAATAAATATCAAAACTTGATATTTATTTACACATTCCTGTAAAGTAAAGAAAATACATATTTTAAAGATGTTAACTTTTGTCAGCACTCAGATCTAGCTATAATGTAACTTTTTTTCCTTTTTGGTGTGGTCTCTTTTTAAATCTTGATTTTATTTCTTATTATCTGTCATGTCGGGTGGGTAGGGAAAAAACATTGTGATATAGGATTCTAAGCATCTAATGAGAATTAAGGAATAAACAGATCATGGGACATTGAGCTATAACAATAACAAATCTTTTTATCATCCCTCTCTCTGCAAATATATTCTTATGCCTTTTGCCACACCTTTTAAACTTTTTATCTCCTCCTTATTTGTATTAATTAAAAAGACAAAAAATCCTTGGAGCAGAAATTTGTATAAGTACTTGTTCAACATAATGGGTGCTCAACGGCATGATACCAATGTAGTTCTTCAAGTGGCCATCTGTGAATACGCATAAATGGGTTATCTATACCTGTGCAGTGGATCATTATGAACTTTCTAGAGCTATTACATAAGCTTATTGGCAGTAACTCCAGGTGTCTTACTTCCTGTTCCAAACCCTAAATTCCATGGGTTCCATCATCCAAGGAGCTAAGGAAAGACAATACATGGCAAGGGAAGGATGGGCCGTGGTTGGGTCATGACAACTTTGCCCCTATGAAAATATAAGTAGGATTTGTCCATTCTTTGTCCACATAACTCTTCTGCACTCCTGGAAAATGTAATTGCCCCCAAGAAGGCCCTCTTCCAGGTAAGTAGACAAAGATCACAGGAGGCCATTGGCTGAAAAGGTTTCCCGGAAAGCTGTGATAGCACCAGCTCCAGCTCCATGGAGGAGTTGGTCCTGAGACCAGAGGATGAAGATTCTTGTAACCCTTAAGGAATTTCTTCACCAAAGGGTTCTAGAAGCTGAAAAACTTTCTGATGATGTGGAAGTCAGCTGAGATGGTGGCCAGGTAATATTTGATAGAAGACAGGGAAAGGCCTCTATCAGAAAGAAACAGAAGCAATTAAAAGACATGTTGAATCCAAGATTGAGCTGGATCGATCACCCAAGGTGACACGAGTGACATGAACTTCTTCCACTTGTAAGTGTAAGACTACTGGGTGAGAAGTCTATGTACTGCAATGATGGTCTGTTGAATGGTATTAGGGTGATGTGTCACAGGAATAGTGAGTGAGAAGTACCATCTCGAGATGTGTCTGCCCAAATTGCAGATTCAAGCAAGGATTTAACTGCCACTCTCTACAAAGACTCAGAGTAGTTGAGGCTGAAACCAAACAAGGAGGAATGGACTGGAAGGTGCAGGCTTGAGAGTTTGCTCATACAGCAAAGCCTTCAGCCTGGAATCATAGTTCTTACACAGCTGAGATGTGAATGCCTTACAAGACCCCACATTGTGCCCCCCCCGATCCTGTTTGAGAAACCACATGTGGTGCATTTTTAAAAAGAGCTAGAGGAAGCCATAGTAGAGCACAATGACCAAACTGCAAAACTGAAAAAGTTGGGTGAGAGCAGGCCAAGTCAAACCAGAAGATCAGAAACCAGTAACAAAACAGAAGGACACCAAAGGACAAAGAACCACTGAGCCAAATCACAAACCACAAGAAGGAACCAGAAAGACAGTCCTCAAATTGATAATGAAGGCAAAGGAGAGTACAGTTCCTCCAATACTGCTGATGCAGGAGACAAAAAGGAACTGAGGATTTTTTTTTTAATGTATATAATTCTTTATCAGTATTACAACCTACATACAATAATATTTGAAAAAACTTTTACATAATATTCCACATATATATAGTATCTCACATTAATTATTCATTCTTTACTACTTTATCTAAATCTAATTCATATTAAAACATTTAATATTAATTAAACTCATAAATAAAAACAACAAAACCCACGTAAATTGTTAATATCTTCATTGTTCTTACTAATTCCACATAGGTATAATACTGTTAGTATATCACTAATTCATTTCCCCCCTTTTCTTTTCTTTCTTTCTTTCTTTCTTTCTTTCTTTCTTTCTTTCTTTCTTTCTTTCTTTCTCTCTCTCTCTCTTTCTCTCTTTCTCTCTTTCTCTCTTTCTCTCTTTCTTTTCTTTATTTTTCCCCAAGTGCTCCCCATCACCAGAGCCTAATGTCTTCATATTACTCTCCCTTCCAAAATTGTAACTCTTCCTGTGTAGGTAAAACACCTCCCTCCTCTCTAAAGCCTTTTATAGAAATATTTTCCAATTTCTTCAAAATAATTTCTCTTCATTATTCCCTTTTTTTAACCATAATTCCACAAGTTAACTTATCATTAATTGCTATTTGCCATGTCTCTTTATACCTATCTTGTATTTGTAGATCTCCCTGATCTTTCCATTTTTTGCTATAATTAGTCTCACTGCTGTTAATAAATTTGTAAATAAATCCTTTCTAGCTTGAGTACTATTGATCTTATCATATATAGATAATAATGCTATCTTTGGACAAAATTCTAGATCAATCTCTGTTATTTCTTTTATCTCTTTAAATACTAATTGCCAAAATTTCTTTACAGATCTACAACCCCATCACATATGAATATATGTATTGATTTCTTGGCATCCCCTCCAACATAGCCTTGAATAATTTTTATTTATATTGTTTAACCTTACTGGTGTTAAATACCATCTCCATATTACTTTAAAATAATTCTCCTTTATCCATATGGATAAATTTTTAGGAACTGAGGATTTAAGCAGAAACAGACAACTACACAGTGTTCTGCTCAGGGAATGAAAAGACATGAAGAAATGGTATGGTTTTCATACTAGTTGTGGCAAAAGCAGTCAGAGGATACAATGCAAAATCAGACTGAATTATTTCAATAAGGCTCCATGGAAAACCTATGAACATCACCATAATTCAACACCAACCACAGAGGCAGAATAGGAAGAAACTGAAAGATTCTATGAAGGAATATAGGAAGAAATTGACAGCACACCAATACAGGATATCAACCTGATTATTGGAGATTGGAACACAAAAGTTGGAAGCAAAGAAGAATCAAAAACAGTAGACAGATTTGGATTAGGTAAAAGAAATGAAGCAGATGTGCATCTGATAGAAGCCAACAACCTATTCATTGCTAACACATTTTTCATACAACCAGAAAGAAGGTTATACACGTGGACATCACCAGATGGTCAATACAAAAACCAAATAGATTATATAATTGGAAGTAAGAGATGGCGAAGCTCCATACTGGCAGCCAAGACTGGACCAGGCACTGACTGTGGCACAGATCATGAATTATCAAAAATTAAAATAAAACTCAGTAAGAAAACAAAACCAGTCATTATAGCAAAATATGATCTAAATAATATCTCAACAGAATTTAGTGACAGTATAAGGAACAGATTTGC
>CM034701.1:120309913-120321873 GCA_020142125.1 Phrynosoma platyrhinos | reverse complement strand
TAAAAGAGATGACAAAATGAAGGACACATGGGATGAAGAGTCATATGAGGATGAACCCCAAATTCTAAAAAGTGAGTTGAAAGCTGCAATAAGAGAAATGGCAAAAAACAAATCACCAGGAACAGATGATATTCCAACTGAACTGCTGCAATCTACATTGACAGAGTCAACTCTAGTGTTAACTAACATATGTCAACATATTTGGAAAACAAAATGAGGGCCAACAGATTGGAAACAATCAATATATATATACACACACACACACACACACACACACACATACACACACATATATATACCATAATACTAGTAGAAAACCTTCCAGACCTGGAACAACTACAGGCGTCCCTCCTGATTTACAGGATATCCGTTCTGGACCCCATCCCTCTGTGAATCCAGAGAAATGCAAATTTTGAAATCCCCATTGGTTACAATGCGGGTGCACTCTCAGGTATGAATACCATTTTGTCCCTCCCTGCTTACTGTCCATGAACAAGCAAGATCGTGGACTCCAAGTCCGTGAATGGGGAGGGGTGCCTGTACTAAGAAAGATCAAGGAAGAACGTGCAAAGTCAGGTCTATTGCTGAGCACAAAGAAAGCAAAAATAATAATGGAGAGTCTTGAAAATGGAGTTTATCACATGGGAAGGATCCCATACAGAAACTGGATTTAAACTGAAACCCACTCACCCCACAAAAGTGGATAGTTATTCAGATGACATTCATGGTTAACCCAAACAGAAAGTAGAAAAAACCCACAAAAGTGGGTTGTTTTTCAGATGATGTTAGTGTTAATGAGAATTAACATGATATTAACATGAACGGAAACTAGATAAAAACCGCTCCTGTTTACTTTTGGAAAATCCTGAAAGTAAAAAGGGTGGGCTTTGTCTACTTTCTATTCAGGGTACTATCACATTAACCCCATTGTGTTGGAAAAACTACCCTCTTTTGCAGTTTTCTTCTGGTTTTTAAATCTTTCTGCATGGGATTTTTGCAGTTTGCCCCCGTGTGATAAACCCTAGACCAGGGGTAGGCAACCTTTTTGAGCCGGGGGCCGGGTTGCTGTCCCTCAGACAATTGGGGGGCCGAAGCACCATAAATAAATAAATAAATAAATAAATAAATAAATAAATAACAATTTTTAAAAATTAAAAAATTAAAAAAATATGCATGCACACTCTCTCAGCCCCAGAAAAGCCATGGCAAATCCCTGTGGAGGTTTTGCCAAGAAAACCCCAAGAATAAGTAATAGCAACAATAATATAATCATGGCGGGTGGGGGGGTTGGCGGCAGTGACGGCGGCAGGACCAGTTTGGGGCCGGTCCAAATAATACTAGTAGAAAAGTTTGGGGCCGGTCCAAATAATACTAGCAGCCTACCCCTGCCCTAGACGATGAAGAAACAGAAGTGGTAAAAGAGTGTTCATACCTGGGATCAAACATTGATATAAATGAGGACTGCAGCCAAGATATCAGAAGAAGATTAAGAATGCGAAGAGCAGCTATGAAAGAACTAGAAAGGATTCTAAAATGCAAAGATGTACAACTAAACACAAAAGTGAGAATCGTACAAGCCATTGTACTCCCTATTACCATGTATGGATGTGAGAGCTGGAAAGTGAAGAAAGCGGATAGGAAGAAAATCAATGCATTTGAGATAATGTGATGCTGGAGAAGAGTGCTAAGGATCCCATGGACAGCCAAAAAGACAAACCAATGGGTCCTGAAGTAGATCTAGCCAGAGATTTCCCTGGAGGCCAAGATAACAAAACTGAGGCTGTTGTACTTCGGATGCATCATGAGAAGGGAGAACTCACTGGTAAAAACAATAAATCTAGGAAAGGTGAAGGGAAGTAGGAAGAGAGGAAGGCCCCATGCTAGATGGATGGACTCTGTTAAGGAGGTCACAGGTATGAGTTTACAGGACCTAAGCAGAGCAGTGGAGGACAGGGAGTCTTGAAGATGTCTCATCCACAGGGTCACCATGGGTCGAGATTGACTCGAGTGCAGTTAACAACAACAACAAAGCACTAATAAGGCACCTAGAGAGTGGACAAGATAATCACCAAAATTTTTATGTAATAGCTCTAGAAGGCTCTGAATGATGTACTGTGACTCATTTGTGTGTGTCACAGAGATAATGAAGGATATTCATTTTGGGATTTGCAGAAGCACTGAACTTCAAATAAGTGCTGTTTGATATATTTCTGTCTTTTCACTGACACTTCAAGATTGGTGAAGATTGCCAATTCCTTTGAAAACTAACAGTAGCAATGAGTTCTTCTGCTAAATTTATTATTTCAATTAAGCAGCAGCAGCTGGAAAAATGCTATGTTTTCCCATTGCTTTCATATTTCTATTGTAACTATGTAGCTCAACAACAATTAAAAACCATACTGAAGGCAGATGCCACATTGTGTATTTATTTCTGGTCTGTAGGCTGGATCTAATGCCCACTGATGTAGATTAGGATTTCTCATTCATTCTTCTGAGCCACAGTTCTGGTGACTGGCAGTTGTTGTTGGGTTTCTTACCTCCAGAAGTCTTCCATTGTGGTAAGTTAGCTCTGCATGGCCTGGAGAATATATACAAGCCATCAGGTGCTTGCCCCCAGCTCTGATTTTATGCTTTTCCACATTTCAGATAGCCAGAGAAGCACATGAGAGCTCTCTTGCAGTGGATTCTAAGGCTGTTGCCACACTACAAAATTAATGTAGTTTGATACTGCTTTAACTGTCATGGCTATATCCTACAGAACCCTGGGGTTTGTAGTTTGTTGTAGCACCAGAGGTCTCTGACAGAGAAGACTAAATAACTCACAAAACTACAAATCGCAGAATTCCATAGCATTGAGCCATAGCAGTTAGCAGTGTCAAACAGCATTAATTCTCCAGTGTAGATGCAGCCTAAGTTCTTTACTAAATGTATAAACCCCAGGATTCTTTAGAAAGGTAACCATGACCACTAAGGGGCTATGCACACGGGCAGGAAAAGGTGATCTGAAACTGCCTTTTCTGTAAACTGCAGCAACTGCACCACCTGCACGAGGATGCCCTAAATGGGGATGGAGCAACCGCACTGAGGGGAGTCAATGCAGCTTTTCTGAGGCTGCATTGAAGCCCCAGCAACTGCACCACTAGCCCCAAGGACGCCGCAAAGGGAGACGAGCAACCGCATGGGCAAGCAGTGGCTGTTTTAATTTTTTTTTGTTCTCTCAGACCCATGCGCACATGCGCAGGAGCACATCCCTGCACACCTGCACATCTGTGCAGGATCTGTCATAAGCTAGTATACGGTCTGTCACTCTCTGTGTACAAAGGTGATTGAAGTTCGGCATCCCTGTGCACCTGTGCAGGACCTGTCATACACTCACAGATCATGCAAGAATTCACTGACCTTGGCTTCCCCCAAGTAGTGGGTGCTATAGACAGATTCCACTGTCTGACTGTGCCACCCTTGGGGCAGAGGAATGAGTTTGTCAACTGAAAAGACACCTACTCTGTTGTCCTCCACAAAATATGTCCCACACAGATCAGGGGGGAGGGGAGCAAGGGAGGTTTCTGTGGACAGACTGGATACATGTAGCTGGTGGTCATGAAAGGGACATGGTCAACAGGATACATGGACAAATGTTACTTCAGGATTCCCCCCCCCCCATCATGCCGGGAAGTGGTATGCAGGTCTTATGCACACCTGCACAGAAGAGGTCACAAAAGCCTCTTTCATGCAAACTGCTGTGCATGCTGACAGCAAGCGTACATGCAACAAAATGCATTTATTGTCATAATAGAGGACAGTTGCTAGGATGCATGTGTTGGGTTAGGGTTAGGGTTACAATTGGGGAATTGTGGCGGTGCATTTATACAGATGTTTTCTGGTGTACCAATGTTGCTGCATACATATGCACATGCAAAGGTGCACATCTTTGCTGAAGGAGTGGAAAAAAAGGCTCCTTTTTGGATCAGCTTTTCTCGGCATATGACAGCTAGAGGACACTTTCCTGGTGACTTTTAGGCACGTGTCATCTAAATGCCACACCTACAGGTCACCCTCAAAGCACCTCTTTTTGCCCGTCTGCATAGCCCCTAAGGTGGTATAAATTGCTATAA
The DNA here is from genome assembly GCA_020142125.1 of Phrynosoma platyrhinos. Taxonomy (NCBI): domain Eukaryota; kingdom Metazoa; phylum Chordata; class Lepidosauria; order Squamata; family Phrynosomatidae; genus Phrynosoma; species Phrynosoma platyrhinos. The sequence continues at coordinate 120,317,761 of CM034701.1, read as the reverse complement.
ATGTGTAATAAAGACACACTCTGAGAGATAGTGAACCAATCATAGTAAGCACAGGCATATTTAACTCTGAGGTTAGACTCCAAGGGTGGGTAGAATGTCTATTAATTTCTGGGGGGCTGCAGACAGGCGGCTCTGGGCGGCCCCTGCTAGCCACGGATTGGGGCTGCGGCTACCGCATGTCGTGGCCTAGATCCTCCCTTTTGCTGCCCCTGAAAGAGTGGCAAAATGCCACTCCTTTCAGAGGCAGCAAAAGGTCCCTCTAAGAGCCGGTGCATGGCTCTTTAGTGCCCCTTCCGGTGCAGCGTCAGGATGCTGAAGTGGGAGGACGTCCTGATGCCATGCACCGTGCATAATAGCGCACAGCGTCAGGACATCGTTGGGCAGGTGTTGGGGCGGCTGGCATGTGGCTGCCCCTCTCCATCTCTGCCTCCAGGCCAGCCCTTTGAGCTGGTCTGCAGAGGCCCTCTGTCTTGAGCCAGATTGGTGTTTTGAATGTGTGTGTTTGTGTGTGGTATGTAGGGAGGTGATGCAGAACAGTAAGCAGGGACTGTCTCCCGATTATTGTGTGTTTATTAGTTCCCTCTGTATATGGGTAACCAGTGGATATCAACAGGAGCACAGTCCATGATTAGTGGGCTTTGGCTAGGCTTCTTAAGAGACTGAGATTTGAATTTTTTTACACCACGTTCTGTTTGATGCTGTAGGGGCTTCCTACAAGGCCTTGAATCCCAGGGGTTGCTGGCTGTTCTTCCAACCTGTTTGCTGCATCCAGCCTTCTAATAGCATCCTACTGTATGCTGTCATTACCTATTTGAGTCAAGGAGAGTATAACTTCTTTTGGATGTGGCTTTTACTGTGAGTTTCATTGGTGCATTCACAGAATACACGAGATGTCTAGATGACATTTTATTCCAGTTCGCAGAGTTTCCTGTCAGGCAGAGCTTGGAAACCTTCCTTTTTTGAACTCCTGCTTTCCGAATCCACTAGGTAGCTTGCTATGGTTGACCTCTGTAATTTTTCCAAGCTCTGCTTACATATTCTCCCATTGTTTCTTCTGTCTTTTTTCTTGTTAGAGGAATCTGTTAAATAAAAACATGACAAAACAGCTGGACAATGCCTTTTGAATGTTAGTGGTAGAGCAACTCTATTCAGAAACATCCATTGCTAGTCCCACCTAGAGTAGACCCACTGAATCATGAAAATTACATGAGTGTTGATTTACCAAGTTTTCATTGGTTCAGTGTGTCTATCCTACTTCGGGTTAGCAATCAGATTTTGGCCAATCTCCTTTTAAATATTTGGCTGGTGAGTGAGAAAAATTGTTCTAGAATCTCCCCAGGCTAGAACACCTTCCTGATTTTTAAATCAGTTAATATATTTATTTTTAGAAAACAGTTATCAGACCTTTTAAATATTTCACAAACAATAGTTTTCCCTGATACTGCTTAGCCTAATAAGATGGACTGATTTCTTAAATCATTCGTCTTTTTACTACTAATTTCCTCATCTAATCTTCCCAGACCATTTTCTGAAAGGCTATTAAACTGCTTATGCTGGAGATGCACCTCTTCCACCTCTGTCCTCTGCACAGCATAACTGGTGTATTGTGTTGTTTTTTCATTCTCCCATTGTCAACAATTATAATAAAGGAGGACTAGAGGTTTCTCAATATCAGTTGTAAGTCCCACATCATTCACCAGCTCTGTTTTGTATTTTAATGTTGAGTATCCTTCATATTCCCACACACTCTGGCTGCTTGTGGTGACCCTGGGAAGGATGTGGTTCACCAAAAATAATATTCTTTTGACTTTGCCCCCAAATGCCCAATTAATTTCTCTTCAAGTTAAACACCAGGAGCCAGTTTCCACCTTCTCCTCAGCATCTATTTTTAGTAAACATTTCCTTCTTCTTAGTTACAAATTTCACTTTCTATTGCAGAAATCTGGCAATGATCTCCAAGTTGCAGCAAATATTCTAATTGAAGTCTAAATGGAAAAGGAAGAGATGATATATGAAAAACAAGATACTGCTAATAGGAGATTGGGGAAAAGTAAACTACAGGTGAAAGAAATAAATTGAAAAAATAAGGCTGACATTATCATAGGAGATTATCGCAGTGCTAATAAAACCTGCTTACTTGAGCTGGCTTAAACTTTTAAATGGGCAGCATCTTGATGTTATCGAAGGATTTAGTGGCCAAAATTGCCGCCCAGGTCCAGCCCGGGTCCATTGCTGCTTGCAGGAGTGCTCAGTGCTCCTCTTTTCAAAGCTGGGAGTTTTCTGTCTTAAGGAAATGGCCGCCAGTGTGGCCCTGGGAGTGGGGCTGGACCTGGACAGCAGATTCAATGGCTAAATCCTTCTGATAATATCAGGATGCCACCCATTTTAAATTTTAAGCTGGCTCAGATAAATCAGTTTTATTAGTGCTCTAATAATCCATAGTGTCTGATAGGTGTTTGTTGTTGTGTGCCTTGAAGTAGTTTCTGACTTATGGCAACCCTATCATGTGGTTTTCTTGGCAAGATTTCTTCAGAGGAGATTTGCCTCTAAGGCTGATTGCAGGTGTATTGCCCAAGGCCACCCAGTGGGTTTCCTTGTCTGAGCGGGGATTTGAACATTGATCTCCAGAGTCCTAGTCCAATCCTTAGACCACTATACCATGCTGGCCCTCATTGATAAATAGAAGTCTTTGTCATGTTCTGCCTGGACGAAGACTTGGAGGATGAGCCAGAAGTTCTTTCAGGTCCTGAGTCTGCAGCGGAGGAGCCCCAGCCTGGCCCTAGCAGACCTGCTTGGCCAACTCCCATGGAGCCTCCAGCAGAGCCTGTGGCTTCTCAGGAGACCACTCCACAGCCAAACCTCCTGACAGCAGAACCATTGGACATGGAAGAGGATCAAGGGACTGTGCCTACCTTCAGCTAGCATCGAGCTGAAAAGATGGCCTTCAGTGCTTGAGAAGGCTTTATGAAAAATGCCAAGGTAATCAAGGTGATCAGCCCCAGCTGAGCTCTGGGATTTAATCACGTGTGGAAGCACTGCCTCGGTGCCAGAGGTTATCTGAGCTTCCTGGTGAAAGCCTCTGTCTCTGTCTCTCCTTGTCCCTTGACTCTTGATTATCGTGGCCTACCAGAACCCTTGACCCTCAGACCGCTGACTACTTTTGAACTTATGAAACCTTGGACCTTGGACTGCCTTGCTTCTCGGCTTCTCTGGTACCTCAACCTTTGGACCATGTTTGACCGTTCGCTGGCTGACCTTTGGATTGGTAACTAGCTGCCTCGGCAGACGGCTCAATTGAGCCGTCTCCGAGGCCTGGAAGAGGAGGGGCCACCGCACGCGCGGCGGCCCTTCCTCTTCCTGAGGTCGCCCTGAACGCTTCCGGGTCACCGCACGCCGGACGCGTTCAGGGCGACCTCCCTCCACAGCGTCCGGACGCGCTGTGGAGGATGAGTCGCAAAAAGGGCGCCCGCCGCTTTTAGGGCGCCCTTTTTGCGACTTATGAAAGGAGTGCCTTTTTGGCGCTCCTTTCAGGGCCGCTCTAGGAGCGCCGCGGTGGGGCTGCCATAGCCCCGCGGCGCTCCGGACCAGGGCGTCCCAAACGCCCTGGTCTGCAGAGGGCCTAGGACTAGGTTTGAGACATTCCCTTGCCTTGGCTATCAGGCCTGTTGTCAGCTTCCCAGAACAGTCTTTTTGTTTTTTTCATTTTCAGTTTGGTCATCATGGAGATAGCAAGTCCCTGCTGACCTTACACAATGACCAAATTCACTTCTCAGTCCTACCTTTTACTTGCTGCAGCCCTCAGACATGCCCATCTACTGGCTGGTGAAGAGCAAGGGTGTGAAGTGGCAGACAAGCATTCAGCTGTGTTCCTGTAGGTGGACAGACAGCACTGATGGCATCCTAGGGCTTCCAAAGGATCACTGGGAGGTGGTGGAGGATGCCTTGTCAAAGTGTATCCAGCTATAGCAGTGGTCCCCAAACTTTTTTGGTCTACCACCCCCATTCTTCAATGACAACCCTAGCAACCCTTGCCCCCAATGCATATCTCTTGATATTAGGTCTACTGTTCTACTGCAAATTCAAAACAACCAATCTTGGTCGCTGCTCCCTTTGCCACCCGGTCACCTTGGGAGCAGCAACTGAGCAGCTGCTGCACCCATGTTGGCCTCGCAGCAAAGACCAGTGTGGGCAAGAGGTCTCTTGATCACTACTCAGCCAGTTGCTCGGTTGCTGTTCCCAAGGTGACCAGGCGCAAAGGAAGAAGCTTCTCCTCAGTGAAGAGGGATTTTCAGTCCTTTGTCAGGTTGGAGAAGGGTGAAGCTGCTGTGTATGTAAGGGTTTTAGAGAGGCTACATACTCTACGAGAGATGTGTGGATGGGGAAAGGGAGAGATTTTAATAACAGGAGCTACTCCAAGAGACTCTTTCTAAGAATTGACCCCAGATACTCCTCCCCTTCCTTCCCCACAAACATGTCTTCCTCACACAACGTTTCCCCTTCACACATATACACAAATGTTGTTTCTTTTGTTACATCTTCTCTCAGCCTGTCTGATGAAAGAAAATAGGAGCAGCAGAGCAGCTGCAACCTGCCAGCCAAATCCCAGCAAAGCTCACAAAGCTTAAGCAGGGTCCCAAATCTGAAAGCTCCTTTTTGCCACCATGTCTCCCTTGATGCCATGTGCTCCAACTCTTTCCTCCAGTCCATCTGTCCCAGAGTAGTGCCTCTAGGAGCCACAGAAGCAATGCCCTGCACCCAAGCCTCTCAAGAATTTCTCAACCACCAGTACTAATAAAAGATGCAGCCAAGGAAGTGAGTTTGCAAGGTGAAGAGCAGGAGACAAAGTGATCAGCAAGGCTGTGTGGTGATTTTAAGGGACCCTGGAAAGATGTTTCATACAACCTCACTCTCATGATGGCCCTTAAGACCGCTGGTTCCTCTTGTCTTTCTCGTGCACCAGTACTTTGACTGAAGGCCTCTTGCTGCCCCCTTTTCCCTCTCAACACCCTCCTGCTGCCCCCTGCCCCCTCAATGCCCCCTTAGACATTTCCACCATCGGGGGGGGGCTACCACCCACTTTGGGTATCACTGAGCTATAGGAACATAACCGAGTGCTTCCCTGTCATCTTTTCCCCCACTCTACACCAGCTATATTATGACTGTGTTGGGAAAAACTGCTTTTGGGGCTTTTTCAATAAAGAACTAAGAAATCATTAACATTTCAGCCTGTTTCATCAAACTTTGTTTATCCTTTTCCTACAGGTAAGCAGTTTCCTCTCTATGGTATTATTCCCAAAATAAACTACAATGTTCTTTGATTTTCAAGCTTTAGAAACTGATCTTGTGGGTTACCTAGTATAATGTTTCTAATGGCAGTGTGGTGTAGTAGTTTCAGCACTAAACTATGACTGGAGAACAGTGTTTGAATTCCTGATCAGCCACAAAAAACCACTGGGTGACCTTGGAAAATTCATACTTTCTCAGCCTCAGAGGATAGCAATGGAAAACCCACTCTGAAGAAACATGGCAAGAAAACACTGTGATAGGGTCGTGTTGGGATTGCCATAAGTTGGAAATGATTTGAAAACAACAACTACTACTACTACTACAAAGGACATTTTACTGCCTGAGGTAAAGGAGAAAAGTGAGGTCTTGTTCAGTTGTTAATGACTGCAAATGTGAATCTCCAGCAGTTATGAGACTGTAAGTTCAGGTTACACTCTAATAACTGCTGTCCAGAATGCCAGACATTATTTTAAATTATTGTTCCTCTAAACTTGAGATTTTATTGTGCTCTGCTTTCCAGTCAAATCAGTCCCTTTCTATGCTGTTCTGGTGTTGCTTTCTAAATCTAGATATATAATGTATACCCCACCTTTATCTTGGCATGGGAACCAAGGAAGCTGACAACAAAACTAATAATATTTTTTTAAAAAATTAACAAGCAATCCTATTAAAAACATCAAATTAAAACAGTTTAACAGTGCTAGGGAGCTTGTAATGGTAAAAGGACAAGAAGAATTAGTATTAGGGTGAGATCTTGGATTAGGGAGACATAGAATAAAGTTCCAGCTGCCAGAGATAGAGTATGCTAACAGACAACATTTGTGGTGGAGCTGATTTGTAAAACTGGATTGTCTTTAACCAGCTTGCAATGCAATCTGCCTTTCTCCCCATCCACATCCTCAGTTTGCCTCTCACCAAAGTATCCTAGCCACTGAACCATCTACAACCAAATAGTTTTATTTATTTTCTCAAACTATGCTATGACCTTTAGCATATCAGTTTAGCTGATATGAACTGAGAGGACGTCTATATTTCTTGTTTATCATAAATACTCTGATTCTATTCGCTATAAAATAACACCTGTTCCTTCTTTTAAAAGACATCCCGAAGAGTCCTGTTTCTCCTCAAACAGAATCGGTATGGATAGAGACTGAATTGCCACTCCCTTGTCCTCCCAATACAGTTACATTTTACAACTGGAATATTGTAATTGCCAATCCTTTGTATATCTTCTTGGGAAAAGGGGAAATTATAGAAATCAATAGTTTAAAACAATATTCAAACCATGTTTTTTGTGGGTTTTTCGGGCTATTATTAACATTAAAACCACATTCTATAATGTGCTATAATGAAGAGCAATCAGATGTTGTAGTTAAATGAGTTTGTCTTGCATAATGTGGTATGTGTGTGTGTGATAGTTTCAACAATAAATTTACTTGACTGTCTTGTGCTGCAAATTGTTTCTCCATTTCTGTGTGAAACATGTCTAGGCCTTAATTTGAGAGCTACAGCTAACCCAAAGGAGACATTATGATTCTGTTTGATGGGTGTTTGTGTTCTCCTTGTAAATGTTCCCACCTCTTAGCAAGACGCTGGGCACCAAGCACTCACACAGAAGCTAATAACCGAAATCACGCTCACTGCTGTTGGATGTTTAATTAGGAATTTAATATGTGCAACTTAATTACCTCATGAACTTTATTACTGCCTGAGGCCACCCTCTCCCTTGGGCAGCAATCTTGTCAGATTTCAGAAGCTGAGCTGTGATGGGGCTGAGCCACTGCTTAAATCAAAGGCAATGAAGGAAAGCCTTCATGCTTCAAGAGGGGATTCAATAGGTGGCATGCTTCCCAGACATGCTTATTTATATAATGCTATGAAGTGGCTTTGCACAGCACGAGGATCTGCTTGGCTACGGCAGGAGCCAAGACTGGGCGGATAAGATGGAAAGCTGAGATCCTCAGCCACTTGTGGCACTTCTCACAGGAGTTGAGGGGTTGAAGTCTGCCGTCTGAGCCAAATTCCACTGTAACCAATTCCAGTTCTTTTTGCCTAGTTAAAATTCTGTTCAAATTCCAGCTGGAATCTGTTACTATTCTCTGCTTCCCAACACTATTGAGCAACATAATGCCAAGGTCTGTTTACACTACAGAACTTGGCATTCCCCAATCTGGCTCAAGCACCTGGAATCAAATATGAAGTACTTTGTGTCAGCAGCACACTGTGATGGTGCTAATCTTTCCCAGACTTATATTCTGCCTGAGATTATTAACAGTATTATTCTTGTGTATGGAGCTAATTAGGCTCTATCGAGCTCATGTTGCTTTACCTATTCTTCAGAACTGTAAGGAAAATAACATAAAAATATATGAATCTGCCTGGTTGGACCATTTTTTTAAATCCTAAATTTTATAGGGCACTTTTGGTCTTAAAGATCTCTTAAGCAGCACACAAGTACCATACAATGTAAATTCAACAGTGAAGATCAGTTGTAACTACAACAATTTCAACTGCCTCAGAACAATAATAATAATAATAATAATAATAATAATAATAATAATA